>CM060461.1:21600286-22200286 GCA_030544235.1 Lepturacanthus savala
GAGATCCACTTGTTTTTGCTAATTATGCATCATGTAAACACATCACTGTTATTTCTGACTGATCGGCGTGTGATAACCAGGCTATTTTAAACCTGTAAATGAAGAACTTGTGATTATAGTCTGTAAAACAAACAAAAAAGACATTACGGTAAATTAAAGCTCCAGTGTGGAACAGAGTTTTTGGCAACAGCAGAAGAAAAGCATACTGTTATATTCCTAAACTGATAAACTAGTGTTTAAGGAACTGCCCATAAAAATCCTCCTCCTTTGTGAGTGATTCCCTGATGAGGAAGCAGTTTCCACAAGTCTCCGGTGACTAATTAGTTTTGACCATTTGGTTTGACCGGGGCTTTTTTCTATCTTTCCTTTTTGCTCCTTTGTCAGTAGAAAGTCCAGCAGTTTAAAAATAAGAGTATTGTTCTATGGTATCAAATTAAACTCACTACCATAGAATCCAGGGCTTTCATTTTTAACCTCCGCATGCGGATTCTTTGGTAAATTCACATACTGGTTCTGTCTTTGGTGAATTTGCTTTAATTCAACTAACGACAGGAATAAAGAGAAGTTAGTTTGTGAAATGGACACAGCAGGCGGACTGTAGACAGTCCACCTCTGCACATATCCACGTCATCAGTTCAGCCTATGACATACTATACTAGACAATAAACGTCTAGTATAGTATGTCTAATATATACCTTTCAAATGTTTGGGGCCACTTAGAAATCTCCTTATTTTTGAAAGAAAAACACTGTTTTTTTAATAAAGATAACTTTAAACTATACACCCTATACATTGTTAATGTGGTAAATGACTATTCTAGCTGCAAATGTCCGCTTTTTGGTGAAATATCTACATAGGTGTATAGAGGCCTATTTCTAATAACTATCACTCCAATGTTCTAATGGTACAATGTGTTTGCTCATTGCATCAGAAGATTAATGGATGATTGGAAAACCCTTGTTAGCACAGCTGAAAACAGTTTAGCTGGCTAGAGAAGCTATAAAACTGACCTTCCTTTGATGAAAGCAAAGTTTGAAGGAAAAAATTAATATTGCAAATACAAATCAGTATTAGCGCTGTTACCTCACAGCAAGAAGGTCGCAGGTTCAAGACCTCCTTGGTCCTGGGTCTGGGACCTTTCTGTGTGGAGTTTGCATGTTCTCCCCGTGTCTGCGTGGGTTTTCACCAGGTACTCCGGCTTCCTCCCACAGTCCAAAAACATGCTGAGGTTAATTGGAGACTCTAAATTGCCCGTAGGTGTGAGTGTGTGAGTGAATGGTGTGTGTGCCCCACGATTGGCTGGCGACCATCTGGGGTGTATCCCTGCCTCTCGCTGTAACGTGCTGGGATTGGCTCCAGCAGACCATGTGACCCTAATGAGGAATAAGCAGCTATAGAAAATGACTGACTGACAAATCAGTATTTCTAACCTTGTTAATGTCTATAATGACTATATTTTCTATTCATTGTACAACTGGTGGTAAATAAAAGTCAAACAAATAAAATCAACTTTATTTTTGGTGACGCTTTCAGTCATATCCATATAATGATAGTCAAACTATCATTTATGGCGCAGAATTACAGAATTGCAGATTTGATATATAGACTAGTGGAGCTAGGAGTCACAAAGCTGCATCCTAATGGATTAGTAATCAATTAGTTGTTTTGTTTTGAGTAAACAAAAGGGCTAGCTTTATTTGTTAGTGTTATTATTTCAGCATATATAAACTATCCTGTAGTGGCTCAAGTTTTATGCAACAAAATCATAATTTTCATTCATCTCTAGGTATTCTGGATTGACTGTCGGTGTCTTTGGCGGTGTGTGTGTGTGTGTGTGTGTGTGTGTGTGTGTGTGTGTGTGTGTGTGTGTGTGTGTGTGTGCATGTGCATTGCTGCTTTCATTAGTGGTGGATAGTTTACATCAGCAGAGTTCACTAGTTTTACATCGAGCGGCAGCGTTTTTGCCTGACCTTCCCTCCTGTTAAATATGTCACATATTTTTCTTTTCGCTGCATTACTGGCAAGAGCTGTGCGTTTTCTGCACAACATATTGAATTTACATGAGAAACATCTTACTACGCACAGATACCAGATTCTTTTTGTTTATTTCTTTTTTTTTTTTATATAAAAAAATATGGAATTTTTAAATGTCAAATGTGTGCAGCAAACCTGTAGAAAGGGCATAAGTTGCTGAATAAATGCTTGAAAGGAAAAGGTTTGCTGTAGGTGTGCTTCTTGTATAAAATACCATAAATTTACTGGTATTTGTTCTCTGCTGAAGCTCATTATAATTGACACACTCCGGCACTAGCCCCGGAGCCATTTCAAAATTTCCCTAGAGGAAATCTTCTAGTTTACTATTACTGGAGATGTTTTCCTATATAAACAACGTATGGATATCAAATTAATGAGTTTGTCTCACAGTCTCCCTTTAACTTTAAGATGAAAAGAATATTCTTTTGAGCGAATCGGGCCATGGAAATCATTTATTTTTATTTTTATTTTTTGCTTCAGCTAAAGTCACTAAATTAAATAGCTCTTACAGTCTCTGACAGTCCTAATAAGAAAGTCGAAATAGTAAGAGAACGCAGGAAATGAATAAAACTCTTGACACGCATGTGATTCACCTGTAATTAAATGATTTTAGTTATTCTATCAAATGGGTTACGTTTCCTTTGTTCAGCAGCTTTATGCATTTTACACACACATCACACAAAAATGCATAACATGGCATCATAAGAGACTCATTTCCTTCCCTGTTAGAGAACTGTAGGGAACTAACAGTCATGGCTTTTAGTGTGATGGATAAACTGTTCCTCTAATCTTCAAAAGTTCTCGAATTGCTCTTATTTCTATGCTGATTCTATAGCTCTGGAAGAAAATAAGAGACCACTGCATTTTTTTTTTGTGAAATCAGCATCTCTACATGTATTTCAGCCATTCCATTCCAGCGTCTGTTAAATTCCAACACACCTCATTCTGCTTAAAGAGGAACCAGGAGTGGAGAGCATGAAAGCTGTGATTAAAATAAGGCTTATTGCACCAAATATTGATTTCTGAACTCTTTGTATGTGTAAAACATTAGTATTATGTTGTTTTACTATGAATTTGATCTTGTTTGAGGTCTGAAAACATTTTGTTATTTTGACTATTTGTCATTTTCTGCAAATAAATGCTCTAATGATTTTATTTATATTTAGAATTTGGGGGAAATATTGTCAGTAGTTTATAGACTCAAACAAAAATGCCCAAACACAGTAGTAAAATAAAAAAAAATTATAATTTTTGTATTTATTTTTTTTGTTTCCGGAGCTGTATGTTGCTGACTTTGCCTCCTTGACAACACAATGTGAAGTTGTCAATAAAAAAAACCCAAAATAAAAAGTCTAAACCAGTTCTGCCCACATGCAGCCGCGCCTGGCCTGGTCACGCCTCTACAGGCTTGGTTTATTTTCCAGAGAACTCTGATATTTGACTTCGCCTGGACATGAATTATGATCGTCTGCCAAAGCAAACAGGCTTGTGCATTGCAATTAATAATACCTACTGTACTATATATAGATAACACCAGCTGCTACAGCAACGAAGAAGTGACAATTAAAAGTCAAGTCCATCTGTTTGCTGAGGTAAAAAAAAAAAAAAAGTCATTTTTTTTTCTTCTCTTAATCTTAATTATAGCTTTTCCTGGTTTGGAACAGCACTTGAGTGAATGACAGAGAGTAGAGGAGCGGCGAGGAGGAAGAGCCGCCGTGTGAGTGTGTTGTTAATGACTTCACCCCTGCCTCTTTAGCGGCTGAGTGTTTGAACAGCAGTCTGCTGTTCCAGCACCACAGCGTAGGAGGAGAGTCGTGAAGAGGCGGATGATGATGATAGAGGACGGAGAGAATGGGGGGGGGGGAGGAGGCTGATTTACAGGGCGAGGGAGGGGAGGAGGGGCGGAAGCTGCTGTGACTCACGCTAAACCACGCGCTAGTAGTAAATCTTTCTTTTTGTTAGCTTAGCTTATAAAGACCTACAGGCAGGGCCGGACCAGCCGGCGGAAAAAGAATTTTCTTAGACACCCTTGACAACGAAAGACAGTAATGACTGTAACGAAACAATGGGTGTTGTGTTTCTATTTCACATCACACACCATTAACACTCCTGTTACTGTCACTGCAGTGATTGTAGCTAGGTAGCTGCTCTTCACTTAATACAAGATGAAGAAACTCAGAAAATTTGATGTTAAATTATAATTTTATTTTAGGAGAACCAACTGAAAGTAACCTAAAAAAAATCAGGATTTGTGGGCTACAACATGAGGACTGTTTTCTATGTGAAAGGAGTCATTAAAGAACATAGTTAAAAGCTTTTTTTCCCCCATCTCTTGGTGATCCAAAGGTGCTAATGAGCTACATTTCACAGCATAACCACAGCGTGTTGCCCCCTGGCTACAATGGACACTGCTCATTGAGCCTAATAGTCTTTAATAAATTTATATTTGTGGGTCAGGTGGTTGATTAACACATATTTTTGCACTTTGGGTGGTTTTAGTCCTCACAGCACAGCACAGCAGGAGCCTTTGTGTGTTTGCTCTGTGTGCGTATGTGTGTGTGTGTGTGTGTATGTGTGTGTGTGTGTTTGCTTTGTGTGTGTCATGGAAGAAATTTCTGAAAGGCACATTTAGTCCTTTTAACGATTTCACATCCAAGTTGATTAAAAAAAAGAAAAAGTTGAAAAAAGGAAAAAAGAAAAAACATACTTTTGCTCCTGAGCACTTAATGTCCTGAAATGTTTATTAGTGTTAGTATTATAGTGTGTTTTACACTGTAGGAACATTACCTTAAAATTGTTGTTTTTGAACAGAACAGCTAGCTGTTTCCTTCTCTTTTTAGTCTTTATGCTATGCTAACCAGCTGCTAGCTGTAGCTCCGTATTTAGCATACAGGCATGAAAGTTGTATCGATCTATTGATTAGTATTACTCTATGAAAGAAAATCAAAAATACATATTACACTGTAAAACTGTTACCTACAAATTAGCTGTATTATAATACAGTAACTCTTTGACTACTGTAATTTACTACAGTAATTCTTCACCTTAATACTTTAACTACTGTAATTTATTATAAAAAATATACAGCAATACTAAATACTTCAATAACCATTTATAGCAACTTTAATGTGTTTAACACAGTAAATAACTGCATATTTCACACTTTTTTTACGTGACCTTTCTGATGCTCAGTTCTTCTATTGATAAAACTACAAGACCATGTACACGCTTACTTCAAATCTTCCATTTACTAACTCCAGAGGAATGGAGTCATCTAGTCACCTCGGTGGGTGAGTTGGAATAACTGAGGCCACAGATCGGTCGGCAAATGCACATGAGCAAGACTTCTTCTATTTTCCCCCCATTTTTCCTTCATGACGTCAGTAACCACTTCCACTTTCCCCGCAACACCAGTTTCTGTGCAATCAAACGGGAATCTTTAGTGTCTCGCGTTGAATGCTTTTATTCATGTATTTTACAGGTTTTTGTCATACAGGAAATATTCACATAATAAAAAAAATGTACTTTAAATAAATAGGAAATAAATAAACATTAATAGGGAGACACTCTCTCCCAGTGGTAGATATGTTGTGTGAAATAAACTCTTTTCTTGCCACTGTATTTTATAATTTATGCCACTTGCGGCTGCCGTTTGTGCAGCTCTTTGTATTGTACATCTGTACAGAGGGGAGCAGGTGTCTCTTTCAGAGACGCAGACTGCGTCCCAGTCTTCTCACAGCTTCATGAGTCCTTCATCTTTTAGCCGGGAGCCCGATCCGTGGAGCCTCTTGTCTCCGAAATGACGCCGCAGCCACTGCGAGAAACTCCGTCACCTGAGGTATTTGTTCCTTCCCTTCCCAGTCTCTGTTGTGCGTCGGTTAGCGTTATGTCCCTTTGAGGAGTTTGATGAAAGTCCCTTAGCCTCTCTTGGCCTGTCTGGTAAGCTCCAGGTACATGGAGGACTTGAGGAAGCGCGGGTAGCAGTCCTTCTCCATCAGGTTGTAGATCTTGGCTTGGGCCAAGTTGAAACAGGACTCGTTGAGCTGCTCCATGTTCTGCTTGGTGATCTCTTTGGTCAAATGGTCGAGATTTACCTGGAGGGGAGCGAGGAGGAGGTCAAAGATGAACATCAAGAATTTACAGAACATCATACTCATCGATCTGCATGTCTGGTTATTCGACACTCACCTCTCGGTGTGCGTCGGAGCTGATGAACTCGTCGTAGATTTTCTTGGCTTTGGCGGCCAGCTTCGAAGGTTTGCTCTCCTTGTAGTCCTCACACGCCAGGTAAAAGGCGATATTCTCTTCGCTGAACTCTGAGACGAGGAACGCTCTGAATAAACACAGTCCATCTGGAAAAGAGGAGAGGGAGAGAGTGGCGGTTAACATCTGGTGGTCATCAGCATCTGGAAGGATCGATACAATGGTGTCGGGTGTGATCTGGACTTACTTGGGCTGGACAGCAGTTTGTCAAAGGACTCCTTCCATTTCAGAGTTTCACTTGCACTTAACCTGCAATAGGAAAAAAAAAAAAAACATAAGATAAGAAATTCCACCCTAAAAAAATCATGATGCAATCATGACAGCTAAACTGCATACTTCAAAAGAGAAGCTAGGTGTGTCTTACCTCAGTTTCTCAGTTTTCTTTGGCTGCCCATTGATGCTGTGCTCTGACTTCTGCAGCAAACTGCCAAACAAAGCTTTAAGCTCTTTTGCCCTGCGACGATAAAGACAGAAAATGTTACAAACAAATCTGCTTACACATTAAAAATGAGAAAAGCGACATCCACTTTATTTCCTTCTAAAAGTGCAGGGCATGAATGTGAACTCACCTCTCCAGGCAGGCGTCAGGCAGTGAATCGAGTGCTCTGCACATGATGAGATGTTTTACTGCTCGCTGGTGGATATTTCCAAAAAGTTTTTGTCAATTGCTTGTAAAGTATGTGGTTTCCTTACAGAGGTTTCCTCCCTCCCTCCCTTTGCCTGTTGCAAGCGTGCTCTGAGCTGGTCTCTGTCGTTTGTGTGGGAGAGCGGCTCTTTATAGGGTAGTCCTCTCTGTGACATCACGCCTCTCGGCCAATGAATGGAGCCGTGTGGGAGGATGAGGAGACTCCTGATCTTACTTCCTCAGTTCTTTACGAAATGCGTGTTACTTACCCGTGACTGGATGTCTCACAGCTCTAAAACGTCTCTTTGTGTTTATTTTGTTAAGATTCCCTTGAGCTGAACCCTAAAACACAAACTAGTCTTGCTGGGGGTCAACATACATTCAAATACAATCTACACAAAAAATGATATTCAACATGAACACTGTTGTCTGTGCTCACTCAGTGTGTTTGAATGTGTGTAGTTTTGTATTTTAATACTTTATATCAATTCAAGAATGACCCATATTAGTGATTTAGCTAATCTGGGTAGTAATCAGGTCCTAAATAATAAAATATAATAATAAAACATTTTAAATTACTTTATTTGACTCTATTTCTCTATGCAAAGTAAAACAACGAGTATTATCTGCAGGACTCTATTATCTCTTATCAGTTAAAGCTCACATGTCAACACTAAACACTATATTAGTATATATTATTAAATTACTACTGTTGATGTGTTGACATCTAAGTAAATGATTCCATTTTCAAAAGCTGATTATCCTGAATGTTTTTGCATATGAATATCTTATATTATACAATATAATAATAATAATAACATATATAATAATGACATATATAATAATAATAGATAAGGTGGTAGATAGATAATATGGTAGGTAATAATAATTATATTATAGTAGAGTAACAGATTAAAGTTGCAGAAAATTTAATGCCAGTGTAAAGTATATTAAAATTGTATTGAACCCATAGGAATCCACTGCCCCTTTAACTGTTATGGAACATTCCTCATAGAGTTTTATCCTTTACTTAAACTAATGAAGGCCCAAAGTGACATCAGTGTGAATTTGTTATTTTAGCCCATTTATATATCGTTCGATTATATTGGTTTAATAACATGTCTTATATTACATTTAACTGGTTCTGTACACAATTCTTGAGTAAATTGATATAAAACAAGTTATGAAAAATCATATCAGCATGTGTCACAGCAGGTATTTAACCTTAAAATAGTCATAGAAAACCTCATGTGACGTACATGTCACAATAAGAAGAATTAATTAGTTACTATATTAATTATAGAAACTATATTAATTAAAACTTAATATAGTTTCTATTGTTCAAATACTGAATTGTTAACCAGCAAAGTTATAACTATGACGTATATTAAGGAAATATAAATAAAAAGAAAACATTCGTTACTAAGGGAAAAAAAAAAACAGCCAAGCTGATTAATGTTCAAATGAGGAATACATTTTCCACCCAATGTGACATATATGTAACATACACAGATCTCTAATACTAGAAGTTAGAATTTCCATTAAAAAATGGTTTCAGAAATTTGTTCCATGTGGTCTATTTGGTCTGTTTTATGTTTTCCTTTAAGGAGAAATGGTTTCTAGTTCTCATGGGTTAAGACCTACACTTGAGTAGCTCTTTATTTGTTCTTTATTCTCCATCAACAATGTGGATTCAGCTGTAGGAATCACCTCTGATCAGCCACCTTCTTTGTTTTTTAATTAGAATTGTTATGGCGTCAATGAAATCTAATCAAACCACACAATCCAATAAATAATCATAAAGGGAGTTTTTTTTTTCCTGAACTTGTCGCTTATTCATTCATGAACATTATCTATTGTGAAGAAAATAGTTTATTAGAAGCATATGTTCTCTTGCATTATGGCAGATCACATAAAAAAAATGCAGCAACACATTCTAAAAATTAAAACACTGCAAAAAACAGTTATAACAACTCAAAATTTAAACTATTATTCTGTAGATCCAAAAGTCGCTTTTTATTTACCTCCTCATTATTATTTTATCATTAAAATATATCTTATCTTAACAATATTTTCCTCAACAGAACAATAACTTAAGAACCACAGAGGTCTGCATAGTAACAATATGTGTGTTTGTATTGTATGTCTCATAAGGAAGAACTTGCATAATCCCTGACTGGATGATCATGTCTGTCCTGTTCATGACCAAAAAAAGATGTGCATGCCTATAAATATCAGCAGGGTCGAGAAACCTATTGTTAATTGAATCCAAAAAAAAAATATATATATATATTTAAACTGTCCAGACAACAATCTAAGACTAAACACTAATGGGATATTTCTCAGCAAGCTCACGGGAACACGGACGGGAAGGGAGAATTATCAGGAGCCGGATGAAAAGGAAAAGAACTCATTAAACACGTCTGAACCAGCTTCCTCGCCCGGCTGCCCTGAACAATGCTTTCCCTCTAACTGTCTCCTTTGTCCGACGCACGGCTCCGGGTGTCAACACCAGTTCATTCCAGCTGAAAACATAATGAGCTGAAACACAGTCTCACAGACCTAACAGGAAGAAGAGAAACTTACTCACTAACGGGACAGCTCACTGTATGGTGTGGATTCCGTGAAGATGCAGAGTTATGGCTTTTTTTTTGGTACTGTAGTTGCATTAGTTTGGCTTCAAGTTAAAAGGAGAAAAAAAAACATTTTACATTTTTTACATTTCTAGTTGAACTATAATGTGTATTTATTGAAGGAAATGTAAGGAAAATATGTAAATTAAATACAATATCAATATGAAGTGGGAGGCAAATATACACTACTGTTCAAAAGTTTGGGGTCACCCAGACAATTTAGTGTTTTCCATGAAAAGTCACACTTTTATTTACCACCATGAGTTGAAAAATGAATAGAAAATACTATTACATTAACTTTCTAATGCAATGAGCAAACACATTGTTCCATTAGAACACTGGACTGATAGTTGCTGGAAATGGGCCTCTATAGACCTATGTAGATATTACACCAAAAACCAGACATTTGCAGGTAGAATAGTCATTTATCACATTAGCAATGTATAGAGTGTATTTCTGATTAGATTAAAGTGCTTTTCTTTCAAAAATAAGGACATTTCTAAGTAAGCCCAAACCTTTGAACAGTAGTCTATAATCGTTTCCTACTTCATACTGACATGGTAATTAATTTGTATGTTTTCCTTACATTTCCTTCAAAAAACATGCATTATAGATAGAAAAAAACAACATTATGGTTAAATAACACTGCACAGGAGAAACAGGAAAATGATTTTGAGGCTGACCTACTTTCTTCTTTTTTTTTTTTATAAAACTATGTCATGATTACAGACACTATTGGCACTGTTTGTTACAGCTTTTATATGAATTTCCTTCAATAAACCAATAAATGAAGTAATAGGTTATAGCACAATCAACGCGGCATTATCTAAGAGCACTCTCCGTCTTTGTGCCCCCTCACACCCACAAACCACTTCGATAATACACTTTTTATTCTGCGTGACTCCTTTTCATCCAATCTAGGTTAGTCAACTACAACTACATCCAGATATTGAAAGAAAAATATTCCCAGGTTTACAGAAGACGACGCAAGTGAAGTCATAGCAGCCTACACTGTTGTGATATTGACATTTGACATTTTCAAGATTTAGGTCACAAACTTTTCTTTCAAAAACTGGGTCACTTGAACAACATGAAGATGTAACTTTCTGTCCCTGACTTCCAGAGCGTGTAGCATCGCCTCAGCATTCATATTTACACAGAAAAGCTGATTTAGTTCATTAAAAAATAGCAATCATTGACACATACGGGACATTTAAGAGCTTGTTTTAAAGCTCCTTGACAAAGCTCCAAGGACATTCTGACTGCAAACGGAGTAGTGCCGCATAGTCCTGATGAGGCAAACGGTCTCTCAGCGGGACGCAGTGCAGTAACGAGGCAGAAAACTAACAGGCCACAGTGCTCCACGCTTGCTCGGGGGCGTTGAATGTTGCCAGCTCAGCAAAACAACACTGGTCTCAGTTCGACCTTCTCAGTCACACAAATTACAGAGTGCAGGAAAATGAAGCGGGACGTCAAATAGAAGATCAACATGTCACTAATATAAATAGGAATATGTATGCGGCATGGGTTTGTTAATATAATTTAACATTATGTAAGCAACAAAAGCCAACATTGTCATCATAAAGAAAACAAGGTCGGTAGCATCGTAAAACACCATCATCATTGCCATCATTAATTTCTCTCCCCCCCCTTTTAGCTTGATTTGGGAAGCAAAATGGCGATGGGAGTAAGTGAGTTTCTTCTGTATCTGTTGGCTCTTTACAGTGGAAATCTGGACCGAGAGCCAGGCGGTAGGATCCGAAACACAGAGTGAGGACGGTGGGAGCCGGCTGATAGGATGGATTCAGCGGAATTCACTGGATAAAAAAAGCATTTGAGCTAAAGACAAATTCCCCTTAACCAAACTTTCTGTAGTAAAACCACAGCTGTGAGGTTTCAGAGATTCCACAGGGGAAATTTGGCACAAGGAGTTTCTCAAACCTATCTGGCAGCAGGCAGATCTGATCTGATCGCTTTAAGAAGCTGGTTCTCATATACAAAACTAAAATTGATTATGTTTAAATTACTCCTTGATCTATGTGTGTGTTTATTGAACATAAGGAAAACATACGAACTAAATAACATGCTAGTATAAAGAGGGAAGCAATTGGAGCATAATTCTTTTTGATAGTCTAATAAATATAAAACCATTACCAGTGCTATCAATTGCAAGTGTCTTGCAATAAAGATGAAAATTATTATAAAAAAAACTCAAATTCCTTTCCTTCAGTTTTCTGAATTAGTGTGAGCGCAGCTTCGATTGGTCAAAGGCGTCATTTGATAAAAAAAAAGTGTTTTCGAGATGTTTTTGAGAGAAAAATGGATAAAAAATAGTCAATATCATTATGGAATTAGTTTCTGAAAAGACAAAGGGATCTAAAAGAATGAAAGATCGCACTGAAATGGAGGAAATGTGACGAACCGGGGTGAAAACTCCCTTCCTAACCAACAACACAGTAAATACTTGTTGCTGCAACACAGTCCAAACTATTTTCCTCTTCATTTTTTCATAAATATTATGTTGAATTTGCAGCAAACACTACATATTATATAATAAACATAAAGTTAAAATATGGAAAGAAAAGAGAAGGGACCTGACTAATTAAGCATCTAACATCTCTATATTTTGTACATGCCCGGGTCTTATAAAAGCTATAATTTGTTTTATATGTCTTGGCTAAACCTATTAGCCATGTGACATTTCTAATTATTAATCTCAATCAGGAGCGTTCATTTACAGACACCATGTTTGATCAGTGGTGTTATATGGACAACATTGAGATTTAAGACAAATTTTGTTACGTACAGTAACATGTAACATGTAATTTTCACAATGAAATATGAGGTCATTGCTATTCAATTGACTGTGCTGCTTAATGCAATATAATTACCTTGTTGCTGCTGTTGTCTACACCTACTCCGATGTTCACGTCTCATGCAGCTGCATATGTTTGTGGCTGACCTACTTACAAAACTACCTGATGATCACTATTTGTTGTAGCTTTTATGTACAAACCCAACTCTTGACTGTGTATAAATTTCCTTCAATAATCCAAGAGATGATGTAACACTCATTGCATAAGAAATGCTGTATTATTAGATTGGATAACGGCTGGATTATCTAACAGCAGAATCCTTGTTTGTGCCACTGCTCCCGCCTCATTGTGTCCGTTGACACATTAAGGTTCTATTGAGTGCGACTGAATGCAATCTCGGTTAGCCAACTACAACAACAACTGGATATTGAAAGAAACCAGCCTTAAAGGCTTCTCAACCTTAAAGAAGATGGCATAAAGAAGTTATATCAGTCATAGTCAAGATATTTGCTCTAAAGCTGGGTCATTTTAATAAAATGAAGCTGAAATGTAGGCTCATGATATAACTTTCTAGCCCTGAATTGCTTGCTGAATATGTAGCATCACCTCATCGTTCGTATTGCTCAAGCAGCCCACTGAGTCAATGATCCGGCAGGAGTTTCTGATGCTCAGTCCCCTGCTCCAGCTATATGTGTAAGGAGCTTTTTAGCATCTTTTCAAGTTCAGGTTTTGGTTTTCCAGCACCTCCGCTCTCATCAGCTTTGTTTCCAGATGCAGCGGGAAACTGATTTCTGCAAAAACATCTTTAAAAACCCCCCAATGACAAAGGTGGCATCTACCTGGGGAACAGAGTGGCACATTTTAGCAGCTTGACTGCTGCATATTTCCATCAGGATTTGGTGGAGACCAAAACGGAGCTTAAAGGACAGTGACTATTGCACTTACATTCATCAGGTGGACACATTCTTATTGCAGGTAAATCACACTGTAGCACTTGTAATGTTGCTGGACTGAGAGTCAGAAGGTAGGATCTGAAACTCAGATGGATTTACTGTGGAAATATGATTGACAGTAAAGGCATGTTCCCCTGAGGGTTTGTCTTGGAAATCCTCAGCTGGGAGGCTTCAGAAATTCCGCCAAGGAAATTTATCTCAATCTTATCTGTCTTGAACCAATCAGTTTAAGAACTTGGTTCCCAGCTGTAAATAACAAAAAAAAAATTGTTAATAATTTTGAAATATCATCTGTGCCGCAACAGCCATTATTGTTATGCACCGGGGACTGACACTGCTTCCTGTGCCTCTTGAGCAATGATTTTATTCAAACTTTGTTTCTGGAAGGGTGTTTCAAATGCGGGAAGTACACAGCAGGAATTTCCAGAGCCAATGCATTTCCCAAATGATGTGACCCCAGCCTCTGGATGACGGCCAAAAAGACACCACTTCCCTCCCACCCCTTTTCCTCCACTGAGGCTCACATGTTGTGATTTTATATTAAGCGCAGAGGCATATAAAACTGGATCAAGTCTAGCTTTGGACATTGCACGATTCAGGCTGCAGATACCATGTGGAACCATCTGGCAGTGGACAGAGAATCCATGATCTACATATGCAGTTGGTTATCTATCTGGCAGAGCAGGTGCAGGCTTAATACATCCCAAGTAGGAAGCCCAGCCAATGGTCAACCCATGGTTCAATTTGATACCATCATATTATCAAATGTCATCTGGAGATGCAGCAGCAAGGATGACAAATCAATGTTAACTAGCTTCAGCTCCAGTCGGATATCAATGAAAGCGGAGCTCCGGTGTACACCCATCTGTCTCATTAACTTTCTGTACCTACCAGCTATAAATGTTGCAGAATGTATTTTTAATCGCGGCACACCGGCTTTTATAAATGCATGCATGAGTTGTTTTTCACCCATCTGGTGTCAAGCTGTAAAAGTTTGGACTTGTAATCTGTGGGGGTTAAAGTCATAGCATGTTGACAGGCTCATGCTGAAAATCAACTGGCTCTGCGTCCGTTTCTTGCAGGCACTGAGCTCCCTCTGTAAGACACTTCTTGGAATAATATGAACAGGGGAAAAAAAAAAAAAAAGGTGGTTTAATTTTTCCAAAAATACTCTGCATGAGGGTAATGAATGTGCACTCGCTAGCACCGAAACAAATATGCCTACATCGAGGGGAGCAATGCACCAACAGGACCTCGGTATATATGTGGCTAATTGGGTACATTGCCAGAAATCCAGCAGCAGGCAAGGCAACGCCATTTCTTAGGAAATCATCAGTGAAACTGTGTACCACTAATGTGCCTACTCTTATTCTGGAATATGGCTGCCTTGTGAGATAATAGGGTATGTGGGAACAGAGGGTTAATGAGGTGCCAGTAAACACGACAGAAATGTCACATGCGGCCGCCGTAGCCTTTCTCTTATTTATTATATAATTTATTAAATTCAGTCGCATAAAACAACAGGTTTCACAACATGTCAGTGTGTTCTTTTGAAGGAACAAAGGATAGCGACGAAAAGGAGAAATAAGCATTAAAAAATGAGGGAAGCGATGACTGAATCACGTTCATTTTTAAAAAGCAGTATGACATGGTGAAAAGTTAAGCCCATTTTTAAGAAACGTGGCATAAATACTTCATAAAGTTACTACAGAAGAGGATAAGGGAAATAACAACCCTCAATAACATTTTGTGCTAGTTTTAAATAACCGCATTCTGTGCTGTTTTCCTTTCTTTTTCCATTACAGCAAAGCAAGCAAAGGTCCGTCCGCTTGGGGCTTTTTGGGGGAAAGGTGAAGCGTATTCTGGGACAGGCTTGTTGAAGGTATCTAGGCGAGCGCAGCTGTTGACAGTTTCCCTGCTTGGCAACACTCAAGTAGGAACTTCTTGGATGAACTCTTCACAGAAATGAGCTGTGCATGCTGGCCATTAGAACAAGAGTTAAGCATCTACAGCTGAGCTACAGCTCTGCAAGGATATACTTGAACAGCATCATGCCTATAATAACAAAGGCTAAAAACATATATAATCAAAGGAATCAGGAGTCTTCCCCTCACAGAGAGTGTTCTAAAGGGGCTCCATGTTTCCTTAAATGCATCTAGAGTATTTTTTTAACTTGTAGCATTTTTCCATCATCATAGTAAATGATCACATTTCAATATAGCTCAATTACCTCAGCCAAAGAGGTTATGTTTTAGCTGGCGTTTGTTTGTTTGTCTGTTTGTTACCTCAAAAAGTTTGGGCTGGATTTTTGTCAAATTTTCAGCTTATGTTGGGAATTGTACCAACTTAATTTCGGTAATGATCCGGAAGAAATCCTGGTTTCTGGATCACTTTGAGTTTTTTGTTGTTTGGTCACATTGCAGTAAATGGACTTTCAAACCACCTGGTGGTAATATATTGCACCTGCCTAGCTTTTTTTTTTTTTTTTGCACATAACAGTGATGAAAATTGATACCTTTCATTCCACAATAGTGCATATATCCAATAAGTACAGATGTTGAATGAAAAATGTTGGATGGGAGTCTTAAAATGCTTGGCGGAGGTCTCAGAGTGCTTTTCTAGTTTTATATTCAGTTTCTTAGAATTAACACTTACCAAGCATGTTCTTTGGAAATCCTGTGCAATCTAAATGAGAGAAAGGTGATGGTCCTGCTAATGTAGCTAAAAATCAAGGTCCTTTTTAGAGAGAAAAGATGAACTTGTACTGTGGAATTTATCCCATTTTTCATCCTTTTTTTAGCGTAGCAGGTTATAACTTCAAACACTGCTGGAGTGATTGTGGTGCAGGGATTAAAGAAAGTATTATTACAATGCAGGAGTTGTGCATTTATTGGTTTATTTTAAATAATTTGTAAACAAACACAGGGCTTATGCAAATAATCTTGATGGGATCCATTATTTAGCCCCCCTCTCTCTGCTTTGTTCTGCAAGTGATACCACCGTGCATTGCACAGGGAGCAGCTTCACTTCTTATGGAAATTAAAGCAGGATCAGCCATCTGGCGGACTGTGTACGGCGGAGCTTCTTAGCCTCTGCATCTACAAAAGACTGCTTCTGGCCTGCAGGAAGTCCACAACATGTTCAGAGGGAATTAATGTGCAGGACTGTGTCTTCAGCACCATCACAAAGTTGAGCTGTGAGCGTTGCTGGATGCACAGACAAAAGCTCAAAGGATGCGAGGTGGGGATGGACTCTTACTTTGCAGAGTTGGGCAGCAACAAAGTGGCATCTAATTAGCATTGTGGCTAACCTGAGGTGACAAAAAGGATGGAAAAGTGAGGCAATTTAAACACAGGGGAGGTGGATCATTGTGGTTCTTCTTCTTGCGTAGGGAGAATAAATTTCAATATTTGTTGACAGAGCACCTCCATTAAAGTAACAGTAAGAGTGTATTAGTAGACCTCTAATTCCATCAATCCACGTCAATTAAGCTTAAAATAAACATTGCCTTTGATTTTACACAGAGGAATTTGACCAATGCTTCAAGGGAGGGAGAAAATATCTCAGGTTCCTGTTTCCTGTTTCCAGGGACCAGATGTTTAAATAATGATATACATAAAAAAAGAAAAACAATGCATGGGCGAACTTGCACTCAGAACCTGGTAGGATATAAAAAGGAGAAAGAGTGTTAAGGGAAATAAAATCATACTGCAAAAACAAAAATATATGTTGTCTTTCACACATTTTTTTTTAAAAAGGTTGAGGTCAGCGCTTTATTGTTCCAACCGGAGGAAATTCGCATTGTAGCAGAGCACAAATAAACAGTGACTGTACACACATAAAGTGCAAAATCTATAAAAGAATGTTTTTTATAGGATTGGATACGATAAAGTGCTACATTACTAAGTAGTAAGTGAAAAATACATCAGTGCTTAATCTCAAAGATTGCAGCTCACAGACACTTTTCTTTCTTTTATTTTTTTGCTTTAATGCAGGCCGATGATTTGGAGATGTTTTATCAAAAAGTCGCAGTGTTTCCCGTCATATTCACAATAGTCTCATAGATCTAACTATACTAATAATGTATTGCTATATATCTCAGTGACCGGTAAGAATTAGCTGTACAGTTGTCGTACGTGTTGTTTGACAGCTGAGAGCATAGCGATCGTTCATGTACCACCGAACAGCATATACATTTTCAGCCTCTGTATCTTCTCCAGAGACAGTATAATGTAATGCTACTAATGATGAATAGTGGGAATAAGAGAATAACAATTAATTTCACAGTGAGGATGGCTAACCATATAATAAGGAGAGTGGGGACATTTATTTTGTTCGAAAAACTATGACACATATATACACTACGGTTCAAATTTATTTATTTTTTTTTTAGAAATTTCCTTATTTTTCAAAGAAAGGCACTGTTTTTTCAAACTCTCTACATTGCTACTGTGGTAAATGACTATTCTAGCTGCAATTGCCTTTGGTGCAATATCTACAGAGGTGTTTCGAGGCCCATTTCCAGCAACTATCACTCCAGTGTTGTAATGATCCAATGTGTTTGCTCATTGCATCAGACGGCTAATGGATGATTAGAAAACCCTTGTGCAATCATGTTAGCACAGCTGAAAACACTTTAGCTGGTTAGAGAAGCTATAAAACCCATCTTCCTTTGAGAATGTTGAGTATCACATTTATGTATCACACGTATCATATTTATGAGGTCACAAATCCTTATTTCTAACCTCGTCAATGTCATGACTCTATAAAATCGTCTGGGTGACCCCAAACCTTTGAACGGTAGTGTGTCTAGTGAGTTTATATAGACAGAAGAAAGAAAGTAATGTGACCTCTAGTACAGCAAGAATTAAAAACTGCTGGTAAAATTCTGATAAACGCGTTGACATATAAAGCACGATATATAATCATGAGTCATGTCAGCCTGTCGGCCCACCATGCCACCACTTTTAGCCAGATATGAAATCAGAATTAAATATCTTTACAGCAACATTGCAGAGATTGATTGATGCCTTGGTGACTTCATCTAGCATCTAGCGCCAGCAGCCGGACAGCAATAACTAATAAATCATTCGTTCCAGTAATTTTCTTTAAGACTAATAACATTCCCATCAGCCTCAAGTGTACGTACTTTGTGTTCACTGCTGCTGAGCATATGTTAGAATGCTAAGATGGTGAACGTGGTAATCATTGCACCCGCTAAATATTGTTAGCGCTGTCGTTGTTATTATGTTTGACAGTTGCAGCTAACTCAAAGCGCAGCCTCTGGTGTCTCATTGTATCCCTGCCAATTCTTCTATAGAAACTCATGAGGCTAATTAAAACTAATATACTATGACACTTCCTGTTGCATCCTACATTAATGAGCCACCAGTGTATACTGACACAGATTTAGAGGACAAGTGCTCACCAACAAGAGTTTAAAGGTACAGCATGAATAAATTAGCAGCCTCCGAGGGAACTGACTTAGCAGAAATGTTCTATAATATTCATATATATTGGTAATAATTTAATTAAAATACAGACTCACTGTAGGTTCTCCTACACATTTGGGTATTCTGGAAACTCACAGCTGCCAGAAAACTCCACTGTACCTTTAAGTCTCCACCTGTAGATATTTTCACACACTAAACAGTGATGATATCGCATCGTAACCTTTCTGACTCTCCACTCAGCCTTTCTGTTAGATGTCCGCTCTGATCAGCCGACCTACTCCTCCTCGCAGATGCACTAGGAGCAGAGGAGGCTGGCGGGGGCCGGTGAGACATTTACACAGTTTGATAAAGGTCATGAATCATTTAATGCTCCTTTAATTATCATAAATTCAAAATTAACACAGTCTAATGCATGTAATTAAAAAGACACGTTCCCGATCCTCTTCCATCCTTTTGCATTGTCTCCGAAAATGCTCCCACTCGTGTTTGGTAGGTTTAACCTAATGTAATCCTTTTCATGCCTGCGCTTGCATAAAAAACGTACCAAATCTTTGAAAGGACACAAAAAAAGTGTTGCACATTAAGACTGGAGGTGGTGGTAAATGAATGCACATGAAATTAATGTAAATGCTTGAAAACCAGCTCAAGGGTGTTGAATGCCAGCGTGAAACATCCTCCCACATAGCAACCAGCGCTCCGCCTGGCATAGGAGACTTAGCACCACTGATTGTTCTGAAGATGGATCCAGGTGACTCATCACCGCAGGTCGGGAGGAAACCCTGTGAGTGATCAGATGAACTGAAATGATGTCAAACAAAGAGAAGTTACAGAAAACAACAAAAAGAAGGCACAATGTGTAGAAGTAAACTTTTTTCTTTTTAGCTTTAACTTATTATGAAGTAAATGTTGATCTCACGGTGCAATGGCTCTAGTATAATGACAGCATCAGCATTTAGATTGGCTCCATATAAGCCTCGCTTTCACTTTGCAATTCTGTTTGCCACCGGGCATGATCTCCTTGGAAAATAAAGGCTGGATCTACAACATCGACAAGATTAGACAAGATTAGATAACTCATAACTCAGGCTTTCTCCATTTTCTTTCCCCTCCCCAATTACAATATCTTTTTGGCTTTTTCCAAAATTCAATATACAATTGTGACAATTTCAATTTACCTCTCCAGTGAACACATTTCTTTATTTCCTCTTACTGTAGGCTATTTCCCAAGTAGCATTGATCATTTCTTCTCTCTTCACGGAGCTAGACTCTGAGGAAAATGGTAAGCAGTTTTAAACGCTGGAAATGCTGGAGGGGAAAGTTGAAAAGATGTCTGTTTACACTTTAAATGATGCATTCATATATTTAGTTTCACACAATAGCATTTGGTACTAAAATATTGCAAAAACGTGGCTCTTAATTTGACCTTGAATTTCCCTGCAAAACTGCAATGACTGGATTTATTCTGTTTTTGTACATTAAGGCTTTGATGATAGTTATAAATTTCTTATCAAATGCATTAAGGCTTTTAGAGTCTGACAGGGCTGCTGTTGTGATGCTTTTCATCTTTTCTTTGCAAGTGAATGTGACAGTGATGATCAACAAACTCCCCATCTTGTCACATTCCGACATTTCCCCTGGTGCCCGTCTGAGCACAAGCCACAGTCATGTGTGGGAATTGTTTCATCCCCCACAGGAGCAATTCTGTGCATCACTGAGACAAAACATTTGTCACTTTTTCTTCCTACGTAATGAATAACAGTCGTGGAATATCCGGCTTTTATCAGCACTGAGTCCTGACCTCTGTTTTTCCCTCTGAGGGGTGGGAACTTGATAAAATGCCTCCTGGAAACCACTGTGGGTTTATTTTCATCTTTAAAAGCACATTCCCTAAAGTCTCTAAAAGCAAATAACATACTAGAAATGAACCATGAGGATAAATCACAAAGTGCAGATGCAACAAAGACAACCGTCCTTCTCCCACTGACTGCGAAGAGGCAGGTTCGCCAAATGAGCCTTAATGCAATTCAGCTTTGGACACGCCTCTGTCGTCAGCAAGTGACATACTGTATCTTCCTGGGAAACATTATTACAGCAGCATTGACAAAGGGAATAGGAATCCATCTGTGGTCTCACTGCTCACTCTTGTGTTCACCCTGGAGACCGCTGGCAAACCAACAGATGACCCAAAGTTGCACTGTTGCTTCATTTGGAAGGTTTTTATTCATCCATCTAGGCCCGTTTTTATTTAAACCAACTTAGGAGCGGAGAAAATAAGACACATTCGTCAAGTGAATTACTCACAAAGAACAAAGGGTATGAGAAGCTTTAGTAAGTATAACCAGTCTGAGACAATTGACAATTAACAATTATATTACTTTCCGCTTCTCTAAATTGTACATGTTGTTTTTAGGATTCATGATTTTTTTTTTGGAGATTTTGAATAAAGATGTGAGGTTCTCTTAAAGTCAGTCAGTCATTTTCTATACCTGCTTATTCCTCATTAGGGTCACATGGTCTCCTGGAGCCAATCCCAGCGCGTTACGGTGAGAGGCAGGGATACACCCCAGATGGTCGCCAGCCAATCGTGGGGCACACACACCATTCACTCACACCTATGGTCAATTTAGAGTCGCCAATTAAGCTCAGCATGTTTTTGGACTGTGGGAGGAAGCCGGAGTACCCGGTGAAAACCCACGCAGACACGGGGAGAACATGCAAACTCCACACAGAAAGGTCCCAGACCCAGGACCAAGGAGGTCTTGAACCTGCGACCTTCTTGCTGTGAGCTGTGCAGCGCTAACTGTCTTAAAGTGACGACCTAAATATCACTTTTGGCCGTTCAAGTGCAGGTCCGGAGTGTGTTCAGCCAGCAGATGGCAGCAGAGTCCCATCTCTGTCATTTACATAACAGCAATCAGCCATCTGCATTGTCAGCCTCTCAAGGTTTTAGGTAAAGAATGGAAACTAACTACTGAAGAAAAGTTTGGGCTCTAACTTTCAGTTGAGACTATAGCTTTTCATTGATATTTATAAATGTAATTGGTTAACAGCATCCAATCCTCACAAAAGGAATGCTTTGAACAACATTTATAAAAGAGACAGTGCATACTAAGCATGAGCAAACCATCAAGGCCTTAGACACATCTGCATGCTTTGTGTCCTATAATAGGATTGTGTGAGTGTGCCTGCAAGCTATGCAGTGTGTCTTAAACACTGTGAATGGAAGTTGTGTGTTTTTTCGATGCACAAATCGTTTTCTTCAGATAGAAGAAATGAATAGGAGCTGGTGAGAGAATACTGTTTTTGTTTTCCCGATCAATTTTCTTACCCTGCAGAAACCCCTGGATACTTTGTGTTGCGTTTGTCTTGCATCTCTCCCCCAAAGGGCCCCATTATCTAGCATGTTTCCATAGCAGACAAAAGTGAAAATGTTTATAATGCTTTCATGTGTTATCCACTGGGCACAGGATGCGCATACCTAAGCATATTTGATCATTTATGCCTGTTTTTGGCGTAAAATAAATCAAATCGTTTCAACTACGCCTCTGCCGTTAACTGTTTTTTTGTCTAAATGCACTTGAACAAAAAGCCAAGGTCGATACTGCGGTACACTAGCATGTGCAATTTTTGAATACATTGTAGTGAGGTAAGTTTAATACATCTTTACTAGTAGGCTGCCCTCTTCTAGACTTATTTTGTCTACTGGGATCAGTGGATATGATTGAAGCCTAATCGGAATGGATGATGGCTATAAGAGCACCTGTCTGAAGATGATAGCTTAAATCAGTATTCTCTCTTGCAATGAGAAGTGGAAATAGGGGCTGCAGTTAAGGCAATAGTGATGTCTATCCCCTGGTCTGTGAAATGGCTCAATCTCCCCGGTCGATCCACTGGTTGATTGTTATAAATCTTTTAGAATCACATTATCTTGGCACACCCATTACCAATGATTGTGATCCCAAGGCAGTGAGAAATATAAAGAAAGAGGGTATATTTTATAAACTTCTGAGGTAATAAGGTACCTTTACTGTTTTTTTTTAAGTCCGTCATGAACCTTTATATTGTTGGCTTAGTTCTCATTGTGAGGTACCTTAGCAAGATATTAAGTCTACATCAACAGCTCAGCTGCAGTGATATGCTCTCATTGTCGATGCTAACATGCTGACGTTTAGCAGCACTCGGCCCGGATTGCCGTTTTGTTTAGGAAAGTTACTCTTTTAGTGATACGACTCTGAAGAACTTCAGTGGCAGCCATGATAAGAGCTGTTTGAATTATCCAAATGCTGGGAAAAGGAGCTTGAGTTAGCTCCTTTCGCAGAGGTTAGCCTGGACCGTTCATGTTAGGAAAGCCTTAGCCTTCTCACTCTTTCCTTCCATCTTTCTTTAACCCCATGACCTTTGGATCAAGGTCAGTGAAAAGTGGTTAGAATTAGGAGTTAGTTGTTGACAAACTGAATTTCCATTTTCACCATCTTGATTTAGCATGTTAGCATAGTGGAGGCTGAAGGCGGATGAGAATGGTGTTAGTTTTGAAGGTATTTGGTCATATATCCAAAACAATTCAATTTAAATCTAGATTTGGTAACAGCATTTTCTCAAAAGTAAGATGACCAAAGTTATTCCAGTTTAACCTGAGGAGAATGGGAATGTGTTAAATGTCATTCCACTCTGGCCAGAAGTTGTAGGAACACTCTGTCAAACTTATTGTGGCACAAGTGGAAAAGTCAATTGATAACCAGAAACGTTAGAGTAGGCTTCATTTTTTGGGGACCATGAATGTAAAAAAGGGGGCAATCAGTTCAGAGGTTTATATTTTTTAATCTACACCAAATGACGTTTCCATCGTCCATCACGTTGTTTCTGAAAAGGAAATTCACAATAATAAAGACCTTAACCTAAAGTAGAGTAGGCTACTTTCTTGTTCTATTAATTTCTGATTCGATACTATTATAGTAACACTACTGTTGTAAAAATGCTTATTGACACGTTTCCTGCCCAGCCGTGACAATGAAATCCATTCTATTCTAATAAATAGCCTTTTATACTATATATGAATAGCAGGCCAAATTGTCTGATAGCAGTTTGCAGAGAAACACTGTTTAACATGCCAGTTCACAAGGTCACAGTGATGTGCCAGTGTGTGTGTGTATGCATATGTGTGTTTAGGAAATGTTAACAGTTTCAAACTAGCATGTAAGGCAGAAATCCAAGAAATTTCTTGACACGTTAAAAGAGAGAATTATAGTTAAACAGGGAAGAAAGTAAAGTGAAAAATTCATCTTGGGTAAATTCAGCTTTGAACATATTCATCAGAGCACTTAAGCTAAAAGGGTAATTTCATAAATGGAGACAAAATCCATTAAAGTGATTTGTCTACCTTCCAAAGAGATTTTGATCTTTTCAGTAAAAGGGAGCCATTTGGTGTACTGTGCTCTTATAGCGCCATTAGCCATAACAAAGAAGTCTTAACAGGTGACACCAAGAATCTCACTAATTGTATCATATTTACATTGGGGGGGGGGGGAGAAAAAATGAATGAATTTATCCATCACGACAAAAACACTTTTATCTTTCATTGCGCAAGTGGATGTAATGCAAGGCAAAAAACGGCGATGTGGGAACAATATTCACCGCCACGCTGTTTGCTCCGAGAACTCTGTATGTTGTCAGCATACGTAATGGACCATTTTAATTAGATACATTGAATATTTTAATAAACATGAACAAAAGGGCTTCCAATATTAGCACATTCCCACAGCCTCGGGCTGTCAGTCATGACCGCTGACAAGAATTTCAGGCCGCAGTGGAACATGACGTGAACATGACATGAGGCCCCTTGTAGCCTACGAGATTCTGTCTTTCTGATGTGTCTAAAATGTTTCTGAGCTCCGCGCAGACAGACGGCTGTTAAATTATTTGTCTCCCTCCACCCATCATGCAGGAACCCTGCCTGGAGTTTTTGCGAGTTTGATCATTATAAAATATTTTATCATTGTTGAGGGTCATTAACCATCTGCCATAGCAGTAATAAAACTTACATATAGTTGCCCCCCCCCCTTAAGAAATTCACCAAGACCTGCCAAATTAGCATATGGTGCTCTTGGATGGCCCAACCCACGTTAATTGCAATGGAGCTTAAAATGTCAGTTTGAAAATCTGAAGAGAGATGAAAACTCCGGAGAGTTTTTACGACCACGTCGGTGATATAAATACGCGCTCCCTCGACCCACTGGGCCGTCTCGGCATGCTAAGGACAGACTGCCGAGGACGAACAAGGGCGCCAGGAATGAAGCGGCGCTCGGAGCTAATCGTAATCCCCCCCGCACTGCGTGTTAACTCTCCCTTTGCCCAGGAGAGCTCAAATGGCTTATCAAGACAGAAATGAAGACTCAGCCTGCGCTGATCATGTTTAATTAAGAATCACAAGTGACTGCCTTCTGATGTAACATCTCACTAATAGAGGATAACATGTCTTAAGAGACCGGGGTCATTCTGGAAATAGCTCTGGCATGATACATAGCTCCTTGATCGGGTGCGTAAAGGTGATATGCAGGTTAATCATAATAGACAGTCATTGCCTTTAATAAAGTAGTATGCATTAGCGAGCGTTGATTTTATTCCTGCAGCCAGGAGGAGTCGGGCCACTTCCTGTCTGTGAGGATAATGAACTTAAAAAGGCAGAACGTTTTTACACGCCAGCGAGATGTCGGCTACTATAGACACATCAGCATAATCAATATTTTTCATAAGATGACAAATTGTAATTTGAAAGGTTTTTTTTTTTTAGGATAGTGCTGTCTTTGGCTGCTGCAGGCAACTGTTTCAGAGGGAAAAAAAAACCCCAACTCTAACCTGCTGCACACTCCCTATTCAGCAAGTTAACTCTTGGCTGAAGAACATAGTGCAGCATTTTGCAGCTAAAGAGCCAGAAATTTCCCTCAGGGGTTGGTAGAGACCAAAAGCTCTATTTGTTATTCTAAGTGTTCTTTCACCTGAATATTTCGAGACATGTCTTGTGCTTATGCAAAGTAGCTTTTAACCATTTTGAAATTAAAGCAAAAATGTAATAAAATTATATTCTTGTCTTATTTGGCATGTAGTTATAATAATGATTAATAATAATAAAGCAATCTAATTCTGAATTATAGGATTTGCTGTTCAGATCCTGTTCAAATCAACTGTTCGCTAACAAGCGATGTGACACAACCTATTGCCACTGACCAATGATGTCACAGCATGCTACGTCCATGTTGATTTGGAATCTATGATTCCATCTCGCAAGGTGGTTTCCATCTAAGTTTCACACAGTGAAGATTAGAAATTAGTTCTCTAAAGCAAAAGTGAGCACCGTGTTCTGGACTTGTTCATCTGTAAAATCACTTCATGAGTGAAAATCAGTCAGAGACAGATGCAGATTTTTTTTTCTCTATTTATGGAAAGGAATACTACAAAAGTGCAAATTGCAAGTCAGAACACCAGCAGTCAACAAAGGATCGTCTCTCTCGAAACTCACGTTGAGTCTTTGTTCAGCTCTCAGTTATACTGTAGTTTTGCAGGCAAGAAGACTGATGGACCCAGAGGAAGGGAGATTACTTAACTTCCCGGGAGTGTCTCGGAGCTCTAAGCAGAGCGTGGTGGAGACTTTATGATTTAACACGTATGTTGAAACAAAAACTGACACGTTTGGCACGGAGAGAGAAGTGATTCAATTCTGATAGGAGGCAATGCCCTGCATTAGCATCAGAACATTCTCAAACTGTTGTCTTCTTATTGCTGGTGATGTGATTTCTTCTAAATTCTTAATACCATAAAAAGATATCAAAGCCATTTTTATTTCAAATATTAACTCATTGAAGCCTATGAGCCTTTAAGCCTATGACTGTCATTTTATGCTTAAAATAAAAAAAAAATCTAAATGTTACTCATACAGCTTTTTTTTTTCTTTTCTAATGATATGATAGTAGACAACTTAGAGAGAAGGTTTTAGGCAAATAATTTAAGTTTCCGAGTGCTTCTTCTCGTATGACATCATCAACTTTCTGCCCCTTCCTCCCGAGAACATGGCGAAAACAAATCCAGAAAGAGTCATTTTTTTGATTTAGAATAATATCATTTTCAACCCTGACATGTATATGCCTATTTAATCATTCAAGTCTCTAGAGTAATCCCCCCCAAACGAATTTTGCACATGGAAAAAATAGTTTTTTGCTTATGAGCTGATTTGTGCAAGCAGCAACTATAATAGAAAATGCCATTTTCTGCAAAGAAAATAGTACAAAATGGAAAAAAATAGATGCATAACATGATTGTTAGTGACTCAACTGATATAATTATATGCATGAAATCTTTGAATAAAAGTCTGGCATGAAATGGATTAAGTATAAAATGACAGTCATAGATTTAGCTGCTGCAAAAAATAGCCACAGTATCTATTTGGGTGTTGTTATGGATTTTGATGCCACGCAATTATTCCTGGTTTGGCTTCTTTTGTTGTTTTGTTAACTTTACATTCATGTGCTGCAAAAGCCAAATTGCTGCTGCTTTGAGCATGCAGGGCTGCCCCTGTTTCCACTTTGAAGTGAATCAAAAGGGCAAGTCAGTCACCTCCAGTAAAGACTGTGGCTGAACAGATGCAATTACATCCGTGCGAGTTGTGTACATCTGAATCAGATAGCGCCTGACAGGGAGTAAACAGCTTCAAAATAAGGGATAACAAAGGAATTACAGACCTAGCAATGAAAGATGCTCCCTTTTAACGGCGCTGTGGGACCCATTCTCGGAGAGATTTCTTCACAAAACTCATTATTCCCCGGACTTTAATCCATCTTATTCAATACTTGAAGTGGAATACCCAGGCCACAGAATTTAGGATATGATTCCTACATCACTCCATCAACTTCTAAAGGATTTATGAGGATGATGTCCCTAGTCAGACCTGTCGTAGTCACCCTGCATGTCTCTGATGCTTTACGATCCGTGAAATAGGCAGATGTTTTCGAGAGCCGGCGCTGCCTGCTTTCCTTCATCTCTTCTCCTCTCTTCTCTTTTCTTCTCGCCTCTTCCTCTTACTTCTCTTCTTTTCTCTTCTGTTTGTCTTCTCTCCTCTTTCTTTTCGTGACAGATAGAGAAGAGACAAGGTTATCAGCTCTGTCAGACAGTCAATCGGGATGACTAACGGCGTAACAACGTCAGGTTAGACCATCAGGTAGACTCTCATTCCTGAGCCTTGTACCCTGTAATTTGTTTTTTCGCTACCTGTCATATTGTCACAATTGCTTCATCATGCGCAGCAGACAGAGAATGAAGTAAATACTTCACATTTTTGCTGTCTATTATTTAAAAAAACGCCATTCCGTTCATTGTGCAGTTTCCTTCAAGTAGCTGCCCTGAAAACTTACTTCTCTAACTTCTGAACTGTGAAGGTATTTTTCTCCACACGCGGCAACCATGACGCGCGTCGCCACAGTTTTTTTTCCTCGATTGTTTTCGCAATAAAAACTGGAACCTGTGCCACAATGACCACAACCTGTAAACTCATGCGAAACCCGCTCCCTCTACCGATTCTTCTGAGCTATTAACGCTTTTTCTGGTTTAGACACGCATTTCAATTCTGCACCACGCTCCATTCAAAACACTTCACACAATTCTCTCTATTTTGCACACTCCTCAATGACAAATCTCCTTGTGCTCGGATGGAACACGCCGCCATTCAAATGGCAAAACTTCCATTTCCAAGGCTGTTGTGCAATTTGCAATCAAAGGTTTAGCAATATAAGAGCCACAGGTGAGCGCTTTGCTTTGGAGAACCTGTGCCTTTGATGTGGATGAGGTCCTGTGGCCAGGCAGGAACTAAAAACAGGATGCGGCCTAGTTTCCTTTGGCCTTTTTTTTTTTTATTTGACATTTTCTTTCTTTTTGGTGTCTGTGCCTTTTTTCTATTGTTTGTTCTTCGTGAATCATTCACACAACCAGTTGTGTTTGATGTGATATATAGGCTGCAACACTTCAAAAATAATTTAAAAATGTAAAGGACACATTTGTTACTATACATATGTGTTTCATATTTGAGTAAAAACCTTATGAAGTAATATTTTACAACAGGTATATTAACACTGACCATGAAAAGGCATAATGCTCCTTATAAAGTCTTCATATGGGGTTTTCCCATCCATAATAGTGGTTTCCATTCAGCACATCTGTGTTCAATTGGTTCTTAGAACCAGGGTTTAATATTCTTCCCAAAAATGACTTGAATCAACTCCTGGGATAAGACGACCCATTTTCCAGGAAATGGAAAACTGTCTAAAGGTTAGAGAATAAGAGACCAGGAGTTTCAATCCACAGACTGGCAGGATAATTCTGGGTGGCCTCTCCCTCGCCACCACCACTGAGGTCCCCATGAACAAATCCCTTCACCCCAACTGCTCCCCGCTGCGGTTGCACTCAGACCCGGCCCTAAACAATTTGGCGCCCTAGGCATCCTATATTGCACCCCCCTGCCCACCCACCCCCAATAGACAAATAGACATTCTTCTATTCAAATAAAGAAATTATAGATGCAAAATACAAATAATAACAGGTGGAGGTGATAGGACGATTTGCAAGGGTGGGGCTGAGGAATCTCGGCAGCGCATCTGAAGAGAGAAGAGGAGTATTTTACACCAGTCTAATAATAAACATGTGAATTCTATAATAGCGCCTCACAGCAAGAAGGTCCAAGAAGACCTCCTTGGTCCTGGGTCTGGGACCTTTCTGTGTGGAGTTTGCATGTTCTTCCTGTGTCTGTGTGGGTTTTCACTGGGTACTCCGGCTTCCTCCCACAGTCCAAAAACATGCTGAGGTTAATTGGAGACTCTAAATTGCTCGTAGGTGTGAGTGTGTGAGTGAATGGTGTGTGTGCCCCACGATTGGCTGGCGACCATCTGGGGTGTATCCCTGCCTCTCGCCATAACGTGCTGGGATTGGCTCCAGCAGACCATGTGACCCTAATGAGGAATAAGCAGGTATAGAAAATGACTGACTGACTGAATTCTATAAAGAAATAAAATTAATATAAATGACCAAACCTTAGAAATACATGCATAATGTAGACTATACTGTTTTTCTGATATGCAAATTATATTAGTAATTGATATATTAATAATAATATTCATTTTAATATAATAATAATAATAATATTCACCCATAAACCCACTTTAGACAATATGAACTAATACAACAAATAGGCTTACGACTATAATATATAAGGTAGAAGAAGTTACATTATTATTTACCATAACAGCTTAGACCCTTCCACAACATAAACTGACATTAAAACTAACAGTTAGCGCCGGCTACCTATTGATTAGCTAACTATGTCATGGTAATGGTTTATGACATTATCAATCATCGTTCTGCACCAGGAAAATAATATCATGATCATTTTTACTGTAACAATACATCTGTCTTTGTCAAGTTTTTCCTCCTTTACTTTTCTTTTTTTTTTCTACCGTTGGGCACCAGACAGTTTGGGGACATTTTGACATGTTTTTTTGCTTGTTGACGCATCAAAAACTGACATAAAGTAGGAGGTAGAATCTGATTAGTCGGAGGAGGAGAAAGGGAAGGAGGAAGGGGAAAGGGGTGTCTTAGGAAAGTGACATATCATCATTATTATTACCACTATAGGCTTTGCACTATTTGCTTTACAGTTAAATCATGAGAGATAATAATACCAACTAGTTTTAAGAACAGTAGAAGTTATTATAAATATATATATTTTTTAAGGTGTACAATTGACAAAATAACGAAATATATTACCAGCAAACCAGGCATTGAACTAGTTTTGAAGTTTTGATGATAGCTTGAAGTCAGATTTATTTATACAGTAGGCCTATAGCCCCTCATCACAAAAGCCTGTCTGAAAGAAATCTGCAGAGACGAGACAACCTAGATCTGAGGAAGAGTCAGTCAGAAAATATAATGATGGAACTCAGCGGAAAAACTAAACAAAACAAAAACAAAGCACAAAGAAAAATGGCACCGTGTGCGGTCTGACCCATATAACCTTGTCCAATTTATCGCGCGAGGCCATTTTTACAATACCAGTGTTGGCAAGAGGAAATAATAAGTTTGGCAAAGCCTGTTTCTGTATCCCGCAGGCGTGAAACACACCAAAATGGGAAGGATCCAAAACCGATGTGACCTTCAGTTTATCAGCGTGTGCGCGTGTGGAAATGCATTTTGCAAAGCATTCTCTTGTCCGCTAAAAAGTGTCGAGAATGAAATTCTGCTGCTAAGGAATCACTTAGCGCGGGGCCCGCAATCTGCGGCAACCTCTGCGAAATCCAGCAGATTTGTCTCCATTTGCCCATCAAAGTCCTCCGAGTCTCATTGTGATACTATTAGCGGACGTCACTGGGCGAAGATGACTTCATTGAGCCATGGAGAGGGATCTGACAGCTGAGCCGGGGGTTTGAAAAGCAATGCAGGTGCGAGGGGCGAGGACGGGAAGGTTGAAGGAATAGCGGTGGAGGGGAATGTGCAAAAGACACCTGAATTGAGAGTAATGAATTCAGAGAGGAGCACAGACATCTCTTTCATCTTCAGGCAGGCTTGAACCGCTCTTTCATCATCATCATCTGAAAAATGTGTATGCTCATAGATGCATTTACCTGAAGGGGAGAAAAGACATTTCACTTTCAAAGAATGTACTCTCCCACTTTCCCTCTTGTTATAATGCTTTTCTTTTTTTTTTCCCAGGTCCTGCAGTGTTTGGAAGCAGAGCGAGGACGCGTCGAAGAGAGAGCGCGCGCACACGCTGCGAGGAACACGGGCAGGTGACAATTATTTACCCCGAAATTAGCCTCCTTATTGTGCCTGATGAATGTGTGTGGAAATTAAGAGTGAAAGCTCAGATTGGCAGACGTACAATGCAGCGCAACAAGGGCATGGGAGTGTTTGAAAAGCCGCTTATCAGAGGTGACAGAAAGCAATTCGAGGAGCTATAGTGTCTTGTGTTTTCCGAGAGCTGAATATATTTGGAGGGAAGCGAGTTTCATTTCTTTCGGTTTTGCCTCTTGTTAGACACTTCGACTCAAGTTCAACGTCAAGTTTTTAATAACCATGCTATGACCGTGGATCTGTTGCTACTGTATGTCCACGGTTTAGCTTCAGACTGAAATATCTAAAAAAAAAAAACTGAATGGTTGACTTGACATTCATGGTCCCCAGAGGATGAAGATTACTGAATTAGTGTACATCCGTTCGCCCCAACCTACATCTTCCCTTTGACTTTATATAACTGCACCACATCAACAATTGACCCCACGTTCTCTCCAAACACACTTTAATTGACCCGTATTGGATACTTTTAAAATCCAAAACCCCCTAATATGGCGCAGCATTGAGTTTTATGCATATATCGCAATAATAAAGTATATTTTATCTTTTAATATGTAGTAAAAGCACAACTGTACAGTATATATATATATATATATATATATACTGTATATATATATATATACTGTATATATATATATATATATATACTGTATATATATATATACTGTATATATATATATATATATATACTGTATATATATATATACTGTGTATATATATATATACTGTATATATATATACACGGTTAGGGTTAGTTAATTGGGATCTCCTTTTTAAACATCTTACAGAATGTATTCTTGGTGTTCTGTAATGATCCTAATGATTTCTATGATTTTATGGACAAATAATACATTGCTGAACTCTATCTGTATCTTATCTGTAGTAAAAGCACAACTGTACAGTATATATATATATATATATATATATATATATATATATATATATATATATATATATGACGCAGCATTGACTTTTATGCATATATCGCATAAAACTCAATAAATAAAGTATTTTTATGTTTTTATCTGTAGTAAAAGCACAACTGTACAGTATATATATATATATACAGTATATATATATATATACAGTATATATATACAGTATATATATATATATATATATATATATATATATATATATATATATATATATATATATATATATATATATATATATATATATATATATATATATATATATATATATATATATATATATATATACAGTTAGGGTTAGTTAATTGGGATCTCCTTTTTAAACATCTTACAGAATGTATTCTTGGTGTTCTGTAATGATCCTCGGTGTGATTTCTATGATTTTATGGACAAATAATACAAATCTGAACTCTAATACTCTAATAATGTATATTTTATTCTATTCTTATTAATCATTGAACTTCTGACACTTCTGTAGTCACCTCACATGTTGTAGATATCCTTTGATACCAGGTTGAAGTACATAACCTTTGTGGTTGAAGAGATATTTCATATTTATCATCATTTCGAGTAGGAAAAAAAGAAAAATAGGCCTGGGGCTTAAACAGTAAAGTTTTAATATGCCTAACAAGATATATTTGTGGTTTTACTCACCAAAAATCATCTCAATATAGTTTTACATCTCCCCTCTCAAGCTTTTCTCTGGAGCTTTACAAAGAACATGTTCTTTTGTGTCTGTCTCATTAATATTAATAAGCCTCTCTTGTGATTGGCTAATTTGAATGGCTGTAAATAGGGTGTGGGCTGTGACTGTATAACCTGTTTTTAGACACAGTTTCCGAATAGGGCTGTGCAAGTTCCTCTGTGGATTTTTGAAAATGGGACAGTATTTACATAACACCTAGTCCTTCTTATAATTAAAACCCAATTCAGATCTCACGTTCCACGATACGGGGACCTTTAAGACGCCACTGAAAGAGATTCGGCCCCCGCAGAGCCGCGAGCACGGCAGCGGGGCGCTGGCGACGGTTCCCGCCGCCGCAGCCTTCAGTCAACACTGACGTTGAGGTGGAGAGATGAAGGTTGGCTGGCCCTCCTGTGAACACTCCCCGCTATTTGCCAGAAACAAACATTTTTAACTTTAGCCGCTGCAGGTTTGCTGTGTGACCATGGCAACCACATAAAGTACAGCGAGGGAAACAGCACAGGAGTTAATTTATCTGGGAAGCAGTCGGACGTATTAACGGGGAGAGAAGGCTTCGAAAGTGTGAGTTCTCCGGTCAGGGCCGAGAAACAAAAAAAATCACGATGTTAATTTTAAAAACTCACGTTATTGCCTATTTGTGTCCTTTACAGCTGTCTGGTGAAATTAAAAGAGGTTTATAGGCAAGCAGCCCTGTGGTTCAGTACAGGAAATAATATCAGAGGTAGCCACAGGAGGTTTTTGATGCTATCTCAAAGCACCTCTCTTGTTTTTTTTTTTGTATCTTTTAATTCCGTTAAAGGGCAAGATGAATTAATGCCAATGGTCTCTCTCTACCCCTCCTTAGGTGACCTAAACTCAGTTTGGCACTGTGCTAGTGTGTGTGTGTGCCGCTGAACTAAAGCTCAATGGCCTTACTCAGTTTGTGCGTGCCCATCCAACTGGATTTACTGTGACCCAGTTAAGTTGAATCCTCGGCGGCTGCTGCTGCTGCTGCCAACCTGGCTTTGCTTTATTAAAGTCCTCCTTAATTGAAGAGACAGCTTAGAGAGGGAAGACACACCGACTTTCAAAGGGCATTTAGGTAGCTAGTTCATTTTCACTCGAGGTGAGCTTAGTCACCGGTTTAGTCACCCCGCTCCCCCCTTCGGCTCCGAGATCACAGTCTCCAGCTGGAATTACTGCATCAGTCATTACCGCGGCGGCAGTACAAATCCAAAAACTAAGCAATCGCCAGTCTAAGTCTACATCTGCTTATGTATTCTGCTGGTGAGTGGTGTTCTGAGAGATGAATGACTTGTGATTTTGAGACATAATTACTACATCCAGCGGCAGTTTTTCAGAGCTGCTTGGATATGCCTTTTTTCCTCAATAATTGGCCACAAGATTCTCGGCTGTGAGATTGCTGTTTGTCCGGTCGTGGCAGCTTCTGCTTTCCAGCAGTCCCAACAGGCTGAAAGTGCTGATTCCGAGTGCTTTTATAAGAGAACTTATTCCCTCTTAATCGCAAAATGGTCTCCAGATGCCTCTTTTTTTTTTTTTTCTTCGCAAGTCAGCCCCTGTTTGATTAATGTGATCGGGGAGTGCGGAAAGTGCTGCCAGGCTCAGAGGTGTCACCCAACACTGCGAAATAAATGAACAGAACTAATTGTTTGTTTATGATCTGAAATATTAATAACATTGAATGTATGAGGCCATCAGTGGAAATCACCATTTGGGACAAACAAGGCGCCGTGGCTGACGTCGCTCTGTAAAGCAGTAAGAACACTGGCCGTCCTGGCACCGGGACACAACTTCTTTCATCACTGTTCAAGCATTCTTTGTAATTTGTTTTAATGCAATTATATTATTCCCTTAAGAAAGGAGGAAAAAAACTGTGTCTATTTATAATTAAAGAAGCTTACATATCTTTGGAAAGTTTCGGGGGGTAAACATTTGAAGGGGAAACTGCTGTAGAGATGGTACTGATGATAGTTGCTTCTGTTAATAATGAGATGATGAAATAGTCTCTAACAGCTTACTGCGCATTGCACATCTGCTTTACTATATGACATTCACACGGCCAAACAAAAAAAATAAAATAAAAAAATAAGAGCAAGCGAAAATGGCTTTGGCAATTACCATTAAGTGTGATAGCACTTCAAGGATCTTCCTGTTCCAGGCTGATTCCTGCTCCGCTGATTAATGGACGGTTATACAGCATGTTTTGCTCTTGAGCCACTTACTGTAGAGGAAGCTTCAGACTTTCCAGGGGGATAATCATCACGCAGCACTTGTGTACGAGCACCGCGCATCCAAAAAGCGAGTACTACTTTTGTTCAACTGTTGCAGTCTGGAGCTCTGATGGGCTTCATTGTGATTTCTGTCCCCTGCTGTGAATTTAAAGAGGACGACGCTGAATCAAGAGACTTAAACCCCCCAACTCCCTGGTGGTGCCGTCCTCAGGCAAAGTTTTGTTTGTGCTGTGCTTTATCGGCGATCTGGGAAGCAATGTAAATTTCTTTGCATCTTCCTCTTTCATCTCCATATAGCACCTTGATCCTCACTGCGTCATTAGTGCTGCGGTGATAATGAGAGGGCGGGTGAAGAGCTGCATCTTCCTCGTTTGCATTGTTTTTCGCGCTGTGTGTGTGTGTGTGTGTGTGGAGGGGCAACACATTATAGAAAGACTTTATGTAAATCCAAAAGCCTCTTGTTGTTAATCTCGGCGAAGAAGCGATCCTCAACATTTTATTGTGCGGCAACACAGCTCTCAAAATGAAACAGGATGATGATTATGTTGATAGCAAGGAGCAAAAAGCTAGGTTTGAATTATTCCAAAACATCTAATCAGCAACTCCATCTCGTCTTAGCGCACAATGGCCGACAAAACATGCATATATTGGCCCGTAAGTGTATAATGTGAACACTTAAAAAAAAATATCTTATTCGGGGTCCGCGTTGCATTTGAAAGGCTTCAATCAAACGCAGAAAACAAAGCTGATCCGGGATGATAATGAGGTGAATATCTTCAAACAGTGGTTGTTGGATCTCATTTGGTTTGCAGATGTCGTCTTACATTACCGGATAGGCATCGCATTACTTCATGCGTTTTCATTATTCCATTCTACATTAGACCCCTTATTACCGCTGGCAGAACACTATCCCGCTCCTTATTCTCTTTTCTAAATTAACATGCCCTTATGCTAACTGAATGGGGTTTTAATAGCCCTCAGTAGACTGCATGTAAAATAAAATAAAGGCATAAATGTGCCCATTCCCAGACACATCCGACAGCACCTGCTAATATCCAGGTAGGGCACTACAGTAAGCAAACTAACACGGCCACGGAACGGCCACCGAAATATATGCTGATGAGAAGCTGAAGAAATAAGGATCTTTCCGTGCTTTGAAATACAAATGGGAACCATAGGAACCCTAAATTGAAATACAGTGATCAATAACCTGTTTCCTACTGCTTAGTGCGTTTCTGGTACATCGAAGTAAAGCTCCACAGTTTGTTTCTCGGGGAGAACTCCCACTTGGCTTTTAAAGCCAGCTGTCTGGGCTGCTCTGACGTATCGTCAGCTATTATTCCTGATGCCTCCCATGGGGTCGTCCTCTCCATAAAGTCTTCCCCTTCACTGAGCCCCTGCCTCCCATCACCAGCATGCTTGTTAAACAGACACACACATTAGTCTAACTCATGTTTCCTCCGAGGCCCACAAGCCTGCCAACCCAAAGCTCCTGCTTATCACTCAGCTTCTGCCCTGTGTGTGTGTGTGTGTCATGCATGTGTGTCTATATACAGTATATGTGGTTGCTCACACTCACTTATACTCCTTTCCTGCCCTTAGATAAAACATCTCAAAGTGTGCATACTTTTTCCCTTTATTCCAGCATTCTGCCAATTAATTGATGTGTGCTTGGTTTGAACCGTGGACGATATGACCCCAGAATCCATTAGCAGAGGTAGACTTGTGCAAAATCTCTGCTTGAATACAAATGGAAATATATTAATGGAGAAAAAAAAAAACATCTTGTAAAAAAAAACAAGATAGAAAAAAAAAATTCGATATGTGGTACAAGCCAACTCATCATCACAGAGAGAAATGCCATCTTTGATGCATAAAACTCTACAGGTCAAATGGAGTGTGTAGTCAAGAGAATCGATGTATCTGCATAGAGTTCAAGTCAAGCACATCAAAACTGTTGTCAAGCATCCAACAGAGAATCTAACCCTGAGGAAAACCAGGCAACACTGAGCGAAGCCAAACCAGAGCATCAGTGCGATGGGCTAAATCTGTAGAGCGTTCGGAAGGGATGCGACACAGCATCCAGGCCGGTGCACTGCAGTGTGGCGGAGAATCCCGTTTCAGGGGCTGTAAAATGTCAGGGATGAGCATTACATAGCTGTTAGTGTGGAAAACGAAACGGGGCAAAGTCTTTGTTGTTCCCATCAAGTTATTCTGTAATGTAATGAAATTAGTTCATTGCCTCAGCTGGGAGCCAACAATCTTATTGTTCTTTTAAAATCAACTCTTCCTTTTTTTTTTTTTTTAGCTGCTGTTCCTTAGTTTGTCATGTGTTGCAATGATTAACGAGGAGCGTTTTACGGTGGCCGACAATGAAATGATGCAAAACCATAAAACACACAAACGCATAAAACAAATGCAACAACAACAACAACAAAAAACGCTGCAGGAGAAAAATGCTGCAATCACAGAAACAGACTTATAAACCCATAAAACAAATGCACAAGAAAAATGCTGCAAATATCTGGTCTCAGTTGAATCTCTCTCCACCGCCCTTTTTGATTTTTTACTTGCAAAAAATGACATAGAGCTGTTTTATATTTTGCAAAGTTTTCTACAGTGTAATACAGCATCTGTTACTGCTACTGTTATGTCCTCCCCATCGCTATTGCAAATATATAGGCTAAATATGTTTTAAATAGGGTATTAGGCTATTTTCATGTTTAATCATGAGCCCATGATCAGGTACCACCATCCCCTCATTTTAAATCAAGAAAAACCCTGTTGTTCTATTATCAAAGATAATCAAAAGTTAAATATTTCCACACAACATTATGATAATTTCTATGATATTTGTTGAAAGTTGCCTATGCGTGTATTATATTGTAGAAAACCTTAAAAAAATAGACAAAACTATAGCTATTCATTTTGGCCAGTAAAAAGAAGGTGGAGGGTGGTGAAGGTTCAAATGATATTTGCATCATTTTTCTTTTGCATTTGTTTTGTGGGTTTGTAAGTCTTTGCTTCTGCCTTATTTCTGTGATTGTAGCATTTAGAATTTTTTTTTTTCGAATTTGCTTTTGCATCATTTCCATATTTGCACATGCAGTAAAAAAATGTAATTTTGTTGAATTGATTTTCGAAAAAAGAAGTTAAATACTTTGATCAAACTATCATGCAAATGTAATTATCCTCAGTGGTCAGGTGGCAGGCATTATTGGGCGTCGATATAAAGAAACATGATCCATAATATAATAAAAACGATTTTTTTTTTTAGTATTTATTGATATTTCCACAACAGGGAATCTACATTCCACATATGCATGTTAAATCTGAAGTTACAACCAGGATAAACAGCTAGCTTGGCTCTGAGTAAAGAAATCAAACTCCTCCTACCAGGACCTCTGATGCTCATTAATTAAAACACAACATGGACCCTATTTAAAGTTTATTTTGGGCATTATTAGGTTTATTTTTGAGTAAAAAAAGTCTCCTGCTGGTTTCCAAACACAGCTGACTGACTTCCTCCAACAACACTACTCTCACGAGATTCTACCGAGACTTGTTGAGCCTTCTAGACTAATTTCTGCCCTATAAACATAATATGAGCCTGACAAATGCAAACACTTTTGCTAATATAAGCCAAAAATAGCTAAGGATGCACGCCCATTCTGCTTCAATTATAGTGCATCAGCTATGGAGCGGGTTCTTTTCAATGCTGTAGCAAACTGTGACAATGCTTACAGCTCACCCTAATAGACATTAAATGTTAGCAAAATACAGTCCAGGTTGAAAAAAAAAAGATTAAATTATCCTTTAGTATTTTAAACTGACTCTAACACTAGTTAGCTCAGCCTCTGTGCTAAGCTACGCTAGGTAGCTGCAGGCTTTAGCTTCATATTAACAGTGTAGAGAGTTTCTTCTAATCTTTTTGAGCGAGTGTAATACTAAAAAATGCTGAACTATTTCTTTCATCTTTATCTCTGGCCTGGACTTTTACTTCTTTGAACAGATGATCCTCGAGGTTTCATTGAAAAGCTCTCAAAATGTTTGTTCAGCTGCTTTTGCACTTTCGAGCACTTGGAGTTGTCACTTATTGGAACTGGGTCACTGTTTTGTTAGCTTTTTTTTGTCAGAGTGCACTGTGTTCTTCTCTTTTCCTCATTTTCAACAAATTCTTGTCCCTTATCTCCTGCTGTACCGCGTGTCCTACCAATTTTGTTTCGACAGAAATAGGCGCATATTCTTCGGGAGATGGTTGCTTGTATTTTTTTATTCACTCAATCATGTTTTAGTGATACATAATGTATATAAAGCATTCCAATTTGTAACGGCAGTGTATGGAATTGCTGAACTGAGATGGAACCAGACTTTGACACACGGCTGCTTAGACATAACTTATCATACAGACCCCCTTCAAATTCTATGATGCTAACATGTCTTGTAATATTTTTTGTACTTTTGGAGCAACTCCAGTCCAAAATAGATAGATATTGTCAGAAAACAATTTCTACACACCTCTCACTCCCATAATTTGAACTCCTCAGGCACGATTCTACCTCAGGATGTTGCCAGAAGCCTCATCTTTGTCATAATACATGTTCCACAGGACTTGTAGTATTTGAGATCTTAACCTTAATTGATAGAGAGAGCACTGTCAGGCTCTCATCGACTCAGGCTCAGTTACTGCTCTCTCAGGGGGCAAAGAGATTGTGAGTTCAAATCCAGCATCTGACAACAATCCTCAATGGAGACTTACAACAGGTTGAAACATCTATTGCTCCCTGTTACACATCCAAACCTTCAATGGCTTCGGTTTCCATTCACAATTTGAAACTGCTTCAAATGCGCAGACAGAACGCACATACTTTTTGTGCATGTACCATCATTCAGTGTGACTCTTCAACACTATTTAACTATTACTGCCTTTTATTAATATGTAACGGTGTATCTGACAATCTAGTGGAGTGGTTCCCAAACCGTGTCTTATTCATTTAATATTCTTATTCTTGTTTTAACTATGGTTGAAATAAGAAATAAAATGAAAAGCGATGTGAAATTCACTGTGTTCCAACCACGCATTCCACCCCTCCCCCAAGACCAACTAGCTCAGCCAAGACAAGAGAGAGACACACAGTGACACTGAAAGGGAGCGAGTGAAAGATAAGAGACAGGCGGGAAGCAATGTACCAAGATGGGCCGAAACGCGACTGGTGAAAAGCGAGCAAGCAGATGGCAAGTCTGTTATAGCTGTAACAGACGACACGACCACAACAACAGCACAAATAAAAAGGTCGAAGCAAGGAAAATATGACGAGGCACTTCTTTTAAAAAAACTAAACAAAAAACAGATCAGACTTGAACATTGAAAATTCTCTAACCAGCAACCTTGCTTTGATAAAATGCATAAAATAAAGGAAGACCATAGCGGTCACTGATTGAAAGAAACAGAAAAGTACCTATGAATAGGAAGGGACTCCAAAAAGAATATGAGCGATGCATAAAAAGCCTGAGAAGCCCGCACATCTTGTTTATATTTCAGTTTGAAGAACCCAAGGTGCAGGATAAACTAAAGTGTGGCATTCTTGTATGCTTGTATGCAAAAAGCTTTATTGAGAGCAAGCGGAACAAAGTAAATCCACATCAGTCATTGCTGGATATGTTATTTTCTTCTTTTAGTTATTAATAGTGATATTTTATTTACAAATGTCAGAAAGCATTTTACATGTAGGAATAGGAATGTGCCTATGAGTAGGATTGTGATCTATGCAGAGCCAGCGCCTTTTTTATTTATTTTTTTATTTTTTTATTTTCTTGCACACTAATTCAGTTTGAGAGAATCTACTGTTAAATGGGGAGATGTACTGTTCCTAACTTCCATTTTAACATTTGAAGTTAGTTTAACATGAACATACATTCAAGAATATATATGTCTGAAAGCTCTAATTGAAAGCAATTGAAAGTCTAAGCTAGAAGTGATAAACTGTGATTTGGAATGTTAGGTGATATATACACATTTCAGAAAGCAAGAAACATATTTTATAGATTATGATGGTGGCGGGGGAATTATGATGTTCCGATATCATCAAAGGGGGTTTTGACAGGAAAACGTATGGAAAGCACTGGTTTAGTGGTGTTGTCCTTATTGTGCCCCTTTTAGATTGAGAAGCTGTGAATTCAAATCCAGCATTAAGCAGAGTTGAAGGTAAAAAAAAAATGAGCGCAGGTGATTCAAACCTGCTAAAGGAGGCTGTTAACAGGCAGCAGCAGCTCTCGTGTAATTTCCCCACAAAATTTTCTAGTTTCCTGTGTAATTGCTTTATTTTGGAATATAGACTCCTAAAGTAGGAAATCAACCGTGAATGAAAAAAAAGTGTTGTCCATTAAACCCTGAAACGTTCAGTATGCAGTGCATCCTGAAGCAAATTAAAGAAAAATAAGAACAGATCCAGAAAGAAAAGGTCTATGTACTCGAAACCAAAACCTGCTTTATAATAAAGAGCAGCTCATAATGACAAAATGTCTCCACATCGACTCAACCCAGGTTCACTGGACAGCTTCCAATATCAGTGCAGTGCATTTTCGCACCCAAATGCAGAATAGTCCCTTGTTAAAAAGGTTTTGAAAAAAGACACCAGATGCTCACTGTTTAACCACAGGATTTAACCCTTTACCGGGACCTGGTCCAGATTCAATATCTTCCTCAAACACAACCTTCTCCCTGCATTCCATTAAAACAAACACTGGCGTGTTAAACACCTGACCGACTGCTGCGACTACTTCCAGCACATAAAATGCTTAAAAAAACACTTTTTATGATAGAGCACAACAATGCGGGGTTATAAAAGAAGGAATTTTAAACAGTGATTTTTAACATCGTACTCTATGATGAAACTAGCCAATTTTGCACTCCTGTGATGTCTGATAGCTCAATGAAAGACTTTATAGACCTCATAGCCTGGGGGCAAAGCTGCTGTCTTAAAATTGGTCAATAACATTGCAAAAGCCAATATTCAAGCTCAAAGACTATGGAAGATTCTTAAACTAGTGATGAAAACAGCGTTTTTAAGGTTTGCCTATATTTTCTGTGCCACATAAACAGATCAATACTGGTGCAAGGTGCATCGTACTTTAATCTGATTGACATCTCACAAAACCGCATTGCATAACAATATAATGTCTTTAAATACAAGTGCGAAAAAAAGTGGGTGTTTATTGCCCGTCTCTTTCTCTCTCTTTGCTTTTAAATAACAAACTGCTTCAACAACCTCTTTAGATTCATTCGGAACATCAGAGCGAATTGTATGTGGCTTTAATCTCAGGAGAAACATGTCTGGTGAATCTCGATGAAGCTTCGTCTTTGCTTCGAGCTCTTTAGATGCTAGTCTCATCAAAGCGGAGCCATGCAGCTAGCTAGCGTCTCCACTGTTGACAGCTCTTGGGGGATTAAAACTCACTTCCCTTTTGGTCAGAGTCACTCTTGTGAGGGTCCAACTCGGCACCGGCGCTGGGCGAGAGTACTATCCTTGTCACTGATACCTAGCTTACTGCAATTTGATGCTGGGCATGTCTCTGCGACTCCCCCGGCTCATCTATCACAGTAACTGTGAATGGCGGACAGGGACGGCGGAGGAACAGAGGAAGGCTGCTCCGAACCCTCCCTCCTCTCACTATGTACTTAGTAATCTGTGCCAAGGCTTAATCCCTCAATGGAGAATGGTGACCTTGTGTTCCGAGGCTCCAGATGGGCAAAAAAACACAGCACACACCACTACGGTTCTCCAGTGAGATAGATGGTATCTTAAAAGTGTAAGACAGACTCAGAAAGTGGTACTGTCAGTAATAATTTTGAACCAGTTTAGGAAGTCATTGGTAAAATACAATCTTAAATCATATGTTTTCCCTTTTAATGTTAGACAGCTTTTAACATCTGGCTCTAGAGTAGAATATTAACACTTCATTACCTTTTTATAGACAAAAACTTTACATATTTTTCTTACCTACTTTAGCAAATTTGGTATCCCTGGATCTTATTTTTATAGATATTTACAACTGCTGTGCTTTGTCACCTCACACTTTCTTCCTCTTACATGCCCCTGCATGCTTGTTCGCTTCCATTTTCAAGTTTAAGACAGATGTGAACAGATTACAGGTGGAATGTATATTTCTACATTCTTAACTAATATAATTTAGCAACTTTGGATCAACTTAAAACCAAATTAAAAAAGTCCAGATGGAATCTGGCACAAAATCATCCAAAGAATGTACTTATCAACCATTTGTCAATGACATGTGGTTGTACAATTCAAGATAGCACATGAATATCATTGGTCAAAGGTTAGATTTTCCAAAATTAGGTCAGAGATAGATACAAACAAGCCCTACAAGTGTATTGCGTATGTTCTGGACCTGTCCAGGAGTGTGCCATTTTTGGGAATACATTTGTGATTCTCTTTCCAAAATTTTAGAGGCACCAATAGAGCCATCCACTTTTATTGCCTTATTTGGTGTCACAACACAGGACGCACATTTACACAGCTACAAGTGCAATATGCCGGCCTTTTGTACTTTGTTTACTTTTGTACACTGTAGATGAAAAGACCCTCACCCTCCAACGCACTCTCATTGGATCAGAGAGGTTATGTAATTTATCAAGCTAGAGATGATAAGCTACTCTCTTCAGAGGTCTGCCATGAGATTTTATGGAATTTGGCAGCAGTGGGGTAGTTGGAACCATATGCATGTACATGCTGTATACTTGTTTTTCCCAAGGCTGTTTGTGTATACTGATATCTAAGGATCAATATTTGCATATACCCTTGGTGTATCCACTTAGCTGCTTAATAAGCCTCTAACCTAAGGTCTTTTTAGCTTTCACCTCACCTCTCTCTCGTAAACTAGACAGAAAATAATTCTGTATGGTGATTGTTTGCTGTAATTGGTGCATTATTAGTCAATCACTTGGATTCTCAGTGTTTCCCACAGACCAAGCAGCATAGTTTGGTGCTAAAGGGGGATCAGACGGGAGTGTTGAAAACATTGGTCCCAGCCAAGTGTACTCCCCTTGACATGAGAGGGATGTTGATCTCTCTCTCTCTCTTGCTCACAACGTGTGAGAATGACGTTGTGGCACTCAGTTTTCATTCGGTGGCACTGCGCCACAGATTGGTCTATGCAGGGGAAACAGTGATTCTGCAGGTTTATCCCCAACCCTCGACAACCACAGCCTTGTGTTAGTCAATGCTTGACTGATCTGTGTCGCTGTTGTCACCGAGCGGAAGAGCGGTGAATGATTGCAACTGTAAGTGTAAATGTTAGATTAATACTTTAGTATTCGTCTTATTGACATTGAGGCTAATAATACCCTTTGCACAAAACTAAAGCTAGCTGGTTAGCTAACGCAACCTCTGTGTGCTAATTATCAAATAATAATGATTCTTGTAATGTTATTAGTAAACAAAACAAAACTTTATTCCAGTCAGTCTTTTCCTATACCTTCTTATTCCTCACTAGGAACATGATGGACTCTGGTGGAGCTAATTCCATTGTACTTTAGACGAAAGGCAGGGATATGCCCTAGACAGATCACCAGCCTATTGTGGGGCACATACACATACAATTTACAGTCTCCAATTAACCTAAGCCGGAGAACCTGGAGAAAACCCACACAGACACAGGGAGAACATGCAAACGCTACACAGAAAGGTCCCAGCCTTCTTGCTGTGAGGCAACAGTGCTATTCCCTATGCCACCATGTCGCCTAAGTCCATTTTTAGCTAGTCCATGATCCTGGGCTACCAGATTTGGCCTGTTTCTGTCAGTATAAGTGAATATTATTGTTCTCAAAATGCATTAAATTGCATAGATTTAGTCTTAAAGTTTTCTCAGGGTACATCCCACTGATCTCCCCCTAGTGTGGCCAGAACACACAACCCTGTAGTAAACTTTCATGTAAAAAGATGCTGAGTTGCACAGAAGTTCCAAATAAAAGAAGAAAATAATCAAATGTAATGTGTGGTTATTTTAAACAATTTATTTAACAGAAAAATGACTATATGGTGATAAATACTGTTACTGCGATATAAAACGACCGTAATAGAAGATTTTTTTTTACCCATATCGCCCACACCGAGTGACGGTGTTTGTATAGGTTGACATGCCGCTAACAAATCTCATCAAACCGCGCCTGTCCTGATGAAGCAGATAAGCTGATTTAACCTCAAAATAATAATAAAAGATGTTTCCCCCCAGATTTTAAACTCCATTGTTGCTTTTTAGCCTTGGCTGTTTCACGGCTTGGAGAAATACTTCAGATTTGAAACCAGGTTTTCAGGGGCTTTAATCCATAAAACTACACTGAAATTATAGAAACATCAAATTTAATTGCACATGGTGTATGTACAACAAAGTCTTCAACAATATACCACTCACTTGACACAAATGGATCCAGCTGACAAGGATACAGACCTGACTGTGGCAAGGAATTACAAAACATCAAATGGGAGCCATTAACTACACAGTTTGTTCGCCTCGTACCCCACGTAGTTTGGTTGTCTGGCACTGAAAGCTTGAAGGGCAGTGAGTATCCTGGTCACGTCGGCACTGGACAGTTTGAGTCTGTGGCGGAGAAGACAGGCGAACAGATCCACGTGCGGGGCCCCTGGAGGCGAGAGGCGGTTCACCCTGTAGCGCAGCTCCACCAGCTGCAGCAGGGCCGAGTCCTGTGATCCCTGAGTGTACGGGTAGTCTATCTGCAGAATCAGGTCCTGGATCGCCTCAGGGTCAAAGTGCACGCTGTATCCGAACAGTTGCATGCTGTTCACTTTCATGTAGCCGATGTTGTTGGAGGGCTCTGTCACCTCCAGAGGCTCATAGTACACCGTGGAGTTCTTGTTCCCCCCTGCCACTCCCTCCCTGATACGGCTCCTCAGGTAAAAATGAACCGTCTCAAAAAAGCTCTTCCACCTGTTTCCAAGAGACAACGTCCAGTTATAACAGTCCAAGGGGATATCCAGCTTGGTCCGCTCCCAGTCCGGGTATCCGTGCTGACCTATGGGCATGGTCCAGCTCTCCGAATGGCTGCCCCCGAAGGGATTGACAAACAGAGACAGTGCAGGTTCCAGAGTGCTGTTCCGGGTGAGGCAAAACTGCAGGGCGAGCCCAAGGAGCATATGGACACGGTTGGACTTCACCCGGTTGCTCTTGAGGGTGAGCAGCATCCGTTTCCTCCAGGACGGGTCGAACCAAGTGTTCACTCGCACGTCATTGCTCACAAACACGGCATGCAGGGCGATGCGCGAGTCGCGCCGCTGAAGCAGGTAGCGCAGCTCCAGGTCCTGCAGGTCCCGGTCACTCTCCAAGCCCAGGTAGGGGTCCGTGGGGTCGGGCACGGCAGGTCGGCAGACCCCCTGGGTCAGGGTGAAGCTGGGGTTGCAGCTCGAGCACCGTGTGCGGTTCTCTGAGGAGCAGGAGGCACAGCGGGGACCGTCGCCCACAGAGCAGGGAACCAGGCCCTGGCAAGGGGGATGGTTGTAAGGGCAGGAGCAGCTGCGGCTCTCGTCGCTGTAAACGCCAACATGGTTGTTCTCGCTGCAGTACAAAATGGAGAGGGCGTAGCTCAGCCAGAAGTGCAAAGGCCTTAGAGAGAGAGAAAGAGACACAATAGTTGGGTTAAAACACCTCAAGATTGGAGATACTATGGTACACTGCTGTACTGGCTATTACAGTAATAGAGTAATTCGTCGAAAGAGGATTTGTCAAGAAATTCATTCTGCCTTTCACAAAAAATCTGTTGTTTTGAACCAAAACCAAACTCGTGTGAACTTAGAGAAGAAAAAAAACTGATCAAAACGAAAAATTGCTTCTACTGAACTCTCCCTCTGACACACATCCACACTAACACCCACACACAAGCAGACAGATGCACAGACAAGTACACGCACACACACACATGTGCACATACAGATACACACACTCACACTTCTTTCACAACAGATCAATGGTAACAATTTTTCAAGAGATCTCTTTCTCTTGTTCACCTTATGAAGGAATATAAACCTGAAAGATGATGGATTTTTTTCCCAATATTTATTCAATAGCATAGTCTTTCAATTTGAGAGCGTGATCTATTGATTTCACGTTCCGATTTTGTAAATATCTTTCCATTAAATCGCCAAGTAGCTCCTGCTTGCGCTTAGATTTGCTCTGTTTCTGCTCAAACTATACGTTAACACTCCGGCTCCGGCTGATCCTGTGCACTCGTGAAATGTCTGCTCTCAGGTTTCTGTTCTGCTCTTAGACTTTTTTTGTGCATCAACCCAGTCAAAATAACCCAACCAATAGAACGTCAGGTGTGGTGTTAACCTGTGAAATGACCATAGTGTCCTTGTGGGCACGTTCGCTTTACTTACTTCGAGCTAGATGGTCCTGCACGGGCAGTTACTCTTTAACCGGGTTCATCCACTCCCGCTCTCCGGGGCTTTATTAAATGTGGGCTACTTCCCGTGCTATATTTACGGCTTTTGGAATAAAGGGACAGTTAATAAATGCACCTACCTATACTTTTTTCTTTTACTATACTATCTGCATATAATAGTAGCCGTATAGCAAACAATGTCACCTTCATGACATGATTTTTTGTGATATGTCTTCACTCTGCCATATACTGTAAACTGAAAATATGATTTTAGCAACTTGGTTTGGAAGAAGTAAATGTAATAGCACTGTAGACATAATAATAATAATATTTGAGATCTTTTATATTGGGGAAATGTTGGACTGAAATCTGTCTCATCTCCAGCACATAAACCTCCTGTTGGTGTGTTATACAGCTACTATTATTAATATTATATGAAGATATTATTTTAAAAGAAAAAGTACAGACACTGGTATGTATATTAACTGTTCTTTTATTCCAAAAGTTGTAAAAAAACAAGAGAAGATCATTTGATCCTCTGTTGCATAGTGTTGCCATATGGCAACGCTTTATGCAATTATAACTATAGCTCAATATTACTAAAAAGCAGTAATATAAAATCTATGGTTCATTCCTTAGTTGTAAAAATTGGGTCTTTTACTTTTAAGGAAAAAATAATTACATCATTTGGCCAAGAAATCTTGTTTTCACTCCTTTTCACATGGACTGACAAAAATCTTCTGAACCTCCGGAGCCCGTTTGTTGCAGTAAACCCACATATCGCAGTGCATTCTGGGCCAAAATTAAAAGAGGGCCCTATACAAACAAAAATTACATATGGCAATGCTATGCAATAAAGCCCTGGAGGGGCTACAGGGGACTATCTAGGAAAAAGCAAATATCCCCAAAAGAACACAGGGGACATTTTATTGGTCTACTCTATTTGTTTGGGGGTATTTTGACATGGCTGATGCACAGGAACACAGGACATCTATGCAAGCAACAATATACCTTGAGTGTTATTATACAGAGCAAATCTAAGTGTAAGTACAAACCATTTAAGTGCAAGGCCAGGGTTTGGGGGAAAGAATGACAAAAATCTGAACATGAAATCAATAAATCATGCTCTCTGAGAGACCACTCTCTTGAATAAAGACAGGATAAAAAAAACCCTCCTGCTTTCAGGTTTATACTCCTTTATAAAGGTGAACAAGAGAAAAATATCTCTTGAAAACTGTTGGCATTGACCTGCTGTGAAATGTCTAAAGTGAAGTGCTGTAATGAACAAAGTTCAATGTTATGATCATTGCGATCGATGACGTGTGTGTGAAAAGAATTCACACAAAAGCACACACACAAAAACACAAAGACATAGATACAATGTACTTCTCAACTTATAGATCTATCATCTCTTTCGCATTCATACTCCTTTATAGATACACTTCTATTGTAAATAAGTGATACAATAATAAAATAGTGTTTTGTTTCACAGGGACAAAAACAAAAGTAACCCTGAACTATTAATTAATTGCTGTTTTACAAGACGGAGGGGTGAGATATAGGCGTATAATTGGACTGTAGATTGAGGAGGCAGTGCCTTGCGTTTGACTAGTAAGCTGATGGATTGTGTCATTTAGTTAATTTCCCTGCCAGAAATAGCTATCAACATACAGTGTTCATGAGAGACGCATAAATCTGACTCAAGTTATGACCAGCGTGGACTCTGATAGGCTGCCGAGATGGCGCGTCCAGGTGGGAGCGCTGCTGAAGCAGCAGTTGTAGCGGCAGCTGTAACAGTAAAAAAATACTGGAATAGATCGCCTATGAGCACGGCCGGCCATGTATCACTGGCGGCGGGGGCTGGAATTCCTTGACGTGGGGTAAAACGGATGGTTTATTATACGAGTCATTTTTAGACGGAGGATTGATCGTGGCGCGGAATTCAGGGCAACGGTAAAAACGGGCGTCTGTTTGGTCAAACACGATCACGTTTGTCTTCCGCCTGCTGGGACGAGAGAAGCGGCCCCGCTCCCGTCAGCACTTTCTCTCACCTCACTCCACAACTACTTTTCCTCAAGAGTGTTCTAATAAGTACCGTCTTGCTCCGCTGCTTTCTCACCGGCTCCTGGTGCATAAATCATTTTCATAATTATAAGTTTCGGAGAGCACCTTGGGTTAACCGGCTGCGGCATAAATACTCCTCCCGCTCGTTCCCGTTTTTTTTTTTTCCCTTACCTCGGCCTCTGCAGGACTACTTTGGGCTGTTTTCGGCACCTTTTGCTCAGGCTGAAGAGCTTGTTAGCGGTGCGGCGAGCTTTGGCGAAGAGCTGGTTGCTGCTGGTCTCCAGCTGTCTGTAGCGTTGGAGCAGGCTGGCATCAGTCCTCCACAAATGCTCCACGACAGATGTGTTTACGGCGTAATGGGTTGGCAGTTTCCCAACAAAGCTCTGGAACTCCTCTGGTAGGAAGAAGAACATGAATAAGTAAACTCAGCCTGTGGGTACGGTGCCGCCGGGTAGCAATATCTAAAAAAAAAAAAAAAAAAAAAAAAAAAAAACACCGGGGGAGGGTGATTGCTGAGCTCATCAGCATGCCAACAATCCCATTTCATAATTTGCCCAGATATACATGTTCATTACCACCTGTTGTCAGCCCGCAGCACTGTACACTGTCAAACCGCTCTCTAATTAGACATGAGTGACACTGAAAGCACAATTGCTGTTCGGGCTGCCGTGGTAAGAGTAATCACTTGTGTCAAACTCAACAAAAAAAAAAAAAGTGTTTCTGAAAAGTTTCCCCGACACTTTTTGATGCGGGAGGAAACTTTTTTTTTTATATCCCCAGCTATGATGCACCTCTCTGTACAAATGAATTGACTGCAGGTGCACACATCACAGCGCTGCACCCTCTGTCACTTTTTTTTCTCTCTCTGTATTCTTTTAGATTCAGAAACAGGCTTAATTTAAAATCCCAAAATAGACACAAGCCAGATTTCACACAGGATCAATGCCACGCAGGTGTGCGTCAATCATCAAAAGTGCACTATTTTATAAATCATATCAATACTTCCTACTATGATACTATAATAATAAAGTGTTACAACCTCAGGTTCGTTTCCTCCTTCTGATTCTATCAACAGAAAGATTTGTCCTACGTTTACATTTTAAAATTGACCTCAAGGTCGTCCTTAAGCTACTGAGGTGTTCGGTTTGCCTTCACTTTCAATCTCAACCTTCAATTTCAGCTTTACTACCATTAATAGTCACATTTTACATGACGGATGAGTTCATAACACATTCATAGCAGCTGTCATAAACTGCACATAAAGCATTCACGACAGTTTCTTGAGACAAGACTCAACATTCATACCAAACTTTTCATGAACATGGAAGAGAGAACAATGACACCTTGTCAAAATAAAAGCCCAACAACTGAAAAAGCAGCATTTATGCTGTTTTTGTTTCAAACCTCTTACCTGATCACATTACAGCTGAGGCTAGTCCAGTGGCAAAAAGAAAGAACACGGCCAAGCAAATCATTTTTGTTTCATAAAAATGTACACAAATACAGATCAGCTGAATGTAGCTAGTTTACATCCCAGCGATAATCTCAGTGATTACCAATATTTCACAACTTGTATAGTAAAGTTACATTTGACATAGACCTCATAAGATATAAAACAAATCCATTTTTATGAAACAAAAATTATTTGCTTGACCATTTTCTGTCTTTTTTCCACCGGACTAACCCTTTGACTCAGATGTGACATGATCGGGTAAGAGGTTTGGGCTTTTATTTTGACAAGATGTCGTTGTTCTGTCTTCCGCATTCATGAAAAGTGTGGTATGAATGTTGAGTCATGTCTCATGAATGATTCATGTGCAGTTTAGGACAGTTGCTATGAATGTCTTATGAACTTGCTCGTCAAGTAAAGTGTTACCCTATTACTTATTATCTGCATGCACAAATGGCACTGAGAGTCTACTATTACCTTCTATGAAAATGACTTATCCGAGCGATATGTCTGTGCGTGGCACATCATGAGATGAACACCTGGAGACTTGCCTTTAATTGCATGATGAACATGTATTCTGTAAACATTACATGCACCCAGAGCTTCGCTGGATGAAGCACGCACTCCACAACAAGCAGATCTCCCAGGAGACCACACACTCTCCAAGCCTGCACTACGATTTGCACATTCACTGAGGTCGCGTTCCTGCATGTCAAACTGTTCATATTTCTATTTATTACTTCAAATTCCTTGCTTTTATTGTCAACAATTTGCTTATAACTTTTGTATTTTCGCCGTCTACTTTGCTGCTGTGATTATGGAAATTTCCCCAATGTGGGACTAATAAAGGATTATCATTGTCTTAGCTTATCTTAGACACCAGACTCTTAAATAGACTATAATATATAGTAGGCGTCTTCATTGGCTGCAATATTAGACTAATGAAAATGATTAAGCCAACGCTTGTTATATTAATATTCAACTATATTATTCAATAGTTTAAAGTGTATATACGAGTGGGATAATCAATTCACCTGGCATTGATTCACATACAGTACTGTCAACTCTGGCTTCACCTACACTTTATAATTCTCCTTCAGGTGCATCGTAAACTCTCCCTTAAAGCAGCCGCTAAGCTAAGAGTCTGGAACACTCCTCCAGTAGTTGGCTACTCTTCCTTAGTTAAGTATTCCTTGGAAACCATCTTGGGATGCTAAAGAACATAAAAAAAATAACAACTTGGAAGCACAGCCCAGATTTGCTGCAATTATATGAATGCCAGCTGAGGGCAATAATCTTCTCAGCAACGCTGTTGCGGAGGCTTTTATTGTAATTATAGCACTAGTCTCTATTCTAACACAATAATATATTATTAGGTGCTTGGACATTTTGTGTGATTGCAGGTTCATTTATTTGTGTAGGAGCCTATTTACAGTGAGCAGAGCTCATTGTGCTCTTATAAACACCGGACCTTTGGGTTGATGTCACGCAATCAATGAAAGAGCCTCTACATTGATGCAGAGTTACATTAACCGACATTGATGCCGGGTTTGGTGACGGTCTAACTGCAATGGAGAGGTCATGACATTAATTTGTCCCTTTTCTTTATTGATTCTCAGCAGCACTTTGGTAAGGACAAGTCTGTTGTCTATTGTTTTCACACGCTGCAGTCTTGAGTGCCCGGGGAGCACCGGAGCCATCATTTGATCTGACACTTTGATTGACAGGTAGCATGATTCCGTGTCTGGCAGCTGGCGGTGTTTGATAATATAGACAGGAACAAGACATGCCAGTTCCTCAATCTTAGTCTGGGTCCATCCTTTTTAGTGAAAAAAAAACCCAAAACAACCTGTATCCTGCAGTCCAATTTTTGAGAAAAACTTCAAAAGCTGAAGTTCCACTTCTTTTAATCTGAGCTCACGGCATTCGTAGGGACCCCTCACATCCCAACCATAGGCTCTTTCAGCTGCTCCCCTCTGGAAGGCGATTCCGGAGCGTTACGGCGAGAGGCAGGGATACAACCCAGATGGTCACCAGCCAATCGTGGGGCACACACACCATTCACTCACACACTCACACCTACGGGCAATTTAGAGTCTCCAATTAACCTCAGCATGTTTTTGGACTGTGGGAGGAAGCCGGAGTACCCAGTGAAAACCCACGCAGACACGGGGAGAACATGCAAACTCCACACAGAAAGGTCCCAGACCCAGGACCAAGGAGGTCTTGAACCTGTGACCTTCTTGCTGTGAGGCAACAGCGTTAACCCCTACGCTACCCATTTGTATAATTATATTTTGTTCATATTATATTATTTATGTACATAACTTATTCCAAATTACACTGTAATATATTGTATCATACTCTAACTACTATATATCTAGCACTTTGTTGCTCCATGCACTTGTGATTAGATGCTAAACCACATTTCCTTTCACTTACATGTGTAATGACAACTGAGTTGAATCTATCTATAATCTATTCTCTCTGTTTCCACCCACCTGATTCCTCAAACTCCAGGTTGGCCAGCTCCCAGGCCTCCTTGATCCGCCGCAGGTTGTTTTCCAGAGTGTCCAGGTCCGAGTGAGGACAGTTGCATTGTGGGAAGTCCGCGCTGCACTCGCACCAGCAGTCGCTGTTGCGGCAAACAAAGCGGCCCTCGGATTTGCAGCCGATGTAGTTGAGAGCGGCCTCGATGAACCGACTCTGCAAATATTCTGGTAGAATGACCTGCAGCCCTGTAGATGGGGAAAACAAAAAAAAAAATTGTAAATTGTTATACTAGTCCTAAAATCCTCATAGGTGATATTCATTGTCAATGTAAAGGACCTAAACTAACAACAAATGGCTTATTCCTCTGTGTAATAGAGCTCCAAACACTACTCCAATGCTTCAGAGAGCCACCCTGTCACTTTGAGTGACATGTTCCTTCATTAGGATCATGGGCATTGTAGTTTATTTTGAGTCGATCCCACATACACCATCCTACGGCAAGAATTACTCACTATACTGCAACAAATGTGCATTAATACGGTGCTTGAAAACGCACGTGTTCGTTTGCTAAAACCTTCACTAACCAACTTAGCTTGTAAAAGAATGAAACTGTATTTTTAAGACTCATTTAAAAATAATGATTTTATTAGTAAAAAATGCTGGAGGCTGAGTGACAGATGGGAAGAAAGGACAAACATGTTTCTGGTTCAGTTGTATCTCTTAAAGACCAAGACAAAAATAAATTTAAAAAAACAGCGGCAATTATGTTAAATAAGAATAGAGGGTGTTATGAGAAATTCAAGGATTGGATACCAGAAAAAAAGCTGTTACCTTGTAGATGAACCTTGTTCTCTGGACTGTGAACCAGTACAGAGCTGACTGTGTCCAGATTGTCATAGTTGCTGCATCCCAACGGTCCGGTTCTGGTTTCAGTCACCTGCAGAAAATTATTGAGAAAAATGTGAATTTTCAGTGTTTTTTTTTTTTATTTTTTTTATCAGGTCATTTCATTATATAAGTTTAGTGGTAGTCTTGAGACAGTGAAGTCGGCTGGGTGCTTTGAATGTTTCACATTAAACACAGAGAACAGGCAGTGAATAGTCTCAGTCATCAGCTGCATCACTTTGACATGTCCTGCACATATTGGCACATTTTGCTTGTGTGTGTGTGTTTTTTTTTTAAAAAAAGAAAGAAACATGAATAAAAAAGAACATGAAAAGTCAAAATCTCATCAAAGTCACTCCATGCCTCAAATGAATTTCGAATGCAATGAGTCACTGTGAAGTCATATTAAAAAGGTCTTCAATTAGAAAGCTTACTCTCCAGACAGAATAATTTGTTCTGATCTGAGAGAAGAAATCAACTTCCTTCTGACTGAAAAACTTCATACTGATTCGGTTCTCTGCTTACATAATTTGTAACCATAATTTATCTCTGCACTGTTGTGCATGAACGCGTTTAAAGAACTGACAATTCAGACCCAGCTACCGGTACAGTTCATATGGATATCTGAAGAAGTTTTATTAATATATCAGTGGATTCTATTGGGGGGGGGGAGAAATGGCACATTTTTATGCAAATTGGGCCTGCTATGTCTGGAAAAAGAAACGAGCCTGAATGTCAGCGGACCGACTATTCTTGGGAAACAGTTCAAAACTCTAAATTGTGAACGTGGATGAGTTCATTCATTCAATCTGAACTTTGAGCGCCCGCGCCTGCGAAAGTGTGAACTTGCGCGTCGGCTGTTTGTCTCCAAGTTAAAGTTAGACATTCCGGAGAGCTGAAACATAACGTTCCGCGCATTAGCATAAATTCATGCTCAAAGCCATCCTGACGCTTTTCTCGCTGGCTCCTCGGCTCCAGTGTGTGTGTGTGACTTTAACGAATGGCCGCGCACCACGGGCGCTGCCTTACATCCCCCGTACAATGTGGAATTCATCTCCCTCTCCCTCTCTTACGCTGATATTCAATCTGCCCGGACTCCACGCACACACTGCAAAGTGGCAAATGAATGGAAGTCTGCCCGGTCCGGAAATTGATGGAATTATATCTCTAATCCATCAAGCTGATGCATAACCATAAGAACACATTCTCAGTTTGGGGGGGCACTTGTCTTCATCAGTGGCTACTCACCTAAGCATCTACGCTGCCCCTCAGGCTGATTAATGTGTACACTCTAATAGCCACTTCAGATGATAAAATGGATGATTGGTGTTTCATACTTCAGTACGCGCAACCGCTGCTCTGTTCTGCTCCTTCGCTGCCTCCTTCTTTAAAGCTTTTCACCCAGGGAGTCCGCGTTGGGGAGCTGATATAAACCCCGTATCTCACAGCGTTCGACGAGTCCATTTGTCTGTAATGAATTTGACCATCGCGCTGCGAAAGTATGAAAGAGCAGTCTGCTAAACATCAAATGAAACGCTTGTTCCCGCTTTCCCTTTGAACTCCACGCCGAGGCGAGGGAAAGACAGGGAGGCGGGACAGATTTGACGGCGTTGCGGCAGCCCCGCAGTCACAACAGGTAAATTCCTCATGTCAGGCCAACTCCGCAAATAAGCGTTTGTGCTTAATCCAACCTGATTAAATATGTTATGGAAATAAATTCTCTGAGCCGGTATTAAAGGATTTGTTATCTGCAGGTCGAGCTACATCGCAAATTAAAACTTTGCTCTTTATGTCGGCGGTGGAAGGTAAGCAAGGTACCAGATTGATTTGCATTTCATTTAAAAGCTACTGTTTACTTTTTGAGATTGAGATTTTACCTACAGGAATGTACAGTAAGTTCACAAAAAAAACTGTTTCAAAAGCTGCACAGCAACAAACAGGCGGAGAACGTCATAGAGGAGATAATGACAATATAAAATATTTATCTGCAGATATTTCCATCGGGAGTTGATGGAGACCAAATCGGCATTAAAAGAAAAGTGAATATTCATTAAGTGAATACAACTTGTTATATCTCATTTGTTTAATCCATACACAAACTAAAATGGAGAAATGTGATTTAGAGTCCTGATTTACTCTGGGGTCCTGCACTATTTCTTTGGTTCTGAGCAGTTGCCAGACAAACAGTGACTTGTCATTTTTCATTTTTGTTTTGTATATCTGGATTAAACGAACGTATTTAGTGGTTTATTAGCTTTAGACGTGTTGTTACTCTGAATTATGCTTGTATGATCTTCATATTTAATGCACGGGACCTGGATGTGGTCTAAATCTGACATTTAACTCTTCATTTAACATATTTCCCAAAATAAAACGTTATAAATGCTTGTTTCTAATGTATCACTGCATTTGTTTGGTAGTGCTACTTTTATATAGGGAAATAATGTACACTACTCGCTATAAGTTAGGGATATTGTGACAGACTCAGTGGATTTCACACATTTTTGGGGTAATAAATATTAAACTAATGAAAATGGTGTTTCTTCTCATTCATTACTAGTAATATCAAAGAGAACCTGTACTTACTTCATTAAAATTCAGACCAAATAGGAAAAGCACTCTTGTAAATAACAACATCCCTAACTTAATGTGAGTAGTGAAATTGCTTCTTCCACCACTGACCTCACTCAGTAAAATCTAGAAATACAGAAATGCACAGCTCTGGAAAAAAAATAGGAGGACACTGCATTTTTTTCTGAAATCAGCATCTCTACACGTACGATTACACAATATATCTGCCATCTAAAAATCTTAAGTTGACCCACTTTAATTAAATATTCTTCTTTTTGGTATTTTCGTCCAAAAACTAGATGCAGGGAGCAGGCTGGCAAATTACACATGAAATAGTGGGTTTAATCCATGGCGCTGTGTTAGCCAGCTGAGATAATGATGATGATAATACTGAAAATAGTGATAATTATAATAAAAGCGATAATTAAAAAACAAAACAAAAGAAACACAAATATAGCTCTTTAAAATGAAATGAAATGAAACTGAAATCAGCATCTCTACATGTATTCCAGCTATTCCATTCCAGCATCTGTTGAATTCCAACACCTCATTCTGCTTATAGAGGAACCAGGAGTAGAATAAAGTCACCCAAGAACAATGGTGAAGACTAGTAGAGAGCATGACAAGCATGAAAGCTGTGATTAAAAAATAGGGTCATTGCACCAGATATTGATTTCTCAACTCTTCTTACGTGTAAACATTAGTATTATGTTGTTTTAAAATGAATTTGATCTTGTTTCTTTGCATTTTTGAGGTCTGGAAACATATCTTTTTGGTTATTTTGACCATTTGTCATTTTCTGCAAATAAATGCTCAAAATCATAATATTTTTACTTGGAATTTGGAGGAAATAATGTAATGTTATATAGTCTTTTGGTATAATTGTCCAATTTTACCACAGAGGAATGTTTGAATTTCATAATTCAAGCAAATTACTAACACAATCTAATGAGAGCTGGTGTTCCAGTTGTGTTTCAGACATCTGCAGGCTACAGTATGTAGTGTTGGAGGTGCCCAGCAGTTTATTTGCAATATGTGTGTAGATTTGCTGAAAATGTGACGTTCCCACCACAGCCATTAGAAAGCAGTTGCTTTTTCGGTTGATAATTTTGCAGCTCCGTACATGCATGTATCTATATATTTACCAATCAAGGCTGCAGTTATTTTCACCACCTGAACACTGCACGACTTATTCATTTATGTTCAGCAACTTCTTCCGAAGCCATCTGTAATATTCTGGAGGGCTAGCACACCGTAAGCCAGAGGCACAACACAGCTGCTTTCAGGCATCGCGGAGTATGTGGTTCATCTATCAAAAGGCGGCTGGTGTATTTACAGTTTTCCAGGCTTCCACGTACCCGTATGGCAGTGGATGCGATCTGGAGGTGGTGCAGCCTGCGCAGCGTGCTCTCTCTGTCCGTGAAGTAGGAAGCCGCCAGCTGGTGGAGGGCCTCCAGGGTCACTCGGCCGTTAGCGCTGGAGTTCCTGTTGCTGCCGCGGCTGCCGTCTGCCGCCGGCGGCGAAGACTCCTGGCTGAGCTTCCTCTTGTCCACAAATATCGTCAAAGACTCCTCCCCTGGTGACAGTTAGGCAGGGCGAACAAGAGCTTCATTAGCTCTGACAGAGCAGCACTAATCACCTTTCATTAGTGTCTTTTCAGATCGGATAGAAAAGTGCAGTAGTGATTAAGTGCTGTGGGGGAACTGATGGTTGGGATGATTGGGGGAAAAGGCACAGACAAGGTCTCTGCATCTATTAAACTCCTCGGGAACAGAGAGCACGGAGATTTTAATTATCTTAATTGCACCGGACAGAATAATACCTGAAAACCAAACAGATTTCAGGCCTCCTTCTCTAGCAGACATTCGTCGCTACACGCAGAGACATTTCTAAATATTATAATTATTACATGACTAATGTAAGAAGCGTCCAGGGCCAGCAGACGACCACATCAGACTCATTAAGTATCTTCAAAACTTCTAAAGAGCATTTTCGCTCCATTAAATCCTACCCGTAAACCCGCTCGAGTGCTCCCCGTGTTCGTTTGTGATCAAGTGATGTGTGATTGACTTTTTTCTCAACTCGCCTCATTTACTTCCAGTTGATGAGTTGGGTTTCTCACCTTTTTTAGAGACCGCTTTTCAACGCGTCCCAGAGAACCGGGGTAAATTGGCACATTCGGCCCGAGAGTGATTACATTTGCAGGCGGAAACAGCAAAAGCAACGGCATCGCCCGACCTTTGGCTAGCAGGTCAATGAAATGTATTTCCCGTGAGGCTGCAGTTCAAGGCGAATACAGCCAGGGTGTGAGAGTTCAGTCAGAAGACCGAAAACATTTGAGAGATAAGTGCATCGTGAGAGGAAGGTGTAAACTGAAGTACACAGCATGTTGACAGTTTATATTTTTTCCATGAAAAAAAAAAATCTCTATTTGAACAACCTGTCACAGCCATTCGCAATACACATCTGTGGATATATCTCATAGGCCCTCTCCTCCCATGGACACTTCACTATGGAGTGTAACTCTGTACTTGCAGCTTTATTGAGAGTGTATAAACATAGAGATGAAAAATGTGCACAAATCCCTGAAATGAAGGAAATAAAACATTGATACGGGGGAGTCAAGTTCCCTCTCTTCCTCCATTCATTTGGCCAGTTAATGCATTTGTAGGAATATGATACGAGCGAACCAAACATAAAAATAATCCTGGATTAATCGGTACTTTATCAGTGTTTCAACAAAATTTGGATTTGTGCAGTTTCTTTAAATCTGTCACACCACCACTTTCACATCGGCTAATAAACCTTTTAATAACGATTTATTCAAGAAAAAGAAGAGTTGTACAGCTGTGATGATGCCGTGTTTAGGGAAAAAATGTTGTTTTGATGATCTGATAACAGAAATATAAAATCTTTCTTTCACTGCCTTGTTTTTTTTTTTTTTTTTATACACTAAACTGGAATGATTTGATGTTTTTTTTTTTTTCCTGAGCCCTACACGCTGATCCAGAAAAAATGATTACACGCTTTGTTGTTTAAAAAAGCAACAGACGGTAAAATCGGTCCCCCATATGCTGAAAAATAAAATCACATTAGAGCCTTTGTGAATGACGCTCGCTTTTGAAGCCGCGCGTTCTCGACTGTACCTCCCAGAGTGGCGGAGAGGAGGAGGTGGGTGCCATATTTCTTGATTAGATTCTCTGTAATCGTCTGGGGGGTTGGCCGCCTCCCCAGCTGCCGGATGGTGTGCATGAAGTCGGGGTCGAGGGGCAGAGCCAGGCCACCGCTGCTACTGTCCCGTTTCTCCACCGCCAGGCTGTTGACCTTCCATCGACCAAACTCCCTTGAAAAAAAATAACAAACACACACACACACACACACAGATCATTTGGCTGTGGCCTATGGATGGGCAAAATATTGATATTAGATCGAAGGAAGTAGATTTTTTTTTATTTTTGGCCTGTTACATAGTCTTAATAGACAAATTGTACATTGGGTAAGACATGGACATACATGGAAATAAGGAGAAACATGCAACTACAGTTATTATAAGGAAAAGCCTACAATTTATGTTGAAAGTTGAGATGTCAATCATCAGTTTTTATATTGTGTTGATAGGCCAAATAAAACTAGGCTGATAATTCTTTTATTTCATACTTTTTCCTGTATACTCTAATGACCTGTGCATGTTACTGTTATGTGTTTTTATAAATTAATGCGTTTAGGCCCAGAGAATGTTCTGTTAGGTGATAGTGCTGGGATTTCCTGAGGGTCAGTGAATGCGTCTTGGAGTAAAGTACCTGTGTTAGCGTGAGGAATTAAGAAGCAACTAAATGTCTTAGCGTGTTGTTAAAGAGAGACGTTACAATTTGTTCTTTATGTGATAGGTAACTATGGGATTTGAACTTTTTTTATTTGTTTGTGGCATAAACGCCTTTATTATACAGTAGCCAGACAGGAAGTAGTTGAGGTTGACCTGACAAACAGTCAGAGAGATATAGATAGACTGTTTTATATTTTGAACAGTGTAATGTTGTTACAGGGCATGAGTGTTGTCTTTTTCTGGTTTTAAAGGCAGCATAACAGTAAATGCGATGCCATTTTCTGAACTTACCAGACTGTTCTAGGTGTTGTGTTATCTGCCTTCACCCACTTAGATATTATATCTACATTACTGATGATTAATTAATCAATAATTCTGTCATACAGGACAGAGTCAGTGCTGCGTGGAATTATTGTTTATTATTGATCTCAATTTCTTCTCTAGGTGTTGGTTCAGTGAAATTTGCTTTCGTTCCACTACCGTACCGAGTTGGATTCGCAGACACTGAACATTTCGACCATTTATCCATCACTTTTACCTCTCCGTTTGGACTTCTTGCTTGTTAACTGGTTTTCATGCACTATCAATCACAGTTAGGGACTTATAGCTCGCCGTTGCTCTGAGGTCACGTCCTCTGTAATTTTTCCTGAGAGTTTGAAGGTTTTATAGAAATCTGGGTCTCTGAGTCATTTTAGCTTTTTTTTTGAACATACATGGGTATGCTTAGTTCCTTTTTTTTTTTTGCAAAATCTATATGAAAAGACCTTTATGGCTGTACCATAATTATGAAGATAAAGGCAGCAACCACTTAGCGAAAAGGCTGGAAATGCGTGGGACTTTTCTGCATAGGAACTCAGTATTTCTGAAATCGTGACTGCTGCTCCAACATCATCACAGCATGTGAGAAAATATGTGGAAATATATATATTTTTGCAGTCATAGCTGTTGTACCTGGAAGGTGAATGTGACTGTAGCTATATATAGTAATGAGCCACAAAACACCATTTTTTAATGATGTTCGGATGTTTATTTTACTGTCCTTAACACAAATATGTGGCTACAGTACATATAGTTCAAGAAAAAAATAAGAGACCATTGCAAAATTATCAGTGTTTCTGATTTTACTTCTAAGTATTTAAATACTTAGGTAGGTGTTTGGGCAAAAGGAACATTTTGGTTTGAGCCTCTAAACTACTGACAATATTTCCTCCAAATTCCAAAAAAAAATAATAATGTTTAAATAATCTATTTGCAGAAAATAATGGTTATAATAACAAAAAATAATAATGTTTTCAGACCTCAAACAATGCAAAGAACCAAGATCAAATTCATTTTAAAACACAATACTTTTAGTTTTACACTTAATAGTTTATATTTGATCCAATAACCCTTATTTTTAATCACAGCATATGCTCTCCACAAGTCTTTACCATTGTTCTTGGGTGACTTTCCTCTTTAAGCAGAATGAGGTGTGCATGTGTTGGAATTCAACAGACACTGGAATGGAATGGCTGGAATACATAGTAGAGATGCTGATTTAAAAAAAAAAATGCAGTGGTCTCTTATTTTTTCCCAGAGCTTTTTTTTTTTTTTTATCAATTCACAATTTCCAGTTTTCAATTTATGTGAACTACTCCACAATCCCCTTGCAACAACAGAATTATCCCCAGGGAAACAAGTGGTTGGGGGTAACTGTTAAGACAGTGGGACCAGTTACATGTAAAAGCTTGTCAAAGCTTTAAATAACTCCCGCATCTGTGCAAACACAACTTATCCTGATGTAAAGCTGCGACTCCCACAGTGAGAGAACGACGCCACACCGAAATAAAGTCCCACATCATCAGCTGCCATCATTTATCTCCAACCTTTTAAACAAACGTCTCCGTGAACTCGTGTCTACCTCTCCCACGGCTGCTGCCTCCTACTCCGTATACAACCCTCTCCTTCTGGGAGGCAATCAAATCAGTGCCATGAGAAAAAACGATTGGCAGAGAAATAATTGAGGAACCAGGACATTGTGGAGTGTGTCATTACAGCCAATCATAATAACGAGGGGACAGCCTGAACGTTCGTCCCTGGTGGACAGATGGGCGTTGTAGAAGCAGCCCAGGGTTTAGCCTACAGCTACTCCATCAGCATGCACATTATGGCAAACAGAGATGAGTTTGCTGTAGGGACGTACTGAGATATCTAAATATGAAGGATCACTGCATTCACTGTAAACAATCAATAGTGATGAAAACAACTCCTTGGAGGGGAAACGACTATAAAAGGAGCGGACTCGGAGAGCAAATGAACAGCTTAATCACATGCTGCTGGAGAAATGAGATGAACATGAATGTTTCTCTGCTATTACAGAGGCCAGAGGGGTAGAACAGCAGTTTAGGCCCCCAGGCTAAACACATTACAAGAATATGGATCATTTGCAATTCTGTTGGGACTTTGTGCAAAATATATTTATGACATATTTCCAAGAATAAATGACTTCGCTGTTGCATTTTCTCTCTCACCTTATAATATATCTACATGACATTAAATACAGTTATATAGGCAAAAACGAGAAGAGCAACCGACGACTTCGTTCCAGTGGACTCTCCTGTCAGTTATCGTCTTGTTACAGAAGGTATTTTTTTTAACCTTGGTTGGGTCTTATTTTTGGAGTTATCCTTAAGATTCCTTAATCCCTAATCCTTAAAATAGCCTTCGGGTCAGAAATGTGAGCAGGCAGCTTTATAGGCCACAGGATCGACTGCTTCGGGCTGAAAGACCTTTGAGTTGCGAGATGTCAGCCAGCCGATACAGACGGTGGCCACCCTCCACAGTCCAAGCTGTCAGCCTCTTTGTCACTTTAAATGATTTTCACTAATTAAGGCACACGGTTTGGAAAAGACAAAAAGCTCAAATCAAGGGACTGGGATATTTATGCAGCATTTCTATTGAAAGAAATGCAGGTGTCACTGAGAGATAAACACCATAGCCTAAAAGATTCCTGGGAAGAGATAATGGACCCATTGATTTATACAATAGATTCACACCATTAAGGGCTACTTTTTTCACTTTAGCGATGCCTTGGAAATGTCCAACATAGAAAGGAAAGGAACCACAGTGGGTCTGAGGCATCAGCAACCACACCGATAAATATGTATCTGGTAAACATAATCACTATTATCGCTAATTTGTCAAACTGTAGAAGTTTAACTTCAAACAGCGAAAGATGTAGTGATTGAATGCATGAATCTATATACTTACATACTGTTAGCCTCATAGCATAATTGCCTAAGTCAGTTTTGGGCCAAATTGAGATATTTGCATCACTTTACTATTCTACCGCTGCTGCATCATTCTGTCTTTCTGCCTATGTTCAATCTTCAATTTCCCTGAGGGAACCTCCCAAAGGGATCAATAAAGTCACATCTAATCTAATCTCATCTGTGTTACTGGCCAATCACAACATTTAAGTTACCACTGCCTAAGTTATTCACTTGATTTAGACAGTTTTGATGCAAGAAAAATGGCAGAGAGGAAGTAGTGGCAAGTCAATCAAAGAAGTGATTATAAACGGTGTATTTCAACTTAAAATGATCTTTTTTGCTTCAAATAAATAGATATATATTTTGCATTTATGTAAAATGAAAATGCCCATGCCCATTTTTAATTATTAGACAATTAATTAGGGGTATATTTCTTCTTTTTGCAGTTTGTTCACACATCTGGTTGAATGAAATGTTAAAATATCAATAAAAAATACCAATAAATATAAAAAAAATACCAATGTGAATTCTAAAAAATGTGTTTTTTTTCTTGTTTTTCAAAAAAAAAAAATGAAATATGACTCAAGCAATTATGCTATGGCGCTAACAACGCATACATCCAGTGATGCAGGAGTTTATTGCAGGTTGTTAGAATGCTTGTTAAGAATATTTAGACAAAAGCAAAGCTCAGGGACCACAGGGTCCCGCGTGCTTCAGAAACCGTTGCTGCAGGGGTCATTTTGAAAGCAGGTTGGGAGACTCAAATGAAAAATGTATGATGCACACCTAGACCCAATTATGCAGATGACTGATCAGTTTTCAGTCCGAATACTAATGTCGGGAGCAAAGGGCGAATTTCGCATCGCTACAGTAGTTGCTCATATTTGCTCATCAGCCGTTGCAACTAATTCAATGCAGGTGTGATACCTGTGAGGGCAAACCTGAGAGTGTGCGGTTTTCATTCCAAGCACTACAGCAGCTGCTGTCACTGATTAACGCCTCCCGGGCTCAAAGTGCTCATCAAGAGAAATTATCCAGTGGCATGTTGTTGAGTGGAATGAGAAACTGTAAACATACACAGCCCACACCTGAAAAAAAAAATAGACAAAAGGGCTTCACGCAGCGCTGTGACATATGCTACTCAAAAAAAAGCCTCACATCCAGTAAACAGGCATACACACATACTTATATTTGCACTTCAAGGGGCCCACCATTTCTTTGCTCATTTAGGGGGTCCGTCGTTTCCAGTGGTTCTTAGCTGCTGTATAAAAAATTGAGTACAATAAAAAATATCCCAATCAGAAAACTATTCTGATTTAATAAAGTTTTAAACTTTTGTCTCCACATCATTTTTTTTCATTCCTTGCGGGGCCTGTAAGGGCTTCACACAGCACAGTGACATATGCTACTCAAAAAAGCTTCCATCCAGTAAACAGGCACACACACACACACTAATATTTCCCCTTTCAGCGGCCCATCAGTTATTTGCTCATTTAAGGGGTCTACCATTTCCAGTTGTTTTAAGCTTCTGTAAAATAAAATCAGGTACAATAAAACAATCCCAATGAGAAAAAACACTTCAATTTAGTAAAATTCTAAACTTTTGTCTCCACACCAGTTTTTTTCAGTCCTTGTGGGGACTGTAAAGGCTTCACACAGCGCAGCAACATATGCTAATCAAAATTTCAGACAGTAAACAGACACACACACACACACACACACACACACACACACACACACACACACACTTATTTGCCCTTCAAAGGGCCCGCCAGTTCTTTGCTCATTTAGGGGGTCCACCATTTCCAGATGTTCTAAGCTGCTATAAAAAAAATCGAGTGCAATAAAAAAAGAACCCAGTCACAAATAGCACTTCAATTAAGTAAAATTTTAAACTTTTATCTCCACGCCTTGTGGGGACTGTGAGGGCTTCACAGAATGCAGCGACACATGCTACTCAAAAAAAACCATCACGTACAGTAAAGGTCTCACCTGTAGATCTTGTATCTGGTGCTGAAGCCCTGCTGATGCCTCTCGGCAGCCTCTGTGAACTCCAGGGACTGGTGGAAGGGTCCTTTATCGGACAGCAGCCAGCCCAGGGAGCCGGGGGCGCCGTCGCCTTGTCCGGCGGTGGCTGCGGCCCCGGCAGCGGCCCCGGGGGTCCAGCAGCAGCAGAGCCAGAGACTGAGAGCCGCCCCCTCCCATAGTAGAGACAGCCGCTTATGACTGATTCTCTGACAGCTCATGCTTCACCCAGCGACACCTCATTCTCTCCCGACTGACAGGACAGAGCAGCAATAGTTAGTTTCGCACATTATGTACGCACCTTTTCACAGGGAACGATTGCGCTGAAATGTACATTCTTAACCCTAATAAGATGTTTTATTCAACTGAAAAATAACACCGACTTACCTGATTTTGCAACTGGGACCAAACGATGCGCTTTCCAGAAAAAGTGAACTCTTCCGTTATTGCGAGACCTGAGAATAAAAACAATTTCCCGATCAGTGATCCGGTAAAAATCCATCAATTCGCAGGCGAGTCCTCCAACTTGATTTTTTTTTTGTTTTTTTATTTTGCGCTCTCGCGCTAACTTTATTTCGACGCACGGTCCTCCGGCATCCGAGCATCCGTCCGCTCCTCTTCGGTGAGAAGTTGCAGCAGCGGAGCCGCGGGCACAGAGGAGTTCATTCCCGGGATGTCCGCACAGTCACACATATTTCCAGAGGTTACATGCAATGCGAATATTTCTCCATCCTCATCGATGCGCTCTGCGCGCCTTAAAGTTGCTGCGTTTTTTCCCCCTTCCCTCCTCCAGATCCTGGATAAAACGTTGCATATACGCCTCAGCTGTTGTTCCCCCCTCTGCTGTGTGAGATGGTGGATGAATAAGCGGCTGCTTCTACACAGAGAGCTTTTCTTCACCCCCACCCCCTTCTTTTCTAAGTGAGATAGTGAGAGGGCGAGCAAGTGCATCTATATATATATATATATATATATATATATATATATATATATATATATATATATATATATATATATATATATATATATATATATATATATATATATATATATATATATATATATATATATATATATATATATATATATAATCAATATGTTGGCTTTTAATGTTGTTGTTGCCCTATTAAGGTATAAGCATAGCCCAGATCATAAACATATTAATGTTCAATTTGTTGTATTTTGTCCTTTACATTACATATAGCACTTTTAAATGTGCTTTTATTCATTTTACCAATCTCATAACAAAACAATCTCATAAAAAAGAGACACAAAAAAACAACTTTGACACTTGAGAAATGATAACTGTGTTTGTGGGAACCTCCCAGCAGACCCAGGATGTCAAAGAGTGTGTATCTCCTGGTGCTCGTTGCCTGTTTAAGGGTAATGTTACAAAGTGCTCTACAGAATGAAAATAAAAGCCGGCAAGTGAGATGAAAATGCAATACATTACAAGATCAAGTATATAAAAATGTATCAGCTCGATTTCCCGTTTCCAAAAGCTTTCGCGAAGTGAAACGTTTTGGGAAGATATTTTAAAGAAGGGAGCAATTTAGTGCGTCTTTTTTGGAGAGTTATGTAACAGCTGTGTGGAAACAGGCTGATCATCCTTATCACCAACCAGCAGGCCTCTGTAGAGGCCCGGGTCAATAAGTCAGAGATGTAGGCGCAAGGCCATTTAAAGAATTAAAAGCGAGCAAGAAGAATTTAAAATCTGGGGTAATTGGATTGTGCCTTTTCATCCTGGTAAAAGTCGAGCAGTTGTGTTTTGCACAAAATGGGGATGGTGGAGGGAGCTGTAGTTGATATCAGGGTAAAGTTCATCGCAATTGTATTCTTTTCTAAATCAGCTTTGGTGAATATTACCTAATTTTCTCACTGGGCAAAGCAGAGGTAAGCATCAAATATTGCCCCTAAGTTTATTGCAAAGATTAGAACTAAAAGAGCTGTGTTTTTGGGGACTGGACACAATGATCTTAGACTTGTAGGTGAAAGTGGTAAAGCACATCATGATTCTGAATAAACTGGCCAACAACAGAGCCTTTAGGGTCTCTGCAATTCAACTGAGCCATTGAGGAAGCAGTTACCCAGAGCAACAGAAAAGGTTCTGTTGAGCGGCATAAGGGTAATTAGTGAAGTACCGAGCCCTTGAGGCCTACCCAACTTTCCAAGTGATGTAAGAGAATCTTTGACCCATTGTGTCAAACGTGGCATTTAAATCAATAAGAACTAAAGTTGAGCAGTCGCCTCTGCCTGCAGTCAGCATTTGGAATGAAATGACTTTCTCCAGAACCTTAACTAAAACATTTGGAGATTGGGCTGTAGTTACTTAAAGACTAGGGGTCCAAATTAGGTTTCTTTAGAAATGGGTGAATGATAGAGTCCTTAAAACGGATTTGGAAAAGAACCAATGCCAGTGAATAGACCATTTTTTGAAATTGTAGATAATCACAGGTGTTACTAATGACATTAATAAAGGCTATGTTCTATTTAGGTACAGGGGTTCCTCTGGAAGACTTATTTTCTAACAGTGAAACTGTGATTGGGTTGAAATTGGAAAAAAAGAGACAGAATTAATATGGGAAATAGAAAGAATGCATGGGCCAGGCTGGATTTGTGACTTGATATTCTCCATTGTTTGGAAAGAAAAGGAGGGATCACTGATAACCAAACCAATTACCCTAAAGAGAACTTTAGCATCGAGGTAATTTTTGGGTATCAATTCAGACAAATAGGCCGATCTTGCATCATTACTGTTGATGGTTCGCTACAGTCTTTCGAGGGCTTGAGTGTGATTGTTCAACCAGGGGAGGTTAATTGATTTTGGATTCCTGGTTGCAAATGGTGCAATTTGGTCAAGTTTGGATGGGCACTGCTTGTTAAATGAATTTAAAAGAACAATCTGGATCGAAAGGAAATAAAGTAGAATTACTGTACAGGACGACTTTAAGGCATCATGGAATTTAGCTTCAGCCGGAGCTTCAGAACCAGAAGACCTATGTGAGAAGATGCAATATCAGGGGGCATCGCCACATAATCATAAAAAGTCCATAGATACATGTATAAATAATGAAATCATTAATGTTAAAGGATGTGTTACTAAGAGATCTCACATCCAAGAGGCCAAATTCTTTTGGTGACAGAGCATAGGGAAAGGAAACAGGCAAACAGCCAATAGGACGTAAATTGCACATATTTGGTGCCAGATGAGGTGTTTTAGAAAATCAGCAGGGGGCCTGTTGTAAATCACAGAGATAGTGGAAATAGCAGATGATTTACAGTAAGAGGACTTCAGGAGCCCAGACAGCTCATTAAGGATGTCACTGGTGGCAACATGGACAGTTATTTCATCAACACTAGACAAACATCAGGAGCTTTGTCAATAATGTCACAGACAATGAAATAAGGAACACAATGCATTTTTCTGGTCAGGAGGACACTCCATATCCTCCTGGGAGGAGGCATGTCATTGAATCATGGGGCTGTCAGACTTTGGAGGCAAAGGGCGATGCAGCGACCGGCAATTGTAGGGAATTCATGGTATGCCGAGACGGAAAATGTGTTGATCAGCTGGAGGACAGTCTTCTCATCATTTTTTACCATTACCATTAGAAGCAGCAGTCATGGCTCCTTTTGGTTTGGAGTACAGCAAACCAGGGCCTTGGGCTTAGTCCCTAGCTGGGTTCAGTGGTCTGCAGCTTGGGCAGTGGCGACATCCAGACAGGGGCGGTAGAGTCCATTTCTCCTGCGGTTGTGGTGGTGACAGCGGGGCCCATGACCATCAAAGACTCAAAGATCCATTCTTCATCTTTGAACTAGTACAGGATGGATAGTCTCCCTTCCACCTCAGAGATTTTCTGGGTCAGACAGAGACAGCTGTCGCATCCAGATGGTGAGGTGAGTGGAGTCATGACTTATAAGGCCCGGTGGTGGTCGCTCAGGAAACAGAAACAGCTAGAGCCAGTAAAAGGAGCCGTGACAGGGGTAAATGCTTCTGTCTTTGCTGTAGTGGGCAGGGACAAGAGGAAATAGAACCAGTAGACACACAGGCGAGCCTACAGGGAACAGGACCAGGTCCAAAGACTGGGCCTGCCTCAATGGATCTGCATCTGGTAAGCTTCAACCTCCGTGGCTTCCTCCCAGTTGGTGAAGTCAGGCAGCTGAATTGCATCCCGCACTGCTCCCAGGCGTAGAGTTTCTCTTAGACAGACGGCGGCCTGCTGTCAGCCTCCCCTGGCCAGGACTCCCACAGAGATTGGAGATCAGGAGGTTTTTCACACGTTTCTCTTCCAGGCCCGATGATGAAAACCGACAAAAACACTGAATGAAGCAGTCTTACACTTAAAACAGCAGTGTTTCCTCAATTCTGCTCAGCGGACTGAGCTCAACCATAGTTCTTCAAAAAAATTCATCCTCATTATTTGCTATCACAGTATGTTGCCCTCTCTGTGAATGTGGCACATTAAAAGTGGCTGGTAATAGGCTAATTATCTCCCAGTGTTTTTTTTTCTCTTTTATTGTTCTGTGCCACAGCTTCAGAGCTCGGAGCTTGCATGACTAAACACCTCACACTGACCTCTCTTATGATGAAATACACATTACTGGATTTACCAGTGAGAGTAATTACAAGCCATTATCGGAGACACAGGTTTCTTGGGTGATGTGATTCAAGGTTATGAGTGTGCTCAGTTTGCTACATCCAAGTACAAAAATTTGTACAAAAATGTGCCTCACAGTGTTAAAAGGATGGCAAAAGTCACAATTATGCAAAATATTTGACCTGTAACACGTCAATAATAACTTAATCTAAGCATCTTTAGCGGGAATTCTCATTAATAGAGTGATATTTTCTTTTTTCAGTCAGTGAAGGGTGACAGATGTAGGAACAGTTACCAATTTGGATCCCCCCCACCCCCACCAGCTTTCCTTGCAGCAACATCACAACTTCTTGACACACAGTCAACCGATCTTTCAGACATATGAAAGCTGAAAGAGGAAAGTTAGCTGCCACAAGCCTTCAAATTAAGCTTGAGGAGATAGCTGGGACACAGTTGTGTGTACGTGTCTTTGTGTGGCGGGATGGGGGTCGATGACAGGTGCAGCGGATGAATCTCTAATTAGACTCTTGTGCCTGGTCATCAGAGACTTTAAAACAATAATAATAAAAAAAAAAAAACTTGATACTCAAGCAGAAGTTGTTTGACGCAGACTCTATTATTCTTTATGTTTTCCAGGAGAGCTTTATTTCGCTCTTTCAAGTCATCTTGTCATTATGCTCGTCATTCACGCTGAAAACCTGACTGACAAAGGCCTCCCTGTGTTAAATGGGGTGTGAGGAGAGTGTCTGTTATCCATGGTTGGTTGAATCAATAGTCTGCCTCCATCGATTGCCTTTTTGCTTTAATGTTATTTGGCAAGCTCCCCTCCGGATGCCATGGGATGTTTTTTTTTTTTTTTTTTTTTTTTTCAAACTCAAATTAAGGCAGTCAATTCAATAACGAGAGGTCACGTCTTCCAAGCCTTAATAGCTGTACTCACTGTCAATGCTGCTGACGGATGCCTGGACCATCTCTATCAGCTGAAACAACTCACTTTGAAATGTAAATCAGGAGTTTAATGCAGGAAACAGTTTTTTTTTTCCTCTAATTTTCCAACAAGAGGATTTGCATTTGGGACATCTGTAATGATAGGAAAGTCTGCATTTGCTTAGGAGCAAATATGATGTGTTCAAAATCCCAACTTGTAATTTGTGTGGAGAAAGGAAAAATGAATTGAGGAAGAATAAATGAGCTTTTCCCTCAGGGCTGCAGACTGTTATAGTCTCTTGAAATCTGGGTCTTTGTTGTCTGTATGTGCTGCAATTGAAAAGTTCCATCCCCCTTTGCTTCCTTCCTTTCCTCACACTCTCTGTATCCTTCATCTGACATCTCTAACCTGCCACCCACCACCCCGACCAGCAGCTTCTCTTCCTCTCTCCGCCACACCCTGATCTTTCAGCATCTGTACCTCTTCTCTCTTTTTTGAATTCTGTCATCTCTCATTGGATTCATTTTCGTCCCCTCCCTCATGCCCTCATCGCCCTCTTCTCTCCCTGGCTGCCTGCTGAGCTTTAGGACAAATGTAGGCGAATTTGATCGCTTGCGCCCCAGCCATCCGCTGAATCACCCTTTGCCAGCGGATGACAGTGTAAAGAAACTCAGAATTTTCCCAAAAAGATGATGTGAAAAGGGCTTGATGTGGCAGTGGTCTTAATATCCCTGAACACCAGATGCCTCTGGCCTGGTAACATGCAATGTGCCAAAGTATTAACAACTCAGGAATGACATTTCCTCCTGCATTAGGCAGCGCCTTACCCTAACATGAAGGTTTTGGCACAAGGCAGGACTGTGTATGTGACTGCGTGCATGTGGTTCTTGGCATCATCTCTGTTGAAATTAAATAAAAATGACTAATTTTGCTGAAGAGCTCTGGCATCTCCCAAAGAGTTGTGCACAATTCTTTCTGTTCCGATTAATTATACGCTGTAGCTTCCCCCTGACTACAAATGTCTTTTCACTGAGTAATTACTTCCTCTGCACCTTTTATTGTGAAAGAATGAATTGTAGCTGATGAGCATGGTGTAAAACAGACCACGGATACTTATGCTGTGTGTCCATTGTTCTCTGACAGTCTCTCCTAAGTAGCAAGGCGATGTAACTTGGCAGGTGGTGAATGTGAAAGTGTGAACAAAATGGAACAGATGATGATGAGGTCTCGGCTTCGCTAATTCCATTTAACTCTGGAGTGAAGGCAACGATTGGACCAAAAACCTCTCCAGCATCCAAGATGTTTGGAAACGAAACAGTAAATGCCCTCATGCCTTCTTGTGAGTGAGAGGGGACTGAGGCACATTAGCAAACGTTTCAGCACATTAAACATGGTCTGAATGCGTCGATGTATCAAAATAAATGAATTCAGTTTCGATTAGTTATTTAGTTAGCTGTATGAATGTACTGCCTTTTTTTTTTTGGAAATTCAGCGACTGAGGAAAATATTGTCAGCGTCTCAGTATTGAAAACAACAAGTACAAGTGTAGATGGATGAGAAAGAAAAATAACACCAGGCTATTTTCCGACATGTCCTTTGTCTACCTGGTCAGTCCTCCATGGCTCTCTTGGTTATTCAGGTCAGGGAACACACATGTCCGAAGCTTTGTCAAAGCTTTGGCGTTTGTGGCCCAGCTGCTATTTTTGCTTCTTTCCTTTAGATGCCCTTTCAGTCTTGAGTCACACTGGAGCATTGGAGGGCAGACCTAGATTACTGAAATCTGAAATGTCCTGTCACATAACAGGATATATACATGTGCAGGGAAAAAAATGGCAACTGAACAGAAACAAAACTCAGGAAAATACAACAAATTTCCATTAAATAGCCTCATGATGTCATAGCTAAATGATCCACTTAACAATGACTGGTTCATACCAATGACATTACACATATGCAAATATGGACTTCATGACCTCGCTGGGTTAATAAGTGACATAGATCGATTTATTGCTTATGAGGATTCTCATGAAGAGCCGTCACTTTTCGTTGACCTTTAATATTATTTTTAAGCATGTGCTACTCTGAGATGCGTTGTGTAAATGAACTTTCTACAGAGGCAACATGTTTATTTAAACATTGCAAACTAAAAAAAAAACATGTTAGTGTTGAATTAATTATGATTTATTATGCTTAGTCTTCTCTTTTTTTATCATTTCTTTATATGCCCTTGTAATTTAACAGCAGCCAGCCCAGGGACTGGGAAGCACAGTTGCCGTGTCCAGCCGTGGCCGTGGCCCTGGTCCGGCAGTAGCAGCAGCAGCATCAGCAGCAGCAGCAGAGCCAGAGCATGAGAGCTGCCCCCTCCCATAGCAGAGACAGTCGTTCATGACTGGTTCCCTGACAGCCTCTACTTCACACAGCGACACCTCATTGTCTCCAGACTGACAGGAGGACAGAGCAGTAAGACACTTATAGACTTTTGCACATTTCAGGATTGAACGTATTGCGCTTCGTGCCGAATCGGAGGTTGAAATGAACCTTTTAACCTGCCGGTTCCGCACTCCACATTTAAAACGGGTTTACTGCGCAAACAAATGTTTTCTCAGACTGACAAATGACACCGACTCACCCGTTTCTGCGACTGGGACCAAATGCTGCACTTTCCAGAATGGGTGAACTCTTCCGATATTGCGAGACCTGTAAATAAAGCCTTTCCTGTCCAGTGATCTGGCAAAATCCATTCATTTGCGATGAGTCCTTCCTTTCAGGCGCCCCTCCAACTTGATTTTTGAGCTCTCGCGCTAACTTTATTTCGACGCACGGTCCTCCGGCGTCCGAGCATCCGTCCGCTCCTCTTCGGTGAGAAGTTGCAGCAGCGGAGCCGCGGGCACAGAGGAGTTCATTCTCAGGATGTCCGCACAGTCGCACATATTTCCAGGGGCTGAATGCAATACGTAGATTTCTCCATCCTCGGTGAAACCTCCCCCCCCCCTCCCGATGCACTCTGCTCTCCTTAAAGTTGCTGCGTTTTTAGTTTTTTTTGTGTGCGTAGATTCTGCATAAAAGGTTGCATGTATGCTGCTGCTGCTGCAGCTGTTGTTCCCCCCTCTGCTGTGTGAGCTGGTGGATGAATGAGCGGCTGCTTCTACACAGAGAGCTTTTCTTCCCCCTTTTTTTTCTAAGTGAGATAGTGAGAGGGCGAGCAAGTACATCGTGATGAAGGTAATACAGTCTGAGTGTTTTCAAGTTTTGAGGACAGCAGGGTGATGGGGATGGTGATTATGGCGCACTAGGGCTGCTTCCATCATTCACCATTACCTTTCAAATAACTCTTCCTCATTATTTGTTATCACAGTGTGTTCTTCTCTCTGCGAATGTGGCACATTAAAAGTGTTAAAAGGAGCCTGGTAATAGGCTAATTATCTCCCAGTGTTTTTTTTTTCTCTTTTATTGTTCTGTGCCACAGCTTTAGAGCTCGGAGCTTGCATGACTAAACACCTCACACTGACCTCTCTTATGATGAAATGCACATTACTGGATTCACCAGTGAGAGTAATTACAAGCCATTATAAGAGACACAGGTTTCTTGGATGAGGTGATTCAAGGTTATGAGTGTGCTCAGTTTGTCACCTTCAAGGGCGATAATTTGCACAAAAATATCTTAAAAGGATGCCAAAAATTGCAATTATGCAAAATAAGTGTTTGACCTATAACATGTAAATAATAAAACTTTGAGTGCTCCGAGCGTTTTTTAGCGCGAATTCGCTTTACTATAGCGGTGTTCTCCTTTTTCAGGCAGTGATGGGTGACAGATGTAGGAACGGTTACTGATTTGGATCCTCGCCCCTCCCCACCCCCACCCGCCTTCCTCGCAGCAACATCACAACTTCTTGACGGATCCTTCAGACATATGAAAGCTGAAAGAGGAAAGTTAGCTGCCACAAGCCTTCAAATTAAGCCGGAGGAGATAGCTGGGACACAGTTGTGTGTACGTGTGTCTTTGTGTGGCGGGATGGGGGTCGACAGGTGCAGCAGATGAATCTCTAATTAGACTCTTGTGTCTGGGCTTCAGAGACTTTAACAATAAAAAAAAAGCCAAATTCTCGAGCAGAAGTTGTTTGATGCCGACTCTATTATTCTTTATGTTTTCCAGGAGAGCTTTATTTCGCTCTTTCACGTCATCTTGTCATCATGCTCGTCATTCACGCTGAAAACCTGACTGACAAAGGCCTCCCTGTGTTAAATGGGGTGTGAGGAGAGTGTCTGTTATCTATGATTGGTTGAATCAATAGTCTGCCTCCATTGATTGCCTTTTTGCTTTAATGTAATTTGGCAAGCTCCCCTCAGGATGCCATGGAATGTTTGTTTTTTTTTTTCCTTTTTCAAACTCAAATTAAGGCAGTCAATTCAATAACGAGAGGTCACGTCTTCCAAGCCTTAATAGCTGTACTCACTGTCAATGCAGCTGATGGATGCCTGGACCATCTCTATCAGCTGAAACAACTCACTTTGAAATGTAAATCAGGAGTTTAATGCAGGAAGCAGTTTTTTTGTAATATTTCAACAAGAGGATTTGCCTCCCCAGGTAGCTGAGCTTGGCTCTTGGGACAACTGCAATGATAGGAAAGTCTGCTTTGCTTGAGAAACTAAAGGAACACATTAAATATTCCGACATGTAATTTCTGTGGAGAAAGGGAGGACGAATTGAAGAAGAATAAATGAGCTTTTCCCTCCGGGCTGCAGACTGTTATAGTCTTTTGAAATCTGTGTCTTTGTTGTTTGTATGTGCTGTTATTGAAAGGTTCCAGCCCTCCTTGAAGCTTCCTCATCTGACATCTCTAACCCGCCGCCCACCACCCCGACCAGCAGCTTCTCTTCCTCTCTCCGCCACACCCTGATCTTTCAACATCTGTACCTCTTCTCTCTTTTTTTGAATTCTGTCATCTCTCATCGGACTCATACCGTCCCCTCCCTCATGCCCTCATCGCCCTCTTCTCTCCCCGGCCGCCTGCTGAGCTTTAGGACAAATGTAGCCGATTTCGATCGTTTGCGCCCCAACCATCTGCTGAATCACCCTTTGCCAGCGGATGACAGAAGTGTGTAGAAACTCAGAATTCCCCAAGAAAGATGATGTGAAAAGGGCTTGACGTGGCAGTGGTCTTAATATCCCTGAATACCAGATGCCTCTGGCCCGGTAACATGCAATGTGCCAAAGTAATCACAAGTCAGGAATGACATCGCGATTTCCTCCTGCATTAGGAAGTAAGGGTTGCAGGGAAAGAAGTTCAACTGCACTTTACGTGACATGAAGGTTTTGGCACAAGGCTGGACTGTGTGTATGTGACTGCGTGCATGTGGTTCTTGGCATCATCTCTGTTGAAATTAAATAAAAATGACTAATTTTGTTGAAGAGCTCTGGCATCTCCCAAAGAGTTGCGGACTATTCTTTCTGTGCAGACAGATAAGACGTTGCGGCTTCCCCCTGACTACAAAAGTCTTTGTCCGTTCACTGAGTAATTACTTCTTCTGCACCTTTTATTGTGAATGAATTGTGGTTGATGAGCATGGTGTAAAACAGATCATGGATACTTATGCTGTGTCCATTGTTCTCTGACAGTGTCTCCTAAGTGGAATGGCAATGTAACTTGGCAGGTGGTGAATGTGAAAGTGTGAACAAAATGGAACAGATGATGATGAGGTCTCGGCTTCGCTAATTCCATTTAACCCTGGAGTGAAGACAGCAATTGGACCAAAACCTGTCTAATGTATGTAGTTGTACCGGCTTTGCAGAAAAGATGTTTGGGCATGAAACAGTAAATGCCCCCATGCCTTCGTGCGAGTGCGAGGGGAATGAGGCACATTAGCAATCGTTTCAGCACATTAAACATGGTCTGAATGTTTAGATGTATTGAAATAAATGAATTCAGTTTTGATTAGTTTTGCAGTTAGCTGTATGACTGTGCCGCCCTTTATTATTTCTGTAAATCAGTGACTGAGCAAAAATATTGTGTCAGCTTCTCGGTTGTGAAATAAAAAAAACAACAACAACAAATGAAAGCGCAGATGGATGAGATAGAACAACAACAGCAGGCTTTTTTCCAACATGTCCATTGTCTACCTGGTCCGGCGCTCCGTTGCTCTCTTGGTTATTCAGGTCAGGGAACACACATGTCCGAGGCTTTGTCAAAGCTTTGGCATCTGTGGCCCAGCTGCTATTTTCGCTTCTTCCCTTTATATGCCCTTTCAGTCTTGAGTCACACTGGAGCATTGGAGGGCAGCAGGGGCTGCCAAGATTTTACTTCGACTTGGAGTGAGATTTGTTCCAGGGGGAGACTTGCTGGTTCCCGTTTTTGTTCATAATAAAATGAGTAATATTCAAGGTCAATTAACAGACTCAACCTCTCTCTAGCCTTATGAACCGACAGCTTTTTCAGAATAATTCTTCTTGCAAAATGGTGTTTATTGTCTATCATTTTGATACACATACTACCGTTCAAAAGTTCAACATCACTTAGAGATGTTCTTATTTTTCAAAAGAAAAAAATTTTTTTCAATGATGATAAGTAATCAGAAATGCACCCTATACATTGCCAATGTAGTAAATGACTATTCTAGCTGCGAATGTCTGGTTTTTGGTGCAATATCTACATAGGTGTATAGAGGCCCATTTCCAACAACTATCACTCCAGTGTTCTAATGCTACAATGTGTTTGCTCATTGTGTCAGAAGGCTAATGGATGATTAGAAAACCCTTGTGCAATCATGTTAGGTGGTAAATAAAAATGTGACTTTTCATGGAAAACACAAAATTGTCTGGGTGACCCCAGTTTTTGAACGGTGGCATTAAAATTAACATCAACAGGTCTTAGTAGTGGAAAGTGCAGACAGTTTCAAATACCTCGGTGTCCACATCACACATGACTGGTTGATTGATTGATGTTAACATCAACTGAACTTGCCCTACAGTTAAAGAAGCATAAACAGATTCTGACCTAATTCATTCACGCTCATGAGCCACGAAGGAAAAATAACAAGCTGTGAATTGGTTACTGATCTGTCTGTCACTGCTTTGAATCCTGTACTGGTAACGTGCAGATCTGTCTGCTCCCAACACACACGTCAATCATCTGTGGGTAAGCAAAGGGGCTTTGTTCACTTTGCAAATAACAGTGATGATTTTTTTTGTTGTTTTTTTTCCCCTTCGAGCCCCTTTGAACTCATTCAAACCTACGTTTAGTGAAGGTACTTCATGAACCCAAAAGCTCATTAGGTTGTGACCTGAGTCTCAACCCTTGGTTCCCAGATTCTCCAGTCCGGCTGTGCAGTGATTTAATGTGGTGTTAGGGTGGAAAGTGTTCGCAATGAAATGAATGAAAACAAGAAACAGAACATATTCCATTGTCATTATGCCAATTAAAGATCTTTCTCTGTGATGTCCATGCAACCACTAAAGATCAAGAAAGATCATTTCTTCCCTTTTGTGTTCACTGTTTTTTTTGTTTCTTCTAACTATATTAATGTCATCCTTATTGGAAAGCTGGTTGGTAATTTAACTGAATTCGAAGAATAATGAGAAGGTTTTAATGCTTTAAAAGGTGATTTCATTCTTCAACTGAAGTTTAATTTGGATAGAATGAATGTAGGGTCATTTGCAGGTGAGCTGTGTTTTCAAAAAGAAATCTACATATTGTCTTGTAAGAGAATTTTCTTTCTTTTTTTCTTTTTTAGAATTTTAGAAGTTTTTTATATGTCACTTTTTGTGAAAGGAACACACAGAATAGTCAGATCCTTGTAAGCCACCTGTTACCATATTTTATTTTATTCCTAATGCTTTGAAATGGCACCAGGTTGAAGGACTAAATTAAAGATCCTTTCTTAATAGAAGGCTGGCATTTACCATGAACTTACCCATTGATTGATTCATTGTTTCCTTGATAAAAGCCCTCTTAAATTTCAGTCTTGAGTGATGAAGCAAAAAATAACCCTTCATCTATTGTTCCTACAACAGAGATGCCCTTTTTGACACCAGGGCACATGACTAGAATCAGCAATTTGATGATGTTAATCAGAAAACATAAATGCTGCTCTTTTCACTCTCCGGTTGTTGGGTTTCTGGCTCAGACAAGATAAAATTGTAAATAATAGCAATAACTCTGTAATGTAAGTATTTGTTCAGTATTTGGTGGCATCAGTGCAATCTGGAACAGGTCTATCCTTCACTGTCACATGCAACAACAATGACTATATGACTACTATATTTTAATCATTCTATTCCAAAATGGAATGATTTAAGGATAGGACACATGACTGTCAATTTTCTGTTTGTGCTACACAAAACTACTTCATACAGATAATTACATCTTGTTGTCCCATTGTGTTGCTGTGGCAATAATGTGGTTGTACTGTAAGTGCTACTTGATTTAAGGCAAAATGTGCACTGCATTAGAACTCAGGATTGACTTCACCTTGACAAAAACAAAAGCATATAATGTATGATGTTGCACTGTGATGGATTATTGATCTCAGGCAAGTAACAAGTCTATGCCATTTGATTTCTATGACAAAGCGTATAGAAAGGAATCAAGTGGCCGCCTGCAACGAAGAAAGCGAGCAAAAAAAATCAAATACTTGAGGAATGTGCTTTGGAAAATTGTTAGCCAGTTTATATGACGTTTAAAATGAGCTAAAACCTTTACAAAAACTGAAACATGTTACATAACACATGAGCAGTAGGTCAAACTAGGTTGTGACTGCATGGACTGTATATTAGAGGTATCAGGATGTGCACACGGAATCTTCACATACACCCTCTGATGACAAAATTAACATCACGCTGACCCTCATGTATAATTTATAATGCATTACATTAAATCATATAATATTTATAATTTCTGCTCTGTATGTGTAAGACTGTATTTCATTATGTGTAATTAGTTATTTAACTTTTTGTTCATCTCTAAGCGGTATTATATTCTCCTTGTGCATTTGAACCTTTAAAACAAGCCTTTGATTACTGCAACTCAGTAATCAAACCTCGGCAGTCAACGCTATATTATTATATATATATATATTTTTTTTTTAATTATATTTTTAACCACAGTGTGATAGTCTTGCTATGCCTGATGATCAGAGATCTCCCTCTCTACCGATCATCTGGGGATTTTAAAATGCAAGGTAGTTGCTAACGGTAATGAAAAAAGCTGCTAACAAACCTACACTCCTTACATTATGTTAATGATACGCCTTACCAGAAGCGATGCTCTCCCCTATTCTCCCCGATAGTTAAACCTATAATTCCTTTAATGTTCTCCAATGCAGATCTTTTAAAACTGTTGCTAGGTATCTTGAGCCTGAATGACGTGGTAGTATTTTTGGAAATTCTGGCCAACAAAATTACTTTCAAAACTACTTAGGTTATTTTCTTTTAAGGAAAGTGAGTGTAACAGAGATGCTATTTGACTTCTTCTCTTGCCCCAAGAACATTAGGATGGTGTTGTGTCTACTTCAAAAATCCACAGTGGTGGAATTGCCAAGATCAGGTCAAGATCTACGCAGCCTGTGTGTTGGCAATCAATTGCATTCTGTGGAGCAAAGCACTGCTCTAGGAGCAAAGCATGCACTGGAGGTGTCCCCACAGAGGAGCCCTGCAGGCAGCCTGTCTGGCACCTTGCTGGGAGGCCATGAACGAAGTTTCAGAATCAACTGAAATGAGCTTATCTCTGCAACAATGCTCCAATAAGCAAGTAGAACTCCTTATTTTGAAAAGCTCGCAGGTCCGTTCATACGGGATCCAGCTGTGAAGGCTGGGGCAGCAGTGTGCACACATTTCTATTCATCAGTACCTGCACAGGTGAGAACCCATTGCATCACCTAATGAAAAATAAGTTTTATTTTTATTAAGTTTTTAGAATTGGTGGAATTTGACAAGCTATATAAGCTAGAGCAGATGGGGAAACCTTCAGATTGCTCCTAGGACAGACTCAGGAATTTGCTTTGTATCACAGATGTTTCAGTAAATTATCATTGCATTGAGTTGTCCTTGCCCTGATTCTGTTCTTTTTTATTCTATCTGCTGGTTGGAGTGTTTTTGAAAAAGAAAAACACAAACAATAGCCATTGCTAATGTGACCCTGAGCTCTGCAATGTACTTCGAAAAACATTCCACAATGAGCAGGTTTGTCTTTTTTGACCACTCAAACAGATCCATTCCCACCTTTTGCAAGGTTAATCTGGGACTGTGGTCCCATCAATGGTTTCTGTACTGCGTTCTTTTTTACTGGCCTATTCCCCAATATACAATTTCTCCCTGGTCTGAGAAGAGATGCCTGGCCATCATACTTATTCTTGGTTTCTAGCATGGCATTTGGAGATCGCTTGATGACCTTGGTGCTGTTTATTCATTATCCCCCCTCTGAGTATTTTGAGGTATTGTGATTGTGTCCCCTTTAATGAGAAGGTCACCCCTCAGTTCTGACCTTCCAATAAGGCTCAGGCCTCAGGTTCTATTTCTATGGACACCCTGTTCAATGGTAAGTTGCTATTATTGTTGCTATTGCTATTCATCTGTTTGTTATACTTGTTCGATTTCTGCTAACAATGTCTTTAGCAGAGAGTGAAGACACAACAGAATCCATGAACACCTGGATGTCTTTTTCAAATTGGTTCCTAGGAAGACATTTTCCTGGGATGTGGACAATGTCATAGTTATATCTTCAACATCTCATGAGTCTCATATGAAATCTCAAAACTCAGATGATCCAAACCCCACATGCTCATGAGCGTGACCAGAGGTTTATGGTCTGTCAGGAGTGTGAAGTGTAGATCCTGCAGATAAGAGGTTAGTCACTCACACTTCCCTGTTACAGCTAGTGGTTTCTTATTTGATTTGTGCATGGCACTTCTCTGTAGCTGTCAGTCCTCTTGAGATATAATTTCACAGGTTGCTATGAGTCATCTGTATGTTTCTGTGTGAGAACAGAGCCTATGCCGTATGCTGATGCATCTGCGGCTACTTTTGTCTTTGCTGTGTTTGAATGCTGTGTTTGCTTTGCCTTTGGTGAGTTTAATCATTCTTCCAGCTTTTCAAAAACTGCTTTTTGAGGTTCTCCACACACACACACACACACACACACACACACACACACACTCATTTCCTCTCATCTAGGTCTTTTAGTTAGCTACAGTGTCTGTAGTAATCTATGGCACAAACTTGGCCAGATAGCTCGTCAGGCCCATGAGGTGCTGCAAGCCATCCAAACATGTTGGCCTGGCATCTGTGGGATTGTTTTAATTTTGTTTGGATCTGACTCAATGCCTTTTACAGAAACCTTTGACTGACAAAGATTATGTGCTTCTTAGCGACCTTGCTCTTCTCCTTCCGAGTGAAGCCCATGTTCTGCATTTTCTGTAGCACACAATGTAGTCTTTGTTCATGTTCCTGTCTGTTCAATCCATACACAAAAGCCTTGGTTCACCAAACACCATGATCCAGCTCCAACATGTCTCTGAATGTATATGGAAGTCTGTACATGACATTTTATTTTGAAAATGCATGCCTTATGCCTTTTACTGTGTCTGGCTTCCTGTCTAGCTCGATCTGCTCTGTGCGGGTTGATGTGACTTCAGTGCAGCTATGTCAAAAATAGACTTAGGCGTGTATTTTAAGCAGAGCGCAGAGCCCACTTCTGGGACTCTTCTGAAAACTCCCCCCCAAAAAACTTTAGCACAGAGAAAAGAGAAAGCGTGGACACCGCTAATGGGGAGAGACTTCGGGCAGAACAAGGTGGGCGACCTCCACAGCCATTTGGGGGTTGACTGCCAATTGCGGGTCAGTAGCTGGAGGGGCCATCACCAGCAACCTGGTGCACTGCGACCATGGTGTGTGGGAAGAGACAACACAGGGTAGAACTCCAGAAAAGATAACAGGTGAATAAGGACATGAGTATATATAGATTGAGAGGGAGAAAGAGAAGCTTAGAGTAGCTCATGAAGCCCCCCTGTCAGTCTAAACCTGCATAATACAGGTTCTAGGCCATCCTGAGCCAGTCTAAACTGTAAACTCTATCAAAAAGGAAAGTTTTTAGTCTATTCTTAAAGCAGAGAGTCTGTCTGCCTTCTGAACTGAATAATGATGGTGATTCCACAGGAGAGAAAACTGATAGTTGAAGGCGCTGCCTCCCATTCTCCTTATTCTCAGTTGGGAATCTGAAAACCCTTAACAAGCATTGCATTATGGGAGCACTATGCATTATGTAGTTGGGTAATGAGCTCTTTAAGATGCCTGACCATTAAGAACTTTGTAGATGAGGAACAGCATATGTGTGATAATGGCAACCTTTCCATGGAGATTGCCTGCTGTTTCTTACCACTATGCCAATCATCATTTTCCTTATGCTTTTTGGTACTACAACTAGCACTCGCCTTTGCTTTATAAGCCATTCAAAATTAACTTGTATGGTAATGGTAAATTATCCAAGTGGGTATGAAGCCTGATGGCTGAGATTCTCACAGAGCATATGGACACACGTATGGAGCAGTCAGATGTGGCATGCAGTTCAAACAATGAACTTGCGAACGCAATACAGCATTTTACCAACATTTATGGCCATCAGTCATTTTCGTATCCGTAAATGTTCATAGGTCAGATGTTAGTATATATATATATATTCTAATACAGGAGGAACACACTTTCAGACTACACACTAGTTGATCAGGATGTCAGGACCACAGTGTTCCTCAGCTTCTTTTACTACATTTTTTTTTTTATAGTAACAAGTAACATGTAGTATTTTACCCTTGGAGCACATTGCAATAAAACACTCTATTACATTAGTTTCCAAATGTGTGACCATGCAATACATACAATTGAATTATTGTTGAAATAGTGTTGGTCCGATATATAGAATATAGAATCATAGAAAAACAGCTTTAACGAATCATTGTTTTAAATTTCTACTGTTGTTATAGTAAATAACTGATAACGTGAAAACATCTCCTCCATCTGTGTATGCATATATGTGGTGTGTGTTCCTTTCTCTGAACCATTCACACATTTCCTGAAAAAAAAACAGCTTTCCATTTGTTGTGGTGTCATTATCACGTTCACTACTACCACTGGTTCAGAGCTGTGAACAGTACCCCTCTGGTGACATTTGAAAAAAAAAAGAATGCATGGTCATGCATAGATAATAATGCATACAGACCAGGTTATGACATAACTCATGCTTGATGAAGATTGGTTTCCCCCTAACTTCCTCCCCCATGGACTGCAATTTACTCATGTCCATGAAAAGTAACTGTCGGCTAGTCAACACGTAGCAGAAATCTCCTAATGTCTCTCCATGGACTCACAAGCCGCAGGCAAAGACTCAGAGCGCACACTTGGAACAGAGTAAATGGAAAGGCAGAGGCAGAATGAGCCTCACAGGGAAATAATTGGCAGAATGATTTGGATACTTATGGATACACATTAAGTATACACTACAGACACCTGAAAATGGGGGGGGACAAACTTTACCCTTGTCCGCCCTATTCACAAGCCTATGTGCCAGAACATGGGTATGCTTCTGGTCAAAAGTGATGCTTGAGAAATCTTATCTTTTTTATGAGTCTACATCGTTTTTCAGAGTGAAAAATCCAGCATACGCTACATTTAATGAGACCATCACCACGCTTAAAGTGATCATTGATATTTCCTTAACACTAATCTGTTTTTTTGTGGCTTCACCTAACCACACTTAAAGTGTGTATCACGCCATAAAACAATTATTTTTTAAAAGTGATATGTAACAGTTTTGAAAAGCACAGACAATTTTTTTTGCCGATAGACGCACAGCCCTCTTCTCGAGTGCATGTTCAAACAACATATTTGGTCCTTTAATTGTTCAATTTACGATCACCACACTAAGGGAGTATATCTTACTGTTTCAAAAGATCTTTTTATTTGTCTGTTTTATTTGTTATGTTCTCATTATTAATGCTTCATTTAGTCAGTAATTGATAGACATCCAGCTATAAATAAATGTCGCCATTTATCACCTCTAATTGTCTGTGTGCATTCTTTGAAGCAGGAGACAGAGGTCCCTGTTTTAAGAGTTCACAACTTACAATTATGAGACTTATTAATTTGATTTATTTATATCCCTTCAATTGAAATTGGTGTATATTCAAAAGGGGACAGCTGCTCAGACATATGAACTATTCAAGTCACCTTGGTCATATGGAAGAACAAAGCCATCATTTGATTATTATGTAAGATGAATGTAGTAAGTGCTTCATCTGACAGCTTCGCGATGCTCCTCATGCATCATAATTGCTCATAATGCTTTTTTGTGAGCATTTGCACAGACGTCACTTTGCAGAGCTTTGGTGAATATGTAATGTTTATTCGGTCAGTGGTGCATTAACACGTGAAAAGAAAACATCATGAGCCTTTTTCCAGGGCGGTGCCATTTGAATACATCACATAACTCAAACAATTGGTAATAGATCCATCCTCACTGTTTGCAAAGCTGTGTACACATTCAGAAAACCTGTTGTACATGTAGCCTGGTGAAATTTTAAAGACAAAGGACACAAAATCTATCTTCAGGGATCTTCATTACCAGACTATTGTCTCAATGGGAGTGTGGTATTAACATTTAATACTAACATTTTTAGGCTAAATTAAAGATACAGTGTGTAAGATTTAGTGATATTAACAGTATCGAGTGCAGTGTTTCTCAAAGTTCTTGATGAATAGGATTATGTGTATGAGCGAATATCACTGTGACAGTGAGCTACCATTCCTAGTAATCTCAACACCATTTTTTATTTGGATTATGGATAAAGCATAATTTAATTGACGTTAACAAGTTTTGAATTTATATATATTTATTGTTTAATCGATTTTGACATTGGGCTCCTGCTTGGCACAGTTTTGTGTGAACATAAACATCGAAAAACAAGGATTTAGGGTTCAGTGCACTATGACACTGGGTAATTGGAAGGAGACTAATTGAACAATCACATATAACCACAAACTTACTTAACTGCCTCTTCTGCTCACGGGGTGTCTGACGAGCAGCTTCCCATGTTCTTGCCCACTTATTTATAGTTCCAGGAGGGTGGAACCAAGTGGGTATGAGGGGAGTTGCTTTACTGTTTAAGTATATCTCTTTTTTTTGTAATATTTATGGGTGTTATTTAAGGGTTTGGAGTAAATATTTGTTTGCTACTGGGTGTTTATTGCAGGGAAGAAAATCTGTGGGAGGTGGTTTGTGCCAGCAGGGTAATTGTCTGCTCGTCCTATATAAAGGCTTTTACTGCAGGGCTGACAGATGTTGATGTCGGATAAATTCATTTAAACTAAATAAATTCATTTTAATACAATTTGTTTTTTTAACAAGTTGGAACATCATCTGGCCACTTAATTCACCTCTGTTAGTCAGTGTAGTCAAAAAGTTACTGGATTATAATATAGTTAATCACCTAATACTCTAAATACTGAAATAACAGTATTTAATTGTTTTTATTATTGTACAGTAAAGACACAATAGTAAAGTAGCATACTTCTGTTGTAAAAAAAACAAATAACTACAGTAACTTTCTGGATAATTGCTGCCAGTTAGTTGCTATAAATATTAAGATAATGGTTTTACTGTTTGGGTCTAAACATTGTTTACATTGAGATGAGGACTGGGAACCATCTGTTCATTTGTTCATATTGGAGACATGGTTTATCAAAGCCCAGAGTTGTATATTGGCTGCTATGAATGTCTGTCAAAAGCGTCTGTATGTAGATTATACGTACGCATATCAAACATACCCGATGATGTACCCAATATCCAATGAAGATGAAACTGTTCAGAGCTAAAAGTTGCTCGTTTTTCAAAATAAACTTGTGGTCTAAATTATTTAGAACACCTTCTAAGGCTGCATCGAAAGGTAAATTATCATCTGCCGCCATGTTGGATCCACAGTTATTAACAGAGTTGCTTCTATGTTTTGTCATTGTCTTGCTGCAGCTTGGAAACTTGGTGCACAGGCTAAAATTAAAGCAAAGTGAATTAGTGTGCATGGAAGGTATACCCAGGCTAGGTACCCAGGTTTTGGTCAGTGGTTTATTTAAAAAAAAAAAAAGTTAGATTCAGTATGTGGCAACACTGATGCATTGCAGTTTGTTGCTGCAATGCATGGTCTGGCAATGATGGTGTGTGGGGGTGTGTGTATTTTCTTGTGTGTGTATAACTTTAGTGTGTCAGCGCTGGATGGAACACAGGTTGTTTTATGTGTGAACACTCACTCTGCAGCTGATGAGCAGTTTATTGACCCGTATTGTTATGTATGTTATTATTATGTAAGAATTGCACAGTTTAATTAATTTTTCTTTGTTTTTTGAAAGAGCTCATAGATTTATGCAGCATTGTTAATGTTACTGATAAAGCATATTATTGTTAAGTGGTTGTACAATTTGATCAGCAGACAGAGTAATGACGAATTGATGGAGAATTGTTATTGATTGGGAATATTGTTGTTGTATGTACACAGAATATTGTGGTCGCCTAGGTAACCCACCCAGTTATTTAAAAGGGGACTAGAGAGGAAATTAATGACAAATGTTAAACCAAATGTGTTGAAATGCCCAATGAAATTTTTTTTCCCACATTTTTCAACATTAATGAAAGGAAGATGGAAGGAATGTTCATGTCCTTGATTATTTCTAATTAGTTTTTTTTGTTGGGTTGAAAAACTTTTGTACACTAAAGGCTGCCCTGATGGAAAATGAGAACAACTGATATGCAGAGGTCGTATGTTTATATTCATATTCATATTCAAGTATGTTTTAATTAATACGTTACAGGTCCAAAATACAGTTGTCCGTGAAAACTAAAGTTGCGTCTGTTCAATTCTCACGTATTCAAAATATATCATTAACTCACGAAATGTATATTCTCATCTGTTTTGGGCAAGTGGCATACATGTCTATGAATCACATTTATCCAATTACCTCATGAACACTAATCAATTCAGATTAATCATCATTACACCATAATCTGACTGTATACTATAAATCCATAGCACAAATGACAGTATCATTTTACAGCAATTTACGCCTACTGTGTTAATGGATGTAATACACACTTAATCCAAGGGGACTCACAAAGGAATATAGACATTCTTATCTATACAAACCTTCCACCAACATTTTCAAATTCTTATTAGATTAAAGTAAATTAAATAAAATGTGCAGAATATCTGTTGTGTGTGTTTCTTATGAGAGATTGTGTCAGCGTAGTGGTTCTATGCAGTATAAACCGCCTACAAGTAACCCTAACCCTAAACACACAAATGTACTTTCTATAGAGGTTTTCAACTTCTTAAAAATCTCTTAATCAAATTCTTCTTAGCATATGTGCACATAAATAAATACATACACGATTTAAAATCAGCAAGCTTTGTCAAGTACGGACATGTGGAAACAGACTCTATGGAAGAGCAATGAAGCCACAGAGTTTGGAAAGTGGGCCGAACTCCACACCCGAGTCCTCAAAAGTTCCACTTGCTGCCTTTTCTTTTTACTCCGCAACTTACATGAAAAATAAAAGGTGTGTATCACTGATATTACTGGAGAATCACCTTCAACCTGTAAAAATCAACATGAGAATTAATTTCCTGTGTCTATATAATTAAATTCACATTAATGTGGTGACACATTCTTGAGTTCACTACAAATAGTTAATTCAATCAAAATAACAATTATTGCACTTTTATTACCTTAGACTGAGCTGTTTTTATCGACATAAAATCATAAAATAAACAAAACAAAATAAATTTCTGATGAACAGGAAACATTCTCTCAAATGAAATGTGTGACGCATCTCTGTGTTCACTGCATTCTGTCTCTGTGGTTACAACCCGAACCCAGCACCACATAATAAAAATAAACATTGTTTCTGGCACATTGCAGTACAACAAACATCGAATGTTCCCAAACATGAATGATAAGAAAATATATCGCTGTAAAAAGGACTTACAATGCTTTCAGGAAGTATTCGCCTTCCTCTCATGAGTCACTCAGCGCCTGAGGATAGAATCTGAAAAACATCAGATCAACTAAATCGCCATCAGTAGTAAACATTTTATTTGTTTTTTTTTTTGTTTTTTTACTTCTATGCAATATTAGAGTCCATCTTTCAACCATTTTGTACAGAAATGACATTTTAAGAGTCTTTACCCATTTGGAAAACAGTAAACCTTCCACAGGAAAACAGGTCGGTCACTCAACATGGAACGCTACGCACTTTTTTCCACTCAATTCAGGGACACCCGGAAGCAGCTGCCATCTAATGGCTTTGGTGGGAACATCATATTTTCTACAAACTACACATGTAGGGGCGACACGGTGGCGCAGGGGTTAGCGCTGTTGCCTCACTGCAAGAAGGTCGCAGGTTCAAGACCTCCTTGGTCCTGGGTCTGGGACCTTTCTGTGTGGAATTTGCATGTTCTCCCCGTGTCTGTGTGGGTTTTCACCAGGTGCTCCGGCTTCCTCCCACAGTCCAAAAACATGCTGAGGTTAATCAGAGACTCTAAATTGCCCATAGGTGTGAGTGTGTGAGTGAATGGTGTGTGTGCCCCACGATTGGCTGGCGACCATCTGGGGTGTATCCCTGCCTCTCGCCGTAACGCGCTGGGATTGGCTCCAGCAGACCATGTGACCCTAATGAGGAATAAGCAGGTATAGAAAATGACTGACTGACTACACACGTATTCCAAATAAACCTCTGAGCCCCTCCAACACTGACAGACTGTAGTCTACAGATTTCTGAAACACTACTGGACCATCAGCTTTCATTAGATTGTGTTACTAATTTGCTTGAAATGTGAAATTCAAAAATTCCTCTGCAGGGAACACCAAAAGTCTATATAGTGTTTTATTCTAGCTGAAAAGTCAAATTTACCTTAGCAGAAGATGTACGATAAGGAATGATTTCAGAGCTTGGGGGGAATTCAAAGTGGTGCCGAAGCAGCAGAAATAGCCTAAACTCGTCCCTGCAAACAAGTAAATTTCCTTAGATTTTAATTTAGATTTAAGCAAATTAAAAGGGTGGAAAATACACTACTACACTACTAATTTACAGCGAATGTACAATGGGTGTTAGGGTGGATAAATACAAATGCTGGCAGTCAAACTCCTGCAAGTGACACAAGGTGAAAACCAGCCATGATCCAATTGCTGCAAGGGGCCACTTGTCAGCTACTGACTTTCAGTCCACCGGAACAAATGACTTCCAGTCACTGTTAAATGAGTGTTTCATTGCAGTAAAAGCATCTGTTTTGCCGCCTCGACGTGGACTGCACCGTCTCGGGACAAAAAAGTAGGACATGTTTTCGCCGGGATGTCATGTAACATTTTCTAATCGGCGGTGAGTTACGCCACAGTGAACCGCGTTATTGATGCGAGGAACGGTTGGGTTTGGCGCTCACAGACAGACGTGACATTCGATCTGACCCCCCCTCTTAGCTGTCAGGATAATCTACCCTGTCAGCTTCCATAAAGAACCAAAAGATGCTAAAAAAGAGACTTTTGACAAAAACTAAGCCTCTTAGTTGAATTTCAAGCCGTTGCTATTTTCACGCTCTTCTCCCCTGTTTATATCTGTCTGTCTACTTATCTAATCTGTACTTCAGCTCCTCTTACTCTCAAATCTGTCTGAAACTTGAGGAGGTAGCAAATTTGTTGTAAACACTACTGTCTGCCTTTCTGAAGGTTAGTAAAAAAAAAAAAACTAAGAAAATATACAAGCGCAATATTTTTCTTTCAATCAGTGCTCCTCTTGTCTGCAGAAAAATATTCATTATACGAATAGAAATCACTTCATCTCTGACACCCCAGAACCTGTGGTCCTCATTACCTTCTTCTGCTGCGTTTCTTTACGATTGTCATAGCAACTCCCGCATCACACACAGCAAACACGCCGCCCATGCTTTTATCTTCTAAATTCTCAGTGGTTTGGAGTTAGCGAGCGGGAGATTATGCTGTCCAGTGGATGATGTGTGTCCAATCCCTCGCCTGGAAAAGAGATCTGAAAAGAGAATGTGTGTGTGTGTGGGTGTGTGTGTGTGTGTGTGTGTTCCTTGGTTATTGGGCTTGTTTTCTCATGTTTGTGAAGATTTTCAGCTTTGGATTTCATTTGGCCCAGTCCACCCCGGTTTGGGATGAGGGAGTCATTTTTTGAAATAAGGTTTTGGGCAGGGTAAGAGTTCAAAAGCAGAGAAATCACATTTAACAACACCTGCTCAGAGAGATAGTTTACATCCATCATTCCTATCGAGCACAGATGTTGGTAAATTATACAAAATGGACTATTATGGCAATATGTCTTAATTAGAATTTTTTGTTAATTTCAAGACGTTTAGTTGCCTAACTCAACAACACGTGATTGTTGTGCTCACATGGTCATTTGTTCATTGATTATTTGATTATATATCAAACAATAAGGGTAATACATTGTGTTGTACAGTGTTGTACAATGCCCAATGTTCCTTTATGCAGACACACAGAGTATTAAAGGCAAAAACTGTCTAAAAACTTATCGTAACCCCTCAGCCCCACCGGCGATAACATTACTCCAAATCAAAAGCCACATTAAAAAAACCCGGTCTTTAATTTCCCTTTAAAAAATACGGAGAGAGCTCGCCATATCCACAGGAAGCGTGTGCCGCAGTTTATGGACATAATAACAGAAGGTAGCCTCACCCGTATTTTTATGGGACACATAAGGAACATTTAAAAGAAAAGTGGTGAAGGACCTTAGTGATTTGGCTGGAACATAAAATAAAAGAAAGCCTGTAATGTAGGGGGAGCAGCACGTTATTTAAAGCTTTATAAATATGTACTTTTATAAATTAGATGCAGGTAGCCAGTGTGTTAGGCAGTGGGGTAATGCGATCCATTTTCTTTCTTAGTTAAGACTGGTGCAGCATTCTGAATTAGCTGTAAAATGTTTAAAGACTTTTTTGGGTAATCCAGTAAAATATCCCTGCGGGTACCATGGACCCGTACTGGTCCCATGATCTTCCTTACTGTTATATTAACCCTTTTGTTTGGAGTATCTAGTGCACAGAACCAGTCATTTGGAGCAAATTCACATTATGAACATTCCTTTACCAAATATGTTATGCTAAAATATTTCAGTTGCATCTGGATGATTTTGTATCTTTTACATATTAGACATAATAGATGAGACTGTGAATGTACAATTATTCTTATGAACCTTGTATTTATCTCAACCATAGTATTTTATTACTTCAACAATTATATTTTATCTTTACTTTAGCTTATTTTATCTCATGTATATAATGTATATTTAGTACTTGTAAATGTAGTCAGTCAGTCATTTTCTACACCTGCTTATTCCTCATTAGGGTCACATGGTCTGCTGGAGCCAATCCCAGCGTGTTACGGCGAGAGGCAGGGATACACCCCAGATGGTCACCAGCCAATCGGGGCACACACACCATCACACACTCACACCTATGGGAAATTTAGAGTCTCCAATTAACCTCAGCATGTTTTTGGACTGTGGGAGGAAGCCGGAGTACCTGGTGAAAACCCACGCAGACACGGGGAGAACATGCAAACTCCACACAGAAAGGTCCCAGACCCAGGACCAAGGAGGTCTTGAACCTGTGACCTTCTTGCTGTGAGGCAACAGCGCTAACCCCTGCTCCACCGTGTCGCCCTGTAAATACTTTATAGAGTATTTTTGTTCAGACACCAAAGAGTGGCACCTCTAATATCATTGTAGAAATACACTGACACCAGAAGACCAGATCAGAAGATTTTGACAGTGACCAGAAGAGCATTGCCACATTAGGAGATTGTTCATTAGCTGTTTCAACTGTCGGTTTGTAAACTGAATGAAATTCAGAAATGGTCTATCTACTACTGAAATGGTCTATCTACTGTCCTGTACCTTACTGACAGTGAAAACAAGGCACTGAAGTCTTAGAGAATACAGACAGCCAATAATTCTCAGGCAATTTTCAACTTTCAGTAGGACATCTATAAGCTGTGATTAGTTCCTTCAGCAGTTTTTACCTTTTCTAAATTCCCATTGTTAACTAGATGATATGGGAAAAAATGCTTTTTGGACACACAGCGCATGGCTGCCGAGAGGCGTAGAGCACCAGCCCAAGGCAGGAGATAAAAAAAAATAAAAGTGGTATCCGACACGGTACCGCGCACGCTGCCACAATGATTGACAGCACTCAGCATCTGACCAATCAGTGGTCAGATGCAACGACAGGTTGTTAGATTAGGATGAAGAGTTGGCGTCCAAGCAAGTAACCAAGCGAAAGAAAAAATAAAAAATAAAAAGAATGATCGTGCTGCATTAGAAGGTGAGTATGTTGTTGGAATAAAAAGTAAAAACTTTGTGGCATAAACAGCCAGCTACTGGCCTACTAATTATGAGACAGAAGAGAGGATAATTCTGTCGAGATGTGGACTGGAAATTCCATTGAGCAGCGGCCCTGATTACCATTTAATCAACATCTTATTAACTCCAAACCGTATTTCCTCCTACTCTCCGAAAACCAATTGGTGGTCATTTGTTGGCTCAGGTTTATTCTATACCATCAATAAAGTTTTTGGGCTATTTTATGGATGAAATAAAATAAGATATGTTAAGATAGTCCTTGATTTGACAGATAATGGAGAAATGTAACACATTGCAGCACCAAAAAGAAATCTAAGTGTAAAAAATGAGTAGGTTATATAAAAATAATCAAATATACAGTGCTATGTGTGATTGAAGTTATGGAACAAGGAGAATTAAGCCTGAGGTCATGACTAATTCATGGAACAATCATTATCATCCCATAAGATGCTCATGCAATGTTAATGTTCTTGAATACTCCAGTAATTAAAATGCACCTTAGATATGACATGTGGAAAAGGTGAAGCGTTGTGAATACTTTACGGATGCACTGTAGAAATGTTATTAATATAGTTGTATATTGTATTTGCATTAATTGCATTTTAATCAGGGTGAGCAGGGGTTAGCGCTGTTGCCTCACAGCAAGAAGGTCGCAGGTTCAAGACCTCCTTGGTCCTGGGTCTGGGACCTTTCTGTGTGGAGTTTGCATGTTCTCCCTGTGTCTGCGTGGGTTTTCACCAGGTACTCCGGCTTCCTCCCACAGTCCAAAAACATGCTGAGGTTAATTGGCGACTCTAAATTGCCCATAAGTGTGAGTGAATGGTGTGTGTGCCCCACAATTGGCTGGCGACCATCTGGGGTGTATCCCTGCCTCTCGCCGTAACGCGCTAGGATAGGCTCCAGCAGACCATGTGACCCTAATGAGGAATAAGCAGGTATAGAAAATTACTAACTGCATTTTAATCTCTGTGAGGTTAATATTTACATCCACTTCATTGTCTAATTTACCATATAGACCAAAATAAATCTTAATAATCTGCTTGTCTAGTCCTCAAAATAAAATTCTGCTTATGGCCCCAGTTTGGCCAGGGCCTGCCCTGCTAGCAGATAACCGCTAAAGCCCAGTTTAAACTTCTGTACATGCAGCTACACTGTCAAAATGATGCAGGCAATGAGTATTCCAAGTTCTGTGCGTTGCTCTGCCTAATTCTTGCTTTCTCTTCACAGTGGCAACCGTACGCCAGGCAAAAAAAAAAAAAAGTCTGGCGCAAGACAGAAAACAGCAGGCTAAAAAACCTTAAATAACACATATTCCCCCTTTGAGCCTGTACTTTTTTCTTGTACCAGACTTTTTTTTTTGGCAGTTTTTTCTTTCTTTCTTGTACTGGACTTTTTTTTGCCTTTTTTTTCTTGTTCCAAATTTTTTTTTTTTTTTTTTTTGCCTTGCTCTAATACTCCCTCATACAACCGGTATGGAGCATGTGTGTTTGGAGCTCATCGATATCAAAGACGTAGGGGTTTGCGTCGGCGGCATAGCTACGTACACACAAGTATAAACTAGGCTTAAGATTTTCTTTTCCATTTGTCGTTCATCCGACTAATAATTTCCAACATGAGATTGGACCTGTGGAAGCTAATAAAAGCCAAAATACAACTAATAAAAGTGAATAAAAAGCTTGTGAAAGGGCTAGGGTTAGGGATATCATTTATCCAATATGTTCCGCCTCTCTGTGCAGCTCTCCACATGGACTCACCGCTTGCATGCATCATGCAGCGTGCTCAAAAGTGACTGGTCGATAATGCTCGGACTCCAAAATAATTGTCACTCCCCCACAGATTTAGTACACTGATATGCAGATGTCTGGTTCTAATGATTGGGAAGCAATCGGCTTGAGGAATGCGGGCGGAAAGATTATCAGTCAGGTGTGGTGGCATCGGATTTTCACAGCATGGGAAGGGGGATGTAACAGAGGAAAATGCAACAGAATAGAAAAAGTACGAAAAAAATTAGATGAAACATGAAAGAGATATCCCTTATGGAGCATTCGCTAAAGTTTCGTTAGTATATAACTGCATTTTGTAGACAGAACTTTCCGGGCTCTTTGTGGCCCTCGGGCATGTGATCTGTCCTCTCTGGGTAAATGAATTATGTTAGTGCAAAAGCAGCCGAGTCTCCGCATCAGCTGGACCGATGGCTGTCGCCTCTGCATTTTAATAGGCCGCCGGAAAGTGTACCGACGTACTTCAGCTCATGAAGTGCAACTTCTAAGAGACTCGAGAGTCTACATACAGTACCTGTCTGCACTCTGCTGCGGTTTGATGAGTGCGTTTGAAGTCTGGTGACACATCAGCATCAAGCAGGCGTCGAGTTTTGAAGCCTCTCCATCTGTGTTGTTAACAACACAACCTCAGATCACCGATTTACCCAAGGGCATACGCCAGCACATATTTATACTTCTAAAAGAGTGCAGCCGAACAGTTTTTCATTTACTTATGCTTTGAAATTAAAGCTGTAATGTCGGCCTATTTGTCAGTTATTACGGCTGATGTTTATTCATAGTAACGGTGACCAGCATACAGATCAGCCCTGGTCTGGGGAAGGCAATGATGAGACTGCCGATGTGGCACTTGTGGAAATGAAATGAGAAGCCATCACCACCTATCATCGGGGATTAAGCGTCTCATTTGAAAACACAGAATAGCGGTAGTTCTTATGAGTCTATTACTGCAGTTGAATTGGTACTGTAGTAAGTAAACGCTTGCCGTTTTTTTAAGAGATTAAGTGCAGAATTTGAAACGGAAGGGAAGTCTTTTTTACTAGCGCGTGATGGCCTGTTTACAGTAACTCTGATCAAAGGGATTCTAATTATATTAAATTCAAAAGCTTTAATCTTGAAGATGAAGAAACTCAATATTCAACTGCGGAATTTAAGTGTGAGCATATAAATAGGAAATCCTTTTTTTTTTTTTTAAGTTCTTTTTGGATCTTTGTTTTGAAGTGGGGCGCTTTCATGAGCCCCGTGGGTTTTTTAATATCACCTGCACAAGTTTAATTGTATTTCCCCTCTGAGCGTTTTTTTTTTTTTTTTTTTGTCACTGTATTATAATGAGGTTTTTTTTTTTCTCCTTTAACTTAGTTCCTGTGCAATATAATGAACCAACTTGTTCACCTTCACACTCTCTTCAACAGTACTGAACGCGCGAGTGCGGCAGCAATTTAAGCTAAACTCATTCACCTCAATTTCAACCTTTTGTTAAGATGGCACTTCTGAACATATAAGTAGATTTTCAAAGACCTTTGGTGGCAAAGCGTGCATAAATCCGCAGGCATTTATCAGAGCGAGTGTCTCATTTCATGGTGTTTTTTTGCCCCCCGGCTGTTGGACGGGTGGCGTATATGTACTCGAAACTCAAGTCAGGAGGTGCACATATACCATCATCGATCCCTCTCCACTGGATCCCCCACTGGAGCTCCGGAGTGGGGCCATCTGAGAGGAACGTGCTCATGTGAGATTTTGTGCACCTGCAATACATACGCCTGTGTGTGCATGTGTGTGTGTGTGAGCGTAAGGGGAGGAGGTGTGTGAGGTTTCATTCACAGTGGCTCAAAATAGAATGAAATTCCTGCTGGGGTGTTAGAACAAACATTAGTGCAGAGGGACAGGAAGAAGCTCAGCACTGGTTTTTATGTGTAAAAACTCTGCAAAGTGGCGGTTTAGACCGAATTTAAAGGAAATCTAAACACGAGCCCACTTATCGCACTCCTCACACCTCATGACAAGAGTCATATTTGCGCATCTAAACTGGGAAATTGGGAAACGGTCCGAGCTCGTTAAAGGTTATCCCGCCGGTCGGTGTCAACGCGTGCGTTGCCTTTAAGCACTGAATCAGTTGTAATAGAAACCCATTTACTGATACCCTAATTAGGACAAAGCCAAACAGAGAGTGCTAAAATACCGGCAGCGAGGCTCATCTGCATTCCAAATGTGCAATACAAATGGGAGTATGAAATGAACACCGATGCAAGGCGTGAGTCCCCATGCTTCACTAAGCTAAATTAAAGAAATGTTTGTGTGTACACACACAAATGCACCCCCCCACACACATACACACCCCACACACATACACACTGGCATTTTGTCTTTGCAGAATACAAAGAAAAGCATCAAAATATTTTTTTATAGCCACACTCAATATCAAAAGTAGTGGAGCGTAAAACTATAAAAAAAAAATATAAAAGAATCTATTCCAGAGCAAGGATTTTTTTCTTTGTCTCCTGCTCTATTGACAGTGTCAGCTTTTGTGTGTAAGCTTTGATCTAGTCATAATAATTACAGCTTCATATCTCGTGATTCCTAACCTTATTAATTATTTAGCCACCGGCCAAAAAGACACCTGGAAACAACAGATTTGAAAGGAGCCGCTGACTCGGGGGTGATGTTTCTGCGGTAATTACACAGGCGTCTCGTCTTTATTCCCTGTTAATTATTCTATTGAACGGATGTGACCTTGGTCTTTAATTTCCGCGATTGGGCCCTTTTGTCTTTTGAGCCGTGTTTGTAACCGTTTGACAAACATTTAAGGTTTGACATTTACTTTGTGCGGCGTCCTGCTCGGGGGTTCAAAGTTCGTAATGACTGGCAAACGGATCCTTTCAGCGGGTTGTCACTCACGGCCCGTGTCCGTTGATTTACGCTTTGTGTTACCGGGAGTACAAAAGAGTTGTTTCAGATAATCTTGTCTCTCAGTCCCCGTTGATCCAGCCAGACTCAGACACGTCTGCTTTCTTGCATACAAACGATCCTGCTTACAACGAGTTAATGAAAGAGCCCTTATGGTTTATGATTCGGAAAAACAGAGTTTCTCGAAAATAAAAAAAAAGCCTCTTTGCTCCTTAAAAACGAGTCTACTGGCATTTGATCTAATTAAGCGACGGCAAATGCCATTCATACATTAATTTACATGTTTCCACCGCTCAATACAAAGGCAAATAGAGATACTCATTGTAAAAAAAAAAATAAAATAAAAAAAAAAACGGTTACAGCGCGGTTGCCCGAAGGTCGAAAACCTCTTTTCAGAATCCTGTTTTTTTTTTTTTCTGCGTCTTTTATGAATGTTGAAGGAACAGACACATAGACTGTCCTTTGCAGTTCATTATGAAACAATAGCCTGCGGGGATAAGAAACAAATAGCTGCAAATAATTCATTTAAAACGAAAGAGAAAATCTCTGTTCTGGCTCACTGCTAGCAACAAAAGCAGAGATAACATGCGATGGTAGCAATTATTAACCATGTGCAGTGAAAGAGGAGACAAAGGATTGCAGCTACAACAAAAGAGGTGAAAAACAAATAGTGCAGAATCCTCCCCTCAGATCAATGTCAAGCAATTCTTTGTGTCATTTTTACAAATTTAACTAACGAGGCTACTGCTACCCCTTGTGTAATATAATTAATTCACCACATTTTTTTTTTCTTCCCTTTTTTTTTTTTTAAATAATGCACTTTGCAGTCTCGTCGAGTACAGGGGGGTTACAAAGTGTATTTTGTCCAGAAGTGACTATTAGAATAAAGAATGCCGCGGCATACAATTATGTTTGAGCCTTGCAATTTGCATTTGTTATGTGTAAACAGATCATAAATGCAGCTACCGTACAATTATAATGACTGCAGAAGTCAGCCCTTCACGTGACTTGTGTTCTGTGGGAAGGCAAAAGCACAGTTTTAATGTGATTGATGTCAAAGTTTCACCGTGATTTAATGTATTGGGATTTTATAGCTCAGAAACACTATAGTTCATAGCACCATATGTTCGGCACTGAGATCTCATGATGACTTTATAGCTCTGAGTGTGCAATAACCTGGAATGATTATTATGCAGTAAATGGTTGGAGTGCTTTGGAAATCTAAAGTACCTCCGTGTCATTGGTTTGGTCAGTGGGTTTAAGTTTGTCAGAACGTCGCTCTGACTCCAGTTATTTTTCTCCTCTGACAGGCAGAACGAGCGTGCGCGCTTTGAGTGATTTCTCGGAGGTCACGGAGTCGTTGACAATGAAACTGATTTGAGTCAACAATTCCTTTCGCTACTGCAGAGATGGTTGCCGTTCGCTTCGGTGCGGTCTTGGTGCTGCAGAGGTTTGGCGATATGCACGCACGAAGATTCTAAAAATCTACCCGTGCTCCAGGTGCTGGTATTTGATGAAATCCCAGATTGGACTGCCAATCCAACAACCCTGCACCTGCCACATCCTGCATCATCTTGGCTTTTCAGCGGCACTGTGCCCTCTTCTCCTATCTCCGTAGGGATGGGGAATAAGAAGGTGAGGTAGAGTGTGACGCTCGATATTTTATTCATAGTTCAATAATAAATCACTCTTTAATTGAGTAATATTTACCTTGGTTTATAGGTTGATCTTTTCAAATTAAAATCTTATAGAATAGTTATTGCTCACTACAAGTACAAGCACTCCTGCTGGCTCGGATTATTAAAATAAAGTGAACTCAAATCCGGCGATAGCGCTGTTGCCTCACAGTAAGAAGGTCACAAGTTCAACTCCTTGGTCTGGGACCTTTCTGTGTGGAGTTTGCATGTTCTCCCCGTGTCTGCGTGGGTTTTCACCGGGTACTCCGGCTTCCTCCCACAGTACAAAAACATGCTGAGGTTAATTGGAGACTCTAAATTGCCCGTAGGTGTGAGTGTGAGTGAATGGTGTGTGTGCCCCACGATTGGCTGGCGACCATCTGGGGTGTATCCCTGCCTCTCGCCATAACGCGCTGGGATTGGCTCCAGCAGACCATGTGACCCTAATGAGGAATAAGCAGGTATAGAAAATGATTGACTAACTGACATTACCTATAGGTGTGAGTGAATCCTGGCGACCATCTGGGGTGTATCCCTGCTTCTCGCCTGTAATGCGCTGGAATTGGCTCAAGCAGACCCCTGCAATCCTAATGGGGAATAAGCAGGTCTAGAAAATGAATGAATAATCTCGAATCAAGGTTTGATATTAGTGTCAGTAAATATCTCCCAAGCATCATATGCATGTTCTCTATATCAAATCGTAAGATATGTAAAACATTTATCAACTGCAGGTCAGGCGATGCCTCTCGCTTCACTTTTATTTTAAGTCCATCCTCAGTCACTGGAGTGCACTGGAGGCTTCAAGTGCATCCAAAGTGGCATATTGGATCACGATTTGCTTCCAGACCACTTGTGATGCGACTCAACCCTGCTCATACGTCCGTGTGTTAAATTCAGCTTCACCCCTTCAGCAGACATCAAACAGAGAGTGTGTGACACGCAGGTGTGAGGGGTTCCGGAGTTGTTTTAATGCAGCTCTGGTGGAGTAAATTATGGTAATGCAACGAATAATGGGACTAATTATGTTTGCGGTCGGGTCCCTTTTTAAAAGAGGTCAAACGCTTGTCCCGGCATAGAAGACTGGATGTGACAGCCCGTTTTCTTTTTCAAAGAGTCGAGGAACTTTCGCTTCCTCCTGCGTCTCGTTGATTGACAGGAAGCGCCGAGCCACGCATGAGGATGCTTTACACTAATTGAAAAGGAACCTTGAGGCCAAATTAAAAGGTCGGGCCGGTGATTTTCTATATTTTATTACTGTCAACAAATCTCATGTTTACAGCCAAACCCACAATGAACGACCTTACTCACAAGCATTGTGTGCGTATCCAGAGCCTGATATATCTTATCCTCTGTGCCGTAGGGCTCCGCTTGTTGTTTAAAAGCTATTAAAAGCACATTAGTGTGCTACACCACTGCACTGGGTGACATGTTCCTTCATAAAGAAGGTCACAGTAGTTTGTTTAGATTCGGCTCCAAAGACTCACTCTCTGGAGAGAAGTTCCATATACAGCAGAATCCACTGTGTGCAGGAATGTGGTTCTGTTTGCACAACGTACACCCAATTGTGCTCCGTATCACAACCTATTGACTTTGTGCTTAAGTTCTTTGGGAAATAACAAATCCCTGGGCTTGTGTCTGATTGATGAGATGATTGTAAATATACAACACGTGTGGGAAAAAAAGCGCAGGATGGATGCATGTATGCACTGGAGTATTTAGGAGAGGAAGATGTGTTGAGAGGGGGAAAAAACTGAAATCAACAGCGATGTAACTTTGAGGTCAGAACTTGAATTCTTTATTGCCTTCCAGCCATCGAACCATAAGGCTGACTACCAACAACTCTCCGGGGACTGAAAATATAATCGGCGCCAGTCTCTGGAGCTGTTTAAATTACTGTGATCAAAACTCTTCAACGGTGAAGAAACATGTCATCCGGTGCAGCGGTCTGCCTCACTGATGTGTTTTTAATAGAATTTGGACAACAATGGAGGGCCACGTCACAGAGGAATAAGATAAGATTTGTCGGCAATAAGCAAGAACATAAAAAAAATCACCGGCCTTATCCTCAAAGGCTTGTTACAACCACAGGCTTTATATGTTACCGAGCTGCTGAATATCTTCCAAAGCATATTATATAATATTAAGTTTGATGTTATCGTGATTATTAAATCGATCCCAGCAACGTTTCTGCTGTTTCGACAATGCTATTTTATTGTTGTGTGGTTAAACAACATTGGTCTGCTCCGTTTGCATTTTACTGGCAATCCATTGTGTTTTACATAAAATGAAAGAAGGCAAGCCAATTTTAAAAGGCATTAAAAATATATAGACTGAGACTGAAAAAATAGAGGGGGTGTAAATTCAAAGTGGATGAGCCCATAACTCAGTGAAGTCACTGTAAATATTCCAGCATTAAATGCTGCTTCTCCATTTAATGTTTGAAGAATCTGAGCGGTAGCACAGGAAGGCTCATATGGAAAAAGACAGACGTGTTTGGTCCTATAAAGACCGAGTGATATTTTGAAATCTATTTTGTGACACGCTCAAAACGGATAACAGATATGTGTTGTGATGTGTCCTCAGCTTTTGGACCCTGCTTTACAGATTCCTGAGCTGCACTTGCCTGAAAAGACACTGACACTGACATATTATCCAACCGACTGGAACATCATAGCAGGATGTGTATTCCCTGATTTCTTATGTCAAGCAGTGAACAGACTTGAACTTTACTCATACTGCTGCATATTAAACACTTGTGTGTTGGAGTTATGGAACAAGGAGAATTAAGCCTGAGGTCATGACTAATTCATGGAATAATCATTATCATCCCATAAGATGCTCATGCAATGTTAATGTTCTTGAATACTCCAGTAATTGAACTGCACCTTAGATATGACATACAGTGCATCCGGAAAGTATTCACAGCATTCAACATTTTTTTTTTATGTTACAGCCTTATTCCAAAATGGATTCAATTTATTTTTTTTTCATCAAAACACCCCATAATGACAATGGGAAAAAACTGAGATTTCTTAGTTTTTTATTTGTAATAAATTTGCAAAAATCTCAAAAAAATTCACACATTTTCACATTGTCATTATAGGGTGTTATGTGTAGAATTTTGAGGGAAAAAATGAATTAAATCCATTCTGAAATAACGCTGCAGCATAACAAAATGCGGAAAAATCGAAGCGCTGTGAATACTTTCCGGATGCACCGTAGCAATGGGAGATATTCTAGTGCTGCTCAGGGTGAGTGAGCAGGGTTTTGCTTCCATAACTAACTCATTCTGCTGTATGAGTTAGTTATGTTAAAAAAAAATAAGCTTGATTTTAGCTACTTCCTGCTAAATTAAGTCAAATAAGAGACATCGCTACCGAACAGGTGCAGCTGAATCTAACACGGGATAAACTTGAACTGAGCTAATATGTGGATGTGAATGGATCTGATTGACTAATAATTCTGTATTATGATGCTGTTGCGTGTTGCTGTAACCAGACAACACGCTGCTAAAGCGACCTGCTCATATCTCCTGGTACCAAGGGCGGAATCTGAGGTCACATGGAATCTCCAACCCATCTCCCTCGCCACCACTGCCATGGAGAAAGATGATAAGCTGTTCCAGAACTGTATAAAAACGTATGTGTGAAAGCCCTTAGATTAGACTAGACCGACATGCAGTCGCCTTTGTGCCTCCGTCTGTCTCCTTGCTGCAAGCAAAAGAAACCGCTTTACTCCTCACCCGATTTGGTCTCTGTGATTATTCCAGAATCTTTGTTATCTTCTGGATTTCTGGGTCAGGCTAAAGTTCCTGTTTCAGCCTGGTCCAACAAAAGTTTAAATTGACCCAATAAATTCAATTATTCATTCAGAGACCTTTGCAGAACTGTCATTTCGAAACATTTATGTTGTACTACTATGATTTTGCATGCACACAAACACATGCACAGTGCTACAATTGTACAATCACGGTTTTGTAAGTGGCTTTCCCGCCTCACTGCAGGACCATTATCCTTTTCCCTCTTCTCTGCAGTCACTATGTTCCTAAATACAACCGAATACTAAAATCTCTCTCGCTCCCTGCTATGCTCCTTAGCTTTCAAATGGATTCCTATTTTCACGGCTTTATATCCGCTGTCACCTTTTATTTATTTATTTTTTTTGTGAAAGCTTTGATAACAAGTAAATTTGGAAATTGCCCACTTTTAGCGACATCGAGGCTGGCCTCAAAGCTGACCTCAATGGTTCTCATGACGTTCATTCTGTGTGGAGCTCTCCTGATGCCAGACACATCCATGTTAAAAGGCCCGGACATACTGGATGGATGGTCAAATAGCTTCAGACACCCCCCCCCCCCCCCCCCCTCCATCCACAGCTTTCTGATCTCCTGTCCGAGGCCTCACGTGTGAAATATCGTGTCATGACGACCACTTCTCATCGACCTTACGTCAACCACCAGTATTGGGAAAATCCTCCCTATTTCCCTTGAGCAAGCCTCGGGTGCTGCAGTGCAGATGTTACTAAATATTTAGGATGAGCCAAAATGCAAATTTTCCACCTGGAGTTTAATGATTTGAAGTTTAGATTTCTGATTATTGTCTTTCTTTTATGTTTGCAGCACCCTCACTACGATAATAAACCAGTCAGATAATTGTCTTAATTAGTGCGTTTGAGTGGCTGGTAGGTGGATGTTAATAAGAGTATTTTTCAAAATGCTGCAATGCAAAAGTCCTTTTAAAACAGCTCATCTGGTTTCTGTGTGGATACCCAAACCAAGTGTTTTCTAAAGGGGTGTACGTTATGTGCCCGACTTTGACTTCGGAGTTAAATTGCTTTAAAATTGAATATTCCACACATATTCAACAGATTCAAAGACACTTATTTAACATATTACAATGTGTGACACCTTAATAATAATAATCAGGGTATATATCAAAAGATACCTTCACAATAAACCTTAAGAGATGTTGGTTGCACTTTATTAAATACAATTTTAATGTATTTGCTATTAAGTGTCGGTTGCCAAATGCAAATTTCCACCTGGAGTTTAATAAAGTGAAGTTTAGATTTCTGATTATTGTCTTTTTTATGTTTGTAGTACCCTCACTACGATAATAAGCCAGTTAGATAATTGTCTTAATTAGTGAGTTTGAGTTGGCTGGTAGGTGGATGTTAATAAGAGTATTTCCCAATATGCTGAACATTTCCTTTTAAAATAGCTCATCTGGTTTCTGTGTGGATACCTAAACCAAGTATTTTTTAAAGGAATGTACATTATGTGCCCGACTTGGACTACCAACGGGGAAAATAATGCTGTCAGCAGTGCAGAGGGATGAAACGAAATAATCATTACTGTGGATTCAAAATGATTACTTCTGAAGTCTTGGGCCAATTAAAAAAAAAAAAATCAACAAGACTAAGTTCCCACACTTGAAACAAATGCGTACTCTCCCAGCACAGAGACTGTCCTCTCACCACGCTGTCAGTCCAAAGCCTCCGAACAAAGATTTTCAGGCTTCAGAGTCATATTTCACAGATAATGCGCCATTAAAAAAAAAAAGATGGGGCTATGTTGGGAGTTTTATGGTAACCAGGTTATTGCAGTGCATGTAAATGCATTTTAGGATTGTTTTCTGTAACCTGATTTCTCCCAGTAACATGGTTTACTCTGTGCATTTAAATGTTGTCATCAGCTCCGGAGTCGGCTTACCTATCTTAGACTCTTGTGTTATATTTCGGTACTTAAAAAATAGCCACAAAAGTTTATGAAAAGTAAAAAAAAAAAAAAAAAGTTTTAAGGTCATTATTTTTTTTTTGTAATTTCTGTCAAAAAAAAAGAAAGTAAATAGCGATACCCATACCTAGGTCTCATCCTCACACACACACACACTAATGAACGAAACATTAACATGTAGGCGTGTGAATTTTATTGCCATCTGCTACACCATTTGGGGGATATAAAAAAAACTGGCAGCAACTCTCATACATATAAACATATCCTTATCGGGTCTTCCTGCAAATGCAGGATTATGAGTTAACACTTTGGATCCTGAGGTAAATTCTACCTGTGCCGTCTGCTCGCGGGTTCGCCCGTATAATGTAAATTTAATTCCTGTGCTGACTTTGCCGTGAACATTAACTTCGGCGGTGATTTGTCACAGGGGCGGAAAAACGAAACTTTCGGGCGCCATGGTTGAACCCTCCCGTATCACATATCGCCAAGTTCTCCTTGTATCGACCCACTTTTCCCAATAGTTACTTGATGTCTTTTGAATAATGACACTGAAGTGATGGATGCAGCCATCAGTCACACGCTATCGTTCAAGTAGGCCACTGGCCACATAAGCCCTCCTTTCATCAATTACCTGGCATAGCCATTTCATACCAAACAACAGGGATTGGAAAACTGGCATCCAACTGCCATGATAACTTGTGGGCGGTTGGGGGGAGGTGTTAGCAGCGTCTTCCTTTTTTTTTTTTTTCACAATCCATCGTTGTAGGTGCTCCAGAGTCAAGTGAGGTGAAGGTCAGTCTCTTTCTGCAAACCATGAGGAGTCTTTACAGGAGGTGCAGGACTGATGCCGAAGGAGCCGTGATGGATGGACGTGGGCCGGCAGAAGAAAAAAAAAAAAAAAAAAAACAAGGTCTCAATGACACTCGGCAGCGTTACAGCATGTGGTCGTGTTGACAAGGTGGCGGTTAAAGCCGCTCGTAGATGACAAATGATACCGGGAAGTTGAAGGGCAAAACCGCCATTACTCATTGTGTTAATTTTACAGTTTGACACTGATATCCATCAGCTGCTCATGCAGTGAAATCTGTGATGTGGAGTTTAATGTTACGTCTGAATTAGTTTTACTTAACAAGGTTAAAGGTCCCATATCGTAGCACTTTTTCGGGGATTATTGAAAGTTCATGCGGTTTTGATATCCCCAAGGCGTGTATGCAGTTTTAATCACCGAAAATCATCTCAATTTATTTTTACATCTCCCTGCTCAAGGTTCTCTCTGGAGTTCTAAAATGCTCAGGGCAATTGTAGTCTGTGTCATTAAAGTTCAATATTCCTCTGATTGGCTGATTTAATTTGCTGTGAATGGGGGTCAGTGGTCACTAAATGTGACATTATATCGTCATGGAAATACAAATAAGCTGTTTTAACACAGGGTTTCTGCATGTGCATTACTCTGTTAGTGTTAAAATGATTTATAGTTGGGGTGTAACTACATCGACGTATCAGTTTATATTCCTGCCATCCAACTATATCGATCTGTGCTCAGCAAGTTGGTGTTCCAGACGACACATATCGATTTAATATTGATTTAAAAGGGAATAAATTGATTGTACATATTGGATTTAAGCATGGCAGACTTTATATGGATGTGTTTTTAATTACTTTTAATGATAAAGATGATGATTTTATTTACCTCCATGAATTGTACAATGAATAGAAAATGTCATTACATTAGCCTTCTAACATAATGAGCAAACACATTGTACCATTAGAACACTGGACTGATAGTTGCTGGAAATGGGCCTCTATACACCTATGTAGATATTACACCAAAAACCAGACATTTGCAGCGAGAATAGTCATTTACCACATTTGCTATTAAGTATTGTTTGTTTTACGTCTATAATTAAATTATACCCGGCTCCCCTAACAAGAAACAACAGGAATCTTAGGAACCTTCATTCCTCTGTCACGTATCCAGGTTTTTGGCCAAAAACCCGAATCGTGTTCAAGTCCTTCAATCGGATCGGATTGTTCTAAATGAACCAATATTGTCATTGAATCGGATCGGCACCCACAATTCGTGAATCAAATCGAACCATCGTTAAAATGAGTCGCTACACCCTATGACCTGAGGAGGCTATGCTTACGTTAAATTAGCAGTGTCGCATAAGGAAGATTACATGTAAAATTCAATTCACAGTTCTTTAAAATCTCACGTGCAGGGGTTAAAATCACACATACGACACACTCACGCTCACATGGTCCACTCATAGGAGTTCTCCTAATTTGTACGTAGAATATTAAACTTCTTCTTTTGTGTGATGGACAGATGGCCCGAATGAGCAAAGACCCTCTAGTGGGTCAACTTCTGTGACTGAGGAATTCACCATCAAAGGTCATGCATGCATGCAAGTAATTACACACACATTATACGACGGATCGCAGCAGCAACATTCCCGCTTGTCTTCTTTTCTCTCTTGAGTCGTCTGCTTTAAAAAAAAATCAAAACACTGTCAGAGTCACGATGAGCTGTTTTGATCTATGATTTATACAGTTGTTCTGCTTGCACCAGCACAGACGAGTTATGGGACCTGATAAAAACGTCGTCCGTCAGGGATGAAGGCTGAAGCTCAACGTCTTTGCTTGGTGAATCAGTCTTGGTATCTGACCCTGTTCGCAGTTAGCACCAGAGTGCTCTGTTCAGCTAACAAGAATGCTCCTCCAGACAGCCAGGGAGTCATTAACTCAATCATAGTGCCGTGCACAGATTTTTTCTTTTTTTTTTTTGAAGGGCAGAGGCAAAATGAGGGGAAAAAAAGGCACCTGCAGCATATTTTTCGACACTGCAGAGGACACTTTACAGTGCGTTTTGTCACCTAAGAGGTCACTTAAGTGTGCGTTTTTCAACAATTAGGCCACAACTCCCCATGCACGCCAAGTTAATGCAGGTCAACTTTATTTATATACACTGTAAAACTTTGCTGTGAAATCTGCACTCTCTTTACTGTGTTAAACACAGTCATGCTACTCTAAATGATTATTACAGTAGATTGCTGTATATTTTGCAATAAATAACACTTGTTGAAGTATTACTGGAGGAAATCACAGCAAGTGAAGAATTACTGTAGCACAGTACACAAATAGTTGCTATATTATAATACAGTTATACAATTCTGAACTGAAATCAGAGTATTTAATTGATTTTATTTTACAGTTAATCATCCAATACTGTACATGCAACTGGAATAAGACTCTTTCATTTGATTTTTATTTTAATTTAAAGTTAATCACCCTGTACTGTAAATACTAAAATAACAGTATTTATTTTTTTTATTATTATTTTACAGTAAAAACGTAATACTCTAAACAGAAGTACAGTATTTCTTCTGTTAAAAATATTTACAGTAACATTCTGGGTAATCGCTGCCAGTTAGTTCCTGTAAATTTGAAGGTAATGGTTTTACAGTGTAATTATATTGCTGTCTGTGTGATTGACTGCACCATAGAAAGCGTGCTCGTCTACGGCCTCCTGACATGGTACGGCAGCAGTTCTGCTGCAGGCAGGAAGACACCATAAAGGGTCATAAACACAACACAAAACATCACCAATCAGCAGCTACTTAGCCGGGATTCCGCCTTCAACTTTCTGTGTTTGCAGAAAACACAGAACACTCATCCCACCCTGTTTTCATCCGTTAAAGATGAGATTCATGAACAGTTTCTATCCCAAAGCTATCACCGTACTCATCTCTCACCTGAAAATAAACCACTAACATCTGTCAATACCCTCGATGCATCCATGCAATGCACTTACACACTGGCACTGAGTGAATAGTTTGGTAAATGACTCTATTTGTGACAGGATGGATGAGATTGTTAATATGTATATTTATTGTGACTTATCGTTTAGAATATTTCTTTTTTACTGAGTCAAGCACTTGAGTGCATTGAATTTCATTGTATCTCCTGCAGGATGACAATAAAATCTATTCTATTGATTTTTATCTTCATTTCTCTGGACTCTATTGTACTTTATGCACTTTGCCTGCTAAATTACTATTGTGTTTTAATGCTAAAACATGCAACAAGTGCACAGTGGTCACTAATCTGGACGTTGGACTTACCTGATTATCCTATAGCTTAAATAATAATAATAGTATTATCTGATTATTAACTACTTACTCAAGTACTAAGCATATTTTAATTGTTACACATTCCAAATTGTAAACATTCTCTAGTTTTGAATTAATAGATTCAATAATGAATGTTGAATTATTCAAACTATTTAGAAACTAATGAACTAATAAACTACTTTTCTGTTGGGGGTAAGCCAAGGACTTGTCGTATGATGTGTATTTAGAAATAAGCTGTTTCTCTGGACAGAGAAGTTTCATGTTGAGTTTCCATTTGTCACACTGGTACAAACCCAACACCAGAGACTGAAATGGGCTCATAGAAAATCATGGAGCAATGATTGAGAAACATGTTGCAGCTTATTTGTAATTTTGGCTGAGTAAACAGGCTTCAAATCGGATTTAAAATGTGTATTTATTCATTTATTTTTCATATCCTGGTACATATTTCAGAATATTTCGACTTTGCGTCGACAATAAAGCTAAAACAAGAGAAAACTGAGTGAGTGACACAGATTTTTTTTTTTTTTTCCTGCCCAGATTTGTGGGACAGCTGATACGCTCACGGTTGGTTAAAGACAGAACAGTGCCATCCAGGCAAACATTTTTAATGAGAGAAAAACCAAAGACTGAATGCTGCCTGTCTGCCGATGTGTGGCATTTAGGTTCTTGTAGCATCTGGGTGCATGTGAATGCGAACGGTGGGAGATTGGAATCATATTTTACAAGAAAACTGCAGAGGAGTTTCCAATTTTACTTTTTTTTCTATTTTTTTCTCTCTCCAATTGACCAAATAATCACTCCCCCCCAAAAACTAACTAAATATCAGCAGGTCATTTCATAATTTGCATCTGCCGTTTTTTTCCCCCCCATTCCGGGGGGAAAAAAAAACGAAGAATCCACAGGAGACATAGTTGCTGACGATTTGACAAGTGTGACATTTACAAATAAATCTCTGGGGGCTGCAAGCACAGACACTTTTTTTTCCCCCCCGACAAACTTTGATGAAAGCCAAGGAGACACAATTGATCTTCTCCCGCTGCGTGTCTTGGCATGTGTGTCGGCATCTGTTTTCTGTGTCAGCCTCGGTCTCGTCACTCCGTGTCTTGCGTGATGCTCACCTTCAGGCTGGTGGACTGATCGGCGTCCATGTAAACTATCTACGGCCGGTCTGCCAAAGCATATGAGAATAAGGGCTTGATTGCTTGTGCCCTTTCCAGACCATGTTTCACCAGATGGCTCCTGCTAAATCATAACAAGGAGCTCGCTCTCTCAGCACTGTCTCACAGCCTTCTCTGTCTGTTCTAATTACATGATTAGATGTCTTGGATGTGTTGTTTTATAGAAGCCTTTGTGTTTTTTTCAATGAAGATAACTTTAAAGTAATTGGAAATGCACTCCATACATTGCTTATGTGGTAAATGACTATTCTAGCTGCAAATGTCTGGTTTTAGGTGCATTATCCAAAGGCCCATTTCCAGCAACTATCACTCCAGGGTTCTAATGGTACAATGTGTTCAGAAGGCTAATGTACATTTTCTATTAATTGTACAACTTCTAAATAAACCACCATGGGTTGACCCCAAACTTTTGAACGGTATCAATCACTCTTTATTTATAAAACATGTTTTATACATAGAAAATGTAGCTCAAAGTGTGTATATCTGGTCAAAATCCTTCTTCAGTCAGTCATTTTCTATACCTGCTTATTCCTCATTAGGGTCACATGGTCTGCTGGAGCCAATCCCAGCGCGTTACAGCGAGAGGCAGGGATACACCCCAGATGGTCACCAGCCAATCATGGGGCACACACACCATTCACTCACACACTCACACCTACGGGCAATTTAGAGTCTCCAATTAACCTCAGCATGTTTTTGGACTGTGGGAGGAAGCCGGAGTACCTGGTGAAAACCCACGCAGACACGGGGAGAACATGCAAACTCCACACAGAAAGGTCCCAAGGACCCAAGGAGGTCTTGAACCTGTGACCTTCTTGCTGTGAGGCAACAGCGCTAACCCCTGCAGCACCGTGTCGCCCGAAAATCCTTCTTTTTGCTCTTAGTAAAACCTTTGCAGTCATTTTAGGTCACGTTTAATTCTGATCAGCAGAAACTTTTGATTTTCTGAGTAAAATAGTAAAACTCACCTGGTAGAGTGGCTGCTGTTCCTTCAAGCGCAATTTCTACCCTTTAATTTCTGCAAAAAAAAAAGCTTTTCTTTTGCTGCGCGGAGTCGTGCGGCTCCTATGATATTGGCAGCTGTGGGGAAAGTCTTGAAACGAATAGGAAATTATCAGCAATGCATCAAATTAATCAGTTCACAAGGTGAAAAAGTAATTTTGAATTACATATCAGGAGATGCAATTTCCTCTCAGACCCCCCGCGAGCACAATTTACATAGAGCAGGACGTCTCATTGAGGTGCAATTATTTGGTTCCATATTTGAAATAAAATGCAGCTTCCCCCCCCTCAGAGCATCCTTTGCCCTGTTTGACCTGCAGCTGCACATCCACATCCACCGCAGTGATCAGGAAACGTATTAGATTTCATCTCACATGCAGAACACAAGCGCGACATCCTCCATATCCTAAAAGAGGAGATGGGGTTTATTACATATACTTTATTTAGATGGGCTTCGTCTCCAGCAATCTGTCACTGCAGACAGCAACCGTACTGCTGTCTCCCTCGCAGCGGGGACTGAGGAGAAAGATGCGGTCATGTGGCCATGTCCCCTTGTCTGCTGCCATCTGGAGACACTGTCAAATATAGACTGACGTCAGTGATGGGAGTTAACTCCGCGGCCAAGCAGCCATATTTAATTTTTTATTTTTTTTTATCGTACCATGTGGATCGGCCGTGATGTTCAGAGTTCATGTAGAGGAGCAACCTTAATCCAATCTGCCAGTTGCACAGTCTCCATGAGTTGAAGGCTTTCACCTTTCCTGCCATGCTGTCAGAGCAGGGTACAAAATATGGCAGAACAAGCTTAGAGGACATTTAACGTGCAGGTGGCCTTCTGTTTGCACAATTACCTCGTTTTATTTTTATTTGATTTTTTTTTTTCAGGTGTAAGCTTTTCAACTTTAACACCAAAGTGCACTGACATTAACTTATCATCGCCTATCCACAGGGATCACCGGAGAATGGTTTAATTATTAAAATTGAAAGAAAAAAACAAGCCAGGCACAGAAAAGTAAAAGCACTTTTTCGTGTTAATGGAAAGTGCAGCAGCAGGTCGGATACTCTGATATGTTGGGGAATGTTTTATTTTATAGCCTGGAACACACAGACACTTATAATAAATATATAATAAAGTGCTTTTCTGTTATTTTCCGTGTTTGGTCCTGATGGTCAGCTCACAGTTCAGTGACATGGCAAAAAAAAACAATGTACTTTATAGTTCACTTACCTTTATGCTGTAGAGACCTCAAATAAAGATTGTTTGTCAGCGACAGTAAAATGTGTGCTCCTTGTTATGACTTGATATTTAAAAAAAAAAGTTTTTCTCTTTAAGATTAGAACCCAAAACTGCATTACTGTTCCACAGTTCTGTGAACATCACAAATAGTTTGGAAGCCAATTAAAGATTCTGGAATGTTTAATGAGGAAGAAGTCGCAGATACATTAGTCAAAGTAGAGTAATTTGTATAAATCTGGTCAAAAAAGGTCTGGAGGATTTTTAAGCCATAAAAAAATATTTTTAATGATGAATATATTACATAAATGAGCTAAAATAAATTGTATGCACCTAAAAGAAACTTATTACTTTATTCATGCTACTGTATACATACTTTACAGTGTTAATTAGTTAATGTGATGTGATGTGATATATATATATATATATATATATATATATATATATATATATATATATATATATATATATATATATATATATATATATATACTATTGTATTTCTTTACATGAGCTGATTATAATTGTGATTCAGTTCCTCCCAGGATCAGCCACATCATTGTGTTCCCCAGCAACAATAAAAAATGCATATATATTTATACATATTTAAACATTTATAACGTTGTTTCCCAAACAATTTTTTGTTCACTTTTTTGTCGTTTTGTTTTGTTTTCTCTATTATTCTGTTTTACAATATATTCTTTTTACAATATAACTATATAACTTTTATATTATATTTATTCTAAAGGGGCACCAGAAATAAAATGAAAAGAAGAAGAAAAAGAAAAAACTGTCATACACCTATATCTTATCTTGGTCTTTAATATATATAAATATTCCATTTTATATTCTACAACCTTTCTGTATGTGCAATAATGGATAATTCTGTAATATGTAATTTATAATGTGCTTGTTTCCAAAATGTTTGGGTTTCATTACCTTTAGTATATTTTACATTTGGCTCTGTTAATCCTATAAAGGAAATCACAGCATATAACGATCCATTTTATGTCAGAAGCCCTGATGTTATATAATATATTCAACATATGGCGTGGCAGCAGTTTGAGTAACCAGCTACAGTAGAGAAATCGAAGAAATGGATGTTTACAGTCCCGCTGATACGACAGAGAAAAGCACAAGTAGACCCTTTAACAGGTTGTCGGCATCCTATCAGTCCAGCTGTGTTAGTATTCTTTAAAATCAGCATGCTGCTGAAGAAAACATGATCAGCGCATAATGAAGGAAGGGAAGCTCCAGTCTGCAGGCGATAACAAGGATAAGAGTCACAGCTCAGGTGTTCTGCCTCTGGTTGGCAATAATGAAGACGTCTCATATAGAGTGTGGATAACAGAGCAGTAACTAACAGAGTGTCATTAGTCCCATAAGAGATATGAAAGCAAACAATGGGAAGTGGAGAGGGGCGCAATCATGTGTGCTCTGACAATTATTGACACAAGTCTATAAATAGACGGGTGAAGGTTCAGGTACACTTGGCTCAGTCTCTCTTTTACTGCATATTTAGACCTGGGTTCAACCCAGAGGCTCAGATGTTTGAGTCTGAATCCTGGCAAATTATGATAAGCCCTGGGCTAATTTTGTACACGCAGATTATCCTCATTCATTGCAGGATTTTATACTGTGATTTTTATAGAACCGGAGAAATCGTCTGCCCAAGATAGAGAGATTTGAATTCCTCTCATTAGTTGTTCAATTTTATTATCAGGCGGGACTTAATTTTAGGTGGCCATCTGCACCGAGATAATTAGTCTTTTCATTTTCTCCTGTCGAAGGAAGACACCAATCGAGTCATTATGGGTCAAATTACTTTTTTTTTTCCCCCCCCCCATGCATTTTTAATGCTCGTGAACAAGTCGTTCGGTTCCGTCGAGAATAAACAGCAGAAAGTTGTTTATCCTGCAGAGGGCAACGTTTTGTAAGGAGGTCTATCAGCAGGAAAGCCGTGCACGTGATTTCCAAAAAGGCGTGATTTCCCTGAGACCGAGCCATTTGATTATAGCTTATCTATCCTGTGCACCATAGGGAAAATCAAATTGGATTGGGTTGTATTGTTTGCACAGTCCACCTGCTACACAAACAAACTTCAGCATGATTTGGCACAGACATGTGATCCCTTTCCCAGTCGACTGAGGGAACATCTGAGCTCTCGTTATTCGAGCACCTTCAACAGTAGGAAACTTTTGACATGATAATCCTTCGTGGTCTGTGAAGAACAACTTGATCTCTGATCTAAAGCCTTTCCCCTTAAACAAAAAGAAAGCTCATTTTGCCTCGCTCACTTACTATCGGTTTACTTGCTGTGGCGAAGTCTGAGAAAGTTCAGCACACTGCAACTTTAGAAAAAACACGGAAATAATGATTCACCACAGCACAGACATTGATTTTATAAAAGTGCTGTGAATAACTGAAACAGAAGCAATAATAATAAAAAAAAATGACCAATTCGGCAAAGAAAGATACTGCAATACAGAAACAATGCAAAGTTTTACACAAAACGACAAAAAATATAGCATAAAAAGTTAATTCTGAAAGTTCACATCATCAGTTCATCAGTGGGTGGTTTTCGGGTGGAAAAGCTGACAATATTGACGCCGAAGTTTGATTTTTTAAGTCATACTTAAAGTAAAAGTTTTAACATTTTGAGGAATGCGCTCTTTTGTTACATAGATACATATCCGTACAGGAAATGTGAAGGTACAACTAGCAGGCTGGCTCTGTCCAAAGCACAATGGGCCTGCCAGCACCGCTAAAGCTCACCAATTAGCATATTCTAGCTCGTTTGTTTGATCTGTACGGAAAAAAACGAAGCCTATGAGCAAAATGTTGACTCCAAGAAATCACCGCTGCAGGCCAAGAAATAATCCGCCACGTACTGTAGCCTCCCGTAAACAAAAAAAAAACAACAAAAAAAACATCTTGTTTTCAAACGAGCTCCTTCCAGTCTTTGTGCTAAGCTAAGCTCGCTGGCTGCGGCTTCATATTTACCCTACAGATAGATATGAAAGTCCTATCAATCCCCGCTTCAAGAAAGGCTGAATATAAGCTTATTATTGCAACATGGAAAAAATTACATTTGAAAAAGAGCAAATTAATTAAATGTGGGATATGTGACGTGAAAGCGATGATGATTTTATTGTTTTTCTTTTCCCCTTTTAGCTGTGTTTTGTCTACTTCACTGTGGAGGAGAGCTTTTTTGGCCTTTTGCACACCCAACCTTAGAGCTGGCAAATAAATATCCTGCCATTGCAATGTCAGCCTGCACCACATTACCCCGGCAGACCCCTAACCATGCGTTATTTGTTCGCCAAGCAGGCCCCTTAAACAGATGAGATGTTTGTTCCCGTGAACCCGCCAGGAGCCGCCGCCGCGGCGAGGCGGGAAAATAATGGCGTGTCATCTGATAATGGCAGCATTGCTGACGAACTAGCCCTTTTAATGGATTTATAATTAATGCTTGTGTGTTGGCCGATGCCACTGATGGCTACGGAGAGGCAGGATAATGTTCTGGAACCACAAAGTCATTTTATCAGTGTGGATCAAGCCGAGGCCACAGGATCAGAGATAAGAGGTGCATTTTTATTCCATGAGAGGTCCTGGGCTGAGGCCCAAAGAACTCTCTCTCTCTCTCTCTCTCTCTCTCTCTCTCTCTCTCTCTGTCTCTCTCTCTCTCTCTCTCTCTCTCTCTCTCTCTCTGTCTCTCTCTCTCTCTCTCTCTCTGTTGCTGTCTTCTCTTCTCCCTCTCAGTCAGAGCATTAGAGGCCAATGACTCTCTCCAGGCTACTCGATACTTACAGTAGGCATCACCGTAAAGACTGAGGGGAATTATTGTTCCGGCGTTTGAGGTCAGTGATTTATATCCGGACAACGTGTAATTGGTCCGTCAGCTAGGTGCCATTTTTCATTCAATAAACTTCTGAATCCAAATTTGTTGCGAGTCGGACTCATATAAATGGAGTTTGTGTATTGAGGAATGAGGCCCAGAATACAACCGGGATCCAGAAAAATTAATGAGCGGAGATAAAACACACAGGCAATGAAAGAGATGCTTTTTCGTGGCCATCTGCTGACGACTGACTACTGTACGTGACATTACAAAAATTGATTTCAGGTTCCTCTGTATGTGTTATGTACTTCTGTCTCGGTTATGGGTGAAAAATGAAGTGAGTTATCACAATGAGGCACATGTCCTCACAAAATAACCAGAGTTTAACCTGACCACACTGTTTTGCTACTATGAACTTTAGTGTTAGCTAAATAGGTAAATAAATATGATTGCGACAGATATTCCAAAGAAGGGCGACACAGTGGCGCAAGGGTTAGCGCTGTTGCCTCACAGCAAGAAGGTCGCAGGTTCAAGACCTCCCTGGTCTTGGGTCTTGGGTCTGGGACCTTTCTGTGTGGAGTTTGTATGTTCTCCCCGTGTCTGTGTGGGTTTTCACCAGGTACTCCGGCTTCCTCCCACAGTCCAAAAACATGCTGAGGTTAATTGGAGACTCTAAATTGCCCGTAGGTGTGAGTGAATGGTGTGTGTGCCCCACAATTGGCTGGCGACCATCTGGGGTGTATCCCTGCCTCTCACCGTAACGCGCTGGGATTGGCTCCAGCAGACCCCTGCGACCCTAATGAGAAATAAGCAGGTATAGAAAATGACTGACTGACTATTCCAAAGAAATATATTTGTACAATATCATCTACTCCAGTCTAATGTACAGAAGAGTATTAGTGTCAGGTATGAAGAAGGGGAGGTCAAGTCAAAACGTTGAGAATAAACTTGACATTTTAAAATTAAAGTCAAACTTTTGAAAATAAATCACACATTGGCGCATGCCTCTGCAAAATGCCTTGTGTGTGTGCCTCAGAATCGGTTTCAGTGACAAGAAAATTATTCATCGACCCATCCATTTATCTTCTATCGCTTATCCTGGTCAGGTCACAGGGGCAGCAGCCTCAGCAGAGAGGCCCAGGCCTCCCTCTCCCTGGCCACGTCGTCCAGCTCTTCCAGGGGGAAGCTCTAGGTGTCCCCAGGCCAGCTGAGAGACATAGACTCTCCAGCCTGCAGGGTCATAGCCACCGTTGAGGACACAGAGGTCGTGACCTTGGTATTTTTTTCCCCCTAAAGTTTCATTTTATTTTAATTTCTCCCCTTAGGCTACATTTCAGCAAGTAAAAGTGTTAACACAGAGGCGAAAAACCCAAACACATAAAGCCCACTTAATTATCATGACATTAATGTGGTCTCACGTGACAGAGATGCTCGTATATTTGACTCATTAAAAGCAAAATAAACACTCACGACATGATTGCAGAGGATGCAACAGAAGAGGCTCCATCAATCAAAGTTTGCATTTCTTCCAGCAAGAAAGGCAGAGGAGGACCAGGCAAAGAGGAAGAAAAATGAAAAGTGTAATATTCTAAGAGAGTGAGAATAACAGTGAAGTAACCTACAGATGCATGCAACAGGTAGACAATAGAGATGCTAACCTGTAACCTGCTGTAAATGTAGCCTTGGATAAAATGTGACAAGACAGGCAACAAATACTTTGTGAGTCACAGTATGAATTATCCATCAATAATAGGTGATGATGATTTGAATGCTTGAATGGATATATGCATTATTTTCTGAAATCAGCATCTCTACATGTATTATCCATTCAATTCCAGTGTCTGTTGAATTCCAACACACGCACAGCTTAAAGAGGTACTGATTAGGCTGATCCAAGAACAATAGTAAAGACCTGTGGAGAACATGCCAAGACACATGAAAAATGCGATTAAAAATAAGGGTTATTGCACCAAATAGTGATTTCTGAACTCTTCTTAACTCTTCTCTCTAAACATATAATATATATTAAAGTTCTGGAGTGGCCAACCCAATCCCAAAATCTTAATCCCATTGAAAATTTGTGGGCTGACATAGAAATGCTGTAATGCTGTTTCTGTGACAAGAAAAAAAAACAAGAAAAACAAGAAATGCAGAGAAATTGCGAGGCTGAAATACCTCTTCATAGGTATATGAAAAGTATACCTGCTATATATCTGCTATAAACAAAAACTCTATAAAAGAGTATGTTGTTTCAAAATTAATTTGATCTTGTTTATTTGGACAAACAAACAAAAATGTTCTTTTTTTGCCCAAACACATACCTATAAGTAGTAAAATCAGAAAAACTGAGAATTAGTAGATAATTAGTTGGTCTCTTAGTTTTGAGCTGTACACACACACACACACACACACACACACACACACACTGCTCCTCAATGTGAAGGAGCAGTGGTTCTACTCTGATTCCTCCCGGATGACTGAGCTACTCTATCTCTAAAGGTGAGCCCAGCCATCCTGCAGAGAAAACTCATTTCAGCTGTCAATCTCCAAAATGATCATTATCATTTAAATGCTATATTATTATAGAGGGCTAGGAATCAGGATTTTGAAGATCTTGTGCCACTATTTGCCTCTGTTCAGAAGGAGAAACTTGAAGAGGTGGCCTCATTAGTGCAAAGTGACATAGCCAGTAATGGACAGCTGCAAGGGTGTCTGACAAAGAAAGGATACGTTGTATCGTAACACTCAATAAGACGATCGATCAGGTTGATTGATCCTGAACATGTGCAAATACCGTGGCGGTAGCTGTCTAAGGATGCAATGCACACTGGTACATATTTCGAGTTTATTCTCAGAATGCAAAATAAAAAGAAATCTCGCTCCTCTCGTATTGTTTTTATGCCTCCCCCCGTTATACTCATGACTGACTACAAACCATGCTGCATTGCTTTTGTGGAGCAGGTTATGGCCTGGACTGCTTTTCTGTATCTTCCCGTGCTAGCAGCAGCACGAGTTTGCATGTCAAAATACTCCAAAGCTCTGCACAGATTTGTGAACCCTCTGCATGTACGCCGAGCACAGCGATTCCATTTAAATTCATGAATTTAAATTCAAAATACCACTAATTAATTAATGCTGGTGTGACTTTCCACTATTTCTATGGAAATACATAAAGTTTGGTTGTTCATTTATTGGTAACTAACAGACAAGAACATGTAGGAGCTCCTCTGTGGATGTTTTAATTAATTTGAAGGAAATGACAGGTAAACCACTTTAATATTATACATAATTGGGGATTGGGGGGGTGGAATGTTTTTCATACATCATTGAAATCATGCACTTGGCAGAGAATCTTCCATTAAAAGCCTAATAGAGTTCTAATTTTAGTAAAAGTCTGAGACTTGAACAGTCGTCATGGGGACATCAACCTTCAACAGCCACATCCTGTAAGTGGAAGAGCAAGTGATGAACAGCGGCCACGATTATTTTTGATTAGCTTTGTGGTTTGATAATTTCATTTTAATGTTTACTTGATCAGTGAGCCTGGGAGCACAAACAACTGCAGTTGTGGCATATTAATTAGATTATAATTATTGCTGTAACATCTTGCTGGCTGTTTTAATGCGGTATTCATTATATCTACTTGCAGTTTGTAAGGGACCTTGATCGAAGCTCCGAGTTTCAGACATTCTGATGCTGGAACAGCGTGTTCCGTCCTGTGCTGTAGGAATCCCACACATTTCTGTGCGCATGCGCGTCATTGCTGTCATTCACAGACGTCTTCCAGTCACACACACACACACACACGGGCCCTACCTCTGCCCCCCGAATCTCTAGAAGTCTTCCCGCTTTTTTCCGGAATGAACTTATTTCCAGAGCGTTCGGATGCTGTGCCCCCCTTTGATGCACAACAACAAGTTCACCCTCTTTATGGCTAAAAAAAAAAAAAAAAAAAAGAGCGACAGATGTGCAAATGTTCTTCTCGCCCGTTCCGTCCACGGCACATCAGACTGGTGCGGGGCTAGGGTGCAGTTGGCGGTCAGTGAAGCTCAGTGAATACTTGAGACGCATTCACAGCCTTTTATCCTGTGTTGTTGAAACAATAATGTCAGTAGAGACCATCTCCTCCCCCCCCCGCCCGCCCCCCCCTCCTCTCGCCCCAAACATCTGATAGAATATGTGTACTTCATCTACATGACTTGCCACATTTCAGCATATGAGATAGGAGGTTGCATCACTTGGCTTCCTCAAAACAGCTCAAAGGCTTCATCAGTTGACTGGCAAGAAGACGGCGCCACAGAGCACAGCACTGACACGAGGCTGTAATATGAAATGGGATTTTTTAGCAGTGACGGGATGATCAGTGCAATGAGCGGAGGGCGGAGAGAGCCTGACTACATAATTTACCATGCCCATATTTTCCCATCCAGTCGGCGGGGTTTTGAACAGACAACCTTTGAGTCTCAGCGCAGCCTCTTTCACCTTTAGGCGTCCGTCAGTCATGTACGGCGTGTTTTTCTATTCGTGGTATCACAATCCTGCGCGAGGCGTTCAAGACGCTCCCAGTGGAGATCCTTTCTAGGACGAACACTCCTTCCTAGATCAAAAAGACTACGGCAACCATTTGGCCCTACAGGCGAGCGTTGGAAACACTTTTTATTTCAACTTCTCCCTCATGATGAACAAAGGACAAAATTCCAATTTTAGTCTTTCAAAATGTTTTGGTGAAACTTACATATGTGATCCACGTGTCCATCGGGTGACAGAACCAATTGACAGAAAGTATCTACTTAAACCTAATGAAGCTTATGAGCCTTTAAGTCTAAGACTGTCGTTTTAGGCTTAAAATAAAACATTTAAATGTTACTCATATATCTTTTTTTTTCCCAATATGATGGTAGACAACCTTTTACATTTTAAGCAAAAAAAGTTAGGTTTCCAAGTGCTGCTTCTCATATGACATCATCAACTTCCTGCCCCTTTCTCCTGAGGACATGGCAAAGACAAACCCTTCCAGAAAGGGTCATTTTATTTAGATTATTATGATTCTCAACTCTGAAATGTATATATCTATTTCATCATTAAAGTCTCTAGAATAATCCCCAAAAAAATAATTTTGTACATGGGATGAATAGATTTTTCTTTATGGGCATATATGTGTAACCCTAACCCTAACCCAACAACTAAAAGAGCCTTTAAAATGCTATTTCCTGCAAAGAAAAATGTACTAAATGGAAAAATGATATAATTATATTCATGAAATCTTTGAAAAGAAACCTGGGCTTAAATGGGTTAAAGTCAGTTTCACTTGGATAAAACATAAATGGAGAACAGCGACAGTGAAACACTGGCATTGAGCAAACCTGAGCTGAAAAAGGAAACACTGGCATTGAAACACTGGCTTTGTATTGGAAAAGGTTATTCTGAAAGGAAAAAAAAAAGTTCCACTGAAAAATAAAATGGAACCATTAAGAAGTATAATTGTAGGATCTTATTTCAGCTTTTTTTTTGCATTATTATGTGTTTTCACTGTCAATCTTGACATAATTTGTTTTGTTAGTATCACTGTTTTTGACTTTCAAATTTCACAAGTCAATTTTCCTTAGTTAATATGCCACTTATTAAGATTTCATATCTTTAAAGTAGAAAGCAAACATGTGCCAGAGTGAATTTGGAAGGGGCAGCTTTGGATGATGCACGGCTAATGAACTTTGACATGTCAACTTCTTTTCAATCCTTTGCATCCAATATGCCGAGGGCAGTATTTTCATGGAGGTGCAATGACGAGCAGGCGGCGCTGACCTGAAAGGGGCTTTGTGAGCCTGTTTGTTGCACGAGTGAGAGGAGAAGCTGAAATAAACACTGCATTGATGTATATATGAATGTGGCTGATTACAGTATCTGCTGGCCAGAGATGCTTCATTCTGTACGAAAAGCGTTTTCATCAGTTCATTAAGTCTCTGATATGTGGAGGTTAGCCCGAGAAGTGCTGCACCAGAGCACATCGCTGTTCCGCACTGCCGGAGTTTACCTTCATTAAACCTCATAAACAAAGAGACTTCAGTGCTGCAGCACAATAACACACTTCTATGTACACACACGTCAGACTGGTCGCTTATAACTTTATATTCAGCTTTTTTTACGAAGGACATGTCAGGTCAGCAAATTCCACTTATGAAATTTGCACAACAATTGTTTTAGTGTTTAAGTGGCTATTAGTGGCTGTTGCTGGTCAATGGAATGTGAATTGTTGAAAGAGCAGATGAGAGATGAGAGAATTCTGTCCTGGATATATCAGCTACATATATATATATATAGTTTGGACACACCTGTGTTTTCTTTATTTTCATGACTATTTATATTGTAGATTCTCACTGAAGGCATCAAAACTATGAATGAACACGTTTATGGTGTTATGTACTTAACAAAAAATGGTGAAATTACTGAAAACATGTTTTATATTCTAGTTTCTACAAAATAGCCACCCAAAGAAAATACATTGAATGAGAAGGTGTATATATACTGTGTGTGTATATATATATACAGGTATTTCAGCCTCACACTTCTTCTGCATTTCTTGTTTTTGTCACATTACAGCATTTTTATGTCAGCCTGCAAGTGTTCAATAGGATTGGGTTGGCCAATCCAGAACTTTAATTGTGTTGTTCTGGACCCAAGATGCTGCTGGTTTCCTGGTGTGTTTGGGTTTGTTGTCCTGTTAAAACACACATTTCAAGGGCATTCGTCTCTTCGGTATAAAGCAACATGACCACTTCACGTATTTTGACACAGGCAAACTGATCCATGATGCCTTGTCTTCATGGTGAAGAGGATACAATTTGCCAAAGAACACATCAACTGGCCTCAAGAGAAATGGAGAAACATTTTGACGACTGATGAAAGTCAGATTGCTCGTTTTGAGTCCAAGGGCCACAGACAGTTTGGTCAGGCGACCATCAAACACTATATTTAAGACACAGTTCACACTGAAGGCAGTGAAGCATGACGCTGCAAGCATCATGATATAGGAATATTTCTCTTTCAATGATATATACACTACAGTTCAAAGTTCACATTTTTATTGAAATTTAAGCAGTTATACCTCATAGATTTATTAGACCCCTGTATATATTTTACTGTATATATATAAAAAATGCTCAATCCACAGAGAAACATACACAGCCTGTATTCAGAAACTCTGCCTTTAAACAATCAGTCATGGCTTATGTGAAGTTGTGATGTCACTACTATACAGTCACCACCAACACCCCCCACAGCCATTTAAAGAGGAAGAGGAGAGGCTTAGAAAGAAGCTGGAGAAAAGAAGAGTAAAACTACACTGACATGATCTTTGCTACTTCAAATCTTGTTAGGGATGTCAAAATTCCAAATAAAAATCAGGAAAACGTATAATATGGGACATTTAAATGGTACAAAAATAAGCAATTGACTACCCAATTTGGTTTTAATTTACATTAATTTGATTATCGTCAACCACTTTCCTTCATTTTATACAATATTATTATTATATATTAAATACACATTTCTTTTTTCACTCAGGCATCTATTTTCTTTCTGATAAGCCTCTGGGAGTTTTCCTGGTAGACACAAATGAAGTTACTCATGTTGGTAACTGTGTCCTATGTGTTCACTGTACTGTGTTGACTTAGAATGGAAATATGTCAGTGTTGTATCTAAAGTGGTCTCATTTAACTCAATTAATAGTGATTAATCAGTCTTTTTCACAGCAGGCATGTTGACTTGTCTACTCAAAGCACAGGTGTTACTATTAACATTAATAATGCTCCTGTTGTATGTCAGTGTGACAGCGAACCAGCAGGCTAACTTTTTTCCTACTGTGATATCAAAATGTTTTCTGTGATGAAAGAACCCCCCGACGCACATTAAACTTCATTTTTGCAACAAATACCATTGCGGAGGCTGCCTTGGATGAAAAACAAAGTGACATTTTTGGAAAACTTCAGAATCAATTGGAACTGAAAACGTTGTTTTGGTCTGTCATGCAGTACGGCGCTATACTGCAGTTAATTAAACTAAATTATTTTTAGCCGTCGTATAACACCCCATAAATTCCCCTGTCACACAGGCCTTGGATCATAATAATTTTCAGTTATTAATTTTCTGATTGATGAAAAATATCTCGGGTCCAATAAATCTCTGTATAAACAAAGCTGCAGCTACACCTTTGAACCCAAAACACCCCCCAAAAAAAAGACAACTCTACCCTTCATTGTTCATGAATAGGAATGACTGAATGAATTTGAGGGCGACACGGTGGAGCAGGGGTTAGTGCTGTTGCCTCACAGCAAGAAGGTCACAGGTTCAAGACCTCCTTGGTCCTGGGTCTGGGACCTTTCTGTGTGGAGTTTGCATGTTCTCCCCGTGTCTGTGTGGGTTTTCACCAGGTACTCCGGCTTCCTCCCACAGTCCAAAAACATGCTCAGGTTAATTGGAGACTCTAAATTGCCCGTAGGTGTGAGTGTGTGAGTGAATGGTGTGTGTGCCCCACGATTGGCTGGCGACCATCTGGGGTGTATCCCTGCCTCTCGCCGTAACGTGCTGGGATTGGCTCCAGCAGACCCCTGTGACCCTAATGAGGAATGAACTGAATGAATTTGACTTGAATGTGATTAAATCTCACCCCTCACAAAAAAAAATCCCATATTTATCGCTTCACATGTAACTATTCTTAAGTTGAATGTATTATATTAAACAACTGTATATCTACAGCACCCACATGTTCTCTTCACCTTTTTGTAATGCCTTTCTATTTATAGCAGCATACAGTCTTCCCTGTAAAATATATAAAGGTGCCTGAAGCATTAACCTACTGCACCTACTGTTTGATTATAAATGGGTTTATTTAGGATCAGTCTCTCCCGTTATCTACCCGCGCTTGTAGAATCTTAAACAAGGCGTGTTTGATAAAGGATGTTAAACTCTGGAAAACAGCACGGCTGCATAGATTTATTACAGCGTTGTCGAAAGCTTAACTGGATCCCTATATTGCTTTACTTTGCGCGAGTGTGTGGTCAAAAGCTGACAGGCTTTTAGTATAGCCTTCAGTTTGGGGTGAAAAGTTAATTGTTAAATCACTCCGACTGAGTCAAACGGCGCAGCAAACATTATTGACTGCATGCAAAGTGTGTCTTGTTTATCACTTGTCAGAAAGTCTGACCAGAAAAGAAAACACACACACACACACATTGCATTCTGACTCAAGTTTAAAACGGATCTATTGATTGCGGTCCCTTCTTCTGTCAGTGACTGATATGGCTTCATTTAGAAGATCTCCGCGCTTGATCTATTCCTCCCTTAGATAGCAAACACCTGAATTATGTATTCATTACTCAAGTGCTTGACCGACACACACGCACACACATGCACAGACACACACAATTTGAAATACTGACAAATTCACTTTGCCAAAAAAAAATCTATTGGGCACCAACCAACATTTTCAGGATGAGTGGGCTCTGCAATTCTTTTGAATCGAATAGAATGAATATTCGAGGGTGAATGGAGAAAAAAAAAGTGTTTTTTCCCGCCTGTTAATTAGTTCTTATAACAGGAATGTGGGAAAGGAAGTGTGTCCTTTATCACAGCCAGAGTTAATCTCCCTGAATATTAGGAGGGAGGTACCTCGACAGGTCCCTCATGGGCTCACATGAATACCAAATAAGGACTTTTTTGAAGTGGAGAAGAATGCCTCACCTATCTAATTTCCTGTTTTTTGCGATAGCGTTTTTCTCTATTGAAAGCTAATCACGTCATGTGGTGAGCGCTCCCTCCTCCCTTGTCTCCGCGCGCAGACAAAGACACAAGAAGAAAAGAAAAGAAACTGGCTGGTGATGCAAAAGTCATAAATTCATAAGTACGCGTTGACATGTGTCTGTCCTGTTGCCTCAGATGGCCCAGACTTGCACTCTCGAGTCACAATTGGTAAACTAGGCAGAGTGTCGTTCTTTTGCCCTTGACTTAAAACAGAGAAGATTGTGTCCTGAAGACAAATGAGGCTGACTGCTGGCACCGAATGAAAGGTATCGTTTAATCTCGGCCACTGATACAATCTAAGTGGGTTAATTAAGGCACACCACCACTCCTGCCACCACGGGGAAGATGTTGTGTTGATACATCTCAATAGGGGCAAGATCTGAGATGCATGGTTATGGGCATGATTTACATAGATCCCTTTCAAGTTTTGGAAAAAAAAAAAAAAATCATCTGAAAAACAGGAGTTGAGGAATCAGTGGTTCAGTGGCCCAAGATTTTAAAAGCCATCCGGTTGCAAGCAGCTCAAAACTGCACTTTTACACCTCTCGGTGAGGATGAAATCATTAGGGCTGCTTTCAGACAGGCGTAGTTCTGGTTCAGGTTCTGGCTCCGTCCTGGAGTCTCAGAACCTTGGTGTTTTAGGATGAAAGTCTCTGTATTACCTCTGTGATCCTTCTTCTATTTTTTAAGTTTATAAATTATTTGGTCTGGCATTCGAGTGAATCCAGGTTTGACCATCTCTAAGTTTGACATGTAACTTTCTCTTTCTTGTGCTGCTTTCTCGGTTTTCTCACCATAAAATATTTGGTTTCCTCAGCAGACCGCGGCAAACTCGGGCAACAACTGGCTGAGAACAAGCAATTCTGGTTTGGAATTGGAACCAGGACTGAGCCCTGCCAGTGTGAAACCCCAATAGGAATCACATTCTCAGGCACCATGAATGTTAGAGTAGAACAACAATGACAGGGTTTACTGTTTAACCCTAAATAAACAGTAAACCGGCTCTAGAGCAACAACCACAATGCAGTAAATATATCTATTAATACTAAGTGTAAATGGCCCCCAATATGTACGTGTGTGTTATTTACCACCTTTATTTTGAAAAGACAAATTCAAAGGGTAAGTCAATTTTATCACCAATCTAAATAGTTATTTTCTCACCTGTAAAAAATATTACAATAAAATTTTTTGTAGATTTAAAGCATTAAAATTAACTTGTTGATTCTTCTAACGTCTCTGTGCCCAGCAGCTAAGGAGCAACTTTGCCATTCATTTGCTTTCTTTATCGGCTAAATGCTACGCTGATCAGGTAGCACCCTGCAAACTCTGCACACAAGCACAGGTAGGTATCCATCCTGACTCAAATTTACAACTGCTGGCAAGTTGCCACTTCACCTCCACTGCTCGGCTTTATGCTGTGGGAGGGCACACCTGTAAAACCTGTGAACCAGGCGGGAGGAGAACATGTAAACCTCTAAAGAAAATCTCTCTTTTTTTCCCCACAATATGAACCACAGAGCTACGATGGGAATAAATAGCAGAGAAAAATCATTTTATTTGGTAATCCATTGAGTGAATTGCATCAAATTCCCCTTTATATTGTGTCTTTTCATGTGTATGGAGTATTGTATCCCGAGCTTCCAAAGGTCTCTGTCTGTGAAGGGCGGCGGTCACGCTGCTGAGGCAGTTAGAGGTGAAGTTTCTCACATAAAGGCACTTCACATTCAACACTATTAAGAAGGAGTTATTTATTCACTTTTCATGCTCATATTCTCAGCCAATACAGATATCCAAATTATCACACCCCCATATAAGCCTGGATAACCTTAAGGCTTCTGCAGCTGTGAACAATCTTTTTCTTTAGCTCTGCTGCTGCAATAAAAACATTAGAAGTTCTTTTATAAGCATCAAATCTCGGTTATCATGCTTCACGCACGTATACGAAGCTATACAAAATGTAAATCATGCGAATAACGCAGGTAGTAACACATATTGAAAGCTGCTTTTCATGTCACGTGACATATGTATTCACGTCATTATCTGGTGACCTGCGATCACCTTCTTTTTTTTCATTTGGCAGTCAGCACATGTTTCCAGAGAGCAGGAACACGTCATTTGCATATCCACAAAAACACAACTGCAGAGATTCTTTCTGCTATATCTACAGTGGCTTCCAGTAAATGTCAAGGTTGCATATTCGCGCCTTGTGTCATATTTCTGAAAACCGCTAATTTGAATAGATTAAATGAAATTGTAACAAACGGTTTTAGTGTCAGGTCAGTGACCATTTAATTCCCATAATGCAAACGGCGTATATAATGTATTCATATTTCAAAAGGATGCTGACACATACACTCGCCGTGGCAATTTACCAGTTTTTATACCAAGTCATGAGGAGTAATTTGACTTTTCTACACAGGCGAGCGCACACGCATACACACACGCGTGTTCAAAGCGGTCATCAATATATATGATGAGGGCCTGAAACCATAAACATGGATCCATCTCCACGGTCTTCTCTTTCTTACACTTAACATAGTTCCATTACAGTTAAGCAAATAACATGCTGTGTGCACTAATAGGTATTTACTTTATGTGGAATATAATTATGATAAGAAGCACACTGTAAACAAGCCACATAGTTTGATGTTTATGAGGTTTTCAAAATGGCTTTGTTCACATTCATGGTAATCAGCCAACATCAGTCTACACTTTGATGGCTGGTTATCCTAATGATGTTCAAAACCGTCACAGGTCACCTCTGGGGCACAATAAGTTGCTGCTTTATTCATTAAAAAACACATTAATGAGACTCCGATGAATTGCGTTAACTAGAGCAAGAGCTGTTCAGAATAAGATTTAGTGCTGTACAGTGGGCCGGCGATGATAAAACCTGCAGTATAAATGATGATGCAATTCTATAACCAAATGACTCGTTATTAGTTGCTGCAAGACAATCGAGGTTCAATCTGAGGTCGTTTCATAGTCTGGACATCAAAGTCTACAAAGAGCTCTAGTGTTCACATCTATTTAGGGAATGTCCACCCCAAAAATAGACGTTAAGTTACAGTTTGATTCTTGAATGTGATTTTTTTTTTTGGAACTAAAGATGCAGTATTTTTTTTTTCCCACATGTGTCAAAATAAATGCAGGTTGACGGGTCAGGGTATTTCCCTTTTCGGTGAAATTATGCTTCAGATACATGCCTGGAATGTGGGAAATGGGACTAAATTATCAAATCTCTTTAACCCATTAAAACCCTTTGAGCCTTTAAGTCTATAAGTGTCATTTTATACTTAAAATAATTAAAAAAAACCATCTAAATGTTACTCGTACAGCTTTTCTCTGCCATGATAGACAACTTTTTACGTTTTAAGCAAAAATATTATTAATAATAATATTATAATAACAATAATAGATTTCCAAATGCTTCCTCTCATATGACATCATCAACTTCCTACACCTTTCTCCTGAGAACACAGAGAAGACAAAACCCTCCCAGAAAGAGTAATTTTATTTAGATTATTATGATTTTCACCCCTGACATGTCTATCTATTTAATCATTAAAGTCTCCAGAATAATCACCCCCAACAAAAAGAATTGTGTACATGGGATTATAGACTTTTGTTTATGGGCATATTTGTGCAAGCAGCATCTATAACAGCCATTAAAATGCTATTTTCCGCAAAGAAATGATCATTATATGCATGAAATGTTTGAAGAAAATCTGGGCTTAAATGGGTTAAGGTGTAAGGAGCTTCTTGGATTCACATATGACTGAAATGTTGTGAGTTCTGCCTTTTCGGAAAAAAAAAAACAACACACCAAGAGAGCCTCTAAAACCATGTTCCACAGTTGAACCTTTGTTCTGGATGTCTTTGTGTTAGATTACCTCCCAGCGTGCCGTCACCAGGGATGCAATACGCTGTGTTAGTCTCGGAATACTGTTCCGAGAGGAAGTCGGTCTTTTTGTGTGAGATCGGGTTGTGTTCCATGGCGTGTTTGAGAAGACTGTCAATTTAATTTTTTATGTCTTTCACTGGGCTGTTTTTTTGGACCCTGTGTCTTCCACATGAATAAGCATCTTGACATGATAATAGTTCACATCCATAATCACGGTGCCCTCGTCGTCTGCAGCTCTGATTGTGATTTCTGGGCTGTTATTAAATTCTGTCAAAGCCTGACGCTCGGCTTTGTTGGGATCGTGATGTTTTGGTCCCCTCGTCTTTCTTCATCATTTCATCCATGTATTAGTTTACCAAAAGAAAGCTAAAGGTCTACTAAAGGAGTTTGCATCTAGGTCCCCGCTGAGAGGCAGAGTGCAGCCTGGATTTCTGTCAAGGCGTAGGGGGGTGGAGAGGGAAACGCTTCAGGTAACCTCATGAATTTAAATGCGTCCCCTTTTTAGATTGAATGCATCGACTCGGTTCGTTATGGAGAAAGACAAACCTTTAGTTAGGAGGGCTGCATGTGCCGGACTGAGCGTGACTTTTGGAGAGATTTATGACTGGTGTCTCCCGGATCGCCTGAGGGGCTCTCTTACCTCTTGATCCCTTTCTTTTTTTCCTTCCAGACCTCTGGAAGTGTCCCGGTCTTCCGGGGCTGCCTCTGCAGGTCCCGTCTAAAAAAGAGAAGCACCGCTTCTGTGTGTGAGGATGGATTCAGCATCACTTCAGGCACTTAGCTGGTTGTCAGATGAAAGCACGAGGCGGGTAGAATGTGTCTGTCAGTGCCCATGTAACTGGTAGTTGTCTCTTGTCTTGAGTGCTGATTTCTCAGAACTTTTGCCTCTTTTTTTTTTTTGTACCCGCAGTTGTTATTTTTCTTCGGTTTGTATGTGGCGAGATCGATTGTGAAGCTATCAAATGAGAGGATAAGTTTAGCCTGTAGCTGGACATAAATATCATAATAAACACATCGGACTGTGTGTACATTCATAGATTTGTTCTTTTGTATTTTCAATTAAAGCGAGCATTTATCATGGATGCTTTTCATGAATTCTGGGTTACCTTTGCCGAATGAGGGACAGACCTGTTTGAAAATATGTTGTTGTTTTGCGATATTCCGTTAGTGTTGCTGAACACAATAGTAAGTGATTAGTTTTTTCAGGTTTTCTCATTCAGTGAGCAGTAGTGACCTTGGGGAGTGCTTTGATTTTATTTCCCTACAGGCCATGGTAATAATTTCCCTCCTAGATCTCGATCATTGTAGCAGAATGTTGATGCTCTCTTTGCAGTAAGTTCATTTAAATCGTCAATTAATGACTTGGCCGCAGCGTTGCTCGTGTTTCAAATTAACCCATAACCACTTAAATACATACTTAATTTTTATTGTTAGGTTGAGTATGGCCCATATTATTAGCTTTTCATTATCAATTATCAATCACATTTTCAGGCAAAGAGACTGTTATATTGTTCTAACATAACCCTGCTTGATTGCTTAGATTGTACTTGTCTGTATTTCCAACATATTTCACTGTTTCTACATTTACCTGTCATGTAAACTTAGCTGGAGTGGCTACTGAACTGGCTACTGAACAGTGGATATGCTAGTCATGAACTGGGCCTTTTTAACCCATTAAAGCCTATGAGCCTTTAAGTCTATGTTTATAGTTATTTAGTACTTAAAAAATTCAAAATGTTACTCATAAACCTTTTTTTCTGGCATGATAGTAGACAACTTTTTGCATTTTAAGCACAAAAATCAAGTTTCAAATCTGAAATGTATATATCTATTGAATCGTTAAAGTCTCTAGAATAATCTAATTTTGTACATGGGATGAATAGATTTTTCTTTATGGACATAGTAGTGTAAGCAACAACTATAGTAGCCATTATCACTCCAGCAAAGAAAAGAGTACAAAATGTAAAATAAATGCAATAATAAAATATATGCATAACATAATTGTTCATGATTCAAATCAGATAATTAAAAATGTGGGCTTAAATGGGTTAATGTAACCTATACAAAAACAAACAAATAATGGAAAATAAACAATAATGGGTTTATTCAGCTAGACATGGTAACTATTGCAGCTCAGTTTAGAACAGACATTCATTCCACTTTTGGGGAAAATGTGGGTTTGGTGGACAAAAATCAAAAGAAAGTCCAGGGACAGACCCCATGGTGAGTTCACTGGGATACTGGGACATTTACTGATTCACAGTCAGTCACCGTTATCAGTGGACCACCTGGTGTCACAGCACAATCCTGAATTGCGTAACATCTATTTTAAGGGAATGTCAGTACTGAATCGTTCAGTGAACATGTTGGCTGCTGAGTCACTCTGATTTCATCCTTCAATGAATGACAGATTATTATTGTGTTCGTTCATCTTTTTTTTTTTTTTGGTTCAAAACAGATGTTCACCAGACGAAAACAAATTTAATTTTGATTAGATTACTGAATCAATGACTTGAATTGCTTACAGGAGATTATATCTGACACAACCCTTGGTTAAAAATGAACAAACTCTCTGCTCTGCAATGCTTATACAGTTATCAGTAAATGGAAGAATATATAAGTGGAATCTCTTTTACTATCAGTTTCTATGTACAACTTTGATTACAGTGTTAGTTTTAAAGAGTCCTGAGGACAATGTCAAGTACTTATTGTACAAAGGGAGTGTAGGCTTTATCTCCATCTGAAGCATTTCCTCGTGTTAGGACAGCACACCCCATTAAAAAAGAAAAAAGCAGAGACCACAGTCATCTCTATATTGGAGTCTGTGGTTTGACCGATGGAGAGTTTTAGTTGTGACCTGGTTTCTTCGCATATAAATCATGTTTCCATCCTCGTACGCTTCTATAGGCGGAGGGATTTTATAGTACACCGATAATTGGCACGACGTGTTCCACAGGACCACCAGCCAAATAATTCACTCTAATTAGACTTGCCTCACACAAACACCAAGCCAGGGATCCGAACTTTCAGAGATGGCGGACTATTGTAGGGGGAACGAGACACGGAGAAGAAAGAGGAATTAGGGAGCAATGAAAACCTCAATGATGACGCACGAGGCTTCACAAAAACCTATAGAGAGTGAGGCACAGGAAAAAGAGAGAGAAAGCCAGTGGCACTATGGCATGATGTTACCAGAAATAGTCTAAAAAAAAAAAAAGATATGAGGATTTACCATCTGTAATTAGAGATAAAATAAGATGCAGTTGGATGAATGTGACTCATGTTTTACTACATGGAAAAAGAAAAAGTCACAGGAGGGCTACCTGCACACTAATGTTGTTCCATTAGGACACGCATCAGTGGCGGCTGGTGACTCACAAAAAAATGGAAAAGTAGGAGAAAAAACAACCCAGGGTGTCATGTTATTTTACACAGTTGGCTACTTCTTATATATGTTCAATGAAAAATAAGCAGCAAACCAATACTTAGGATATTTCTTAAAAACATTGGTTTATGAAATCCTGTTGTTTTCAGATGCAGGCCTAATGCAGAAGATAGAAGTATTTATCAAAGGGGTGAGATGTATCAGGAAGCAGAGAACCTGGGTTACTGTGGGAATTTCACACAAATGAACCAAATAAAAAAGGAAGAGTGTTATAAGTTCTTCTGCCGGCAGGAGGGTTTCACTCACTCGACATGTTGGGAGATTATCTTCGTAGCTGCTGCGAGGCCTGTTGTTGCATCGTCTTCCAAGAGCAGGTGAGGGGTAAAGGCTGCTGTCTTGTTTGGTTCCTTTAACGTTAGAAGAGGTATAAAAAATATCAACACTGATCAACGCGTCTGTCTGTCTGATTGTTGGCAAGATACCTCAAACATTTTTGGCCAGATTTTTGTCAAATTTTCAGCGACTGTTGAGAATGGTACCATGAACAGATGACTACATTTTCGTAACGATCCGGAAGAAATCCTGGTTTCTGAATGGATTTTTTGTTGTTTGGTATTATAGCAGGAAATGGACCTTCAAACAGGCGCCAACGTTTGAGGCCACCTGGTGGTGATATCTTGCATCAGCCCCCTACAGAGCCAACTTTTGCAATTGTTTCTGGACTGGGTGTATTCAGTAAGGGACATATATGGGACATATGTATCTATATAGGACAACAATGTTGGGTGGGAGTTAATGTATGCTTGGTGGAGGTCTGTGCTCTCAGATTACTTTTCTATTCGAGCTAACTGCTGCGACGGCCAATGCGAGAGTTACTGCATCAATTAAAAAAACAGAAAAATCAGAAAAATGAAAATTCGACTCTTTTATTTGATGCGTTTTAAAAGTAGATTTGCACATATTAATTTACTGTCCAATATTCTTCTGTATGGAATCTGTCTGTCTCTTTTCCGCCCGTTCATCACACTCAAAAACAATACAGGGGTAGAGATTTGAAAATGGAATTTGGAAGTTAATGAATCGAAATGCAATGTCAATATTGATTTCTGGTTGTTGATTGTTTTAGCAAATAACTGATTACCATAAATAAAGGGACTCCTCTGCTCTCCTCTCATCACTTCACACAAACCCTTTGCCCTTTCCACTCTTGCCTGCCCTGCAGGTGTCACTGTTGAAGCATTTTAAACATTGTAGATTGTAGGCAAACAGATTGTAGGTAATGGAGCAGGTTATTTAAACCAATTGCTCTTTTTATATATATATATATATTGATATCCTTTTTGCCTTTCAAAAATAGAGGAGTAGCAACCTCTTCTTCCTCTATTGACCACCCTCATCGCATATACATTTACAATGAACAAAATACTGCTTTTGGAATTTGCAGAACCTAATCTAAATTTTGTGTTAGATGACTACTCTTCACAGCCATTAGAGCTGCACCATTTACTTCTAGCCAGCAAACTCATGAACTTTCCCCAACAATAATTAATGCAAAAGTTGCTTGGACTTTTAATTCATTGCTGTATTTTTAGTAAAACAGTTCCAGGGGTGACTTTTGGGCAGCAGGGTGGCGTAGTGAGTAGGGTTACTAACCTTAATACCAGAGGACTCTGCAAGAAACCGTCTTACTGAAACGTCCTTGAGCTTGACACTGATTCCCTACCAGCTCCAGGACTACTGGCCTCTAACTGACTCTGACCTCTGACCTCCCTGCAGAGTGGACCAGGTGAATCAAAATATCCCCCTGCTCGCAGGCATGATACGCTATCTACTCTTCCCCCCCCCTGGCTGCATGAGTGAGGTAGCAGTCAAACAGATAATCAAACTGGTTCAGTGAGAAGAAGGAGCACTCAGTCATAATTATGCACAAATTCTGAATATGTGAGGGTTCATTTATTTAGTTTATTTATTTATTTTTTCTAAGGCTAAGATTTTCTATTCAGGCAAAGCTGGCACACATTAGCATTCATCGGTAAAACAAATAATGATAGAAAAATACAGAAAAAATAATCATCATCAGTCAATTTCAGGCTATAATCTGTTCACTTTAGCGTTCAAATTATGAATCCAGGAAGAGTAACTGAGGATAAATATGTAAATTTTTCATTTAAAAAAAAGGAAAACAAATATCATACTGATATGAATTAGCTCAAAATGAAAGAAAGGCATGTTCACATTGGAATGCCAATCTGTGTCACAACGTTTCTTTGACAGACTTAGGTCGAACGTTGAATATCATCGCTCTGCCTGCAAAGTTTTAGCAGCCCCACAGTGTTCAGGCATGTTCAGACGTCTGTCGCGGAAGAAATTCGCCTAATAACCCGAGGAGCGCGGCCATTTGTTGCTTTCATCTCAGGCTTAATCAAAGGTGCAAATGCTTTTCAGCTAATTGACTCAAATGATCTCTGTACTTTACAGCAGTGTCATTAGCATCCATGATCTTGGCAGCTGCAGTGGCTGCCTGTCTACCTGTATTATGATTTTATTCCAGACAGGGTCTCGACTGCAATTAAAAATGAGACTTGTTGATGTTCAGAAATGTAGTTTCGGTTATGCGCATTGGCAGAAAAGACATGACAAAAGCCAACTCGCTGGGAGGTCATCGCATTTATGCATTTTCTCATATATCAATTGAACGTTTGATCTGATTACAAAGACAGGCTCGCAGATGAAGTCTCTCCTCGGGAGTAAATGTTTATTGATCAAGAAAGACTTGGGCATGTAAATTCTGATTTGTATGTGTGTGTTGTCTGGTGCAGGGTGGCTGCAGAGTAGAATCCATCACTATTGGCATGTGGACCTGATTACTGGAGAGACTCTGAAAGTCTCATAGACCTATGATAAAGAACTCTGTCCAGGCCTCTTTACAACCACATCACTCAGCGGTGTCTGCACAAAGGAACAGTGCATTGCAAAAGGGGAGGAAAAAAAAAAAAAAACTCACAGTGCAGCCCTCCTCTTGGCACAATCGCCTTAACCAGGCTCCATCCCAGCAGAGACACAGGAAGACATTTCTGTCCAGAAAATAATGCGACAGGTTATTTTAAGAAAAAGAAATACGGAGCCTGATTTGGTTAAGAATGCCAATTTAAATCACATTAAAACATAAACACGAGTGTGAAACTGTGGCACCCGCTGTAAGTGAAAACAGATGTAATATTCATGGCGAGGCAGAGGGTGGAATCTGACTTGCATTTGATTCTCACTTGAAATTAGATTCAGCCGCGGAGTCAATTTGTTCACGAGAGTAGGTGGGGTGGTCCATTTAGATTTGAAACACCAAACTGGCAAAAGACAAAAATAAAACGTGAAAAACGATCTTTCCAGCAGAGGGTATGGTAATCAGGAAAGCGTTTTGCAACTGCAGGCAGAAAAAGCCCGGGTCTGACTAAGCTCCTGGCTCACGCCGAGAAGAGACAGTACATCTTGTATGCGCCTTATTATAACTGTTAGCAGACAAAGAAAAGAATCATCCTGTTTACAGCCTTTTCCTTCCAACTGAGGAAAACATCTCCCATGTCCCAACACAACAATTCAAATCCCTTTCTCCTAACAACGTCCAACTCCTTTTTTTTGTTTTTTTTTTCTCCCGTGTGGCGAGTTTCATGGTTCACGTTTCATTCGTCACATACACACCACCACAGTCCAGGTGGCCGAGGTCCCCGGCTATCATCCCTGCCCTAGTTTTACACCGCCGCGTGTAAATGTCCTGCAGGGCACGTAGAGGGCACGCTCGGCTGAGCGCATCACTCTGAACAGTGCTTTGCGGTTCCTGCTCAGCGGCGTTGCCAAACCAGGCTGTGATGTTCCCAGCCAGAGGGCTGTTGATGGAGCCCGCGTAGCGCCATATGGGGAGAGCCTGAACCTGGCCAGGTGGCGCAAGCAGAGGAACTGCTGTGCCTCCACAGTACTGTCTGTGTCTGTGTGATTGGTCTATGAGAAGTCCTCGTGGGGATTCGGAGCTCCTCGCCTTCCCTACTGGATCGGTCTTGATTATGTTGAGCTTTTGGCTGTAATATAATTCCTCAACATGACATTGGGTGGCAGTATTAGCATTTTACAGAAGGCTCATATGTAATTAAAAAAATAGATGTTGACCTGTGTTGGGAAGATACACTCAAGTTTAGGGTCACTGAGAAATTTCCTTATTTTTGAAAGAAAAGCACTTTTTTTCAATGAAGATAACTGTAAACTAATTATAAATACACTCTATGCATTGCTAATGTGGTAAATGACTATTCTAGTTGCAAATGGCCCATTTCCAGCAACTATCACTCCAGTGTTCTAATGGTACAATGTGTTTGCTCATTACATCAGAAGGCTAATGTAATAAACTTTTCTAGCTGCAAATGTCTGGTTTTTGGAAATCAATAGATGTATAGAGCCCCATTTCCAGCAACTATCACTCCAGTGTTGTAATGGTGCAATTTAATAACATTTTCTATTCATTTAAAAATCATGGTGGTAAATAAAAGTGTGACTCATGGAAAACACTAAATTGTCGGTAGTGTATCCATACATCCAGGTGTTTTCTCCCGGGTTCTCCGGGTATCTACATAAAGCGCTTTATGAATGTAATCCATAATATCACATTGAAAGTGTAATGTTTTTGTCACTGTCAATTTGTCACATCATGTTTTAATGTTTTTACAGATGAGAATAGAACATTCAGTACCGTTCAAAGGTTTGGGGTTTTCCATGAAAAGTCACCATTTTATTTGAAATGGGTTTTGAAATGAAAAGCACTGTTTTTTTCAATGCAGATAACTTCGAACTAATCAGAAATACACTCTATACATTGCTAATGTGGTAAATGACTATTCTAGTTGCATATGTTTTGGTGCAATATCTACATAGGTGTATAGAGGCCCATTTCCAGCAACTATCGCTCCAGTGTTCTAATGGTACAATGTGTTTGCTCATTGGGCCAGAAGGCTAATTTAATAAACTTTTCTATTCATTTTTATAACTCATGTTGGTAAATAAAAGCATGACTTTTCATGGAAAACACTAAATTGTCTGGGTGACCCAAAACTTCTGAATGGTAGTGTAATAAAAATAATAATCTTTACTGTCCCGAAGGATATTCATTTTCACAGGTCTGTACAACACCCATAAAAAAACAACATATAGTGCAAAGAGACATTACCTTTAAAACAAAAAAAAACATGAGGTGGGGCAGTTTGTTTAATGCAGCAATGGCCGAGGGGACAAAGCTCAGACTGGAATTAATTTTTTTTCCACACTAAGGTTCTGTATCGTCCTGATGGCATGAGTTTGAAGAAGGTTGATAAGTGCTAATCATGTAGGGCCTTATTGATCAAACCAGAAAGTGCTGGTGTGGGAAGTCCAATAAGTCCACTAATAATAACAGTAAAATGACACTATATTCATGCACGCACACAAACATAACACACATAAACACACACACATAAATTATGTGACTAGCTTTACTGACAATGACTTTATCAGAAGCTGTAAAGCCCCTTCAAGCGGTTCAAACAAATAATAAAATAATATTAGGCAGAAATGTTTGGCTGTAAGTTCCCCAATCTGAGGATGTTGGGTTAGTACAAGAGTGTCAACAAATTTTGAATATGAGTAGAGTCATTTCCCACATCACAGGCATTTCACTATAAATCAGAAGCAACAGTCTTTGCCTTCCTGTAAATTCCCCCATCCGACTCTACAGAGATCTGCTGTGACCCGATGTCAATTTAAGCGTTTTGCGCCTTTCAGGGAGCACCTGTGTGACTCACTGCAGGGGAAGTGATGTCACAGCCATGTTGCTGTGTATACACTCTGGTCTGCGTCTCAGACACATCAGCTAAAAGTGGAGCTCATTTCCTGGAAGCACTCAAGCTTCTTGTGAAGTAAAACGAGGGAGATCCCACGGCTGATGGCAAAGATGTGAACCAGCAAAGCCTGTGAAAAGCATGTCAAACTTAGTGTTTCTGAACTGATTACATCCTTCAAACCACAATATAATACTAGGTATTCATTATACATTGAACCGATAAGATATCGCATAATGTGAGCACAAATGAGATTTTTATTTCCAGATCTTACTAATTTCCTCTTTGTCAGATCTTACTATTCAGGCCTAGCACTGTGAAAATAAAGCTTAGAACCGATTCATGCGCTTTCAACAGACACAGAGTATAGAAAAACACTATTCTGTAAAATAGTATTTATCACAAGTAATGTAAGATATTATGTGGAACCCCACGTTGTTTGTGTATCACACATCTCAGCATGGTTTTTGCTTTAATATATATTTTTTCCTACATATGGCCTGCAGTCACATTATACTGAAATTACCCTGATGTGACTATACCTATGTAATTATCATGTAAGTCATGTTACAATACCAAGCCAACTTTTCTATATGATTAGTTCCTTTTGCCCACTGACTCGGTAGCTGCATGATGATCTGCATATGTAGGTTTCTAATGGAGTCAAAGAGAGCTTCAAGTGGGGCTCCATGTGAATAAACCCCATGGCGTCACATGGGACGCTTTTGTGTCTACTTAATTGGACTCATGTTTCAGTTCCAGTGTTGCCCATCAGGTTATCTACAGTATACAGCTTTCCTTTTGTTTCACAGTCACTGCACAGGCCCTCCAACCACTGAGCAGGAGTCATTAGTGCAGCGACACCATCTGCACAACTGCGAGCCCAGGAGCTGAAAAGGCACTTCGGCTATGATATATTGGGCCAGGTTTGCTGCAGTGGTGGCACTGCTGTTCCTCTAATACCCCACAAAATATAATTCACCCACTAGTGCATGTAAGCTGAGAGGCACGCTTTTGCATGCAATTAATATTAAAATGTGCCTTGCATGGGAGAGATAACCGAGAGGAATCCCACTTTGGGTCCACTCTTGGACTCCACTTCCCTCATTACTGACCCACATAGGCAGGGACACAATGGGACATATACAGAGTCAGTATACAGTACAGGTAGACATGTATACTGGGTGTCTTCTGAGAAGACATACTGTACATGTCATTCTGGATCGCATCACATTTCAGTCAGCCAAGTCATATGGAATTTCTGTCAATGTTGATGTAGGGTGTTGATTTTTTGCGTCCAGGCTCTGACCTCGTCAGTTCCTACGAGGATACTTGAAAGAATAATTAATCTCTAAAGACATACCCACTTTTTCAGTTCATTCATTCATTCATTATACCTACTTATTCCTCACTAGGGTCACCTGGAGCTAATCCCAGCGTACTTCAGGCGAGAGGCGAGGATACACCCCAGACAGGTTGCCAACCTATCTTGGGGCACACACACCATTTACTCACACACTCATACCTACAGGACATTTGGAGTCTCCTAAATCCCTAAGCATGTCGTTGGACCAGAGAACCCGGAGAAAACCTACACAGACACGGGGAGGACATGCAAACCCTACACAGAATGGGCTCAACCCAAGGCCTTGAACCTGCAATCTTCCTGCTGTGAGGAAACAGCACGGCGCTATTTGTGAAAATGGTATGCCCAATTTGTAAGTAGCACAGTTCCCATATGTGAAATGTCACATGCCGTTCAAAAGCTCTAGCTATTGGCTATGGGATTCGGATGGTCTCGTCATGGGAAATTTTAATTGGCTCGCACAGACGTTCATTAATCCAAAGGTCGTCAAACTTTCATAGTCGGTCCTTAGTGGCTTTCAAGCTGGGTATCTCCCAACCCCGTGCTTCAATTGACTCTTGCACAGTGTTTATCAATGCGAAACAAAAGCATAGTATCGCCGTAAATGACCCCCTGCCACTCTCCCGTACCACTCACGGTACAGTCTGTCTTAAGAGGTTAAGATAATATAGAGCCTTTTGTACAACTTTATCAGAAAGAGCTATGACCATAGGCACTGTCTCTGGAGAACTATGGGGTTTCATAAAATGGGGAGCAAAAAAAAAACAGGAACTCTCTCCCTCTCTGATAAAAAAAAAAAAAAAACAGGTTGGACAGGTTTCTCACACATGAATAATGAATAATGCACAGCCACAGAAGTTTAAGTCCAAACAAAAATATGTATCCACAAGAAATGATTCCAATCAATTTCACAATTCAAAGTCAATTTTTTACTCAATTATTACAAGTATAAAATTGGTAATTGATTAGTTTTATTAAACATAAGGTTTTAATGTGTTGAAAAAAACTTTGTGCACGTCAAAAAACACCAGAGTGAGTGAGAAGCACATTACTTTGACCGTGTTTAAGGCGACTATATTAGACCTAGCGAACATTTCCTCCCTTCAGCTGTTTAATCAAACATGAACAGACTGTGAATGATCACCACAAATAAGCCTAAATGTTCCTACTTGAATTTCAGATTAAAAAACCCTTGAACCTCCAATGTTGACCTGAATTTGATGCCCCTGGTCATGACTCATGCATTACATGAGCATCACCCAACATCCTCAAAAAAAAACCAAACCTGAAAAGCTCGGAAGTCCACTGCATTTCTGTAGTGATTCAAAGTGCTGGAGTTCAGTTTAAGGTCATTTAGTGCAACTTCACTGTGATAACTCTTCCACTTCTTGATGTTGTGTTGGGTTGGACATAACCTGGAGGAGTTTCTGAGTCCCTATCATCATGCAAGTCAAGAGGTGCAGTAAAGCGACGGCCCATTAATCTAGAGAGTGCTGTGGGGGTTGTGCGTTGACATAAATTTTTTGTAATTTCGGCGATTAATGAGTTAGAACGCAAGTTTATGTTTTATATCTAAACATCATAATAAATATATAGCTTTTTAAGGCCTCTTTCAGTTGGGGAGCACAGGTAGTCGCTAACTTTGCCTGATGGTAAAATCCGCCCTTGACTGTCGGAGCTAGAGGCTGCAAAAGCCCTGTTTTCACTTCCTACTTTTTTGTCTTTTTCGAGCACAGCAAGTGAAAGTGTTTCTTATGATTATTTTCACACAAATACGTCACATACCGTATACGCTGGTGAGATATCGAAAGGTATGAATTCTGTTTAGAGGCCCAATGGATGAGAAACAATGAGATAAGAAATAAATAAGATTCATTCATTCACCTTCTATACCCGCTTATTCCTCATTAGGGTCAGGGGTACACCCCAGATGGTAATGACAAATAATCTCAAATCTTGGCTACTAGAAGAACAAAACTGTTACTATAACCATGTCTAAAACTGCAGAACATTTTAACATCCCAGTATTCTGTATTTTAATTACCTTCTGATTTTTTTTTTTATAATTTTATTCTTTTATTTTTCTGATTCTCATGTTGGTGACATCAACCTGCCAGTGGGGACTAAGGGTGGAAATTAGCTGTTGGCTATAATCTTGCATATTTAAAAAATATATGTTCATTAATATGCATTGTCCCTGTTTTAAATAAATAAACTCAAAATCATGATCGCCAGCCAATCGTGGGGCACACACACCATTCACTCACACACTCACACCAATGGGCAATTTAAAGTCTCCAGTTAACCTCAGCATGTTTTTGGACTGTGGGAGGAAGCCGTAGAACGCAGAGAAAACCCACTCAGACACGGGGAGAACATGCTAACTCCACTCGGAAAGGTCCCAGATCCATGAGGTCTTGAACCTATGACCTTTTTGCAACAGCAACAGCTCTACCCACTGTATCACTGTGTCACCCTAAGATAAGAAAAAGTAGTGAAATATATGATACAGTATTATGTGTAGCAATATATAAATATAAATGTCTATCTGCAGTATAGGAGTTTCACAGTTAGAAAAGAGTGTCACAGTTTTTAAAGAAGGGGGGGGGGGGGGGGGGTAACAGCGGCCTCGTGAGATCAACAGCTTGTCCACAGCTCTGGGGACATGCTGCAGACACCGTAAAGGGTACAGTATTTTATACATTGGCACTGACTGCTGGCACGCAAGGTGAATCATGAGCTGCAGAATCATCCAATATGGACATAATTTCTAGGATGCTGAGTAGCAGCCTCTCTCAGCAAACCCATCTTATACCAAAGTGCACCATCCACTTTGGTCCTGTCGCTGCGCTTCACTTCTTGATTTCCAAACCGGCGTTTCCTCCGATAAAACGTTTTCTGTCTCTGTAAAAAAGAAATTAATGAAGGAACAAGGAATAACAAATGCTGATATATATAAAAAAATAAAATAAGACAGAAACGTTATCATAAATTAAAGCTGATGCGTACTGTATCATTAAGTAGAATTTTTAATATGGCAGATGATGAAAAGAAATAGTTCTTAAGTCGTCTGTTCCGGTTTGAATACTGTAATCTCTCGAGGAAGATCAAGGCCTAATAGATGCCAGGCCTCCCCCACTGAACACCCAAATGTCTTCCCCTTCATCACATTTGTGTCCCATTTCTAGATGAAAGCGATCCCAGTGCGTCCCATACAGTTCATTTGACATTTGCATGCAGGAACACAAAAGGAATGTTCAAATTATGTACATTTTAAAGAGGTTTTGCCCCTTTTCTGTGTTTGTTGTGTGGTACGTTTCACTGGTTCCACAGAGTCTTATGCCACGGCATTTTTTTCTTTTGTTTTGTTTTCTTTCTTTTTTTTTTTTTCCTTGTTTGACTTCACCCGATGACACAATGTGCAGACAGAAAGCACAAGGCAGACTAGACTTATACGCACAGATGTTTTCAGGCAGGAAGTAACAAACCCCTCCCTCCGTTCACCCGTGTCAGCACTTTGCAGTTTCAACGCCATCGCTTCCCTTTTTCACGAAGCAACACGCAAATCACACTCGCCAATATCTGTTTACATGTTATCAGTACCCACAGATGTACAGTATTGTTTGTCGCCGTTATACGGGGGACGAAATGAGGAAATGAACGCGATGATATGAAATTTAAAAATTCCCATCAATCAGATGTCACGCGCTTCCCTATTAGTGTAACCACTCTGCGCTGACAATAATTATTGCTTTCCTCAGTGACACTTCAGACAAACTGGTTATCTCTGAGCTAAATTGCTTCCAGACAGACCCCTCTCCCAATGCAGCAACGCGCACAGAGGCACAGTCTTGCCTCGATTTTCGCTTCACTTTTTGCTATGTATGATCTCACTATTTGGAGAAGTAGCCATAAGAGCTGATATATAACTGATAATGAGAATATTAATTCAAAAATGATCAAATAAAACTATCCTAATCTTTTGTGCACAGCTGGCAGGAGCGACTTCCTGGCTCTGTGGGTGTATTGATTTTGTTGGTTCTCTCATCTCGTATTTGTTGACAAGAGGCAAATACATACGGCGAAGCTAAATGACTGCTATTTAATTTGGTTTCAGTGATTCGACTGTTTACCTGAAGGGAAAGGATACCGCAGCTTCAGTTATTAGATCATCAGACAGGAGCTGCATACATTTGCACCCAATTAGACACCTAATTGTTTTTAATGAGAGTTTGGGAAACACTACAATTTAGCCCAAACTCGGGTGTATGGCATGTAAAGAGAATCTCGACATTGCAGAATTTGTGCGAATATAACTTTTGGAATGTGTTCTCTAAAATGACTGTATAACAAAAATTAACCCCCATAACATGGCATCTTTCCAGTGTAATATACAGGCTGGATAAAACATCGGAAGGAATTTGATTGGACCGTTGAAAAAGTGGATGTATGTGTGTAGTGCGGCGGCTTAACATCCAGCAATACTGTCATTACACCTGTGAATAGAGATGACAGGTGTAATGACAGTACTGGGTGAAATTGTTCTGGGAAAGACGTTGAAGGAAATGTGATTAAATTTTGCCATAAAAATACAAGAAGAAGAATTTCCTCTTTGGAAATAACGAACATAATGAACAACATGGACAGGGATAATGACGGAGGACAGGACGCTATAAACATGTGGTCAGATAACACCTTGGATATTTTGTTGCTGTATTTCAGCTCTTACTATAGTTAGGTGTAAATAACATTTATTCAAAGATCTGTTATTTCTCCTCTCTGTGGGAGAGCAGAGCTTGAAGTCTATTTGTTGCTTTGATTATTATCATTAATCTTAAAGCAACACCAAACCACTATCATTTCTCTTCCTCTACCTTCCTGCTCAACTAGTGTTGTGTAATGTTGCCATAAAGTAGCAGGGTGCGTGTGTGTGTATCGAGCAGTTTTATGCTTATGAGCACAACCCAACGAGCATCCATAATTTGTTAATTCCAATATGATTAGTTTGTCTGATCTGCCCTGTCTTGGTGTACATGCATCTTTAATAAAGCTCTAAAATACAGTATTAATTACACTGAAGCATAAAATGATGATTTAGCTTCATGAAAACCGGTGCTGAGTGTAGACTCTGCCCAAACTACATAGTCACTCTTTATATTGCATATCGTCGCCCTATTAAAATAATGGCCTTAGTCATTTTTTTTTGACAAAAGTGAGATTTTTTGGCCTAAATCTTCTCTTGATGATTCTGCCACGTCTGGTAAAATCGCCTTAATCCTGAGTTGAAAGGATCATTCTCTTTATGCCCTATAGGACAATGGCCATTTTACTTAGGCCATTTTATTTTTTGCCTAAGTCAAATTTTTTTTTTCCCCAAGTCAGCACAAAATGGCAATTTAACAAAGTTTCATGATGGCGACTGCTTCGAGAAGGGAGATGAAGCTCTAAACAGGAGTCTCGAATCAATTTCTATTGGTGAGTGATAAAAGCTGTAGGCTATAATGTTTTAAAGCAATTTAGCCTAAATTTCACAAGGTATCTTTTGATAATAATATAATATATAAGGTCAGTCAGTCATTTTCTATACCTGCTTATTCCTCATTAGGGTCACATGGTCTGCTGGAGCCTATCCCAGTGCGTTGCGGTGAGAGGCAGGGATACACCCCAGATGGTCACCAGCCAATCGTGGGGCACACACACCATTCACTCACACACTCACACCTACGGGCAATTTAGAGTCTCCAATTAACCTCAGCATGTTTTTGGACTGTGGGAGGAAGCCGAAGTACCCGGTGAAAACCCACACAGACACGGGGAGAACATGCAAACTCCACACAGAAAGGTCCCAGACCCAGGACCAAGGAGGTCTTCAACCTGCGACCTTCTTGCTGTGAGGCAACAGCGCTAACCCCTGCGCCACCGTGTCGCCCTTAAGATATAAGGTGCTGCGCAAAATTCAATAAATATATAGCCAAATATAAAGAAAGAAAGGAAGTTCCAGGATCTTCAGTCTATTTAACAAGCTGATGCCTGTTGAGTGTCATTGCTTAATTGAAAATTTGCCACATCTCAGGTTTCAAAAAGTTGCCAAAACTGGACGTTGGAAATGAGCTACGTTCAATTAAAAAAGAGGCAAAGAAGATCCGGGAAAGTGATGAAAATGGGGAGTGCCTCCTGACCAGCTTGATTTATCTGACATTTGTTTAATTTAACTTAAACCAGGTTTAAAGTTTCCTTAAATCGCACTAGAACATTCGAGAAGTCACTTTATTCTTTAATGTTACATACGTAACACGCAGGGTTCTATGTATGTCCACAGTCATCCACTGTCAAGGCCTTTTTGATTGAAATGATTAATAAATATAATATTCTCCTTATGACGATATTATATGGGAGCATAGTATCTGACTGATATTGATGCCGGTATCAGTGCCCTCCCCCCAAAAAATTCACTTCCTTCCATTGTCCTTGCTCTGTAAAACTGTTGCTTATTTCAATAATCCAGTTTTACCTGCTGGACACGAGATCTCCCCAAAACGTCCGTTATCACCGGAGGCTTCAAGTTTCCAAATCACACCTAAGCTACATACTGGACCACTATAGGCCTCCAAATGAAGTGTGATGTACGTGTGTTAAACTGATATTGAATGTCAGCCCTTCGGCAGATGAATGTGAACACGCAACAACGAACAGGACACGTTTTATAACAATGAAGGGGACTCTAAGGAATATTTAAATCAGGTTAAACTCCCATATTACTACTTCAATAGACCTGCTGCTATTTTACATCAATGGAAGCTTTATTAATTTGCTCATTTGTTGTCATCAAAACTGGAGGAGGTTTCCTCATGATATCTTTAAAGACAGTCGCTCCCTCCTCTAACAGAGACATCACATTTGTCTTCATCTGCCCCGGAGCGCACCTATCCCCTGTTGCTTTCCACTGTGTCACAATGAGTTTGTCTTTCTCCATTAAGTCTTTGGTGTTCTGGAAAGAGGTAAGCCCAGGCTCTGCGCAGACACATTTTATTATTCATTAGATTTTATTCGTTCCATCTCTGCGGTGTCTGGCCTTGCTGGTGGTGCAGCAGCAGTGGAATCACAGAATAAGCCTGACCTTTCTCATAAGGCCTGGGATCGTACACGTTTATTAATAAGCTTGAGGCTATTAATACAATGTCAACCACAGTCCTGATAACTCCGGCATATTTACATTTATGAACACTTTAATGGTGGGTATATGTCTAGGAAATCGTGTTCTAATATCTGTTTGCACAGTCTGCTGCTAGGTGGCTTTGAAGTCAATGGCTTGAATTAAAGATTTTTTTATATGTGGTGTATTAGAGTGTATGTATTATAAGTGTAAGGGTGAATGATTATGGCTTGTAGGCATTATTATCTATATAGGTAGGTATTATACCATCAGTGTGTGGAAATGTGTTGAATGAATGTTCTTTTTATACTTTATATTGTAATATGTTTCTGTTGTCTGTATTATTTTTCATATTATGGATTCTTGAGAGAACAGTGAGGCTAAAAGAGATGCAAACAAACAAACCTTTCTATTTTATACTGATGTTCATTAATATGCTGTGTCCCTTTAAAAAAAAAAAAAAAAAAAACATATACAGCTCTGGAAAAAAAAATAAAAGACCACTGTATTTTTTTTCTGAAATTACCATCTCTAAATGTTTGAATTCCAACACATGCACACCTCATTCTGCTTAAAAAGGTACTGATTAGGTGTTTAACACCTGAACCAAGAACAATGGTGGAGAGCATGCCAAGATGCATGAAAGCTGTGATTAAAAATAAGGGTTATTGCACCAAATGTTGATTTCTGAACCCTTCTTAAGTGTAAACATTAGTATTATGTTGTTTTAAAATGAATTTGATCTTGTTTCGTTGCATTGTTTGACGTCTGAAAACATTGCATCGTTTTTGTTATTTTGACCATTTGTCGTTTTCTGCAAATAATTATGATATTTTTATTTGGAATTTGGGGGAAATGTTGTCAGTAGTTTATAGACTCAAATAAAAATGTTTATTTTGCCCAAACACATAAGTAAAAAAAAAAAAAAGCGATAATTTTGCAGTGGTCTCTTATTTTTTTAGAGCTGTAAATACCAAGGACATTATAGATTCTATGATAACTCGGATCACTTTATGACACCTGCATTATATGGTCATACGGTACAGATGTGCTTGCACGTGCTAAAATAAAAAAAAAAAAGAGCTCAAGCTAAAATAAACAAAACAAAAATCTAACATATGAATGAGTGCAGCTGCCTTTTTCAAATGAAAGCAAACTGTTGACAGGATGTTGAACCCAAGGGGGGTTTCTGTACCACTGATGGAGCTGTTCACAGTAAGTGGTTACACCGTTACAGGAAGTAGAGCAAAAGGTATGGGAAATGAAATGTGAGCAGGGTTTATAAAAGACGAGGTGGCTCATTGCACGATGGGTTAAACATTTTTCAGAGAGCTATTTGTGGCCTGCCGCTTCACACGCCAGATACAGACAGAACGGCATGGAAACGCTGCTTTTTCTATTTCCTCAATTCAACTACATGGCCCCAAAGGAGGAAGCATATTTCAAAATGCTTGGCCCAGAACACTTGCAGACACCAAAGATGAAGGACGACACTAGCAGGTTGGTGTGTTGAACCTCAGTTGTTGTTGACTGTTTACGTGGTTTGCAAAAGGATAATTTAACTGTTTGGTTTAAATAACGGTTGGAGCTCATGTCAGGGATCCGAGCGGTGCACATTTTTGCACAAGATATCAGGTGAAGCAATAGTTGCTTTTTCGCGTAGAGAAGTCTTTCTTTTTTTTCCTGAAGTTTAGCAAAACACCATCATAAAAAACTGTGTGATGTTTCTACATTGTATGAGTGCGATTGAGAACAACTCTCACTATAAAAAGGTTGAATTTTAAAAGCTGCTCTCCTCCATGACACGTCTTTGCTTCCTTTTGGTAACATGTGCAAAATGTGGCTTGTCTTGTGATGTTTTTTATGTATCAGAAATTGCAAAACATGTCATTCGTAGCAAGTCACCGCTTTGGAAACGTGCCAGCGAGAGGTCATTTTATGATTACTTGCTGATTTGCTATATACTTGCATGCACATGCAATTTGTGAAACTTGATGTATTTTCTCCTTTGTTTGCAGTCAGAAAGACAAAGAGAGGAAGAGCCGACTCAGCCTTTTCCTCACCAAGTCTGGCTCTCATGAAAACGTCAGTCCCCATAAAAAGACATCCAGCAAGTGAGACAAAATCCATTAATTACATATGCAAGCAATGCTGTTTTCAGAAGGAATTATCATTTTGAACCTCAGATTTAACTGCCCTCCTACGACTACTGCACCTTTACACAAACATGGCAGCCTAACATGAATCCAAAACATTCATGCTGCATCATTAGGGCAGGAACTGACCACGTCTCTGATTGTTTTTAGCATCTCACCAGAGGCAGCTTTGCAGTGGAGCGACTCCTTTGAAGAACTGCTAAAACACTCAGGTGAGATTAAACACCTAAAATTACTCAAAAACATTGAGTTAAAAAGACTGTTTGTGGTACAGAGCTAATTCCCTGCTAAGCTGGGATCCATATCGCTCATGTGTTATGTTCCAGTCTATAATGGAAGCGGAATCAGGCTGTGCAGCAATATACAATCCTGAATTACCTTTAAACCTGTGATGCAAAAATAATACAAATTCAATAACCGAACTCCTAAAGCTATTGCCCATTTAAATAAATGTAATGGCATCGACGCTGCAAGAACAAGTCCATCACATTTCGAATACATCATGCTCCAGAAATAAAATACAGCATGTCTCACAAGTGCAAAAATACGTATACAGCAATTCCCCAAGATGCAAACATGCAACTTACAAACATTCATAGATACAAACAATCACTGACTGTCCATAAATGTTCATAAAATGCTGTATTGCTGTGCCAAAAAGGACACTGGACATTTTTAGTCTTTGTAAAACATGGTGTATTTGTGTCCAAAGCATGATCTATGAGCAATATGTCATGTGTTTTATTGAAAGGTGTGTTCTTTATGTGCCAAACACAATGCATTAGTTTCTCAATGCTGTTTTGTATTTGCAAATCACACTGCATTTGTTTGCAGACGTTAGTTGTCTGTTTGTTTTGGCAGGAAATTCACTCCATACTCGCCTGCTATCAAACGATTTGCTTCATTTGAGTGGTCAACTGTCATAGATAACCAGCCATTCATTTGGATCAGGTGTGTTGGAAACATCCAAAACAACCAAAAAAGGGCTGGGACCAGGATTTTAAAACACTGTGCTATAGGCAATAGATAGTTAATGAAGAGACCAGTCACAGTTTCACTACATCTTTTCTTATGCGATTGCACCGATGGTAATTTTAGAAACTGTGCAACTTCCTCATCACAAAAGTTTAAAACACGGAAACACTGTAAACCAGTGTGTGTTCTCATTCGGGGAATCTTAATACGCTGAATGCCATATAATGAAGATACTATTAATGTTGAAGTACGCTAAAGCTATAAAAGGTTTATAAACAACTGTTTAAACAGCGAGCAAAAAGAAATTTTATTGCTTTTTGCATGAGGAAGTTATGGAAAGCCTATTCCCCATTTGTGCACCCTTTTACAATCCAACATGAGCCTTTTATCCACCATGAAAATGAAAAGGAAACAAAAAAAGAAGTACAGGTTTAGTTTTTCACAGCTGTAACTAACTGCAAGTCTTTGTGTCTCTACATCAGATGGGGTGGAAACCTTCTCTCAGTTCCTCAGGACAGAGTTCAGCGAGGAAAACATAGAGTTCTGGTTGGCCTGTGAAGAATACAAGACCATCGATTCTGGGACAAAGCGGCTGTCCAAAGCCAAATATATTTATACAGTTTTTATTGAATCGGATGCCCCCAAAGAGGTATGACATGGCGCGTTTATTTATCATAAAAGACATGGGTTTTGCACAGCAAAATATGCTATGAAACGGAGCTGGAACGGCTCAAACAGCCCATGCGGTTCTGCATTTTTCTGCTTATTTGTCACTGAGGGCTGTTGGAGGTCTAAAATATTAATGTCACTGCCATAAAAATAACAGTGGGTGAATTCTGAAGCACTACATAGCCACGAGCCTGCAGCACGCTGACCTTTATTAACAGTTGTTAGGAGCGGCGGTTTGCTGGGGTCATGCATCAAGTGCATGCGAGGCTGCGAAGCAGGTCGGGTTATTTCTGTGAGACACAGTTGCGGCGCGAAAGGTTTCCATTCCCTTCGTGAGGATGAGACCACCATCCGGTATGCGAACAGGGCCTACAGCAAACCTGACCGTTGAGAACTGCCGTCTGGTTTGAGGTTGTGACATTCCTCTGCAGAACTAGGAGAGAGCATCACCCACACACTTTCACAGTATAATGACTGTATATGTAACTATAGTGCATGAATATCCTGAAGCGTGCTGCAGCAACATTCGAGCATACAGCGGCCTGAGTCATTTGCAGGTTGATCCACATGTAAATGAATGTGACATTCTGTAGTGATGGTAAGAGATAGCGTGGCTTCATTGTCATGAAACACTGTAAGCTGCAAGTCTCTCAAAGGCGAAACTCTGTGAAGGCGATTGTCATAATTCGAATGGTCTTAATGAGTATTTTTAAAACAGGCAATTAATTATCGAGTCTCTGAGCCAGAAAACGGACACCCTTATCTATCCCAATAACCAGAATATATTTTAGAACCTGATATGTGTCAGTAGTTGTTTATTTTAGTTTAAAATTCCAATTAGCAGTTGGCGCCATCAAAAACAAAGCATTGATCCTTTTTTTTTTATTTACCCTGAGTACTGTGACATTGTCCGCAAAGTCACATTTTTGTTCATTAAAAAGGGAAATCTAGAGTACGGAGTTGGTGATAGGTGGTAGGAAGGGCTAATTAATTAACACAGCAAGGCCCAGAGAAGCATATTTACAGTCTGGAAGTGGCTGTCGTAATGTGGATTGTCTTTTTTTTTAAACCGCGCAGATGTGGATTTCTGCTTTTTAGAAAGGCTCTACCACACACTGTCATTGTGGATGTTGTGGTTTCTCCTTTCTCCTTGGGCTCTCAGAAAGAGCCCATTATTAATTCCAAAGGGAAATTGCATAAAAAAAGGTCTTTTGTTGGGTTGTTTTGAGCCTTATCCAAATCCACCATGGAGGACACAGTATCCCTAACCGATGTATTCAAGTCCAGACAAAAACGTGCACGGGCGCGTCACGGCGTGAATTTTAAGTAATTAGCGGATCTGCCGTGTGACAATAACTGTTAATTAATTTGTTCATGTATGTCCTAATGTACTTCTCATGCTCTCACCTCTCGCTCAGGTCAACATCGACTACAACACCAAGATGGCCATCCAGAAGACCATAGCACAGCCCACGAAGACCTGTTTTGAAACGGCCCAGATGAAAATCTACAGCCTGATGAAAAAGGATTCCTACCCGAGGTTCCTGCAATCTGACATTTACCTGCGTATCACCAGGCGGAAAGGTCCGGGAGCCACCATGTTCCGAAGAAGGTCACGCTCCTGCGTATTCAACGAGAGAGGCGAGGCCACATCTCAACCTTCAGCCTGGTAGTTACATTGGATTATTACGTACACAGAACGTAATCCACGCCGAGCGGTTGTTAAAGGCAGAGTATGCAGGATTTGTGGGTCAGAGCCGGCCCTGCCTCCCCAGCTCTGCATAGGCAGACGGGACAGTGAACATGAATCCTAAAGCAAGAGGGACCAGGCAAGAACAATGCCATGAAACATAAATAAGATTATTCTATGTAAATTCTACCACAGCCATAATGTTCCATAGCACAGATAAAACACATCTATTGCCTGTCCTGTGCAGCTTTTTGTTTCGCCTCTGCAGCAGTGCACTGACACACGACGAGGGGTTACACACACACACACACATACTTGTTAATCTGACCCTGTGGGGTCATGTGTCAGATACCACGACGTGGGGACCGCCCTTTCTAAATGATACAGACAGAATTTCAACTCCAAAACAAATCTTTTAGGCCAATGTCCCCACTGAGATAGACAAACGAACACACACAGAGACACACACTCACAATTATTGAAAAGGATTTCATTTTCTATGAGATTATATATTCTTTTTTTAGGAAAAGCCTGCATACTCTGCCTTCAAAAAATTATTTTGTGTAGCAGAAGTTAATTATCCACAGGCTTGCTTCTGCAGAATGAGTTTTTTTTTTTATTTTTTTTTTTTTTTGTAAGCACAGGGTTCAGGGTGGATTTTGTACCATGGCAACTGTCCAGCAATCAAAATCCGAAAAGGCTTTTTTTTTTTTCCTCTCTTTTTTTTCTTTTTGATTTGTTTGTTTTTTATTTGGGGGATTACTTGCCAAGTGTTAGAAGAAAAGATTGATACCACTTTCACCTCAGTACGCTAAATATGAAGCGACAGGCAGAATCTAGTTAGTTTAATATAAGCCTCGAAACAACAGAGAAACAGTTAGCCCTGCTTTTGCACAGATACAAAAAACAGATCTTTTACATGTGCCCAGTCTTTATGCTAAGTTAAGCTGATTGACTGTAGCTTTACATTTACTGTTCCTACATGAGAGCGGTATCGACCTTCTCGTCTAACGCTCAGCAAGAAAGCAGATGTGAAAATCTCAAACCTTTCCTTAAGTACTACATGGCTGGACAACAACTATAGGTCTTTAAAATAAAAGTATACATAAAAAAAAAAAAAGTTATTAGGCCACTACATTGGATCCATGTAGTAAATTGGACAATAAGGGACAGCCTCCGGCCAATCAGAATTGAATACTCTTTGTGGTCATTAAACAGGACTATTCTGCAGCATTTGGAGCAATATATCTGTTCTCTTTCTCCGAGGCACCGCACTGTTTGTGGATTCAATTACATTTTTAATTGATTTTTTTTTTTTTTGGGGTGGGGGGGGGGGGTCAATTAAATTTTTCAAAACTTGAATGACAATGGTTGGAGACAGTATCGCAGCTGAAGTGCCTCCATACTACTGACAGTATCCAGCCAGCTGACTTCAGACATGTTAGGATTTCCGATGCTTTGTCTTCCAATCTATCAATAGCACCTTATACAACATTAATACATTACAAGCTAATTTAACCATCTACTGTAACTGAAACGGAAGGGCTCTCTCTGTCTGAAGTTCTGTATGTCTGTCCGTCGGCTTTCTTAACAACGGTTCATCCAATCGACTTCACATTTGTCTGGCGTATGTCTGTGGACCCGAGGAAGCGCTGTGTTGAGTTGTTCGGGTGAACGGTTCTCGAGAAAGCTGCGAGCAGCAATACCGGAGGCAAAGCAGTCGGCCCATTCCAACCAGGAATGTGTTGAACTAGTATCTCATTAAAATAGACTCATGACTTTATCCCTCTCAATGTCCTCCAGAATAACTTGCAGTGAAAGCCTGCAGTCATGGTGACTGCGAAGCACTGAAACGTTTTAATGAGGTGTATAGATCCCTCTTTTTTGTTAAAATATATCCCATAATACATATCTTCTTTGAATACTAATATTACATTTCATGAATTGTGATTGCTGTTTCAGTTCTCTGCCATGTAATATAATTTATGTATTACTGCGATCATATGTTTTGCCTTGCTGTTGTAAAATGTACATATTATAATGTGGAATAATTCAAATAAACACTTTCTTATGACCGCTGTTTTAATGAGACTTCTTAGTGTTATTAATTAGTTAGAATGACCACATGTAAATGAGAGAAATGGATCCATTACGCGTGCATAATACACTAGTGGAGAAAATCGTGTAGCTCCCTATTCCAAATCACTGAAAAATTAATAGACCATATCAACTCCCACCAGTCTAGCACAGAATTATTCATGTTACTGTATATGTATGCACAAGCTATATGTCTTATAGAGACAAATACATATCAATTCAAAGCTGTCAGTGATCGCACCAAGATCGCCCCCAAACTCTTGAATATGTATGTATAGGAGAGAATATACTAAGCAACATAAATGTGCTCACTCATATACACACAGACGCGCCGAGAGATGAAGGGAGGGATGAAGGCCATCTCAATTTAAGCTACTGTCACATTACAAAAGCTGGTTTCGTAATTGTTTTAAATCAGAAAAATGTTTTTTTTTTCATCCGCTGTAATTGCCATGAAAAACACATGGATGGTCCTATACAACGTTCTTCGCAAATGAAATGAATGACGACCACTTTCAGTGAATTGTGGGCGTTTTATTCAAATTTATAGCGCCTATTGTCTTGACCCGGCCACGACAAGATGCTGCAATGGGGCGATGGGTCACACTCTTGTGCTAAATGATGATGGAATTGGACACACACACACATACACAACTTTAAAGCTACAAGTGTGTAACCTTGTAGCCCTGTAACACATACGTTTATGGTCTATTCATCCAAAAACAAGCGTAAAAGTTGGTGGTAATTAGTTGGAATGACAACGGTTTAACAGATGCAACACAGAACTGGTTGATGATGTAGACTTTATGCTATTTCTAGTCGCTCAAGATCGGGCTAATTTTGACCCAGGAAGACTACACAAGGCAATATGAGGGTTAATCCTGCGTCAAAGCAGATGGCACCAACATGCGTACCCTTCGCTTCTGTCTTCTTACTCGAATAGTCACAGAATGTGGGGAACGTAATGATGTGTTAACAAAGGTAACAAAGGTAAAGGAGCTCAGCTGGCCTGCCAAATTCATCACAGCTTAAGATCCGTTGCCCGCTGAGAACTTGCTGACAGATTTCTGGTTTCTTCCCATTGGTATTTAAATTTAGGCTTCAGTCTGCCTTTGAAATCATTCCCAAGTTAACAATGTATTGTAGGAGCTCTGAGGGGGAAGAGAACAGAAAGCAGCTTTCCCTTTCCTGAAGAAATGTATTACAAGAAGAACAGGCATTTTTTGACAAGTTTAAAACAAAAGGATTTATAGTAAGAGAGGAGTGTAATGCAGATTCTCTCTGACAAAATGGGTTTCTTTAAAAAAAAAAAGATTCATCAGTTTCAACTGTCAGTAGTTTTGGATCTTTGGGCTCCAGTTTCTTAACTTACAAACACATTTAGTAAAAGATATGCTGACTCTGACATTGAGCTGTGAAATATCCCCCATACATATCTGTTTGTGCCTGATGCTGCTGTTGCCTGAAAACAATATTGGCGAACAAATAAATTTCACTGAAACTGCAAACCGGAGGCTGGATGAAAGTCAAGATGAAAGTTTGTACCTTCTTAAAAACACTAAGTGATGTGTTCGGAGCATATTTATGAGGAACTATTGATATAAGTGAGTGGGTCTTGCCTGAGGATCAACTCAAAGATTGAGCTGTGGTCTTCAATTATTACAAGTTTTTCTGTAGACAGGATTAACTCTTAAAACAATCTTTGTATGCTGTTGGTTAAATATATTTAAAACCAATTCCGCAAAGAAGGCTTTATGCTGGTTACACTAGACCTGCTGGGGAAAAGGAAATATTTTCCTTAAGAATATGCTTCAAACAGTCGCTGTTGCTCCTGTTGAGGTGCCTCCGTTTGTAATTGGAAAGGGAGCATATCAAAATGTTTGTGTGAGATCCTGTGAGAAGTGCTGCATATTTCTGGAACTCAGGCTGATTCTGATTGCGTTCTTCAACCATGTTGAGCAGGTGCTCGTCCTTGAATTCCTCTGTCATTGTTTGTTTAGTAAGTAAGGAAGAAGGGTCGCTTCAGGTGGCCGCCGCCGCCTGTTTTCAGGTTACAAATCGCTTGCTTATTACTTTCAGAGGTTAAGAAATGGATTTATTTTTTTGGTAACGTCTTTATCCTACAATAAACACCACCATGCAGCCTCAGTGGAGGGATCAGAAACACAAATTAATAAAGCAAATGGGGCCAACGGTGAAGAGAAAGACGCAGATTTGATGCTGTCACCAATTACAGAGAGGTGGACACATGAGGAAATTATAAAATAGTTAGAGGGGGGGCTGGAGAAGACTAGAGTGCCACCCTGTGTATGGTAAAATATTGCCACAGAAATGCATTGCTGTATCACCAACCGTACACAATGTATTTCACTGTAGGTATGAAGAGATGTCAAAGCCCTTTTACAAAGTGAAATGACTCTATAGAGTCCCGTTGTCCTTGGATGCTATTAAAACCGAGCATGCTGGTGTCCATAAATAACTTTTGAGATGCATAAACACTAAATTGCACGTGGCGAACGCAGCTCGGCCCGCTCTGCATGCAGACAACACCGCACAGTGTAATCATCACAACCTTTCTGCGCAGGGCTATTTTTTTTGAAAAACAAATTCCTAGACCTGGTGTGTCCACACACATGCAAAATAGGTGCAGCCTATTTTTCCATCACCTGTTGCGATTTACATCCTTGGCTTGTTTGGTCCCATCACATTAGTGGTCAGGAAGGTCAGGATAAGTTGAAATGCTGACACCGGATATACTAATGGTGATCTATGTACAATGGTTTACCAGTAACCTTCAGGTCAAACGGATTAGAAGACTGTCCTCCATATATAGCACCTGAATATGTAACACAGTAAATATGAATCTTTGTGTTTAGGCCTAATTAGCACATTAGCACAGAGCTAAGTTAAGACGATAAACACCAGTGTGTCATGCTGCTATGTATTTGTTAGCATCAAATTCACTGTACCACTGTATCTAAGTACAGCCTGACAGAGACAGTAGGATTTTAATCAAAATCCCAACTTCTCAGTTTCAAAAGTCAGCGATATCCTTCATCAACTGCAGGCGTCGTATGAGACTTATGAATAAATAAATGCTTTTTTATGTTGTTGTTTTTTCACATTGTCATATAAGGAACACAGCAGATATGCAAATGTCAGGATAATGAGCCTTTTCCTTGATAATGCATTTGGTTGCTATTTGCTTATGGTCGTGATCTTTCACAGAGATGCCTGAACCAGCTGTTATTGCCTTAATTAAATCTTATTCTGAATTTTACACATGGTGCTCTGCCACAGCAGACCTTTTTGTTACTATATTCCTAATTAAACCCATAAAAAACTGGTTCTCATTTAGTGGTGAAATGTTTGATGGTAACAAATTAAAAAAGTTTTAATCACATATTTTAAATTCCCTGTATGCACTCTGACATAAAGCACCTACTACCCTCATATAGTTAAATCTAACTTGATGATAATCACAGTTTTGGACGAGAGGTCAGGTCAGTTTAAATCACAGCAAAGCTCTCGCTCATCTTGGGGTGCGACAGACATGGAGGTAAGCCCTGTGTCTACCAGCAGCAACAACACTTTGCATACAGATTTCCATATATTCCATTTATGTTTGTGTGTGTTTGTTGTGTGTGTGTGTGTGTGTGTGTGTGTGAGAGAGAGAGATTTGTTCAGTCACTTGACTCCCTCATTTCCAAACAATCACAACCTCATCTTCAGTCTTGCAGGATCCTATCTTTGTCTCCCTTCATAGAGGACAAGGAGATGGCGATAAAGTGAGTTACTGCATAATTGATTACAGGGCCTTTACCATTTTCATCAGGCAACAGGTTACAGCAGCCATGTGGAAAATACCAAGGAGGTTTTCGCTCACCGTAAGTTTTGTATCATGATGTTAAAGGGTTGCTCTCAGGTGCCGACTGTCATGAACCGAATGTTTACAGGTCATCATAAAGCATGACATTTTGTATACGATTAATAAGTCATTCGCATGTTTTTAGGGAATATGTGGTATGGAGATGCCACTAATTGAGCTAGTGATAGATCTTGATGCTCTTTTCAAGGGTAGATTGTGTTGCTTTCCAAAGGATCCACTGGAGGACGTTGAGACCTGGAGTGAATCTGTGGACAAAGTCCTCAGTTGTAAAGGTGAGAGCCTTTTTTTTTAGATTCCAACGAATTATGGTACCGATTGGTATTCAGTCCTGCTCCTGCCTCTTCCTTTCAAGTCCTATACACGCTTAATGCATGCTCACTCTCTGTGATTTCCAGGTGGACAGATAGCTTTCCGGGAGTTCCTGAGGTCTGAGTACAGTGAGGAGAACATACTGTTTTGGCTTGCCTGTGAGGAGTACAAAAAAATCAAGACAGCCCCAGAGATGATCTCCTCCGCCAACAGGATCTACTCAGAGTTTGTCCAAACTGAAGCACCGAGACAGGTAAATGCAAGGTATAAAAGAAAAAAGGAATTCAAGTTCAAAAAATTGGAAATATGCACCAAGATAGTTGTGAAGTAATAGGTATTTATGCCTTGTGTGGAAGTAAAACTATAGAGTTTTAGTGCCAGATGATGATAAAAGTTGCTGTAAGATGCCCCTGGGTGATCTCGTCTGATTTCAGATCAACATAGACTGCGGTACAAGAGAAAACATAACAAAGAACATCTCTCAGCCGACCCTGACTTCCTTTGATACGGCACAGAAGCTCATCTACAGTCTAATGGCCAGGGATTGCTACCCACGGTTCCTAAAATCTGACATCTATCAGGGACTCCTGAGGAAATCCGCTTCAAGGTGACTTGTTTTGAATCTGACATCCTCCCAGACAGACTCGCAAAGGCTTCTTTCCCAAACTGATCTACTGTAGCAATCTTTGATTCCAGCGTGAGTAATGAGTTTATGCCAAACAATCCAGACCCAAAATGCTTTTTTTCCCCCCCAATCTGCGTTGCTCAATAGACAGATGCACTATAAGAGAGTTTTGAGCTTGTATTATACGTTATCTCTGTAATTACGTTAGGGTAGAGATTGTGCACATACTTATTTCTATGAATATCCTCATTTTCTCTGCCTCACTCCATGACGTTGATAATGAAAAGAATTCCCCCTCGTAAAGTATTATCTACACGTTATCTAATTGATTATGCAAATATAAATTCTCATATGCGCTGACAAATTCAGCTTTTACACACAAATAAATATGTGAATGTATTGTTAAACTTCTGCCTCTTTCTGTGTTCTATGAAATAAAAAAAATAAAGTTCTGTTTTCTTGCTTTTAAGTATCTTGCATACATGCGGTTGAATGACATTTAGGCGTAGCCGTTTTTTGAATATCATTCAAATCATCCGTGTCATAGTCAGAGAACGGCTGCGACTGGTCATTCAAACACCAGGTGGCAAGCGAGTCCTTCCATCACTCTTCACATGAGTTTGCTGTACATGTTGCATTAAGTGAAAAGGAACTGTGTGAATCAACGCTGTTTGAAATTCCAGACAATGGGGGAGGTAGGGGTGTACTTTCAGTGGCATTTGACTCATGCTGAATTCATTCATTAAAAAATGAATCTGAGGGGTTCAAATCATGACTTGGAATCTGAGGTAGTGGTAATAAACATCCTTGTTGGACTTTATGTAGACATTATATCCAAGGAAAGTTAATAAGTTGTGTGGTATAGAGTTTAATTGTTTTGCTGGTGGTTTCCAAAAACTTAATTAGACTAATCATAGATGAAAAAACATGCAAAGTACAAATGAGTATAATAAAAAGCATGGTTCCCAGACGGATAACTTTTAGACATGTTCACATCAGCAGTCCATAGTGTACAACTCACATGGAAAATATTGCTATGGGAATGGGTTTTCAGGTCACAAGGAGATAAAGCATATACGACAACATGACATTGTTACTTTGCAGTTTGACCTTTTTGTGTTTGTTGTCTGACATGTTTGGAAAGTGGAAGTAGGCACAACGCGGTTCCTCCATGTGACTATGTTCAGACAAACATTGTGTTCTGTTTGCGCTGATGGCATTGAATGTACAGGGGATTTATTTTAGGTTAGGGCAGAAGCTGTTATGTGTTTTGCAGACATAGCTCACCACAACTTCCTCTGGTTTTAGAAAACCCTGGCTGCCTGCCCTCTTTGCGGGGGTTTAGTGTTAAGTTCGTTGGGTGTTATATAAGAAAAGAAAAGAAAAAAGGTTTGATCATTTACCCTAATGAAACTGCAGATTATTGCACACGGGAAGTGTAGAAGAAGGAAAAAACAAATTACAGAACCGGAGCATAGTTATTGAGGGAACTCACAGATGGGTGTTGCAACTAGTAAAAAAGAAAAAAAAAAAAGATGTCTGCGATAACGGTTTATGTCACCACAGCAAGCTATCAACAGCTGCGTGCTACAGAACATTTCCTGTCTAGCATACTGACACGACCACAGTGTGACAACAAAACTCACCTCAAGTAAGAGCAGCTCGTTATACTTGATTATTATTTTGAGGTTATATTTGTTTTACATTCAGACTTTGCCAAGTGTTCACTACATTTATCAGGCTTGCGGCTTATTAACAGTGTGAGCCACAGCATGCTTGTATAAAAGGTCTTTGCAATTTCTCATGAGTTGTTTCAACCTACGCATTTACTCCAAAGTAAATTAAAGGTTCTTTCCATTTTTTTTTTCTTCCATTCATTTTTTTTTTTTTTTTACCAAATATGACTCCGATTTATGAGGCTTTCACCTTGAGTCAGATACAAAACCATCACTGTGATTGTTAAACTATTATATTTATCATTCAAGGTATTTTGAATTCATTTATTAACAGTTATAAGTGTAGATACAATACAATAGCAGCATGAGAAAGCTGACTGATGACTGAACACACAGTTGTCAGTTATAATCATCATTTATAAAAGACAGAAGTTGATCTGCAGCAATTTCCACATAAAAAGTACTGATTAATGACATATGGCTTTCATCATCTAGTTTGAACTAATAAAACTGAGGAACCCCGCCAAAACCAAATACTGCTCATGTTCCTCCTGACTTTTAGGAGGAATTTCCAGAAAGCTTTTATTTTGTTGAAAGTTTCTGTTCATGTTGGAGCAGAAAGTGAATACATGTCTTTAGGTGCATAACCTCGGAGGGGAAACATTTACTGCAAGACCAGGAGGGAAATCAGTGACACAGTTCACTAAATAAAACGTAAGGTGGATGAAGACCTCTGCAGTGAAACTATATGAGACATAAAGTCATCCACATCCACTTTCGGTGTCTGTGTGTTTGAGACAAGATGGAAACACTTTAGGCGGCTTAGTGGTCCAAGACACTTAACCACAGTGTCCCTGGTTTGGTTCCAGTGGGCAGTTTTTGTTACATGTCACCCCCATGTTTCCTGTCTGCCTCCACTTTCAAGGATCAAGTAATGCCAAAAGGTTGTAACACGGAAACAATATGACTAAAGATATATAACAGTTCAGAAAATGAAGATCAACTTTGCTGTGGACTGGATTCCAATCATGACACATTTGGCACATGGATTAAGTTTAAGGAAAGTAAAAAACTAAGATTCTATGGTGTTGTTCAAGCAACAGGCTAAAAGTTTGGACACGCCTTCTCATTCAATGTGTTTTCTTTATTTTCATGACTATTTACATTGTAGATTCTCATAGTTTTCAGTTATTTCACCTTTTTTTTGTCAAGTACATAACTCCACATGTGGCCATTCATAGTTTTGATGCCTTCAGTGAGAATCTACAATGCAAATAGTCATGAAGATAAAGAAAACACATTGAATGGGAAGGTGTATCCATACTTTTGGCCTGTAAATTTTGACTTTTGACTGAAAATTTGTCAAGAATTTCTAGACAGAGTCAATGATGGCAGCTTAGAAAGTGTTACCAAAGTTACCAAAAATTTTGAAAGTGCCATCATCTTAAAAGCGGGATGTAACTTGTGTTCACCAGCTGCTGCTGTTGCATTGACTAGAGAACGGTAAATGCTAAACCAGTTTAATGACAGCAAAAGTGATGAAGTAAGAGTGCAGCCGTGAAAACACCCGATCTTATAACACGTGAAAGCAAATAAGTCCCTTTTTCCGTAACTGCAGTCGAGAGCAGCAAGCTCAGCAGCTGAAACAAAGGCTGTCTGAGCAAAATGGAACGGAGACAAAAGCTCAGCATTTGCCTATCTGCTGCTGAATCTTCCACTGTGCCATTTGCATCCTCACTCTGAACAAACATGTAATCATGCGCAGGTACAGTACAGGCGGGCAGCTGTAGTTGTGGATGTAGTCGGCGCCAAACTTGCGTCATCCCCGACTTCCTCTTTTTCTGTGGTTAGTTCAGCGTGATGCTGTGACGCGATGCTACACCAACTTCTGCCATATATAGAAGTGGGCGCCGAGCGGGCGCTTTCAAGCAAACGCAGCAGCAGCAGCAGCCGTGGATGTCACAGCTCGCCAAGAGCAGCCCAACACATAGTCGCATATAAACCCAGAGTCGTGCATCACTGCCATGCCAAGTCTAGTCGCATCAGCACCAAGGGAGCTGCGCCAACTCAACATGGACACTGACAACAAGAAAAAAGGAACAGACAGGTAAATATTTTAATTCAACCGCTGCATTCTGTTCGCACTGATCAACTTTTTAGAATGAGCAAACATGTGATCCTCATTGGTTTGTGTTTGGTTAACCAGCAGCGGAAACCTGAAATCTCGACTGCAGAGTAGATTGTCCCAAGCAAATAATACCGAGGGGTAAGTGAAGTGAAGTGTTGTTTTGCAAATGTCATAAGGAAACAAAACCTCCAAACTGTTTAACAATGTTTGTGCATTAGTGACACTGGACCTTTCGTTTTTTTTTTTACAGGCTTTCTTTCGAGGAGATCTCCCAGTGGTCACAATCACTCGAGAGACTTTTAGCATCCAAATGTAAGTGGACCACTTTCAAAGTCCCGGTTTCAAGTTACATTTGATACACTTTCTCAGCACTGGCTAACTGTTGTTGCTTTCACCTCCCTGTTTTAGATGGCATGAAGATTTTCCAGGCCTTCTTGAAGTCAGAGTTCAGCGATGAAAACATTGAATTTTGGCTGGTTTGTGAAGAGTACAAGAAAATCAAGTCTTCCTTCAGGACGAGCTCCAGGGCCAAAAAGATATTCAAGCGCTACATTCAAGCCGAGGCTCCAAGAGAGGTATGCACAGAGGCTTTTGAGAGTTGGAAATACATAATATACATCGCTGTTGATCAGTTATTGACCGCTATTATGGTTCTTCTGCTTCCAGATCAACATTGATCACAAAACCCGGGACCTGATCAGGTGGAACATTAAGACGCCCAGCACAGTTTGCTTTGACGATGCACAGAGGATTGTCTTCGGGCTCATGGAGAGGGACTCTTACCCTCGATTCCTCAGGTCCGACATCTACAGGACTCTACTGGATTCTTTATCACAACCAGTGAAGATGTAAAGAAAGCAAATACCACACTGTGTTTGTAGAGACTGAACTGTGAAGCTGAGTCTATCGATGTGCTACCTGAGAGACACTAGGTGACGACATCTTTCTCCTGGGACTACTGGTGGTGATTCTTTAATGCCAAGAGCAGCCAAAAAGCTGTTATTTTCTATATATTCATGATGTCCTTTTAAGATGGAGAAGTCTTGCCTTGGTATTGCCCATCATGCCCATGGCCTCATAAGACTGTATTAAAGAGAAGTAGCTGGCTTTGTAGGGAAGCGGTCGGAGAGGGTTCATTCAGCACCACTTGTGACGGAAAATGATGCGTCTAGGTGAAAAATGGCCACAGTTATACATTAATCAAGAGAAGCTGCTGTGAAAGCACTTGTAAAGCATAAAGGGCTTCCCAGAGATGCCACAGTAATGTAGTGAGAATGCTGGGGACTTTCTGCAAGTGACGCCAGGAAGTTTGCGCAGTGCAAACAGCACCTTCCACCCAAGATGCAAGTGCACGAGCTATGATATGCATTTGCACATCATTTGAAGTTTGTCATTTTCTCACTAAAAGCAATATATGCAAATCTAGATGTGGCTTTTCAATGCACAGCCCTATGCATGTATTTTATTTTATTTTTATTTTTTTCATTCTGACGTCAGTGCTGTCAGTGCGATGACAAGCTGTTACAATTATGATGATGTTTTATAAGCTAAATGATGACAATGTATTCCGCGGGTTGTGAAAACATTGTGAATGTGAATATTACGGTGGATTTGTACATATTTAATAAAGATTATTGAATTTCCTTTGAAAATCTGTGTGAAACTTTGAATGTTGAGTCACATAATGACTAAAATCTAGTCAGACTGGCACATATGAGGTCAGGTTCCCATTACTCTTTATATATAAACGTTGTCTTGAAAATACACAGGGTCACAAATCCATTCATTCGTTTATTTTATTTTTTGGTACATTCAGATACCTACTGTATATTTTTTGTATTTCCTGTGTATTGGCTTTGATGAGTACTCTGTACTAGGATCATTCACTCTACAATATATGAAACTATGTGTACATTTTATGTTCACAGATCCAAAATGTATTATTCATGGTGATCTGCGTGTATGCTACAGACGCTCTTTTTAACAGAATGCAATAAGACAGGATGCTCTGATCTACACATCTGCTCTTACACAACACTTTCATGTGTCACTGGACTTTTATGATTTCGAAACACAGTTTTAATCATCATTCCACTCAGACTTTCGTTTGTCACTTTAGAAATCTGACAAGCCTCTAATGCCTCGTTGTTAATGGAGCAGAAACTGTTTCAAACTGAAACTGCGTTTGTCCTGAAAAAACACCAAAAAGGAAGTCTCCTGGTGGGATTTCAACAAGTATCACTTTTGTAAAGGTTACAAAGATTAGGAGGAAGTGTTAAGACCTAACTGCCTCCACCACATCCTCTTTTAATCTCACGCCCGCGTGTAGACACTCCCACAGAGACGTGTAAAACAGATAACCGTCAGTATAGAGGTGCCACAGTAATTAAGACAAACATTTTTTTTTTTTGCTGTTTTTTTTTTCGACTTGCGGGGTTAAACTAAAGCGTATGGATCTCTGATTAACAAGGCGTCATGTCCTAATTTGCACTGCTGTTTGCATCTACTGTAAAAGACAGGATGTTGAAGTTGTCACATAATGCGTCATTGATGCAAAACTTTGCGCATATCCACTATCTACTGTATGTACTGCTCAGTCATGTAGATGCTAAAATGCGGTGTAAATTTTGTTGCCACATTTGTCATGAGACAGAAGTCATCCTTTTGGAACCACATGAGCTGTATAGGTCACTGGATTACTATGCAATGTTGCTCAGCCGGTTCAACAAACGGCACTTTGTTTTCAGGTCTATTTCAGGCTTAGGTGAAAAATGTTGTGTGGCGATTTTCTGAGAATCTTTTCCAGTCTAATTTCTTGACTTTAAAGAATTTTTTTTTTTTTTAACAAAAACAAAAGGACAACTGAGTTCACACAGCAGAAAAAAAAAAAAAAACAGAAGTGCACGTTCCATGTTTTCATTTTCTGTTTAGAGTTGAAGCGGGACAGGCGAAAAGCGGTTGCTCTTATCAGATTAAAGACGTTTAAAGTCACATCGGTGTCATCACAGCATTTCATATATCAGATAAAATCACTTGTGTGCGTGTGCTATAAGTGAGTGAATAACCACAAGAGAAAAAAATATCACAATCATCATCACATAATGCATCTAATCTATCTCAGTATGCATCATTGGAAAGACATGAGAACAGGTCAGACACCCGAAAAGGCTCAGGGCCACCGGACACCATTTGAATAAGCCTGTTAAGAACACGTTGAATACAATACAATACAGGTTGGCCTGGTGTTAGCCACTGTAATATGAGCTGCATATGAAAACATGTAAAACTAGTATCTACCCCACTATCAATGCAAACTAGACTCAGCATTTACATCGACAGTGCCGTCTTATTTCAGAACAACATTACCCAGTTATTCATTCATATCATGCAGTACAATTCACTCTGATTTTTACTATTATGCATCAATCAGTAGCAGGCAGGCTGCTTGGATATACTGATTATGAGTGACCTAAATATGTATGATTACCCTGGTTATACTTGTATGTGGGTAACGATGTAACATGCATAAGACCTAGATTTTGTGTTTGGCTTCACTGGTCGGCCCGTGATTACAGAACTTCCTGTGCAATGACCTTAATAATGTTCCGGTGTGCTACAAAAGAACATCTGTATTAAGTCATAGGGGCCTATTCATAGTTTTTTATGATTTATTTTAATAAACGTTTCTGATGTTTCTATTTCCTCAGGTTATTTATCGATCAGTGGATATCAATGGAAACTACGCTATCATTTTCTGTTATATTTTTCCATTCATATACTTCTTACAGGTCAAATCGTGTGATCAAATTGTGCGATATTCATCAGTATCTAGCAGAACAGACTTGGCAGAAATAAAATATAATATTCACAAATATTTATATTTAATAATTATTATAATGTATATTATTCAATTAAAACAAGAATTTATGTACAATCATTACCTAAGATTGAGACATTTTATCTACATGGGGAGCAGATTTCATCTACGATCTTCCAAATTACACTTTTCGTGGCAACTCTAGGTTCAACCATTACTGGGTACTCAGTTAATTGCTACTACTACTCCACAAGAAACTACGCACTATACCTTTAAGATGTCTATTTTATTGGTACAAGAGCAGTATCTAAAATCATCATTCATTCTGTTGTGGTATCTTTGCAGCATTTAAAATGCAACTTATATATTACCTTACAAAATGGGCCTAAGCACTAATGTAACTCTTCGTTAATCCAGATCCCACTTCTCAAGTAAATGTGCATATGAATGATTACTGTATTAATAACTGATGTGGGTACAGTGCTTAAGGTGCAATACTCTGATCCACTCACTCTGTTTATTTAATAACTGTATCTTGCTGTAAAAGTCCAGTTTTCAGTGCACTTTTGGATGCAAAGCTGCAGTTTTACCCTGTCACAGCTAATCTCTTTTATCAAACACCCAGGCCTGCAAACTGGACTACTTCACATGCATTGTCACTGCCTCATTGGCAGATTAGATCTCAACTATGCTGTTTTTTTTTATTATTTGGCCTGCAGGGTGTTTGACGTTTTACGCATTTACAACAATGCCTTGTTCAACAGACCATTCGGTTCAGAGCACTAACTGTGTGATTCTATTTAAAGAACACTGGGAACATTCTTGTCTCATGAATGAATAGTTGAAGGAGTCATAATAAAGTGACAGGTGACCTTGAATAACTTTTGGAGGAAGGGATTAAAAAAAAAAGAGGCATTGCCACTGTCTTGAATGCAATAGAGGTGTAACTATCATTACAGAGAAGTTACAAGAAGATTGATATATTCATTTATAATTTGATTTTAGAGTTGATCATCTGACTTTTCATCTAATTAATTGTGCAGTATTACATTTATGACCAAATACTGTGATACAAGTACTGAGTTCCTTCAGCCTTGCTGGTACTTTCTGTTTAGCGCTAATTAGCATTATCATTCGAGTCAAGTCGTTTTTTACAGCTTAGTAGCACAAATCACTAAAATCGACCCTTTTTTGATAAGTACAGCACACGGGCAAAAATGACGTCGCACCATTCGCAAACAAAGGAGGCCATACGCGCCAGGAAAGAGATAGAAACATGAGGTTGGGCTGGATCAACTGGAGGATGAAGATCATCATTTGTCAATGATGACAAATCGTCATGAGAGCATGTTAGTGGGCTGACGTTACCGTTTAACTCAAAGCATCACCGTGACTAATAATTCCAGCCTCAGACAGCCGCTGGCATGGCCACGGGCTCAATAAGCCTCATTCACACGTGCAGCCTTTCCCAGAAACGTTCGTCTCGTTATAGCCCAATATAATTCCAGACAATTTTTGTTTATCTGCTTAAGAGCCGCGGCGCTAACTCGAAAAGAGGTGCTTCAGATTGGTGAGGGAGTCACTGCAGTGTTTCACCCAGGGGTGCTTGTTCCATAGCGCAAGCGAGTCCGCCGTGAAATATGACACCCATAATTGCGCTTCAGCCCGATACTGTTGCAAAATGGATGAATACATGATGTAAATGATGCAAAACACTTAAACAGTTATTAAACTTGTGCCACATATGCTGATTTCTTTCTTTTCCTGGGGCCTTTTAATCCATGGACTGTGACAAATAATGTGAATTCTCCCGACGTTTCCTGCTGACACTGAAAACTTCGGCAAAACTTTATAAAGATAACAGCTTTCACTATTCTATGCAACTTCTTGGCACAAATTGGCACAAACGCACTTCATTCAACAAACCATAACGATTTATAGTCATTGCATATAGACACTAATGAAGATCTCAAGGAAATTGTGTAAAATGCTGTTTATTTAATGAAGCTACACTACAGTTCAAAAGTTTTAGAACACACATTTTTACATTTTTATTGAAATTTAAGCAGCTTAATTCCAATGAATGCCTTATAGATTTATTAGACCCCTATATATATTTTACTGTATATATGACAGGAGAGAGTGTATTAATACTGTCCCATGTTTCAAAAACACTCAATCAGAAACATACACAGCCTGTATTCAGAAACTGTGCCTTAAAACAAGCAGTCATGACTCACGTGAAGTTGTGATGTCACTACTATACAGTCACCACCAACACCCCCCACAGCCATTTAAAGAGGAGGAGGAGAGGCTTAGAAAGAAGCTGGAGAAAAGAAGAGTAAAACTATACTGAGATGATCTTTGCTACTTCAAATCTTGTTAGGGATGTCAAAATACCAATTAAAAAACAGGAAAGTGTAGAATATGAGACATTTAAATGGGACACAAATAAGCAGTTAACTACCCAACCCAAAAAAGAGAGATATCAATTTTCAGGAATCAATAGTTATCAACTTAGACATACAGCTTTTCTGCAGTAATGGACTTAAATAAAGTGTGAAAAGTTGATCCAAACACGTTTTGCTGGTTAATTAACCCCCGTCTGTATATCAGCATGGATGAAGCCTGATGTCTGGGTCTTTTCTAGGACTAGAGCTCTAGAGCTAAACAGAACCCCATGATCTAGACCTAGTTAGTCAGGAGTTCATCCTACAGCAAGATAATCCGTCAATCAATCTGTCACATGACACATTAAACTATGACAATTTCAATAAAAATATGTAAAATCACGGTGTTCTAAAACTTTTGACCGTTGGTGTACATGAAGTGATTCTTCTGAAACAAATCATGAAAGGAGGTAACGGACCTATGGTTTCTTTGCTTTTGGCCGCGCCCGAAAATATAAATAGAAAGGAAATATTTAAAAAATTGAAATAAAATTTACTTTTCCTCGCAACAACAGAGGAACAAACTATCGCTCAGGAATTTTAGGGGAAAAAAAATGCCCCTTCTCATAGCAGCCATATTCACATGAAACAGGGGGTAAACACAGGTGTTACCTATGATATTAATTAAAGTTCCTTTCCATTCAGGTCAAACAGAGTCAGGCTGCTCCATGCTGTCTCATTGGAAAAGCTCCGCTACGCTAAAAAAGAACCATAATTAGTAACATTTGTCAAAAAAAAACTGTTTCCCTACTACTTCATGTCACACTTCTAAAAGAATCCTGTGTCTCTCTGACCTGTGACTGTGACTAAGAATAGCACTTGAATAGTGAGCTAAATGACGTAGAGACTGGATGACATTCAGCAGGCCCTTGGAATGCATTTAACTGTGGAGAATGCGATGGGGGTTGCGATACACAGAAAAAGATGTGTTCTATAATCAAACTTTAAGGACGAGCACAAGGTTTTGACGCATATAGCATTCATGTGGCGCCTTCTAATTATGTAACAACAACAACAGGGGTTAAAAATAGCAAGACACAAGGAAGGAAAAAAAAAAAAAAGGGCAGTGCCCTGCAGCACAGGCAGAACGTGGTATTTGACATCACAGTCAGATTCCCCCGCATGGCTTTGACCCTCAGCGGCGAGAAGAGTCAGTCAGGATCCAATGCTGAAGCTGTGAGGTTAAGGAAATTTAAAAGCTGAGCAATTTTGGCGAATTACAAATCACAGGTAGCGTAATCCAAACCCAACAATGGACGGCTTCTGTAAAACGACTCTGGATCTTCAGGACACAAAGAGGATGTAAGTACAGTATAAATTATAATGCAGTGAGAAGGATTTTTAATGCCTTTATGTTTTATGCATATGGAAATGTACACTTGTTTTACTATTCCTGTCTTCTAGACATACAGCATGGAAAACCAGTATACATAACTTAATACAGAACCCATTGTCATGGAGGAAACTCAAGAGGTGAGTTTGAATTTTTTTTATTTTTAAATCCACACACACACACAAAAAATGTTAATTGTGCAACCAACACAACCAAATATTCTTCTTGTTTCTCTCTGCAGACAGGCAGCAAATGAAACAAGCCTACTTGAGGTATCTCTGGAGAGCCTCCTTTCACAGAAACGTAATTGAATTTAATTTCCTTTGGAAGTGACACAAAACTAATATTGTGGTAGTTGATAGTAAATTTGTTTTTTGCCTGTGTGACAGGTGGGCAAAAAGCATTCCGTGACTTCCTGAAGTCGGAGTTCTGCGAGGAGAACCTGGACTTTTGGCTCACCTGTCAGGAGTTCCAAACCCTGGACAATCCGCAGGAGCTGACGCAGAGAGCGACACGCATTTATGAGGAGTTCATCGAGGAAGAGTCTCCTGCACAGGTAAAAACTCACAATGTTAGATGACAGACTCATAAAAAGGGAATGTTTCTGCGGCAACTTGTGTTAAACCCGAACATAAACGTTATTAAAATGGGAAAAAAATGGAAAGAAATAAGAGACAACTGCATTTTTTTCCTGAAATCAGCATCGCTACATCTAATCCAGCTGTGAAAGCTATGATTAAAAATAAGGGTTATTGCACCAAATATTGATTGCTGAACTTTTTATAAGTGTAAACATTAGTATTATATTGTTTTAAAATGAATTTGCTTTGTTGAGGTCTGAAAACATTGTATCTTTTTTGTTATTTTGACCATTTGTGATTTTCTGCAAATAAATGCTCTAAATGATTTGGGCTTTGGGGAGAAATGTTGTCAGTAGTTAATAGACTCAAACAAAAATGTTCCTTTTCTCTAAATACATACCTATTAGTAGAAAAATCTGAAAAAACGATAATTATGCAATGCATGTAGTGCTTATTATTTTTTCCAGAGTTATACTTTAAATGTGTTTTTTTTGCAAAATGAGAACAAGAGACCTGTTTTATTTAGATTACTGTACAACAACCACAGCAACCATAGTTTTAAATGGTTATTTTCTGTCTGTGGTAATGGTGCAGGTGCACAGAGGCTCCTCTACATTTATATCTGCTGCACGTTAAACATGTGAAGTGGAACGCTGTGTTTAATTAAGCCGTGCACTGATTTCCATATCTTTGCAGGTGAACTTAGATTTCCACACCAGAGCTATCATCAGCCAGAATCTCCAACACCCGAGTCCATCGTGTTTTGTCGCGGCGCAGAAGAAAATCTACAACCTAATGGAGAACGGCTCATTCCCGCGCTTTATTCAGTCTGAGCAATACAAAGTCCTTTTTGATGCGGCTCCTAAGCAGAGAAGCCTTGGGAGGCACCGACGGGCCTTGAGGATAAGGAGCACTGGAGATCTAATACAGTATGATTCTAAAGCAATCAGCCTGTAGAAGTGATGCGCGCGAGGGCCGACACCCTGCATGCTGATGGTGGAAAGTGTTGCCAAAGGCTCGGGGAGCTGCTGTTGACAGACACTGTGCAGCCACTTCACCAAAATGTCACCCCGACCACAGGATATTTAAATACTGGAAGCCGTGCCAGCGCAAAGGATAAAACGTACTGCAGACAGCGTTATCTGCTGCACGATGAACGCTGGACATCCACAGAACTGAAACTGTGAAGCCGCTGGCCGAGTCAAGTCAAAATCTTGAATGTTTAATATTTATGATTCTACACAAGTTCAATGCACATGACTTATGTATTTTGGAAGTTTGCACTTTGCACTGGGCTTGTTATGTAGGCCTTATGAAGCATTGCCATGTTATGGCTCTTATTGTGTTAAACCCTTATCTGTTCATTTGTTGCAAAATCAGAATTAAAAACACCATCTTTGTCTTTGCATGCCATAAAAATGAATCCTACAGTTTGTGTTCTACTGCCATCCAGTGGTGGTCGTGGATACTTTGCAACCAAAATTACATTTAGATTTACCAGCAGAGGGGTTATACAGGTGTTGTGCAACGTTGAGAAAAGTTGCATTATTATTACTTGTAATTTTTTTTTCATTTGAGTGGGTTAGGTGATTATAGATGAACTCCCAAAATGATTTCTGTTTCGATTATAACACGATTTACATATCATAAATCCTGTCCAAATCATTCAAATCTAATCCGTTTGAAATCACATAGTTAAAATATGCCCATATATAATTTGTTCACTTTTTTAGATTATAAAGGAAAAGGAATTTCAATTTTTGAAATGCTTCAATCTCCTACTATGTCTTATGTCTACTTTTCTTTTTTAAATCAAACTGATTATTCAGTGACATACAACCCTCGGTTGTAAAAGTCCAAAACTACGCAAAACCATTTCATGACAAAAGGATGTGCCTTTTTATTAAATTTTTGAACTGCAGACATTTTGATCTATCTTTTATGTTAGTGGCTTTTGGGTGGATAAAAATGTCACATGCACATGCATACATACATCAATTGCTAATGGCTCTGCTAAGTGTCCCAGTAACATTGTAATGGATGCACCAGAAACCAAAGCGGCGATAGAAACGTATCAATTGATTTTGATTATTTCCACATGAATATTTCCTACTGTCAACAAGTCAACATGTCTGCCGTTGGAAAAAAAAAAGCTACACTCACAACCACAATTCCACTTGAAATAAAAATGGAAATTGCACTTACCAGAGGGCTAAGTAGGACATGACTTGTGACATCACAAATGGATTCTGGTTTAATATTCAGTTTACACCAATGTGTGGAGACCTAAGGCCTCCAGTGCTGCACAAACTGCATCACTCCCAACATTCAGATTGCTTTTTTACAAACAGTATTTATTTGTACTTTTACTTGTGAGTCGGAAAATTACTTTTAATGCTCAAATATAATATCAGATAGGTAGTTTTAAGTTCAACAGTATTGCATACACCTCTGGGCTTAGGAGCACATTCCAGAGAAAAGGAGATATATCTGGACCAAAAAACTGCCACCTGTATAACCCTGGCTGCATCGATCACAAGACAATTTGCATTACAAGCAGAGTAAATGACCCTTTAATATTACAATATTTGACTTGAAAACTAAGCAGATAAGCTTGTATGTGTATTTTGTTGTTTTAAAATGAATTTGATCTTGTTTCTCCGTATTGTTTGAATTATCTGTTATTTTGACCATTTGTCATTTCCTGCAAATAAATGTATATAAAAGCAAATAAAGGCTCTAAACGATATTTTTATTTAGAATTTGGTGGAAATGTTGTAGTAGTTTATAGACTCAAACAAACCCTTTTTCCAAACACATACCTATAAAATCACTGATAATTATGCAGTTGTCTCTTTTTTTCCCGAACCGTACTTTAAATGTGTTTTTTTGCATATTTCTAGAAGTGCATATATTCTAGAAGTAGCTTCAGACCAGAAACACAAAACCTGTTTTATGTAGATTACTGTAATAGTGCAGGTGCACAGAAGCTGCTGTGCATATAAATAATATATATATATATATATATATATATATATATATATATATATATATATATATATATATATATATATATATATATATATATATATATATATATATATACCAAAAATAACATTGTCGTGTGTGTGTATATATGTGCGACATGGTACTCTATATCCCAGAATCCATTGCGGTCCCGCCCCTGGTTACCTCACTGACTGTCAGAGGAGGCCTTTTCGCGTCTAGCTACATCAAAAGCTTGAGCCCTGTGCGCACACATACTGTGGTAAGTTAGTTCATATATATATCACGTAGTTGTTGAGTGACATGTTTTTAACAATATACATCACACGCATGCGTGTTTCTAGCAAAGCCAACACATTGAAGTTGGAGTTCGCGCAGCTACGTAGCCAGTAGCCTCATAGGAGACTCTCCAGGCTACGCACTCTGGAGTCTCACAGCGACCCAAAACATGGGATACGGGAGCCTTTCATTTCGCCCCTGCTTTGTCTGACATGTGCCATTCATAAAGAAAATGCTTACCTTAAAGCCACGGATGTTATTCAAACCTGTGATGTATTCGTTTTGTTCGATATTGTGTATTTAATAACAAAAAAGGTTCTTTTATCTCGCTTGTGCATCATTTTTTCCTTCCTTCGGAAGTGTAATTCCGGCTTTTACCTGCTGCACAGTGAACCAGAGGTGGGGGCGCTGTGGAGCGGGTGAAACTCGAATTTTCACAGCCGAAGCAGGAGTTAGAGATAAATTGATGCACACGCGAGATGAAACTACTTTTTTTATTGACAACTAGTACGCCGTAAATTCGGATAACAACAGTGGTTATAAGGTAAGCGGTGTTTCTTTATGACTGGTACAAGTAGGAAAATTCAGGGGCGAAATGAAGGGAGTCCGCGTCTAATTCCGGGGGGGTCTCTGTGAGACTCTCCGGAGGCGACGTCGCCAGCTGCCCAGCCCAGGCGAGCTCCAAGCCGCCTAGCTCAGCAGCCCGGTATCCGGCCGGGGAAAAAAAGCTCGGATGTGGGGTTATAGTTTGTGGTCAGAGGAGCCCCGGTGTTGGCCATTATCGTTTAGCTGGACTTGAGAACCGTAAGACTTGTGTTTAATTATCACTACTTTTGCTAAATAGCATGATACCTACTTAACATGAATTTAACAATGTTGACAAGGCCAGCTAGCTAACTTTAACATCGTGTGTTAAAACTTCTACTATTAACAGCTCGGTGGGGCTTGTATCAGTCTAATGTGTATCATCATCTCCTCTAATCGGCTTTAATCTATTTCTGTCAGTGCACTGGGGCAATGAGAGTGATATTGCCAGCCTGTTGTGTTCATGGAGGCTTTCTGGTTGGGCAATTGAGCTCTGCAGTAGTTAGGGCTTTGCAAAAGTTGCACGTTCTGCAGTTTCATCGCGGTTTAAACCAATCCCACAACCCCATCAGGGATGGGACATTAACTCTGGCATCATTCCATTAAATATGAGACTTGGTTGGTCGTCAAGTCCATTTTATTTGTATAGCCCAAAATCACCAATGTAGTGAAAACTAGCTAAAACTATGTCTGTTTACTCAGGTACAGTAATAAAGTAAAAGTTTTAGGTATATATATTTTCCTCTGACTTCCACACAATTACATTTTAGAGTGAAATATAGTACTTTCAAATGGGAACTTTAATATTTTACATACTATTCTTATAGTCACTATTGTGCTTTTGAAAGGGGCCAAATATTAAGATGCATTTACTCTTGATCAACCCAAAGTAACTCAAATTGGCTCCAAACTGATAAATGAAACATTAAAATGCTCTGGAATGTATTTATTTAAGTAACATTTTCAATTCAGGATCAAATAAATGAGCCGAGTACATCAGCACTACTGCACAAATCACAGATTTGCCTCGGGTGTTTCTACAATCTCTACATAACAACCAACCACTTCTCTCTGTGATTAGTTTCAGTTTGGTCTCACGTGTTAGAGTTTAAAGGCTTCCTCGTAAGAGCATCCTTTAGTCACTAGCCAGTGATTTATAATAAGGGTGTTTTCTCTTTCAGATCATCTCCAGTGTGTCAATGGAGCCATCAGGAAATACCACATCTTCGAGCAACCACACCCCAAACTCGACAGGTGCTGGTTGTCCGTGGGAGATCAACGACAAGGCCAGACTGTGCCGCTTCCTCTGCTATGGCTTGGAGGGCGACATATACACGGCCAGAGAGGAGGGTCGTGTCAGCATGGAGAACGCCGAGACCCTGTTCTTCCTGCTCCAGGAGGGCCGAGGCGCAGAGGTGGTGGAAGAGATCAAAAGGTTCGCCAGAGACGAGCGAGCTGTCAGACTGGGCCCTTCCTTTTTCGCCCTGGCTCTGTGCTCCCAGCAGTCCGAGCTGAAGACCCGGCAGGCGGCGTTTAAAGCCCTGAAGGAGGTTTGCCGGGACCCCGCCCACCTGTTTTCTTTCATCCAGTACAAGAAGGAGTTGAAAGAGGGCATGAAGTGTGGGATTTGGGGACGCGCCCTGAGAAGAGCCGTGTCCGACTGGTACAACGAGCAGGACGCCATGAGTCTGGCTGCGGCCGTGACCAAATGTAAACAGAGGGAGGGTTGGTCACACCAGGATCTACTCAGGCTCTCTCACACCAAACCAGCTAATGAAGGTGAGGTTTGCCCACTCTAAACACGCCTATTCACAGGGAACGCTAAATATTACAGTTTACGCTTTGTCGATAAGTGTAAATGTAGTTTGTGAATACTGCTGTTAAGTGTCTTAAACCACAAGAGGAGATGGATTATTAATTACTTTCTTATAATTAAATATTTCAAGATGTTTTCCTCTCACCACATTACAATGTTGTGCAGGGTTTATTACTACAGCATCAACTACACTGTAATAACTGTAATAATAAGGTATTATAATAATAATACGGTTGTAATAACTGTTGATTAGAAAGACACTTTAAGCTGAATACAAATTGACAGTATTTGTCAGCTTTACATGAGGTTTGATTCAATAAATGAAAATAAAATCATTTTTTTAAATTAATGTTACATAATATAGAGCGAGTTGAAGTACTGCAATAATATGACTATTTTTGTCTCACTCCTACTGGTTAACTCTATTTACTGGATAACAGTAAGCTCAGTTTGATAATGTCATTTTTTTATACAGTAGGGTTTTTTTTTATAGTCTGCTACATTCAGGTGATTTTTCTTGTTTTTTTTAAATGGTTGATGGTCCCTTGTGATTGGCCAGTTTGAAGTAACATATTTGGCCTGATGCCATTGTTTTGATATCAATCAAGTTGAAGTGTTCCCACGCAGCTGAAGTCTTTAGTGTTTTGTCTTCTCTTGGCCAGGGAGATCTGAAGCGTGACGTATGACGTTCGCAGCTGTGAATGAGAGAGATGTCAGGCATGCAAGTTAAGATGATATATTCCATATGTTACCGTTCCAACAGCCCATCAAAATGTATTTTGCAATTGTCCTTTTAATGGCCTACATTTAGAAAAAAAACAAAGCTAATATCCGAATACCTACCAAACGTATATAGACAAATATTTGGGTCCAGCCTTTACTTCTGTTGGGAGGCTGAGAAAAGGCACCTTGGGTAAGACAATGGTGACCCTTTCTGTTTGTTTTCAGCAATTGCCTTGATCAGCAAATACGTAACAAAAGGATGGAAGGAGGTCCAGGCCGCTTATGCAGATAAAGAGAACACAGAGGAGGTCGCCAAAGTGCTGTCCTATCTTGAAGTGGTGGAGAAGGTAAAGCACAGTTGTGATGAGACGGAGGTCATCAGTTTAATCGAGGAGCACAAACTTGAGCGGGAACAGCTACTGACAGACCACCTGCAGTCCAAACAGGTGAGCATTTGCATGTTTTTTTTTTTATAGTATTGTGAGTATTGTGGATACTCGATTGTCGATTGATTCCATTGGATCTCATGTAATCGTATGTCCAGCCTTCTATAAGTCTGATGAGGGAATCTGTTTTTTTGTTTGTTTGAGGTGTGGAGAGCGTTGTTGAAGGAAATGCCTCTCCAGTCGGTGTTGAGGATCTTGGGGAAGATGACGTCTAACAAAGTTCTCGAACCAGGGACGTCAGAAACGCAAACCGTGTGCGACAGAATCCAGAGTGAGACGGCACTAAAGAAGGCATGAGCCATAGTCCTTCCTAATTCATTTACAGTCACGTGTCTGTTTGTGCCAGCCAGTCGTCGTTAATTAATTATTTCATGTCCGTCTATAAATCACCAGGCAAAGATCCACCCTTTCAACATACTCTTGGCTTCTGAAAACTACAAAAGAGGCCAAGGCTATCAGGGTAAAACAAAATGGGAACCAGACACCAGCATCCTCAAGGCAATGGACGCTGCTTTTTACAAGAGTTTTATGGTAAGTCCGACTTATTTTCATGACTTCTGACTAGGGTTGGGTATCGATTGGAACCAACGCTAGCTTTTCGAGCCTCTCTGAATTTTAAATATCTTAATATATATTAGGTTATGAGCTTGAGATAACTGAACATGGATTTTCCAAGTTAGACGGTCGCAATATATCGATTACAACTACCGTTGCATAACATATCAGTAGCTTAATTATTTATTTAAATGCTGTGTCATCGGAAAGCCTACCCCCGCAGCTGTAAAATATGATATGATCATTTTCCTAAACAAGATCTGTTTCTGATTTTATACTGCAGCTGCTGCTAATCTGGAGAGGGTTTTACAAGTGGTTTGTTATTGTTTGTTTGATATTCTGCACCAGGTTAGCCCATAAGTGGGAGCACAGTAACATGTTTAATTACCCGCAGCATCATATGCACATATACTCAAGGTATGTGTAAATGTGATTTTATGAGGTTTTTTAAAATAAAGCTGTCTTGTGGAAAGTGTACCCCTGCAAAAAAACAGTATTTTTTTTTACTCTGCCTCTTAAAAGAATCAGAATTGAGAATCTGTAGGAACCGGAAATCGGAACTAGAATCTTTCAAATTCAAACGATGTCCAACCCTACTTTTGACAGACTGTCCATGGCAGCCAAAAGAGTCATCTAACACAAATAAACTCTTGTTCCGTTTGTCCCCAGAACGTGGATCCTGTTGGCAAACGCTTTGTAGTGGCAGTGGATGTGAGCACGTCGCTGAGCAGCATCGTCCCGGGGACGTCGATCAGCACCGCCGTCGCCGCCGCAGCAATTACCATGGTAACACAATATCAGAGTTAGCCCGCGACCCAGACTGTGGTTAATTGTTGTTTTAGTCAGAACAGCTGTGTATATATACAGGGCTCAGGCCACTCAGTCTTTAGATGATGTCGGTGTCTGTTGACACATGCTGCAGATTCCAGCAAAATTCCTTCTGCAGGGCGATGTTCATAGTCACAAACTGTGCAGGAGGGATTATCTGAGAGGAGTATAACCACAATAATGATTCTCTGCTTTCTTAAGAAACCTGAAATGGGGTAGAGTATTTGAACAATGTCTTGTTCTGGACATGTGTGTATGTAGGAGACATTCTTTCCTGTGCGATGTCATGATTCTCTTTTGACCTCTCTGCCTGCCACAGACTTTTGCGAGGACGGAGGCAGACACACATGTGCTGGCCTACTCTGAAGGGTTCGTCGTCCCATGCTCCGTTTCTGCCGACATGAGTCTCACACAAGCGACCATCGAACTGGTTAAGGTAAGGCGTGCGACAACGTCATAGAATATGAAAAGAATGACAGTTACCGATTAGTCAACATTAGCAATGACGATATTTACCTCCGCCAAGGAGGTTTTATTTTCACCAGCGTTTCACTCTTTCTGTTTTTAGCTATTTTGTTGTTTGGTAACATTGCAGTAAATGGATCTTCAAACAGGTGCGATTACTTGAGGCCACCTGGTGGTGATAGCTTGCACCTGCATAGTATAGGACAACAGTCTTGGGTGGGAGGCAGAGGTGTCTGTGGGTTTTTCTGGTTTATAACTGTTTGCAGATGCACAATATCAATTACAGATCAGTCGAGAATTGTAAAAATAACTTGCTCTAACTTTTTTAATGCTGTCTGTTCCAGATCCCGGGTGGGAGCACCGACTGCACTCTTCCCATTACATGGGCCACAGAGAATGGCAAAGCTACAGATGTGTTCATCATTCTAACCAACAACCCGCTGTGGACATTTACTGCCAGCCCAGTAGAGTCTCTAAAGAAGCACAGACAGGTATATTCATTTATACATTGCTGTCTGCTCAGAGAGGGCATTTAATTGAGTAATGTCTTTTCAGATAACCGTTGTTTTTGAAAACAGGATTATGCAGAGCTCGGGTAAAAATGCATTTGCAATTTTATGCCTACGGATTTCATCAGGCAAATGGGACGAGGTTCCTTTTCAGAATTAAAGTTGATATCTGGACTCTATATTTCCAGAATGACTAATACACTGATCATGTTCTATATTACTATGGGTGTTTGGCAGCTATGCATATTAGGATTAAACAGATATGAGAGTAGCTGAACTGTCCCTGAACCCTGTTACTGAGATTTTTGTCATTGCAAATTAGTGTTTAGTTTGGTAGAATTCTGTGTATGACAAAAGGATAAGTAATTTGAAGCATGCTTGTTGCAAAAAAAAAATGTCTATATTCTCAACAGATATCAGGCACCAATTCCAAATTGGTGATGTGTGGGCTGACATCCATTGGACACGCCATCGCAGACACAGAAGACAGGGGTGTACTGAGCATCTGTGGCTTCGACCTTGGAGCTTTGAGTGTCATTCGTAACCTAGCCCAGGATCTGATTTGAAAAAAGTATTTATGAATGAATCATGTTATTAGAATCCAACAAGAAGGCACAAAGTGGACCGACGTGGCTCACTTAGCATGTAAAGTGCCCCGAAAAACAGCACTAATCCAAAAGATGTTGACATTTACAATTCCGATTTCTCTTTTTGTATGATGTTGCTCACACATTTGACAATGTGTCCAGCGGGCTGGACAACACTCTGGAATGGTTTGCATTTATTTTTTTTTTCTTTCCTGAAATGTAACAAAAGAAGTGGTGAGACATAGTATGCAACTGCATTATCATGCAGTGAAGAGTTTTCGTGCAAAAACACTCGGTCGTTAAGTGCGTTGATGGTTTTAGGTGAGACACAAACCCCATGAAGAAATTCCACATTTGCAGGAAGATGTTTGCAGGTTACATAAGAGGAACAGTTACAAGAATCAGAACTTAGGAACTTAGTGCAACTGTAGGTTTATGAGAAGGGGATTTTACTGTTTCTAGTATGTATCTACGGTATGATTTAGCAAGTTTGCAGTGATGGTAGAGGGATTTAAAATTTGAAAGCCTGTCCCTCTGTTTTATGTAGCATTTATTATAAATTATTAATAGATATACTGTAAAAGAGAAGTAAAGCACCAAAAGTCATCAAAATACCTTGCATATTATGACTATTGTGTTAAATTCTAAGGTTTACTTGGTCAGAAAAGGTCTTTTATAGTTGTTACTGTCTAGAATTCTGTTTACATAACTGCCTATTAGCTTGGCCAAAATGTTAGTTCTATTAACATTTATTTTATTTTCCCCCTAAGCCAATTTTATTTTAAAACTTGTCTGTTTTGCTCTTGTCAAATGTATTCTTTAAGAAATACCCTTGGTGCTCTTAAATGTGATGATACATTATTAGGGGATTATTTGTTTTATGGTTTATTTGGGATTTGTCATTGTATAACATTAATGCCAATGATTGGGACCGTAAATTGATTTACTGTATAATGGAGAATGTTTTGTTCTCATATTTTAGTCTGAATCCTATGCATCACATTTGGGATTTTACTTTTATTATGTCTAGAAAGAACCGATCATAGTTATTATATATTAAACAATTGTTTACCTAGACTGGATCTGCTAGCACAGTAACGTTTCAGTATTTTTGATGTAAGAATGTCCGTTATGCAAAAACTAACAGACAATTGCTACCTTAGCGGAATAAATTTAATTGAATGTAATTTTGTAAAACATAAAACAGAAAAGATTTAAAATACAGTGTTTTATATTTCCTGAAACACTGAACAAACCCCTGGTTTGGAGTGTTTTAACAATAGGGGCCACTTCATTTAGGGGAAAATGAAGCAAACAACTACAGTGGTGCTTCTTGCTTTAGTAAACACTAATTGCTGTAATTATAGACGGCATTAACATTCAAAATGACACTCGCACTCGAGTCTAGAGTAACTTATTATGAATAAAGATAAACTGACCATGTTACTGTGAAGGATTTTACTCCACACATGCTGATACTAATGTTAGGACAATGTCCACTGTTTTTTTTTTTTTTTATTAAATGTCAAAAACCTATGACGCTAAAATCTATGTACAATATGATTGTTGATACAGAATATGTAGTTCAAAGTCTGACACGGGAGATAATTATAAGGTGTGGTAGTGCACAAATGTTTCACCACTATGGTTAACTATGTTTGTTGTATCCATTTTGCTTAACACCCAAGTACTTGACTGTAGTGGCATTGTAAACCCCTAATAAACACCTTGCTGTGTTTTTTTTCCATTATGTTTGACAAATAACTGTCTCAAATCTCTATGAATGAACTTGACTTGGGGGTCACCCAGACAATTTAGTGTTTTCCATGAAAAGATACACTTATTTACCACCGCAAGTTGGAAAATAAGTAGAAAATATAGTCAAGGTTAGAAATAATTTGTATTTGAAATAATTTTTTACTTCCAAATTTGCTTTCGTCAAAGCAAGGTCGGTTTTCTAGCTTCTAACCAAATAAACTGTTTTTAGCTGTGCTAACATGATTACACAAGGGTTTTCTAACCCTTAGCCTTCTGATGCAATGAGCAAACACATTCTACTTTTAGAACACTGGAGTGATAGTTGCTGGAAATGGGCCTCTATAAATCTATGTAGATATTACACCAAAAACCAGACATTTGCAGCTAGAATAGTCATTTACCACATTAGCAACGCGTATTTCTGATTAGTTTAAAGTTATCTTCATTGGGGAAAAAGCTGCTTACACACTGACACTTAAGTATTAATAATCTAATGATGCAGCATATATCTCAAAGGGATGAAACAAGTAGTTTAATGTTTGTCAGCTAATATTTGCGTTCTTTTACTTAAGTGCATTTTTTTGCAGGATGTTCACTTGTAATGGATTAATTTTATATTTCTGGATTAATACTTTTACCTAGTTAAAGGGTCTGAGTACAGCTTTGATGCTACTGTGAGGGAGGAGGAACGATCTTAAACAAACACTCAGATCAGGCATCCTACGCGGCCACCTGATGTTGATAAATGGGGGCCTCGCAAACACACTTCTACACCAAGACAAGTGAAGATGGCGGATGTGTTGAGTGTTCTTCGTCAGTATAACATCCAGAAGAAAGAAATCGTCGCGAAAGGAGATGAAGTTATATTCGGAGAGTTCTCCTGGCCGAAAAATGTCAAGACCAACTACATAATCTGGGGGTATGTCAGCGCAAAATGTATCCGTAAACGTCGCAGGCCCGCAGCTGGTGCTAATCTGTGCCTTGTGCTGCTAACGGCGGAACGCTCGCTAGCAGCCGGATGCTAAGATGCTAACATAACTCCTCTGCTAAGGTGCTGTACTTTTAACACTCTTTGGACACTTTGGCGTTGCACCTCCGCCTTCTTGCTGCAGGCCAGGTGCCTCTGTGTCCGGCGTGTATGAGAAATGGACGGCTAAACTCGCAGCAGAGATGTAATGCAAACTTATTAGCGGCGTCACGTTCTCCCTAGCGCGGAGTTGTCTTCCCATGGAGTCCGTGCACTACAGTCATGACTATTAACAGCTGTGTTTACTGCACGAAAACGCAAACTTTGCTGATGTGAACATAAAGTCGCAGAAGATGTAATAACGTTAGTTTAACCCGTCGGATAAGTGGCTGGTAGTTCGGTGTTTGTGTGACATCAGGACCAGTGTTACCCGATGGGAACTTTGACAACTGTATTTACTTCCTATTCTAGATTTATTCTGTTTTGGTCATCGTAATGCCGTCTGCGTCTATGTTAATAACAGTGTCATGTTTGTGTTTCTACCTTCAGAACTGGTAAAGAGGGCCAGCCCAAGGAGTACTATACTTTGGACTCTATCTTGTTTTTGCTCAACAATGTGCACCTCCCACATCCGTCCTATGTGCGAAGAGCTGCAGTAAGTGTTGCGGAATAACTCTCAATATGCAATATTACGTCCGAGTCAGTATATTGTTATATATGCCTTCCCTTTTTTAAGATGTGTGTATAGAGCTGCAACGATCCGTCGATTAATCGATGAGTTGCCCATTATATCTTGATCATCGAATTTAATCATTTTTAAGAAGATAATGTCCAAATTCTCTGGCCCCAGCTTCTCAAATCTGATTATTTTCTCATTTCTTTAATCTGCTATAATAACAAACTGATCTTTAGGCTGTGGTTGTTGGTTTGGATAAAATAAAAGACATTTTAGGTTGCATCTCCAACTCTGGAAAACCAGTGATCAACATTTTATAGTATTTTATGACTCAACTAATCAATTTGTTGTTTCATTATTTGATCGATTGACAAATTGTCAAAATGGTAGTTAGTTGCAGCCCTAGTATAACACCTTTTCCATTCCTTCACAATTGCCCTGAAGGTGTTTTTGGTGACAGGATTATGTGTTGTTTATAGACGGAGAACATCCCTGTTGTCAGACGACCTGATCGAAAGGGCTTGCTGTCGTATCTCAATGGCGAGAGTTGTAAGTAGTGCTTGGGGGGTATATTGTGATTGCACAATTTATTACTCTGTTTATGCTATTGTCCTGATTTCTTATAGGTTCGGATTCTCTAAAATATATTAATGATTGCATTGATTAATCCTTTTGAGTAGAACTTTTATGCATTTTCTAATTTTGTCTTTTCACAGCTACATCAACCAGTATTGACAGAAGTGCGCCTATAGAAATAGGTTTGCAAAGGCCAACGCAAGGTAAGTTCTCCACATATTTATTATGTGGGCTTTTATAGGAAATGAGTTTTTTTTTTTGGCTTTTCTACAACTGCGTCATGTTTTTACAGATTCATTATAATAAACAAGCATTTTGTCCAGTAAAAAAATGTTCGTACATGACACAAATGAAATTTCCACACTGTTTTGTTGTTTTAGTCAAAAGAGCAGCTGATGAAGTATCTTCTGAAGCCAAAAAGCCAAGGATCGAGGTAAACTGCCTTCAAATGCTCTCTGCTAAATGTTGCCTGGTTAAAATCACTTGATGAGACAAACTTGAATTTCCAAAAGGTAATTTTTCTTGGGGCAGCATCTTCTTTAGTGGTGTTTACTATTGTATTGTTTCTTTAAAGGCTACACTGCTTACATTATGCTTTCATTCTTAGGATGAGGAACGAGTGCGTCTTGACAAGGAGCGTCTGGCTGCCCGTCTGGAGGGACACAAAGAGGGAAGTGTCCAGACTGATCAGATCAGGTATAACCTAATTTATAATGTGATTTCTGTGTGGAGTAATAACCTCCAAGTATGGTATAAGTAATAATTTTATTAGAAGAAACAAATAAAACTCAGGAAGTAATAACTAAAATGTTTGAAAGAACTTAAAAAGCATAAAAATAATTTACCCTGTTTACAGGATGTCATCTTAAAATTAATGAGAGATATAATGCACTAAAGAAATATTTAAAAACAGGGGCTTACAAAGACTTAACAAACTGGTAAAACGGATATGTAACCCAAAAGCAAATTTCCCTTTTTGTAAACAACAGTCAAGAAAATGCTTTATTCACTCGTGCTAAAGACTCAGAGGAGGAACTTGTGGCTGGAATACACAAACATTTCCTGGCCAGATTTGAAAGATGTGGTTAAATAATTTGGACATCCATCCACCGTGTCTTCAAGCTCTAGTGTCGCTGCCTGGAATTAAGGCTGGATCTCATGAGCAGCAGCTTGTTTACTCCTTACTATACTACATACTCCTTTTGTGGAGGCCACATGTCAAGGTCATGTCATGGTCTTCCAAGATCAAATTGTTGAAGAGCTGAAGGGTTGACTTCACAAAAGACACACTTTGATATTTATCTCTTGAAAGCACATCCATGAATTCCACCAGAGCGATTAGTGACTTATTGACGGCTTCTAGAACATCAACCTCCTGCCAAGAGTGGGGGAGCGATCTGTGCTTCCAATTATTAGAAAGGACTTGGGTGGTGGCCTTCTGCTGTTCAAGGACTCTCTCATGGCCTGCCTAGGTCCCCATCTGGTTGGACATTCTGTTTCAGTGAGTGTTCAGGCAGACTCTACTGCTTCTGCACTGCTTCAAGTTCCCTCTTTTTTTCTCTTGAGATCCTTGATTGCATTCTCTAAAACCAGATAAATGAAAAATACAGACATTTTGCGATATATGGTATGGAAGAACACTGCACAGGCAGGAATTAATCCGGTTTGAAACAGATCCCTTTACACATGACGACTAATGGCAACTGCCATCATGGGTCATTTGCCTAGAGGTTTTTCCAGAAGCATTTACCAAAAGCAGCCCTATCTCAAGCTGTTTAAATAAGAACCCTTTTCCTCCTCCTTCCTCCAGATCCTTGTCTGAGGCTATGTCAGTGGAGAAAATCGCAGCCATCAAAGCCAAGATTATGGCCAAGAAACGTTCCACCATCAAAACGGATCTGGATGACGACATTACCTTGAAGCAGAGAAGCTTTGTGGATGCTGAAGTGGATGTCACCAGGGACATTGTCAGCAGGGAGAGGGTCTGGAGGACCAGGACAACCATCCTCCAGAGCACTGGGAAGGTCAGACTTCATTTTAAGCTAATGCTAACCCGTCACTAAAATGTCGGACCGGTCCTTCAAACACAGCTGCACCACAATATTCGGTTTAATGATGGAATTTATCAGAATTTCATACAGAAGTCCATACAAAATGAGTCAAGTTAGGAAAGCGTTGTTGCAATGTCCTCTGCAGGTTAAAAGTTTTAGTCACACACAAATACTTGGGTCTATTCGCTCTGTTGTTAATAAGAATAAACAAGAACAAAACCCAGCATTTATCCAATGAGCATCTAGTTTGACTGCAGTGGGACAACACACTATCTCCTTCTCCATTCAAGTCTATTGACGCCGAGGTTCAACAGTGTTTAATGCACTGAAACTGAATAAATGAATGAGAAGGAAGTCATGTCGGTGACTTGTAAAAAGTAGCTGATTCTGAACTAAAGTTGAACATGTTCTAGAACATTTAGTCAATGACTGTTGACACAATTGTATTATTAATATAATAATAATATTAGTGTATATTTAATTTAATAACCACACATTTTAGCGGGAGCTGTGCATTCCTTGCGGTCTTATAGCAATCACCAGTGTATTAATCATAACATGGTATTCCATTTGTATCATCTTCCATTTTTGTGACCATGAACACACATTTAGGCCCCTTTCTTTTAATTGCAATGGTTTTGTCCTGCCTCCACAAAATAAGCAACGAACAACAGCCAACACAAAGCAACAGCAGCTTCAAACAATCGGGCATTGAGGGAGGTTTTGTGCCGTGAACAATGGTGAACTCGTCGTTGTGATCAGTCCTATCAAAGTGTGGCTTTTGGACCTAAACCGATACTGTCTTCATAGTGTACTGTAATGGCGGTACTTCTACGAGTACGTTTCTAGAATGTAGAGCAGTTTGCTTTCACTCAAGGGACAAGCCTAAAAAAATAATCACTTCTGAACTGCACTGGAGTTCTGCAACAACTTCCTCATTTAAACATAACATAAACTTTTAGGTTCTCAGGAAAACACTCTCAACTGAAAATGCCTTGTGTTGCAAGGTGGATATTTTAACCACTAGATGGCAGCAAAAGTATTATGCCTGAATAATATTTAGGGTGTTGATGCTTCCTAGTATTATTCTGTTGAAATATAAATCATTTTATCCCAGTAAGGGTAAAACCATATACTTTCCTCTGTGTGATGTGCTTTAATTCTTTTAAACCTGGCATTTCAAAAGTTTCCTTTTTTTTGTGCAACTCATCAAATCCACATCTGTATTCTTCTCTGCAGAACTTCTCCAAGAACATCTTTGCCATTCTCCAGTCAGTGAAAGCCAGAGAAGAAGGGCGAGCACCAGAGCAAAGACCAGCACAGAACACTACTCAAGTGGTAAGAACATCATGCTTTGTCTTTATTATAGACTCTGCATTCCACAGAGTTCCTTTTGGGGTTTTAAATTAAAGTGGAAAACATATTTTATATGGACGTAGTATGCATTTAATTCAAATACAAATGATTTGCAGGTAGGTCTGTGAAATGGGTATTAAGTTTTATGTAAATGGTTCTAAAAAGACTTAAATTGTATTTGAATAAACCTGTAGGAACCTTGATTCCAGTTTTTTTCACATTTTCAAGGTTACTTAAAGTGTACTTGGCATCATTCAAAGTAAAGGACATATGGTTTGTGTACACAAACATTTGTTTGCTTTTTTTAAACATTATCTATTTCTTAAAAAATCAATTGGTACCGATTTAAGGGCATGACTTTGATAAACTAGTGAAAAGCTGCCTCTGCTGCTTTTTCCCCACAAATATATACCTAGAAATTAATTTGAGGGTTGAAGCAAAGTCAAGTCTATAAATGGCTACCAAGTTTTTTTTACTTTATGTATATTAATCAGTTGTAATATTTCATGTCCATTTCACCTCCAGGACCCGTCCCTAAGGAACAAACAACCTGTCCCCGCTGCCTATAACAGATACGATCAGGAGCGATTCAAAGGAAAAGAGGGTGAGTTTTCTTTGTTTTCTTTAAAGGTGTATTCCAAGATTTTGGGCCAATGGCTGAGCATGGCATGAGCAGCTAGTAATGTCTATAGCCAGAAAAAGGCCTTCGAGGTTTGAGTTGTTTCTCATGTAGACATTTCTGAATGTGGAAATAAAATCTCATGGGTGCACAGCGGAAATAGCTGGATCTATATTTGGAACATTTTATTTGTTGTCACAATTTTAATTTGTGTCTGTAAATAAATAAAAAAATTATATTAATTTCTATTTTTTTCTCTTTCTATCATTACACACTTGGACAGTAATTATATCCACACTACTGGATATTTATGAAAAATGTAATTGTGTAAATATTTATTGAAATCACCAATATTGATCCCTACAATATTCTCACAATATATTGTGATTATCTTATTTGTCAGTCCGTGTTCCTGTGCATCAACCCAGCTGCTGTTATACTGACAAACCTTTTGGTAGTTTTAGTGTTTTTATTTAATTTGTATATGGTTTGACACTTTAGATTTAAATGAATGAGTTTATTTTTTGTAGCAGGGCTACACTTTAACTTATTAACAAAGATTCCACCTTCCAGCAACTACTATATATAAAGTAGGGAAAGTGCTAATGACAAACTTTACTGAGACAATGAAGATATGGTTGGAATTTCCCAGAATGCACACTGATTGTAAGAATGAAAATGTGCACACTTGGTAATTCATATTTTTGTGTCAAATCTTAGCTGTACTAACCCCTTTTGTTTATCCAGTAATCTGCAACTTGCCGTTTTCCTTTTTTTTTTCTTTAAAGAAACGGAGGGTTTCAAGATCGATACCATGGGAACCTACCATGGCATGACTCTGAAATCAGTGACGGTAAGAACAGATTTTATGGTTTTGTTCAGTGTTGTAAAAAGACCAACCCTAGAGTGCACCACACATCTGGAAAGACCCTTTTATTCTTCTTACCTTCCAATCAAAAGGATTATTAATTTTGGGACAGGAGGACTTTATTTCCTGTGCATTCTGAAGCAGTAAAACCCAGTTGTTATTGTCTACCAGTTGTTAAATGACTGATTTTTTTTTTCCCCCCAGTTGTCATGTATAGAGAAATTCTATTCTACCTGCTTGGCCAGTAAATCAGTGTTTTCCTTTGCCCAACAGTCAAAAATGGCTCTTTTTTTCCCTCTGTAATTTTGATTTATTCATTCAAAAACAATTATATGTACAACAGTGAATTTCCCTTTTAGATTTTGGTTGTTTTCCTTTAGTTATGGATATCTGAAGTTGATAAACATTACACAACAATGCAAAATATAAAATTAGGCACATTGGATCAGTAAATAAACATTGTAGGTTTTCACATATTTGATGTAAAGCCAGAGTATGGAATACATAAGGAGAAGAGAATTTATTTCAGTTATACAAGTATGACCTTGATTTTAAAAGGAAAAAAGACTCAAGATCTTAGACGATGCTGAAAAATCTGAAGAAAACATGAGTGTATGTCTCTAGAGTAAGTCATCTGTTCCATGATTGAAGGTTATTTGTGCTTTAGAATGTAACAAACATAAAAGAATGAAAAGATATTTCTCCCATGCTCACTCTCCTCCAATAGATATGACTCTGATTGGACGTAAATATGTTTGGATATATGTTTGGAATATGTTTTGGCTCTCATCTCATGATGTGTTTGGATTAGGAACAAAATTCCAATGCCGGATCATACAATGGGTTGTCACATTGATGGTTCCAGTCTATTTTTAAGGTCCGCATAAGTATTTGGCCACCATATTGGATTATATCAATATCCTCATTCTACTGACCACATATTGTGGCTGATCACCACCAAACTAGACACGGGTGATGTTTAGAGCATGCCTGACATGCATAATAATGTCATTTTATTGTTTGTCAAAGCTTTCAGCCATCAGAGCATTTCAAATTTGATGATGAAGCTGCCGAACAGGATGTGGCCTTATCTCAGCCAAACTTTGGTGTATCAACATGAAACTTCTTGTAGGTGCTTATGGCCAACTCTCTGGCCTAGTTTCATTCTGTCGCCATGGCAACTTAGGGCTTATTCACTGTTTGGCCCTGCGTTGCTTCTTACAGCTATTTATTATTATTATTATTATTATTATTATTATTATTATTATATGGCACACAGTGTGGTCGCTCACAAAAATGTGAAGGATAAGGTCGGCTGTAGCGTTGTTCAAAGAGTATTTTTCACTTTTCTCATTGCTGATGTTTGAACTATGAAAAAATACAGCCTTTTTCAATTTTAAAATATTGTAGGCCCATTTTAGTAGCTTTAGCTTTAGTAAAATTGTGAAAATGCATAGGTTTTGTCAAATAACATCAAATGTTCAAAGTACCATTGCACCATCTCAAACACAACCCCTAAGCCTTCCAGAAAAAAACCCTGTTGTACATTAGATATATTATTACAAAATTTGTAATGTATTTGTAGCACAGTGAAACAATTGCCACCCTCTTTTCTAAAATGGAACAATGCACTGAAACTCCACATTGGTTTGATTCAAGATTCTGTACAAAATTGGCAATAGTTTCTATAGCACTTCTTCATTTTCATGTATGCACAAGTCGCGTTTGTAGAACTTCCGGTACAGCTAAAGTGTCACCTGCTTCCTTGCTATTAAGAGAAGATAAGGGAGGAAGTGCAGAGAGTAATTGTTTTTGAATGTAATTGTAACATTTTTTTCAGTTACCGAGTCGCTACCGAGGAATCTCCTTCAGTGTGTTGATGCAGGCGTTGCGTTTGTTGATTTGCAGGTGATGCCAGTATTTCAGTAGTTCATTGGGATGAAACCCATGGGACGTTATGAGATGGCTGTACTTGCAGCTAGAGTAAGACACCCGCCAGTGGTTGAATAGGAACTCGTTCGGTGGTGGCGTGGGCTCGATCTTGAGCTTGGCCAGGCATATCCCCACATACACGTCCTCGAGATGCAGGCGTGCGATACTCAGAGACGCTGTGTAAATTTTCCCTGCCAAGTCTCCAGAGAAAACATAACCAGTCCCCGAGCAGAAGGTGGGATACTTGTCACCTGGGTACAGCTCAGGCGCCATGTACCACTTGCTGTTTTTATTTCGGTTAGGGGCATAGCCTCTCATGTTGTTGCCTGTGAAGTAGTTCTTCTTTGGCCTCAGTCCTGGCCTGAGCAGCTTGTGAATGAGGTACTCTGTGTTAACGAACATGTCGCTGTCCGTCTTCATGACGTAGCTGGCCTGCGGGCAGTGCAGCGCCACCCAGTTCATTCCCATCAGCGTCTTTATGGTCAGATTTTTGTAGGAATCCAGAAACTCCTGCTGAATGATATCATGATGCCTCCGGCTCTCTGCTTCCAGCATCCTTTGCTGCAAAACCCCCAGCTCCCCGTCGTTTTTCCCCAGCAGAAACAGGCGGATGAATCCCAGATCCGGGGCCACGCTCTCGTTGCCCCACGTCTGCCGTATGGCGTTCCTTGCTTCCACCTGCCGAGCCTCGGTGGCTATCAGCAACACCAGAAAGGGCGCGGGTCTGTTTGCCGCACATTTGTCTGGCTCGTTGATGACGTAAGGGAAAGGCCCATGAGTTATTGTGCCACGAAAGTCTCCCTCTTCACTTTGGTTTGCGTTGGCTGCCAGAGGGCTCCCAAAACCTCGGTCTCCCGGAGCAGGGGAGACGCTTTCCTTCTCACGGGAGCTGATGTTCATTTCAGCCTTTATAGTCGTCTGTGGAACAATCACGATCCTCCACATTGAACGTTGGGAACTCGTGTTCCATTTGGCTTTGGTGGTATGAAGTCCTCCATCTCCGTACACCACAGGATGGCCTCTCCACCACGGCAAACCATTGAGCCTCGGCAGCCACACCTGATGAACCAGAAACACCAGCACACCCAAAAGTGAGAGGAGGTAAAGAAGTTTAGCTGTGTGTGCACAACAGTGGCGTCGTCTCCACTGCATGTTTCTGGCAGCACAAAGTCACTTAATGACCGTTATCGAATCGTGAGGCGAGTTGCCGGCAGCTCCTGACCAGAGCTTGATCCCTAGAATTGGTTCCTTTATGTGGTAGGTCCCCTAAGGTGCACATTCAAAGATTGCCTAGGAGACAGGAGAAAAGAGGATTAGATTCAAAAGATAAGAAAGATATATCATGTCATAGGTAGGTTAAATTTATTAGGTTTTAGATTTAAGCTTTTGCATTGAATCAACATAGGTTAGACTCCCCAGAAATATATAAAACTACACATCGCAGTGGCACAGACCACGGCGGCTGTGATTGGTCCATTCACACTGATGCTCAACAGCTCTGCTCAGCTGGACAAACACAGAAAATTCACATCCCTCTGCCTGTTCATTAGTTGTACACAAAGATCTCCTATGACATCTTTAATTTTCATTTTCTTTGTTGTAAAAGTAAGTTATGTTTAGGGCTGAGTTGTGTTTTAAAGAAACAGTTCCTAAACACTATTTTTTAACTTTAACTTGATCAAATCCATTAAAAATGGATACCAATCTGTAGTTTGCCATTTTTAGACTTAAAGAAGTTTAACCATGTTAAACCATGTTAAATGTTACCAACCATTGTTTCTGTTTCAGCAAGTTGATATTTTTACATGCAAAGCAGTTTCACAACGTGAAACAAGTCCACCTGCTCTCTACTTTGCGGTCATCATTTGCATATAGCACATCTGATTCATGTATGGTTTGTAACCAGCAGACCTTCTTCCTGTTTAATCTTGCCATCACAATCTGTGATCAAAACCCACACTCTAACTAAGCTTCTTAAAACACCCTACAGTATACATGTACTTGAGCCTGTCTCTAAGCCCAATGTTAAACGGGCACCAGGAGCATGATATTAACTCCATAGGAACTGAAACTTGGCACGGAAGACAAAAATAGTTTTGATACTCTGTAGAAGCAAAGCAGTTCAGTGGAAAATGTGTTTTCCTTTCTTTTGGCTCCTCCATGCAGCACTCTCTTGTGGCTCGACAGAAGACCAACATCTTTATGCTGAAATACCAGGTGCAACAAGTCCGAAGAATAAGACTTGTTTATGCGGGTGTGTTTAGTGTTGTTTGGACGGTCATTTATTTCGCCAATGGGATTTTTCATGTTGCTGACAGAACGAGAAGGAATTTAAACTATGTTCTTTCCCAGCTCCCTTTTTTTTTTGTTGTTGTTGTTGTTGAACAGACTCCAGATAAGGAATGGTTCTGGAAAGAACAGCCTATGTTTGCATGCTGCTAGCCCCCTGAAGTAGAGCATGGTCTAACCGTTTTTAACTGAACCACACTCCACCCTCTTAAGGACCCCAACAAGACAAAGAGCGGTTTGTGAGCGAACACAGAAGCACTGAAAAGACTTAGAGTAGCTCTTTTGCAACAGAAACAGGAGGGAGCGTTTCCTTTTTCGAACACGGCACACCCAGCATATCCTATCTTAAGAACGGATTTTTTTTTTAGAGCACTTTTTTGCAGCATTGTCTTGATGCATTTTAATAAAAATAAACTCACCAGTTTTTAATAAAAGTACTCCCTCTTCCAGTATTTGTTGTTCCTGGATGTGGTGCTCATCCATTTCCTCTAAAAACTGGCGACATATCACGCTGTTTTTAACCCAGGAAGGCAGGAACCTCGTCGTCTCCAAACGCATATAGTTCACCACCGCTTGCACAGAGCGTGAGTCAGTGCGCACACATTGGCAGAACATGTGTCAGAGCTTCAGTGATGCAGTCTCTCCATCTGCCTTGGCGCATTGTCCCCAGAGGCTTTGATGCTAGCGGCGGCTGTGCTCTGCGTCGCAGCTGCTTCTGCTGCTGCCGCCGAGTCTGCTCCTGCCACCTCTGGTTGACAGTTGACAGCATTCCGTGTCCTCGCTCATCGTCGGTTGCATATCAGAGCAGCAGCAGAAAGATGGACGATGTCTTGCTAATTCTGCTTTTATTTCCATGCAAATCCTCCTCCTTGTCGTCGTCTTTAATTCACATGCTTTCCTGTTAACTTCCCTCCTATCCATGTGCTTCCCGGTTCCTTTTTTTTTTTTGTTTTGTTTCCGTTTTCCTCTTCTTGCCTCCCCCCCCTCTCATTTAGCAGCTCCTCATGCTCTGCTCTGTGTCATCACGTTGCCTGTGTGAAGGTGCTGAATACTTGCTTGGCTAGAGGAGCGTGTTCTTTCTGAACGGCAGCTCCGGGCTCCGTAGCAGTACATTCTCCCACCACGTCACACCAGTTATGCTGCTGTTGCTGCCTGCTCTGTTAAAGGGGAGGGGGGTTGGGCTCCTGACCCATTTGTATTCACACCCAGTCTTCAGAAAGAAGAATAAAGCAATATCTCAATTTGGCATGCTGCGAATCTAGAAACGGGAAGAAGCCTTCACAACAGCACTTCCCCCCCCTATTCGGAAGTGCGGTCGTCGCCTGATCTGATCTTGTTTCTGCAGTGATAGGTTCTCATTTAGTGTGACACGTGCCAGTCTCTGTTGTGCTCAGTATTAGGATGCATAGTTAAAACCATTCTGCCACGCTCATCAACCATGGTGGTCTGAATTTTCATATTGAGGCACTGTTCTTTTGATTGTACCACAGCAGGAGGAGTGTAGCAGTAAGAGGGGATGCTTGTGTTTTTCCACATGTGTGCCCAGGGAATAAATCGAAGGAAAAAACAGATTTTTTCCTCTTCCAATTCAAGAGAATTTTAAAAGTATCTGCTTGAATGAGAGTTACTGGTGTCCACAAGCTATAGTTTGCATTTAGCTTTTTTTCTACCCTTCTTTTTTCCCTTTTTAATATCAAGCTGTTTCCAAATTTATTTATTTCCTAGTGAATGGCATTGTGAGGCTTAACAAACCATCTGTGAACGGTGCGGATTCAGAATGCTAGAAGATGGGAAAATGTACATCTTATGAGAATGTTTTTTTTTTTCTGGAAGAAGGATAGCCAACAGAATTCCAAAAAAAAGTGTATATATTCCAATGTCTATTTATTGTAATTGTATCATTTTCATTACTGTATAAATTTAAACCTGTCATTTCTCATTACTACATATGCCAGTTTGTTCTTTGTCTGCAATTGTTAATTTTAAAAGCAAACCTAGCTTGCCGACAAGTAAACTGCTGTATAGTATTGTGGGATTTTGAACACCATCAATATAATTCCTAGTGGGAAGTGTAACACCAGTGGAGAGGAAGCACAAGCGCCTGTGCTGCTGAGTTGCAGACAAGCGGTTTATCTGTAATTGACAGTGATCCTGCGGTGCTGCTGAAGGCCTCCATGCCCCCTGGGTGGGGGAGGCATCAGTGGCCACTAATAGTTAAGGTTTCTGTTGTTTATATTCCTGTGAGCAGTTCCACGATGCATCAGTAGATGAGCGGCAAAGATTCACCGTGTTGCCTTTGAGTTTTCAGTAGTCTGCAAACAGCCCACAACCCAGCGGTGGCTCTGCTGATTGTGCATGCCCTCACAGCAATTTTAATTTTGTTGGCTATTTTTTTTTTTGTGTCAAATGCCCATATTAGGCTTAGTCATATTCAGTCAGCGTTTTAGTTTAGTCACATTTCATTTGACGAAATGTCCTGGCATTTTAGTCTCAAAATCCAAAACATTTTAGTCTATTTTTAGTCAACTAAAATTATAATATATTTAGTCCAATTTTATTCAATAGCCTTTCTTTATTCTTTGACAGCGGGTTGATAGTAATTTTACTAAAAAATTAAACTAGGCAGGTATATGTACCAGTAGGAATTATTGTTAGGAACCTTTGTTTACTTGTCACACAGGGACATGTTTTGAAGTGAGACCACCCAAGAGTCTGTGGTTAAAGGAAGTGATTTTTGTCTAGTTTTTGGCATTAAAAAAAAAAAAATTGTTGACAAATATATTTTGTCTCGTCGGACAAAATTAACACTGCCTTTCGGAATGGGAGATTTAAATTAATGGGAGAAGTAAAGTTTAATATTACATTTATTTATTAGAATTGCGAAGAATATACCCACGTAACGTTTTCATGCTAAATATACGGCACAACTTCTTTATATCAATACAATCCATTATTGACCATGCATCCTGGCCAATAGCATTGCGAGGTTTAACAAACCATATGTCAATTTAGAATCCTAGAAGATAGGAAGCTAGAAGATAAGCAGCTATCAGCAAACAACCATGTTTTGAGGAGAATTCTATTAACATAGTTTTTAAGCAGACTTTTTTTTTACGTTTTCCCATTTTTCCTTAAAGTTGAATTGAAGTCCTTCCACTTTCTAGAGATGGGCCGATCCAGATATCGGCTCCGATACTGACAAATCAGCTGGATCGGATATCGGATGAAAGATGCTGATCCAGTGTTCCGATCCAGTCACGCATCTAGTTACTTTGATTCTATGTTTGCAAGCTGGTTACGTCATCACGCAGAGCAGCACAGCGTTCAAGCAAACCGTAACATAGAGCCACCACCAGACCAAGGCATTTGGAAACATTTTAAACTTAATAAGAGAACAAATCCGACCGCTGGGTGTGACATCTACAACGTGAAAATTGTGAGGGAGGTAATAACGTTGTTAAATAAACCTTACCATCCATGCTAAAGTGGGGGGTTGTGCGGTGATTCGACCTCATTCCCACACATTCATTCAACAGTAGTATCGGATCGGTATCAGATATCGGCCGATATGTTCAGCACGTGAATCAGTATCGTATTGGATCGGAAAAACCTGGATCCGTACATCACTAGTAATGACGTTTTTTTACAGTTCAGTGTGTTCACAGCAGCTTTGTTTAATGTTGCTGTTAACTTTTCTCTGATGGAGCAGGTCCAACTTGTTTTTGAATATTGTTTGGCATTTCTTTTTCTAGGAAGGAGCATCTGCCCGGAAGGCTCAAACCCCAGCAATGCAGCCTGTCCCACGCCCAGGTTAGTGCAAAATTTTAAAATCTACATAAATTCATACATCGTTTGTGCTATTTAAAAAAAAAAAAAAAAAGCTTGTTCTGTATCACTAAGAGGAAATGAGGAGGCAATAGAGATAAAGGTACCTTTGTATCCACCGTACTTAAATGTAGCAACGTGTTATAAACCCTTATAATGAAAGCCGGTTAAGTTGTACACAGCAAAGTAATAACTGTAACCTCGATCTAACTAATATGAGGCTGCTGTCACAGGAAGCCTGTGGGTGGAGATGCAAATGACTAATGTACCCATGACTATTGAAAATATGTACATGGTTGGTGGATCAAACCCCATCAGGCCCGTGTGAAAGGAACTTTTGTTTGGAGAGAAGAATCCTGTGTCTGTGTGACTCCTTGGCAAAGAATTGCAGCCTTTTTCCTGTTTTTAGCAATATGAGAACACAACAAAGCAGCATTAGCCTGCATGGACATTGAAAACCTTAATGCCAGGCATTTTACGTTGATGATTTATGTCAATAAAGATCGCAAACAAGCTGGTCAGATGGGAACGACCTCCTTGAATATTAAGCACAGTACTCCCAGCCTTCAGTACTGTTTGACATAGGAAGTGAGCTGCTATTTATTATGTTTGTTTTTTTTTCAGTTTTCTAATGAGTCACTTACAGTAATTAAGTGTTGCTCTTGGGGAGATTTTGATTAAATCTACACTGCCATTCAAAGGTTTGGGGTCACCCAGACAATTTAGTGTTTTCCATGAAAAGTCACACTTTTATTTACCACCATGAGTTGTAAAATGAATAGAAAATGTTATTACATTAGCCTTTTGATGCAATGAGCAAACACATTGTACCATTAGAACACTGGAGTGATAGTTGCTGGAAATGAGCCTCTATACACCTACACTAAAAACCAGACATTTGCAGCTAGAATAGTCATTTACCACATTAGCAATGTATAGAGTGTATTTCTGATTAGTTTAAAGTTATCTTCATTGGGGGTTAGATGCTTAAACACTGATACTTAAGTATTAATAATCTAATGATGCAGTATCTCAAAGGGATGAAACAAGTAGTTTAATGCTTATCAGCTAATATTTGCGTTCTTTTACTTGAGTACGATTTTTTTGCAGGATGTTTACTTGTAATGGATTAATTTTATATTTCTGGATTAATACTTTTGTCTAGTTAAAGCAATTTATTAAGGTAGTTTATTGTAGTATAAAAAAAAAAAAAAAACGGTGCTTTTCTTTCAACCTGACCAAGTGACCCCAAACTTTTAAACGGTAATTTACATACTTTTTTTTTTGTTTTTAATTCACTGTTTTCTGTTTTGTCCCCTCTAGTTTCACAAGCCAGACCTCCACCAAATCAGAAGAAAGGTATATCACCTCAATTTAGTTAGATGCTATGTTTTTGGTATTGACTAAAAAAAATATATATATATACACTATACAATATGTAATGTGAAGCTGTTTTTAAGACTTTTTATTATGAATCTCTCAAAAGGGTCCCGGACACCTATTGTCATCATCCCTGCCGCCACCACCTCACTCATCACAATGCTTAACGCTAAGGATCTTCTGCAGGATCTAAAGTAAGTGTATATTCATTCTGCACTTGTGAAGTTCTCTCTCACTCAAATTATATGGTGGGGAACCGGACTGGTATTTGTGTAGGAAAACATTTTTTATATATATATATCTCTTTTACTTTTTTAAAAGCTGAGCTCACGATTCTTATGGTATTTGTGGTATCGACCTGCACTGTAGCAACGAGGGCAGAACATACTTTGTAATGCACCTCAGGCTGTTCGCTGTTGTCAGGCTTGAATTTCTCTCTCCATACCACTCCCTTTCCTCTGCTTCTCCCCTCTCTCATAACATTCAAGAAAATCCAATTATTGTGTTAAACTACGGTCGCATTCTTAAAACCCATGTGTAGTCCTTAGTCGGGTTGAAATCGGACTGAGTTGGACTTCTCATAGTCGAGTTAACACACCTAGATAAAATAAATTGCGCTTTAATAAATCTGTGAAGAAAGTGTGAATCGAGATACTTTTATATCAATCCTTAGTCATTAAGTAGACAGTGGAGCTATCCCTGTATCCAAACATATGCCAATCATAAGTGCACATGGCTATGAAGACTAGATGAGTACATTATGAGTACATGGTTTTTGAAATAAATAAATTGCACCCGTTATATATTTACATTTGTATATATTAGTATTATAAGAATATAATGTAAAGTAAATGTAGCAATTGAATAGGAAGGAAATTAAATTTGTACACGCCTTCTTCTTGTTTGGACTTTTAAGGCAGTCAGCATTCAAAAAGTTGCGTTTCTGCAGGACTATTGTGTCACACTCCACTATTAATGCTCGCTTTTAACTTCTTCTTTTAACCATTTCCACCGAAAGCCAAATGTGGCCGTTTTTTTTTTTTTGTTGCTTTGCAATATTCAATATGTATATTTGGTTACCGAATATTCGGTGCATCCTTACTTTTTCTATGTTTTAGGGCCTTTGGTAAGGTGATTCTTTTTAAAAAAAAAAAAAAGTATAATCTAAACCCACATGAAATGCGTTCATCATGTGGAGAAAACCGAATCCTCCCCCCCCTTTTCTCTCAATCGAATGTTGCATGTAAAATGTTTAACAATGTAGGAAAGAAATGAGATAAAGTATAAAAATTTGTACCGTACCAGGTTTGTCACATCAGAAGAGAAGAAGAAGCAGGGTCTCCAGCGTGACAATGAGGTTCTGCTTCAGAGGCGCAAAGATCAGATCCAGCCTGGAGGAAACACACTCACAGTCACCGTGCCGTACAGAATCATCGATCAGCCACTCAAACTGGCTCCACAGGACTGGTGAGCCCTCAGCAGTGCCTAATCATGATAATTGCCTGTTGCATGTCCCCAGAAAACAAAGGCTCACAGCCACACATTTTAACGACACCTTGGAAACAGAACTACCGTATTTTCCAGACTATAAGTCGCGTTATTTTTCATAGTTTTGCCGGGGGAGCGACTTGGGTGTGAAATTAACACATAACCGATATATCATTTCACATGTTATTTTCACATTAAGCCGAGAGTGGGCGCTCTAAGCTTGTGTTGATAATTTCAACATTGGCGGTAACTTTTCTAAACAACTGAGAAGGGCTTAACAAAAGAAAATCATATTATGCAGATTACGAGCTGCAATTGGTAAAATATGACGTCTGACGTCATCGACGTAGAAGAGGAAGCGCCGCGTCTTCTACCTCCGGAGTTAGAGGAGTTGATGAAATGTGACACCGAGAATGAGGATTTCATTGGATTTTAGTTACCGGATATTTGGAGTGACACGGATGGTTTAGGTAAACTTCTTAGCATGTTATTGATGCTATAGTTATAGGAATAACTCTTAATATATCATGTTAACATACCAGGCACGTTCTCAGTTGTGTCATGTAACATAAACATACCGTTCAGCCTGTTGTTGCCTCTATTTTTATTTTAATTTGATCGTCATTTCAATTTAAAATGACATGTCTGTTCTTGGTGTTGGATTTTATCAAATGAATTTCCCCCAAAAATGCGACTTATGTATGTTTTTTCCTTCTTTATTATGCATTTTATGGCTGGTGCGACTTGTACTCCGGAGCGACTTATAGTAAGGAAAATACGGTACACTACACAAAAACAAAAAACAACAAAAAAAAAATGTTTTGTGCAGGGATCGGGTGGTGGCTGTGTTCGTGCAGGGTCCTGCCTGGCAGTTCAAGGGCTGGCCGTGGCTGCTGCCTGATGGATCTCCTGTCGACATTTTCGCCAAAAGTAAGTAATGGAGACGGAGTAAAAGTTTTAAAACTGCCCAGTCGTAAGCCTGTTACTGCCACATATTAATAACAGGACCTTTACTGTTAATTGGTCCAGTGTAATTGCACCTATAGCTGAAAACGATTAATTTTAAATTGTTTTTCAAATAATGCCAAACATTTCCCATTTGCCACCTCCTAAATTGTGCGTATTGCTTTGAGTCAATTTAATATTTTTGAGTGGTTGTGCAGTAGACAACCACTCAAAACCCCCTTTTTCTTTAAACTAATAGTGAGACATTTTATTGAGACAGTTTATTGCATTTGCCATTGCTTTGGTTGGTTATGTAATGAACTTGCAGTTTAAGGACAATCTCTTCCCCTTATTTTGCGAATCTACCCATTTATCAAGGAAAGAGTGAAAGAATTTAACATTCCTCAGGGCGGAGATCGCACCGTTTTAATTGCTGATCACATTCAGTTCATGGAAATAAGCAGGTATCCTATTAATCAAAGAAAAGCTATTCATTTTGTAGGAGGTACAATGTTTTTTTGTTTTTTATAAAAATCTACTTATTTCACATTTAAATGATATCACAGTTAAATATTTAAGATGATTAATAAAACATGTGGCAAGATGTTGAACAAAACTCTCTCAAACGCATGTTAAAAATCCTTTCAGCCGTTTTCTATCCTGCCTTTTCTATCTGAAGTGTGAACAACTATTCAGAAGGTGTGTCTCGAGGCTGTGATGATACCCTGTCATATCAGTTATCATCACTGTCTTTATTGTCCAAGGGCTTCCAGATTTCTGTAAATGCATTAAGTTTTAATAAAACAAGCCTTCATAGTGTTGCACAGGCTCACCTGCAAAGGTTTCCTTTGTAGTTTTTTTATTCAATAAGCTGCACATCACTATAAACTGTACATAAATGTGTTAATAGGTCAGTGATAAAACGTCACATGGTGTAATCCTAAATACTTGGTACCAGATAGTTTAAATAAAACTTAAAAACTCATGCTATCAGCAAAATTTATGTCCTAGGTGGATTATATATTTAAAATTTGTAATTCTTTTTCTGTTTTGAGTCAAAAGAAATCATACAAAATCTTATTTTTTGTTAAAAACAATTACCCAAATGGGCTTTTAAATAACAAAAAATGAACATGAATACAAAATGTACATTTTGAGAGACCTGATGAATGCTGTTTTTCAAGTTTTTGACTTACGGAGCCTAGCGCGTGTGTTCCCTCCGTTCAGTTCGAGCCTTTCATCTGAAATATGATGAGGCAAAGATAGACCTCAACGTGCAGAAGTGGGACGTGACCGTCCTGGAGCTGAGCCGCCACAGGCGCCATCTGGACCGGCCCGTCTTCCTGCGCTTCTGGGAAACCCTAGACAGGTACGTCTACTTTTTTTGTGCGTCACCCCATCCATTAATTTGTTGTTTGAAAGAATCTGTCCTCCCCTCAAAGCCTTTCCAGCAAAACTCACCTTTCTTCTTCTTTTTCCTCCCTTTTCTCGTATATCAGATACATGGTGAAACACAAATCTCACCTCAGGTTTTAGCCCAGATCACCGCCCACGTCCCTCTCGGGGGGGGAAAAATCATGAATTCTTCGACCTTCCATCTCTCTTCGGTCCACCTGTCGCAAGGGGGGGGGGTTAACCCCTCGTCATCCAAGCCGCCATTTCATCTTCCACCATGATCCTCATGTTAACAGGAGGAGGAGGAGGAGGGGAGTACCCGGCGGACTCCTCTCTTCAACACTTCTTCGAGGACTCCTATTGCAATACGCTGGATATGTTGCCCTGGACAACGGAGAGGAGTTGTAGGGGATTTTTCTGTTTTTTGTTATTGGTTTCTAATGGTTTCATGTAGTCAAACAAAAAAAAAAACTAAACTAAATGTTTTATATTCAAAAGGCAACAAATTGTGGATTGATTTAAATGAGATGCTAAGCAACGCGATGGGGTCGAGGGGGGAAGAGGTTTCTCGTCCCTGGTAAAGAGGAATATTGTGAATCCAACTCTGACTGTTAACAGTGAGAGAAACACGAATCTCTCTGTACAAACTATATGGCCACTGAGTTTGAGGGAAGAGACATTCTCGTCTCTCTCGTCACTTATCTTTTTTTTTAATTTTTAATTTTGGGTGTTTGTGGTCTTAATGTACATATATGCTAAAGCCTGTCAGAGCGGAGGGCGACGCAGATAAGTGATTTGTTAATACTTTAGAAAAAAAAATTGCTCTGCTCTGGCTCAATAAACTGATCTGTCAAGCAGCCAGTTCCTAGCTCAGATTCTGACAGATCAGCACATCTCGTTTTCTTCTTTGTTGGTGTTGTGATGGAGGAGAGGGATGACAGGAACTATCGCTTTGTCATCACATGGAAATAGAAAATAAAGCCTCAGAGAAACAAACGTGTTCACTTTCTTTTTCAGTTTCCTTGTATTGTTCAATGTTGGAAAAGGTCGAAGCACGTCCTAGGTGGGTTATTACACAATTTGTGTAAAAAAAACAAACAATTTTTTTTTTTTTTTTTAATAAAAGCTCTTCCCTTTTCAGTTCACGCTTTTTGTTTTATGGGCCACCACTTGCTTTGGTTCACCTCTGCACCAAACTGCAGAAGAGCCTTGTAGCAGCCGATAACGTAACAAATTTGCCCTTTTTAAAAAGCGTAATAGGCCAAGGCCTAACCCTGTAATGAAAGTGCTGAAACAAAGTAATTACTTTTGGCTGATAATGTAATAACTTCTTATAAGTTATGTGATCAGCTGATACTTTTATCATTGGCCTTTTTTGCAAATGTAATTGAGCCACTGATGTAAGTTATTACATTGCTGGCAAAGAATCATTACCTTGTCAGTTCAGGACTGTAGTAACAGCTGTTACTACATTATCAGCTGCTGCACATTAAAACAAAGCACTTTGACCACTTTGATAGTGTTACATATTCCAACAGTATCTCCAAGGACCTAGGGGAGGCTTGAAGTCAACATATTACGATAGAGGCTCAGTTATACGACAGATACTTGCTGCGATGGGAAAAGAATACTATTGAATTATGTAACTGAGGGAATCCATAAAAAAAACAGCATTAGAACGCTCAAAAACTGTAGTGTTAGTCTTAGTCAAATCGATTTTTTTTTTTATTTTATTTTATTTTTTTTTGGTACCCACACTGACTTTTGGCCTGTCTTTGTTTGTTGTTTCAAAATGCTGAACTCTGATCACAGCAGTCCGGCAAATCATTTGGAAACCTAAGCAAATGAGTCCTACTGTGTTAAAAAACATGCCAAAATATTTTAGATTTGAATGTCACAATGTGGCTAAACACCATTAAAACATAGAAAATCAGACTTAAACGGTAAGGGTTTTACTTTTTATTTTAATAAAATGTGGTAGTTATTGTCTAATATCACTGTCTTTATTAATTAGTACTGTTACATAAACATGAGAATGTATATCATGGGCTGTAAAAGTCAAATCATGAGAGCTAAATATCAAAGCATAAAAAATAGCGATGAACTCATAAAAAGTTTGTTTGTGAAGGCTTTCTGTAATTGCCGCATTTTATTGGCTGCAGGCCTGTGATGTCAAAGTTGCAGGGATTGTTTACTCCACATTCCTAAATGTGCTGAAAACTTGCTGAAAGGTCTTCAACAATCATTTACCAGTGGTGATCTGAACGGGGCTCCTCATTCTTCACTTTGTGGTGGAATATTTGAATTCCTGGCAAAATGGGCATCAGATACCTTGGGTTTTTCCTTTTAATTTGGTTTCCTGGAGTGCTACATGGTAAGAACACTCACCTCTATCACCTAGAAATTATATATGTGTGTGTGTGTATGTATGTATGTATGTATATATATATATATATATATATATATATATATATATATATATATTCATGTTGTATATATAATTCAATTAATTAATTACGCTGCATTTTAACGCGTTAAACAATTTAACGCAATTAATTATGAGCATCAACTGTGGCGAGCCCAGGGGTGAAAGTGAGCCGGAATTGTCCGGAACGGCGTTCCGTTAAAAAAAAGGAGAAGAAGCTCCCTGTTAAATAAATGTTAAATAAAGAAAACAATGTACTAAAGTCACATTAGTTACATTATCCGAGTGCTGGAACAATTCCAGTGGCTCGTTTCGGTGTCTGTGCCGTTTGGAGCGACAAGTCTGAGCGCGTCTCTGGTTGCTATGCAACGTGAGGAGCCAAGCTGAACAAATGCGTTTCTGGTTGGCCGATGGACACGTGGTCACGTTATCAGTAATTGCTATATTGAGCTTAAGTGCCTATTTGAGACAGCCTTATTTTATTTCAGAATTTTTTTTATTTATTTAACTGAATCGCTGTATTTGTTTTACATTTTTGAATAATGCACCTGGTCTAACTGGTTTAATGTGCTGGACCTTTACTTTTGGATTTAATTCATGAAGCACAGTTCCCCAATAAAAAATAGGATTTCAGATCTTCTCTTCTTACTGTATTCAATTGATTAGTCATGCGCTACAATTTTTTAATATCCTAGAATTCAAATTCTTTATCAGGAGACCTTTAGCAGATATGACATTAAAATGCGATTAATTCGATTAATTAATTACAAAATCCTGTAATTAATTTGATTATTTTTTTTAATCGACTGACAGCACGAATATATATATATATATATATATATAGCACTAATATATATATATATATATATATTAGTGCTGTCAGTCGATTAAAAATATATATATATATATAAAATTCAGTGTGGTGCTCTCTTGCTTAACACTTTTTCAGCACAAAGTGGAAAACGGCCCTGTGCTGCTCCCAACCTGGTGGGTGGCTTTTTTGTCCCTAAGATCAGTGAATTTGAACATGAAAGCAACCTGACTTATGCCTGCGATCATGGAAGAAAACCGGTCATAGAAGGTTGGTGGGCAACAAGCACATGTCAAGATGGCAAATGGATCCATACACCAAAATGTATCGGTAAGTGTTGAATAAATATTTCCCACGGGTTGCTTTGAATGAGATGCTAAGTCACCTTTTCTTGTTGTTTCCCCTGTGGAATCAGAGCATTTCCTCTTTGGTTTTTTAATCTCCACAGAGCCCACTATGTTGCAAGAGGAGAGACAGCTTTTTATGTTATGTGCTATGCATTCGCAGCCACCAAAGTTTCATTCATTTCATTGACAAGTATGTTTGCAATCTGCAACCTCACCGCTAATGCTGCCAAAAAAATGAACACTGCCCCCTTTCAAGATCCCAACGATAAGTCAAAGTCAGCTTTATTGTCAATTGCTTCATATGTGCTGGACATACAAAGGGATCGAAGGTACGTTTCTCACATTCTCAGCTGCAGACGAGACACAAAAATGGCAAGACAGACAACCGATAAGACATCTAACCACTAAGGGTATGAAAATTCATATGAAGTGCATGTGTCTTGAGGTATCAATAGGCTTGAGTGCAAGTAAGAGATGGCAAAGGCAAATACAACAGTAGCAAATAATGACACGTAACAGACTCTAACCACCAAGGGTATAAAAATAACCGATATGCAAGGTTCATGTATCTTGTGGTATTTTTAAGCATAGTGATGTGTTGATGAAAGCAGTCACTACCCGACACGTCTTCTCTTGCACAAATAGGATTTTATTCCAAAAAGAACAGTGTCAAATATGTGCTGAATCTGAGGGCATCTCTGAGGGCCAAATTGTAGATCCCTTTTCATAGTGCTGAATCTTGGAGAGCATTTGTGCCAATATGAGACCTCTCCCTATTCCTAGAGAGCTACTGTGGGTGCAGGTTTTTGTTCCAACCAAGCAGGAACACACCTGATTCTATTAATTAATCATGAGAGCCCTCACTATGGAGCTTCATTAGTACAATCAGGGGTGTTCCTGCTTAGTTGGAAGAAGAACCAGCACCCAAGGTGGTTTTCCAGGACCAGGGTTGCCCACCTCTGGTCTAAAGAAAGTGGAAGCATATGGCTTTGACCTCTGACCTAGACTGCAGGCTTTTCGACTCCTTCCACTTACACTCTTACAGGTTTTTCATTCATATGGCTTCTCATTTGACAATACACTACAACCCCAACCTGGATTGTTTTATCAACACATCCGGCCAAACATTCCTCAAGGAATCTTGGTGTGTCTTCGTTCTCATAAACTACCTTGGGTGTAGATTAGTTATTCTATCCAAATGTACATTATTACTCTTTAGGTCTTTAGATTAACTTAGATTTAGGCAAATTACTTCAGCACAAAGGTGAAAGTCAGACACAACAGCAGCAAGGAATAACAGATAATTGACATGTAATCGCTGTAAACACTAGAGCCATTGCTAATTGCCTTCATTAGTAGAATCAGGTGTGTTACTGCTTGTTTGGAACAAAAACCTGCACCCACACCAGCCCTCCCAGACCTAGAATTTCAATTACATGTGAGACATGGTCTTCTGTGGTGGTCTGTGAGAGTAAGTCTGAATGGAATCTGTGTCCTAACTTGAATTCTTAGGACTGAAGAACTAGTGTCACCTCATAACTCAATCAGGTACCCACTAATCTGAGGACCTTTACCTGGTCTTTTTTGTTCACAGAAAGCCTCCAAGCATGCAATGCACCCTTGGTAATCCCTCACGCTGTCATCATTAGTCATGGATACCAGGATGTGTTTCCCGCAGATTCAGAAGTACACTACCAGTGTGAAGATGGATTTGTTATAAACAGAGAAGACACCAAATCATCCATCCGTTGTAGTGGTGGAAAGTGGACTGCAGCCCCACCGTGCCGTAAGTGGACGACGTCGCGAGAGGCACAATAGGCTGAGCACAAATCGTACGATCATAGCTTAGAAACCATCTGAGGAGTTCATAAGTTATCCTTTTAAACACGCAAAAAAGCACCACCACACCTCTGCTGTAACTTGAACCGTAAAACATGAGCATGCCCTGTACTATTAGGCTAATACTACTGCAGAATGGCCAGAGGCAGGGATACACCCCAGATGGTCACCAGCCAATCATGGGGCACACACACCATTCACTCACACACTCACACCTACGGGCAATTTAGAGTTTCCAATTAACCTCAGCATGTTTTTGGACTGTGGGAGGAAGCTGGAGTACCCGGTGAAAACCCACGCAGACATGGGGAGAACATGCAAACTCCACACAGAAAGGTCCCAGACCCAGGACCAAGGAGGTCTTGAACCTGTGACCTTCTTGCTGTGAAGCAACAGCGCTAACCCCTGCGCCAACATGTCGCCCTCGCTAAATTGTTTGTTTCCCAAATATTTTTTTCTACTTAGGCGGAGATGCAACTGGTCCAGGTGGGGGACACATTTCATCTACTGGCAGTGGGACAGAAGCTGCAGGTGCAGGTAGATTATTGACCTTTATAACATTGTAGGAAAAAAACACATCTGGGTCTATTTACCTAAGAATTTACAGTGGTCCATGTAGGCAAACTCAGTAAAACATGTTCTATAAATAGATGTTGGGCAACAGAATAAAACATAAGAGACAATGAGAAGAACATTTGTATTTACTGTAGCGCATACTAATGCAAAAAAGAATACAATTTTAGAAAATTGAATTCTACAATTGTTTTGTTTTGTGTAACAAATTGACCTGAGAACCATCATACGGCCTACTTTTTACTTTTTTGCGAGGATAACCACCTCCTGTTCTCTTGCTGCAGAAATGGATGAAAAATAACACCCCAAAGTCATACTAACTGTTGTGTCCTCTGTATAAGTGTGTGCTCTACATCTTCCAGGATCTTCTACCACCGATAGTCCAAGAAGTCTATTCACAGAAGGTGAGCCATTCACATTCATTGCTTTTTAATAATCATTAAAAACAAAGCAAACATAAAGAGTGTTATTTGGACTGTTGAAAAGGCCAAATATCTTCTTTTTTACAGCAATGCATTTAGAAATATATTAGTTGGATCTGAAAGAGTTGGTGTATATTTCCTGTAGGGAATATCTGAAAATCCAAATGTACAGAAACAGAGGATTAAGGATTAAGATTTAGAGTTTATATATATATATATATATATATATATATATATATATATATATATATATATATATATATATATATATATATATGTATGGCTCTTGGATAACTGACAACATACAATCAATTTTAAAATGGCCTGTTTTTCATTTCAGTCAAGCACTGCGGACCACCCCCATCCATTTCAGATGGTTATCTTGTAGAAGAGACTACTAAATTTTTAAAATACAAATGTAACCCTGATTTTACGCAAGTTGGACCAGAGAAGGTGATGTGTTACCATAACGGCTCTTGGTCAACAGCACCTGTCTGCAAAGGTATAAACAAGTCAATGTGACTCCTCTTCATTTCAAAAAGTCTATCAACGATGTTATATTAACAATTCCATGGGTTATTTTATGTGATTTTTGTGCAGCACCATCATGTGTCATCGATCATGCTAGATTGAAACGCTATGGTGTTGATCTTTCTGGAATTGAATATATGGAGCACGGACAGCGGAAGGATTTTTCCTGTATTGGAAATGGGTACTACAGAACAGTTGTTTGCGAGACAGGACGAATTAAACTTTCAGAATGTAAGTATAAATCTTTACATTTAAATTTTCCTCAACACTTAGTTTCAGCCTTTTTAAATGTCTCATATCATGCAAATAGCCATTTTCATCACTTTCATGGATTTGTTTTTGCTTATGTAAAAACTGAAAAAAAAAAAAAAAAAAGCCAATTCACAGCTCATTTGTACCATTTGTCTATGACTTCGTGATGTCATATAGTAGCTCCCTTCACCTGTACAGACTCCCAGCACGGCTCACCTTCCCCCACTGCCACGCCCACTTTTTTCATTCTTTTAAGCAAAAGATCAGGAGAGAGGCTGATGAATATTCATAAGACAGAACTTTCTAGAGCTTCAACTCAGAAAGGTGCAGGAGAACTATAAAGGATAAGCCATGTTTTAATCAGGGACATTTTCCTTCATTATGATAAACCAAGGCATGAAAGTCTATGCCGCATACATCATAAAAACTCAATGTTGCACCTAATGAAGTTATCATAATCAGGATTCAGCAACAGAGAATATCTCGCTCCACCTCAGTTTTTTCAGAGTATTGCAGTAAATTTTATGTAAATGAATCAACCTCCTATAATATTAGCTGATTAACTCTGTTATTGGGTTACTTTTAGGTTGTCGTGACTATGACCACCACTATGTAAGTGTTATTCTTCTACTTTTTAAGGAATTACAATATCAACGAATTGTTTGTTTTTTATTGTTGGATAATATTTAACATTGTGGCTCAATGTCTGTGTTGTAACCAGAGGAGATGCCCTCAAGGGATATTCTAACTCACCACCAACTGGAACAACAGTGAAGTTGGAAACAATTGAAATACTTCCATCAGAAAACAACTACACCCCCCAATAAAACATTTTAAACATGTCATTGTTCTTCATTTAGACTTACACTACCGAGTGTGTTTCTGATTAGTTTCAAGTTATCTTCATTGAAAAAACAGTGCTTTCCAAAAACAAGGACATTTCTAAGTGACCCCAAACTTTTGAACAGTAGTGTAAAATATATGAACACAATCATGGAGTGGATTGCTCTTTGATCATCAGCTGTGACTTATGATGCACCCTCTAATGCAATCATGACACGATCAATGCTTTAAATACACAAATAAAGTGTTGTCGGTCTACTGGAGTCTCAATAAAATTCTATCTAGAAATTTTAACTGGCTTTTTGTTTTATTGTGCCTACAAACTATACTGTACAGTGGCGTAACGGACACCCCCGCAGCCCCCGCGAGGCGGGGGGGGCCCGGGACAATAGGGGGGCCGATCGTGTCATTTTTATTCCCGTCAACAGGATTGAATTGATTACTATGGATAACTGAGCTTGACAGTGCTTTCAGTTCCACTTGAAAAGTGGAAATGAAACGCAGTAGGGAACAAAGTGGTGCTCAAAAACGGCAGAGGAAGAAGAAAAAAGAAGAGTTTAATTCAACTCTTCCCAAAATTGCATCTATATTTGGGAGAGTTAATCCAGCAGTTGTTTTTCCGGAGTCGCTAGCAGGTAGGCTATAGCCTCTGTAACAGGAGACTAGTTGAGCTAAATAGTTAAATAATGCTAGCAGTTAGCGTCCATGACCACCTAGATGAAATTGATTCTTTTTTAGTCTGAAATGAATGAAATATTAGCACATGGCAATTAGATAATAAAATACAACTATGAAATGCCTCGCTGCTTCTGTCATTTAACCTGTTCCCTGTTATATGGTTTATATGTGATTATTATTGTAATTTTTGAGGATGTGCCAAATATGCCTAAATGTGCCAAAAATCATATCCACCTGGACACACCTGAAGTAAAACATCTCAAAAATCAGTCTGGTTTATCTTATGAGGCTGAACATTTGTGAAATTACTTATAACACTTTATTTTACTGATCCATGGGTGAATTGGGCTACTAACACATGATTTTCAGGTGATTTTCAACCCAAATAGATGTTTTTTTTGGGGGGGGCGGAGCAAATTTAGATTAATTTATACTATGATGAATGCTTTATTTAAACATTTAAACAAAATATGATGAATTTTATTGTAATACAGAATACATTCTTATTTACTTTTCCAAACCATATGGTTTTATTTCTTTTCACCTTGCCTTAATTGTCATTATTGTTGTAGCCCAATTGTTAGGCTATTGTCATAGTTTCTGAAAACACTGGTTCTATGTGGGCTTACCTCACACTACTAGGCCTAGGCTATAATTTTGTTGTCATGGAGTTACAGAAGTTATTTGGTCTTTTGCCAAGTATCAGACATTAAATAAATAAGAAATACTGTACTGTGTACTGCTGGTGTACTGAATATGTGTGTGTGTGTGTGTATGTATGTATGTATATATATATATATATATATATATATATATATATATATACCTAACATGAATCCCCGTCTGCTTTTGTTTAACGTCCACCTCTGACGTGCCTGTGTTTTGGTATTTCATAACTTTACCTCTGATCACAGCATTCCGGAAAGTCATTTTGAAATCTGGACTCTGGATAGTCCCGTAGTTTGTTTGTCGAAATCTTTGTGTCAACAAGATTATTTCCTCAACAAATACGATACATGTTTAATGTGCAATATTACAATAGAATATTACTAACACATACCGAAAAGTGATTTTACTACTTTTCGGTATGTGTTTGGGCTTAAGGAACATTTTTATTTGAGACTGTAAACCACTGACAACTTTCCCCCCAAATTCCAAACATAAATATTATCATTTAGAGCATTAATTTGCAGAATATGACAAATGATCAAAATAACAAAAAAAAGATAGAATGTTTTCAGACCTCAAACAATGCAATGAAACAAGATCAAATTCATTTTAAAACAACATGATCATCATGGATCGTCGAAGTGATTTCAATAGATTTGTGAAGAAGATTTGAGAGGAATAAGACTTTTGTGTGCGTAGGTTTTAGATCTTTTATCAACTCGTAAAAAATGAGAGCAAAAATAAGTGTTGAAAATGGTTCTCTCCAATCTGAAATAGTGTCTGCGGTTTTGTTCTCTTTTTTTTTATTTTATCAGATAAAGCAGCCTGCATTCCACCATCTATCCCCAATGCGAAATACGCCGAAAACCCAAATGGTGGATACGGACACAAACGGATACAAACGGGGACGGACACGTGTTAAAAATAACATGTGAGGAAGGATATCAACAGCAAAGCAACACGGCTGAATGCAAAAATGGAACCTGGTTGTCCGTGCCAGTCTGCGAGAGTAAGTCTGTGTGATGCTTTGGCTTTGAAAACATTAACGTTACAAGAAACCGGAATAAGGTTTGTTAAAGCTGAAAGTCCTTTTCCTCTTCTTAATCATGACGTATTTCTTTACTTTTACAGGAAGTGTCCAAGCGTGCGATGCGCCCGCTGTGATCCCTCACGCTGTCATCATCAATCAAGGATACCGGGACGTGTTTGCTGCAAGCTCGACAGTAGAGTATGAATGTGAAGCTGGGTTTAGTTTAGAAGGAGTAGACATCAGATCATCCATCCATTGTAACGATGGACACTGGACTACAGGCCCACCGTGCAGTAAGTGAAATGCGGTGATGAAAATACTTTGTTTGAAACTCGGATTTGCACGAAGGTTCACATGAATACTGACTGTTGTGAAGGTTCTGTGCAACCGTTTGGTAGACCACACTTTGAGTCACTATATCTCATTGAATAACGCATTGAGCCAGCCCTCCTGTGTTTGAAAGGGATGCTTCACAGCAAACCATCAGAAATAGAATGCATCCGATGGCCAACAACAAAAGAAGAGAAGTGCTGTTGCACCCCTGACTAAAATCATTAGTGCAGTTGCACCACAGGTCAAAAGCCATTCTCACTGAAGGCATCAAAACTATGAATGAACACGTTTATGGTGTTATGTACTTAACAAAAAAAAGGTGAAATAACTGAAAACATGTTTTATATTCTAGTTTCTTTGCCTGTTTTGCAAATGTAATTGAGCCAATAATGAGTCATTACCTTACCAGTTCAGGATTTTTTTTTTTTTAGCGGCTGTTACTACATTATCGGCTGCTGCACATTGACTCTTTGATAGTGTTAAGTATTCCAACAGTATCTCCAAGGACATAGGGGAGGCTTGAGGAAAAATTACTTAAAGTACTTGAAGGCTTAGTTACACGACAGATACTTGCCACGATGGGGAAAGAATTACTATTGAATTATGTAACTGAGGGAATCCATAAAAAAACAGCATTAGAACACTCAAGCAAAAGGATTTGTTTTTTTCTATCTGTCCCCTATTTGAAGTCAAAATATCCATACATTTGATTCCTAAAGTTGTCTGTAGTGTTAGTCCTAGTCAAATAGATTTTTATTTATTTTATTTTGGTACCCACACTGACTTTTGGCCTGTCTTTGTTTGTTGTTTCAAAATGCTGAACTCTGATCACAGCAATCCGGCAAATCATTTGGAAACCTAAGCAAATGAGTCCTACTGTGTTTTCCCTGTTAAAAAACATGCCAAAGTATTTTAGATTTGAATATTTCACAATGTGGCTAAACACCATTAAAACATACAAAATCAGACTTAAACGGTAGTTATTGTCTAATAAATAATATCACTGTCTTTATTAATAAGTACTGTTACATAAACATGAGAATGTATATCATGGGCTGTAAAAGTCAAATCATGAGAGCTAAATATCAAAGCATAAAAAATAGCGATGAACTCTTAAAAAGTTTGTTTGCGAAGGCTTTCTGTAATTGCTGCATTTTATTGGCTGCAGGCCTGTGATGTCAAAGTTGCAGGGATTGTTTACTCCACATTCCTAAATGTGCTGAAAACTTGCTGAAAGGTTTTCAACAATCATTTACCAGTGGTGATCTGAACGGGGCTTCTTGTCCTTCACTTTGTGGTGGAATATTTGAATTCCTGGCAAAATGGGCATCAGATACCTTGGGTTTTTCCTTTTAATTTGGTTTCCTGGAGTGCTACATGGTAAGAACACTCACCTCTATCACCTAGAAATTTTATATATAATTCAGTGTGGTGCTCTCTTGCTTAACACTTTTTCAGCACAAAGTGGAAAACGGCCCTGTCCTGCTCCCAACCTGGTGGGTGGCTATTTTCTCCCTGAGATCAGTGAATTTGACCATGAAAGCAACCTGACTTATGCCTGCGATCATGGAAGAAAACCCGTCATGGAAGGTTGGTGGGCAACAAGCACATGTCAAGATGGCAAATGGATTCATACACCAAAATGTATCGGTAAGTGTTGAATAAATATTTACCACGGGTTGCTTTGAATGAGATGCTAAGTCGCCTTTTCTTGTTGTTTCCCCTGTGGAATCAGAGCATTTCCTCTTTGTTTTTTTAATCTACATGGGTCGCAGGCCCCTCTCCACAGAGCCCACTATGTTGCAAGATGAGAGACAGCTTTTTATGTTATGTGCTATGCATTCGCAGCCACCGAAGTTGATTCATTGACGAGTATGTTTGCAATCTGCAACCTCACCGCACACTGCCCCCTTTCAAGATCCCAGTCAAAGTCAGCTTTATTGTCAATTGCTTCGTATGTGCTGGACATACAAAGGGATCGAAGGTACGTTTCTCACATTCTCAGCTGCAGACGAGACACAAAAATGGCAAGACAGACAACCGATAAGACATCTAACCACTAAGGGTATGAACATTCATATGAAGTGCATGTGTCTTGAGGTATCAATAGGCTCGAGTGCAAGTAAGAGATGGCAAAGTCAAACAGGACAGGAGCAAATAATGACACGTAACAGACTCCGATATGCAAGGTGCATGTATCTAGGTATTGTTAGGCTTAGTTGTTTCTTGATGTGTTGATGAAAGCAGTCACTACCCGACACGTCTTCTCTTGCACAAATAGGATTTTATTCCAAAAAGAACAGTGTCAAATACGTGCTGAATCTGAGGGCATCTCTGAGGGCCGGCATGGGTTCAGGCTTTTGTTCCAACCAATGAGTTACATACCTGATTCTACTAATCAACCAATAAAGCCATTGCTAATTGCCTTCATTAGTAGAATCAGGTGTGTTACTGCTTGTTTGGAACAAAAAACCTGCACCCACACCGGCCTTCCCAGACCTAGCTAGCGTATTAAAAAAAATAAGGACTATGTAGGTATAGTAGTCAATATGAATATGACAGCAGAGGCGTGCAACAGGCATAGTGCAAAGGCAGTCCAGTCCAGGTGGGGGATGGAGTTCAGAATCCTGACAGCCTGGTGGAAGAAGCCGTTGATAAGTCTGGTGGTGCAGGACTGGAAGGCAGGAGGCTGATCGGGGTGTGCAGGGTGACTTGTGTCGCCCACGATCGTGGTTGTTTTCCAGAGGAGGCGGGTGTTTTGTGTGTCTTTCAGGCATAGAGACTGGTGCACCAGTGATTTTTCCAGCTGTGACCCACTATGCTCTGTCTGGTTTTCCCGTTGTACTCAGCTCCGGCCTTGCAGCTGCGCTGAACGGCTGCCTCTGTAGAACGTAGTCACGGCAGGTTGGCGGAGCACTTGCCCGCTTGAGCTAAGAATGACGTCACTGAGTTTTTGTTTCCTTTTCCTTTCTTTAGGTAAAGAAGACTGCTTTCCACCAGATATTCCCAATGCGAAATACGATCAAAAGCATTGGTATAAAGAAAAAGTCATCATTTCAATAACATGTGAGAATGGATATGAGGCCAAAGACCAGCAGAGTACAGCTGAATGTATGTCCGGGACATGGTCTTCTGTGGTGGTCTGTGAGAGTAAGTCTGAATGGAATCCGTGTCCTAACTTGAATTCTTAGGACTGAAGAACTAGTGTCACCTCGTAACGCAGGTACCCGCTAATCTGAGGACCTTTACCTGGTCTTTTTCGTTCACAGAAAGCCTCCAAGCATGCGATGCACCCTTGGTAATCCCTCACGCTGTCATCATTAGTCAGGGATACCAGGATGTGTTTCCCGCACATTCAGAAGTACACTACCAGTGTGAAGATGGATTTGTTATAAACAGAGAAGACACCAAATCACTCATCCGTTGTAGTGGTGGAAAGTGGACTGCAGCCCCACCGTGCCGTAAGTGGACGACATCGTGAGAGGCACAATAGGCTGAGCACAAATCGTAAGATCATAGCTTAGAAACCATCTGAGGAGTTCATAAGTTATCCTTTTAAACACGCAAAAAAAGCACCACCACGCCTCTGCTGTAACTTGAACCGTAAAACATGAGCATGCCCTGTACTATTAGGCTAATACTACTGCAGAATAGCTAGAGGTCTTTATAAGGTTTGGTAAATTTCACATCCCAGCTAATGAAACCTGTCTCTAGTTACGCAGTTAATTTTCAAATAGACTTTATTCTCAGGGCGACACGGTGGTGCAGGGGTTAGCGCTGTTGCCTCACAGCAAGAAGGTCGCAGGTTCAAGACCTCCTGGGTGGAGTTTGCATGTTCTCCCTGTGTCTGCGTGGGTTTTCACCAGGTACTCCGGCTTCCTCCCACAGTCCAAAAACATGCTGAGGTTAATTGGACACTCTAAATTGCCCGTAGGTGTGAGTGAATGGTGTGTGTGCCCCATGATTGGCTGGGGTGTATCCCTGCCTCTCGCCGTAACGCGCTGGGATTGGCTCCAGCAGACCATGTGACCCTAATGAGAAATAAGCAGGTATAGAAAATGACTGACTGACTTTATTCTCTCCGCCGTCCCATTTGCGGATTCACTGTCAACCATCAAACTGTCTTTATACCTTTTTTTCTTATTTAGGCAAAATAACTGCTGATTTGATCTGTGGAGCACCCCGGGATGTTTCAGGCAGCACTGTCGAGCAAACCGACGCGATGACTGTTAAATACACATGTACCGGTGGATTTGACACACTAGTCGGATCAGAGACCGTGGTCTGTAACAGTGACGGCAGTTGGTCAGATCTACCTGTCTGCAAAGGTATAAATGAATCAATACGACGACTTTTCCTTTCAGAAAGTCTATCAGTGAGGCTACACTAACAACAGTCCACGACTTATGTTTCTGTTAATTCTCTGCAGGGCCATGTGTCATTGATTTTTCCAAATATGGGGACATGTTTCTACTTTCTGGAATCGAATTTATGAAGGAAGGAGAGACTAAGAACGTTGCCTGTTCCAAGAAAGATCACAGCAGCTGGTTTCGATGCGCTGATGAAAAATATTCTTATACTGAATGTAAGTAGAAATGACCTCTCCACATTTTGGCCATCATGTCTCTAGTTATGGGGTTAACTTTCAGACCGTCCAGGCTCCAGAGGAAAACCTGATTCTCTCTGCAGGCACATTTGACGATTTGCTGTAAATCGCTAAATTGTTTGTTTCCCAAATATTTTTTCTACTTAGGCGGAGATGCAACTGGTCCAGGTGGGGGACACATTTCATCTACTGGCAGTGGGACAGAAGCTGCAGGTGCAGGTAGATTACTGACCTGACCTACAGTGGTCCATGTAGGCAAACTCAGTAAAACGTGTTCTATAAATAGACGAGGATAACCACCTGCTGACTTCTTGCTGCAGAAACGGATGCAAAATAACAAAGTCATACTAACTGTTGTGTCCTCTGTATAAGTGTGTGCTCTACATCTTCCAGGATCTTCTACCACCGATAGTCCAAGAAGTCTATTCACAGAAAGTGAGCCATTCACATTCATTGCTTGTTAATAATCATTAAAAACAAAGCAAACATAAAGAGTGTTATTTGGACTGTTGAAAAGGCCAAATATCTTCTTTTTTTCAGCAATGCATTTAAAAATATATTAGTTGGATCTGAAAGAGTTGGTGTATATTTCCTGTAGGGAATATCTGAAAATCCAAATGTACAGAAACAGAGGATTAAGAGTTAGAGTTTATATATATATATATATATATATATATATATATATATATATATATATATATATATATATATATATGTATGGCTCTTGGATAACTGACAACATACAATCAATTTTAAAATGGCCTGTTTTTCATTTCAGTCGAGCACTGCAGACCACGCCCATCCATTTCAGATGGTTATCTTGTAGAAGAGACTACTAAATTTTTAAAATACAAATGTAACCCTGATTTTACGCAAGTTGGACCAGAGAAGGTGATGTGTTACCATAACGGCTCTTGGTCAACAGCACCTGTCTGCAAAGGTATAAACAAGTCAATGTGACTCCTCTTCATTTCAAAAAGTCTATCAACGATGTTATATTAACAATTATCCATTATCCATTATTTTATGTGATTTTTGTGCAGCACCATCATGTGTCATCGATCATGCTAGATTGAAACCCTACGGTGTTGATCTTTCTGGAATTGAATATATGGAGCACGGACAGCGGAAGGAATTTTCCTGTAATGGAGATGGGTACTACAGAACAGTTGTTTGCGAGACAGGACGAATTAAACTTTCAGATTGTAAGTATAAATCTTTACATTTAAATTTTCCTCAACACTTAGTTTCAGCCTTTTTAAATGTCTCATCATGCAAATAGCCACTTTCATCACTTTCATGGATTTGTTTTTGCTTATGTAAAAACTGTCCCATGCATCAAACACAGCCTGGATTTAAAAAAAATAAAATAAAAAAAAAGCCAATTCACAGCTCATTTGTACCATTTGTCTATGACTTCGTGATGTCATATAGTAGCTCCCTTCACCTGTACAGACTCCCAGCACGGCTCACCTTCCCCCACTGCCACGCCCACTTTTTTCATTCTTCTAAGCAAAAGATCAGGAGAGAGGCTGATGAATATTCATAAGACAGAACTTTCTAGAGCTCCAACTCAGAAAGGTGCAGGAGAACTATAAAGGATAAGCCATGTTTTAATCAGGGACATTTTCCTTCATTATGATAAACCAAGGCATGAAAGTCTATGCCGCATACATCATAAAAACTCAATGTTGCACCTAATGAAGTTATGATAATCAGGATTCAGCAACAGAGAATATCTCGCTCCACCTCAGTTTTTTCAGAGTATTGCAGTAAATATAGTGTAAATGAATCAACCTCCTAAAATATTAGCTGATTAACTCTGTTATTGGGTTACTTTTAGGTTGTCATGACTATGACCACCACTATGTAAGTGTTATTCTTCTACTTTTTAAGGAATTACAATATCAACAAATTGTTTGTTTTTTTATTGTTGGATAATATTTAACATTGTGGCTCAATGTCTGTGTTGTAACCAGAGGAGATGCCCTCAATGGAGATTCTAACTCACCACCAACTGGAACAACAGTGAAGTTGGAAACAATTGAAATACTTCCATCAGAAAACAACTACACCCCCCAATAAAACATTTTAAACATGTCATTGTTCTTCATTTAGACTTACACTACCGAGTGTGTTTCTGATTAGTTTCAAGTTATCTTCATTAAAAAAAAACTGTTTTTCTTTCAAAAAACAAGGACATTACCCCAAACTTTTGAACAGTAGTGTAAAATATATGAACACAATCATGGAGTGGATTGCTCTTTGATCATCAGCTGTGACTTATGATGCACCCTCTAATACACGATCAATGCTTTAAATACACAAATAAAGTGTTGTCGGTCTACTGGAGTCTCAATAAAATTCTACCTAGAAATTTTAACTGGCTTTTTGTTTTATTGTGGCTACAAACTGTCATAAATACTGTATATACTGTCATTATCTTGTAATATATCAGTTTGTTTTAAATGTATCTATTTTATATTAAAAGATTTGAGTCATAATCACTGCAACGTATGCAGACACTAAACAGTCTGACAAAGTTGTTGGCTTCAATGCTTTAAGGTGGCGCTACAATCAGGAACTGTATAATGTTTCACATGACAGTTCCACTAGAGGAAAGGTTGAGGGATCACCGAAGTTATTAAAGGTCACCCCATGAAGATCAAATCGTTGTGGCAACATTTCGATTAAAACAGCAAAATTTTACCTGAAAAAGCAGGTGAGATGTACAAGTTGTCCCAATAACATTAAAGATAAATCTGTTGCGGCTATAAATCGATATTTAGCCTTTATTCATTCCGTCGTTTACACGTGTGATTTCCCTACTGTGACCTGATATTCCCCCAGCCTGGTCTACGCCTCTTTTAGTTGTATTGTGGAGTAAACCTTTAGTTACCATCAAGGAACATGTCTCTGTTGTGATCTTTCAATCTGAATTTAAAATGTAATCTACATGATTTCGGCCCATACAACCCTCTCATTTTAATATGATTCAGTGTCGCCTTTGATTTTGCAAAGCTTAGGCCTCGCTAGGTTTATTTCTGTTTTACTAAGCTGTGAGTTCATCCTCCGCTCTTCGACTTCCATCCGACTGGGCCCTCATGGAGCTGAACCAGCGAGGGTTAAATGGAGGTCCAAGGTCAGAGGTGTCATAGTCCTTTTATTTTATGGGCCACATACTGACCAATTTGAGTTCATGTGGGTCGAAACCAGTAAAACTGACCCGTATTCATAATAATAACCTCATAACAACCTCCTGTATAAATGTCGCCTGCAAATTTCTCTGAATTTTACAATCTGAATACTTTCATATGAACCGTCCATTATAAAATAAGTGCAATTTAAAAGAATATTCTTATAGTTGTTTATATTTTCTATTTCTAGATCTCAGAAAGCTGCTGTGAATACAACAAGCACCAGTTCTTCATATTTATCTGGTCTTTTTTTTTTCTTAGCAAAACCGAAATGCTCCTTTGTGACACTCCGTCATGCAGGGGCCGAACTGAACCCTCTGCCGGGCCGGTTCTGGCCCTTGGGCCGCATGTTTGACACCCCTGACCAAGGACACAACGCAGCACGTGTGAGGATCCAGCAGATGGCAGTCACAATCTAAGATGGAAGACACTTGATGAATGACCTTATGACCTTAAGGAAAATATCCCATGACTGATAGCTAATATAGAACATGAATCCCCGTCTGCTTTTGTTTAACGTTCAGCTGTGTCATTTCAGAATTTCAGAATTTCCACCTCTGACGTGCCTGTGTTTTGGTATTTCATAACTTTACCTCTGATCACAGCATTCCGGAAAGTCATTTTGAAATCTGGACTCTGGATAGTCCCGTAGTTTGTTTGTCGAAATCTTTATGTCAACAAGATTATTTCCTCAACAAATACGATACATGATGTTTAATGTGCGATATTACAATAGAATATTACTAATATAGATATGTTCATGGTGTGGTTTAGAGTATACCGAAATGCAAAAAACAAAAACCCTAACTGATCAATGTTTTTTAGTAACCATGTACCATGTAATCATTTGTAAACAGCATCGATCAAGATACTGATCATAATGTTTACTAAGTTACTCTTTGGGGAAATACACCCAGTAATTATTAACTAGAAGCGACCTCATCTAGTCTCTTACTGTGGTTTTGTCTGCTTTGTCGTCATTGCTCAACAAAATGTGCACAAGATATCTGGGATTTCTTCTTCTTCTGATCTGGTTTCCTGGAGCACTGCATGGTGAGAACATTAAATATCAATTAGACAAATGTTTGCTAATCTATGTGTCTAAAATGTTTTTTTTTTATCTTTGTATTTCAGTACAAGGTGCAGCACAATGTTCTTCTCCTGAACTGGATAGTGGTTATTTTGTCCCTGAGAAGGAGACTTATCCTCATGAAAGCAAGCTCACTTATGCCTGTGATGAGGGGTATAAGCCGGTGGTGGAAGGATGGTGGGCAACGAGCACATGTCAGGATGGAAAATGGTCTCATGAACCTCGATGTATCGGTCAGTGATTAATATTCAGTATATGTCTAATGGCTTAAATGGAATTTACGCTATGAAGGAATGATTGTCATTAATTATCTCAGTACAGGTTGAAGCTGAGCTGAAAATTGGTTGATGGTCCATTTCAGAAATTAATTCTGGTTTATGCTTGTTTTGGTCATTTTTAAATGGTTTCCTGCATGTGTATGAAATCCATGTTTGTCCTCGGTAGTAAATGTTATTAACCTGTTTATGCCTAATAGCTGTTAAGTCTATGACTGTCATTTTTTACTTAACCCATTTAAATCAAAGATTTCATACATACAATTATATCAGTTGAGTCACTAACACTCATGTTATGTGTCTATTTTTCCATTTGGTACTATTTTCTTTGCAGAAAATAGTTGCCACTTGCACAAATCTGCCCATAAACAAAAACCTATTTATCCCATGTTTGGGGGGATCATTCTAGAGATTTGAATGATTAAATAGATATATACATGTTGGGGTTGAAAGTCATAATAATCTAAATAAAATGACGTCTTCCTGGGAGGGTTTATCTTCTGCATGTTCTCAGGAGGAAGGGGCAGGAGGTTGATGATGTCATGTGACAGGAAGTACTTGCAAACTTAAATTATTTGCTCAAAATCTTTCATCTAAGTTGTTTACTATCATGTCTTTATATATATATAAAAAAAGCTGAATGAGTAACAATAAGAGACCGCTGCAAAATTATCAGTTTTTTTCTGATTTTACTACTTACTGTGTTTGGGCTTAAGGAACATTTTTATTTGAGTCTGTAAACCACTGATAACGTCAGTCATTTTCTATACCTGCTTATTCCTCATTAGGGTCACATGGTCTGCTGGAGCCAATCCCAGTGCGTTAGGGCGAGAGGCAGGGATACACCCCAGATGGTCTCCAGCCAATCATGGGGCACACACACCATTCACTCACACATTCACACCTACAGGCAATTTAGAGTCTCCAATTGACCTGAACATGTTTTTGGACTGTGGGAGGAAGCCGGAGTACCTGGTGAAAACCCACGCAGACACGGGGAGAACATGCAAACTCCACACAGAAAGGTCCCAGACCCAGGACCAAGGAGGTCTTGAACCTGCGACCTTCTTGCTGTGAGGCAACAGCGCTAACCCCAAATTTCAAACTTAATTTGCAGAATATGAAAAATGCTCAAAATAACAAAAAAAAGATAGAATGTTTTCAGACCTCAAACAATGCAAAGAAACAAGATCAAATTCATTTTAAAACAACATGATCATCATGGATCGTCAAAGTGATTTCAATAGATTTGTGAAGAAAATTTGAGAGGAATAAGACTTTTGTGTGTGTAGGTTTTAGATCTTTTATCAACTCGTAAAAAATGAGAGCAAATATAAGTGTTGAAAATGGTTCTCTCCACTCTGAAATAGTGTCTGCGGTTTTGTTCTCTTTTTTTTTTTTTTATTTTATCAGATAAAGCAGCCTGCATTCCACCATCTATCCCCAATGCAAAATACGCCGAAAACCCAAATGGTGGATACAGGGACGGACACGTGTTAAAAATAACATGTGAGGAAGGATATCAACAGCAAAGAAACACGGCTGAATGCAAAAATGGAACCTGGTTGTCCGTGCCAGTCTGCGAGAGTAAGTCTGTGTGATGCTTTGGCTGTGAAAACATTAACGTTACAAGAAACCGGAATAAGGTTTGTTAAAGCTGAAAGTCCTTTTCCTCTTCTTAATCATGACGTATTTCTTTACTTTTACAGGAAGTGCCCAAGCGTGCGATGCGCCCGCTGTGATCCCTCACGCTGTCATCATCAATCAAGGATACCGGGACGTGTTTGCTGCAAGCTCGACAGTAGAGTATGAATGTGAAGCTGGGTTTAGTTTAGAAGGAGTAGACATCAGATCATCCATCCATTGTAACGATGGACACTGGACTACAGGCCCACCGTGCAGTAAGTGAAATGCGGTGATGAAAATACTTTGTTTGAAACTCGGATTTGCACGAAGGTTCACATGAATACTGACTGTTCTGAAGGTTCTGTGCAACCGTTTGGTAGACCACACTTTGAGTCACTATATCTCATTGAATAACGCATTGAGCCAGCCCTCCTGTGTTTGAAAGGGATGCCTCACAGCATATCATCAGAAATAGAATGCATCCGATGGCCAACAACAAAAGAAGAGAAGTGCTGTTGCACCCCTGACTAAAATCATTAGTGCAGTTGCACCACAGGTCAAAAACCATTCTCACTGAAGGCATCAAAACTATGAATAAACACATGTTTATGGTGTTATGTCAGTCAGTCATTTTCTATACCTGCTTATTCCTCATTAGGGTCACATGGTCTGCTGGAGCCAATCCCAGCACATTACGGCGAGAGGCAGGGATACACCCCAGATGGTCGCCAGCCAATCGTGGGACACACACACCATTCACTCACACACTCACACCTACGGGCAATTTAGAGTCTCCAATTAACCTCAGCATGTTTTTGGACTGTGGGAGGAAGCCGGAGTACCTGGTGAAAACCCACGCAGACACGGGGAGAACATGCAAACTCCACACAGAAAGGTCCCAGACCCAGGACCAAGGAGGTCTTGAACCTGCGACCTTCTTGCTGTGAGGCCACAGTGCTAATGGTGTTATGTATTTAACAAAAAAAAAGGTGAAATAACTGAAAACATGTTTTATATTCTAGTTTCTTCTAAATAGTCACCCTTTGCTCTGATTGATAATGCAAGAAATTCAACTAATGAACCCTGATAAGGCACAACCATGAAATGAAAACCATTTCAGGTGACTACCTTTTGAAGCTCATCAAGACTGTGCAAAGCAGTAATCAGAGCAAATGGTGGCTATTTAGAAGAAACTAGAATATAAAACATGTTTTCAGTTATTTCACATTTTTTGTTAAGTACATAACACCATAAACATGTGTTTATTCATAGTTTTGATGCCTTCAGTGAGAATCTACAATGAAAATAAAGAAAACACATTGAATGAGAAGGTGTGTCCAAACTTTTGGTCTGTACTGTATATCTAAAAAAATGTGGGGTCTGATTTTGGAAAAAAAAACAGCTGATTGTTGTTATTGTTGCCTTAAGTGAGTACAAATGCAAAGAAAAAATGTTTTCATTGCTTTTTTCTTGGTGTGGACGTCAAAGGGTTAAGTAACTCCCCACTGTAGAGAATTTCAGACCCCACTAACACGTTTATTATTATTATTATTATTAATCTGTCTACTAAAATATTCAATTGATTTACTGCTGTTTTTCATCTTAGGTTGTCATTTTTAGGTTGTCCTAATTATAATAATGTATAAGTTGTATTCTGCTATTGCTGCAGAATAGCTTTACGTGTTTATTAAGTTTGGGCAAAATACATTAACCATAAATTATCATTTTAAATGATTAAAACATTTGAGAATCCACTGTCAATGATTAAACTGTTTGTATGTCTAATGTTTTTCTACCTAGCGAGAGAAACTGGACCAAGTGATGAATCCACAGGTAAAGATTAATGATATTTATGACATTGTAAAAAAAAAAAAACGTCTTGGTCAGTGGTCGGAGGTTGAATTTACCTTAGGTAAATGAAACTGAATGGCACTTGTTTTGTAAATTGAAAGTTAATACATGTTATCTCCTCCCTTACAAACCATTTACAAATCAAAACTGTAGATATTTCATATTTGAGCCCTAAAAGATGCTCATACATCACATTTCTGTGAAGAAATAGGAACCGGATTGGACCCTTTAGAGGACTGGTCTGGCCCCCGGGCCGTATGTTTGACACCCCTGATGTAGGCAAACTCAGTGAAATATTAAAATGTACGTGTGATAAAATGTACAATGAATTTGTAATTGTTTTAAGTGTTCTATAAATAGACCGTTGGGCATAAGTTATTTAAAATAACAAATATTATGAAGAAAATGTATATTTATCTTTAGATTGACTATAAAAAACGATATATATATTATTTAATTATTTTTTTGTGTGAAGAAAAACCCCACACTCTTCAAATAATATATATATCTTATATAATAATATAACCCATATCTTAATAATGAATGTATAATAATTCCATGTGCAATAATCTACTCATCTACCTCTTACCATGTGCACTTTTACAATAATCATGTAGCAATAATAATATGTACAGTCATTTATTTTTACTTTTTTATTATCATTTTATTTTCTCTATGTTGGTATTTAGTTTATTTTTTTTTTTTTTACATATTGCTCTTCTGTTTGTGTGCTTTCATTTTTTCATGAAGCTTCAATTTCCCTGAAGGAAACTCCCAAAAGGATTAATATAGTTTAATAGGCAAGTTAATTGCAAAGCTAAGGTGACTCTTACAAAATGTGTTATTTTCCATTTCTGCAGGCACCAACTGTTATGTTGACACTCATCTAATTCCTGCCTTAAAATATGTTGCCACTAAACTTATACACGACGGTGAGTCAATGAATTTTGACTGTAATAAACTGCCAAAATGGTGGGTGGATCATTATTCCGTGGCTCGGTGCAATAATGGAAAGACGACCTTTACCAAATGTAAGTATCACTTCAAGCTCTTTACATTTGAATATATTTATATTACATTCACAAAAACAGTGCAAAAATCGGATATATCGGATGATTAATAGTTGTGGGGATGTCTCAGTTTGACCAGTGTTGGTATTTAAACTAAGCTGCTGAACATGTTTCGCAAAGAATGCTCCAAGATTTAGCGTTGCACTCCTATAAGAACCAGAGATACGGTTCCTCTGCTATTAAAAGTAAATAAGTTGCTCCACATATTGACAGCTGTGCTTCTCTATGATTGTTTTCAGGTTGTAACCGCGGGCAACATATTATTGTGAGTGTTCTGAGTGTGATTCTCTTCAGTTTTCAAGTGTATCATTTGAAGCACTACTGTTATTAATTAAATGTAAAGTTAATTTACATTTATTTTAATGTTATATTTTATTGCAGGGTCGGTGCAATCGCTGTCTCGTGATAAAGAGGCCGGACCTGGAGATAGATTTGTGCACATCTGACTAAAACGCAGCCTGCAGACTGTTGACAGCTGGGATCATGCTGTCACACTCTGTGCTGCAATTTTCCAGTCGCACACGTTTCTGGCTTTTTGATCCATGAATTCCTGCAGAATTTAGGATCCGATGGTTAGTCTGTACGGTCAAAGGTGTAAAGATAAATACAGTACACCGTAACCCTGAATAAAATCTAAAACTGGAATCTTTCTTTAACTGAGTCTGCGTAGTTTTTACCACCTGTAGCAACCCATCCATCTATAATCCACACAGATGTATCCTGTTCAGTGTTGTGAGTGGCTGGAGGCTCTTACACACACACTTTCATCAGTGTTTTAAACTCCAGGGTCCCCCCACAGGGGATTTTGGAGATTGCTCCACTAATCATGTACAAATATAGTCATGCTATACATCAAATTAAACAGGAGAAACTCCACTACAAGCATATATAAGTCATATTTACACACGCCAAACACAACTCCAACACTAAGCAAATGAATTTACAAATATGAAAATCGGTATACGATCATAAAGCCAACCCACTCGCCACATTTTGATGGCTAGAGCTCTGATGGTTCATGTTATACAAACAAATGACATCTCATATGAAAGCTGAGACTGTGACGAGTCCAACGGTACCATCAGTGCAGCTTTATGACAAAAACTCAGTAAACTAGCAGCCAAAAAACACTAAAGTAAAAAGTCGCTTGTTTGAAGCGACTAACAAAAAATGTGTTTTTTTGTTGCTGTTTTGGGATGAAAATTTTTATTTGAGAGCAATAAATGATCGTTTTGTGTCGACCAACATCTCTGTGTTTTTTCCAGACATACCCTACTGACTATGGGTATGTCCTAAACATAAAAAAGGGCTGGAGTTCAAGGGGTTAATTCAGATTTTATTGGTCATGACACAAAGTTGGAAAATACCATTGTTTCAGTTTGTGAAGTGGAGCCGAATATACTCTCAAAAGAACTCTAAATACCTTTTCTACACTACTTTCCCTGCATCAAACAGCAGTTGGGGACTAGCTGGTGAACAGTTGGGTATAAAGCAGCTAAAGAGTAAAATCTTTCCCTCAGGTGTTGATAAAGTGGATGGAAACAGGACTCCAAATTAATGCTGGACGTGTAAATAAGCATGTTTTCTAAAAATGTACTGCCACATCAATTTCAAAGGTGACAATATGTCATGATATTCTGTGTCCACAGCTCGCCTTCAAGAGGCCAAAACGCCTAATGCTTATTTTCCATTTAACAAAATGCGATTCCATTTCTTCTATCATATCTCATGTGATAACCCACAACTTTTGACAGACGTGTCCGGCAAATTACAACATGTGTTAAGGCCACAGTCTCTAAACTGCTGCTGCGTTTATTTTTCATTCGAACCATTGATATTTATCTATTTGACAATTAAAATAATTTTTCACTCAAATGTTAAAATAGAAACTGTCCCTCATACACCACCAGCAAATCACTTTTACTGGATAAATGACTTCAATTCATCAAAACTGTCCTATCAGTCTGTCAATCGATGAATCTATTCAAAAGCTAAATGTTAAAGCTCAAATAAAAAAATAACAATAAAAAACAAACACAAAAACACTTACAAACAATTTTTTTAAGTTACACTCTAATCAACAACATAAATAAGTCTATGTAATGCATACAGTATGGAAGGATGATCTTTATAAGACATGGTTGTGCCTTATTAAACTAAAAAATAGTCCTGTTTGAGTCCTGCTTTTAAACATGTTACACAAATATATGAATTATCTTTTCAACTATAAGGTGTTTAATTGAAATCATGTTACACTGAGGTCAACAACTGGCTATTCTTCAAATGCAGACATTTATTGTTGTATGATATACCTTCTGTTCCTCTGACCGAATAATTACTGAAGTGGGTTGGACTGGTCCAGGTTTTGGTTGAGGAGCATCAGTGGGTGTGATCAGAGTTGGAGATGTTCTGCACGGAGGAAGCTGAATCCAGTCCCAGCAGCGTGCCCAGGTACGACTGCTCCCGGGGGTCCAGCATCTGATCCGGTCTCACCGGGTGGACGATGTTGGTGGGCTGGGGGGTGAGCGTGTACTTCTCTAAGAAGGCCAGCTCTGTAGCCGCCTGGTAGCCGGAGTTCTGCTGCTGCCCTTGAGCCTGCATGCCTACAACGCCGTGGGTTTGGGAGGGGAGCGGCGTGGCCCTGTGAGCGTTCAAGCTGCCCTGCGCTCCCCCCGCCATCTGGACAGGAACTAGAGTGACCGGCACGCAGACGTTGGTGGGAGGGGGGCAGCTCTGCAGGGCCGACTTAGGTTCAGCGCGGTAGATCTTTGAGGTTTCCTGAAAAGGAATGGAGACTATCTTGTCCTCGCTGAGCGTCGCGAGGGGCTGCTCGGCGAAGCGGGTGCTGTGCACGTGGTCCACGTGGTACTTGAGCTTGTCTTTCCTTTTGAAGGTGGCGCTGCAGTGGGGGCAGTTAAAAGGACGAGCGTCCGAGTGGATCACCATGTGCTTCGTCAAGGTCTTCTTGATCCGAAATGTCTGGTGACACTCGGGGCATCTGTGGGGCTTCTCACCTTTACACAAACACAAGAGAACAGTTTCACCAAGTTTATTATTATTATTATTGGTTGTTTTCTGCTGGAATGAACTATAACCACAAAACTTGGCCCAATAACCAGGAATGATATGCAAGTTCTTCCCAAGAACTATGAGCCTACTCAGAGAGATGGTGATGCTATATTCAAACCCCAAAAATGCCACTTTGGAAGTGTAGTAAATTGGTCATAACTCATTGACCATCAAATCACAATGAAACCTAGTAGTTATCTTCAGAATTTGTTTGGTAAGAAGTCTCGCTAAGACATTTTGAGCCCAGCCAATAGGAGGCAAAGGAAATGCCGAAACATTTTGGTTCAAAAGCATATTTTGGTTCATTTTCTGGGGACAAAATCTGATGAGAAGTATTGAAATGGATCAGTGATGATGACATGAGTCTGTAATTCTTCCTTTAAACCTTTTAAACATAATTAAACTAGCTGAAGTGAACTTGCTCACCTTTGTGAAACCTGAAAGCGTTGCAGCTTTAATTTTAGCCAAAGCAGCTGCTTCCTTCCATCAATTGCAAAAAAGGCTTGAAACCACAAATTGCAGCTACATACTATTAGATCAACTCTCCTATCGAAAAGCCTGTTTTTAAGACTAAAACAACTAATGCTTAAGCATCTATCTGTCAATTGTTGGTTCTTTAGTTTCTTACCTGAGTGGGTCCTGAAGTGCATTTCTAGACTGGACTTTCCTTTGAATTCCTTCTTGCAAACCTCACACTGATGCACAGCAGTTTTATACCTTAAACAAAAGACGTATAATTAATCATGTTGTACAGAAAACTGGAATTGTGGACAACAACAGCTATTACAACAATCACCAAAACTAATCATTTGGTTTGTATAACATACTTCTGCCAAACTTTCTCTCCCAAATGAACACTTTTGTAGTGGACAGTCAGATGATCATGGCGTCTGAAGCACTTCCCACATTCTTCACATTGATGTGCTTTCTCACCTGAAATAAACATGTTAAATTACCAACTAGATACGGTAAAAGGATAAGTGATAAATATAAATAAAAAAAAAACAAATATTTAATTTCTTTAGTTTCAAATACATTCCCTCTCCAATACATTCCCCCACATTGAATGTCATTTATTTCCACTTAAGCCCCAGGCCTATTTTTCAGCTTTCCTGCTAAAAATGATAATAAATATGGAATATTTCTACAACCACAAAGGTTATATTCTTAAACCTGGTATCAAAAGAAACCACAACATGCAAGGTGATTACAGAAGATCAAATATAGTTAGAATATTGAAAAAATATATATATAACATTGTGTTTTACTACAGATAAAAATACTACAAGACCAAACTGACCCAAATCTGGAAAAAATAATAAGAAATGTAATCTGCAAAGCGTTGTTCAATGATTAATAAGAGTTCAAAGATCAAATATTCCATAAAAAACAAAGAAATCACTGTGAGGGTCATTACAGAACAAGAAAAATATATTCTGTAAGATGTTTAAAAAGGAGATTATTAAGGACCCAATTAAATAATAGTACAAACAGCTCAAATCTAAATTAAATATCAAAATAGAGGTTAGTTGCAGCTGATATTACATTAAATTATTTTCCTATTGTATTGATGATGATATATATTGATGCTGTAACAGTGACATTGTGTTTTACTACAGATAAAAATACTTTATTTAGTGTTGTAGTTGAGGTTGTCTTATGCAAATATGCATAAAACTTGCTGTCCCTATATCAGGGGGGGTTGGATTTTAACAGGTTAAATGTTATCTCAAGGCTTATTGTAGCCTTTTAACTATCAAAAGCAAGCTTGAATCCCACAGCAGTATATTATATACCGTACCGGAGTGTATTTTCTGGTGTTTGGTCAGGTGATCATGTCGTATGAAGGTTTTCCCACATTCGCCACACTCGTAGCGCTTGTCATCGTGGTGGACTCTCAGGTGAAGCCTGTCCACGAAACAGAAAGGTCATTTTAGGGGATAACGGCGCAGCCAGTGAAACTGGCCAACTTGAACACGGCAACAAACACAAACGTGCTTTTCACATCTCCCTGGACCCACCTGTAGGAGCTGCCGTGGCGGAAGCTCTGCCCACAGATGCTGCACAAGTGAGGCTTCTCCCCGCTGTGGATCCGCAAGTGCTCTCTCAAAGTTGTCCTGTGAGGAGAACAACACGGCCGCTTTGTAATGTGTGTGTTTGCTTTGAGAATGTACATCTTTTAGGATTTTAAAACCCTAAGGACAAGACTGTCAGGTATGCTTCAGGACAGAGACGCACCTTTCCCTTACTGATTTCCCACAAACAAAGCAGGTCCATTTTCTTTTGCCTCCATGTGTACATTCCATGTGCCTCTTTCTGTTGCCTGTGTCATTAAACTGTCGGCCACATATCTCACAGGGAAAGGGACCTGAAAATAAGACATAAGACAATCTTCTTATGCAGAGCTTCCACACTAAAATTGCTGGAGAGATTGAAAGGTATGACGCAAAAAGGCCACATACTTTTTCTCCTGATTCTTCAGTGTCTATATCTCATTGTTAAAAAGTGTGTTACTTCTCTCGCTATTGCTCACCTAAATGGTACTTTTCCTGGTGCTTCAGCCGGGTGAACCTGGACTTGAAGTGTTCATCGCAGAAGGAGCATTTGAAGGGCCGGTCCTGGGTATGCAGGATCATGTGCTCCTGCAGATGAGGTCTGCGAGTGAAACTCTTCAAACAAATCTGGTCCGGAAACAGGAATGGGAGCGGGAAGAGGGGGTGAGGTTTTGACAATGAAAATCAGAACAAACGCTTGATATTTGTGTATTGTATTCATTGCGCTCAATGAACACATATTCCAAGTGATCAAACTTTGGCCTTACCGCGCATTTCCAGCCTTCGCTCTTCCTCTTCCTCTTGGTGAGAAACTCTTGGATGTGGTCCGGATGAAACCTGGCAGGACGGTGAAGATACATGGTTATAGGACATGGCTGCGGCAGCAGATCAGCTAATGCCATCACGATCCAGTGGAGAATCAGCTCATCAACATCAAGAGAAATTTTATTTTACTTTAAAACAGTTTCAAAAGTTTAATGACTCATCCTGTACTCTGTGGCATTCACAAAAAAATAATCAAATCAACTTTTTTATCTTTATAAATAATATTTAATAATAATGAATTATTAATAAACGTGACCACTAACACTGTCCGTTTTTCTTCTTCACCTTGTTTTGTTCAAATGACGTTAAAGAACACCCTCTCAAGTAAGTGTCGATCGCTGTGCCTCCGGTGGAGGAAAAAATAAAAAAGTGCAGCATGAAATTCTAAATTCATGTTGTAAAATATGCAGAGGAAAACTTGGGAGAAGCAGCCGTGACATGTTTAACTACAGTACTGTAATCTTGCTTTTGAAGTATGTAAGTTATATGGTAGTAATACTGGTTTAATATAAGAATTTGACTAAATTACCTTATTTTTCCAGTTTTGCTGAGCAAAATGTCTGCCAGTAAGGAATTAATCTCAACAAACAATGAAACAAATAAATGCCCCAGCTACGATTTGATAATTTACAGGTATGGATATATGTATATAAATCCGTGCTATACAGCTAATGTCTGCACACTTTCTCATGGTTCAACTGAATGTGAGAATTTAATTTTAATCCCTCCGGTAACTGTTCAAACAAAAAGACTCTCTAAATTCCATTTCATGGATCTTTACTAAAACTTGCTTGTGCAGTATGTGTAAATAAAATAGCTGCTTTTGTTTATGAGGAGCAGTATGGCTTTTCTATGGGGACCAAAGTGATCCGGCCACATCCTCACCTCCTGACGTGCTTGGCCAGGGTTTTCTTGCTCGCATGCAGCTTGTTACAGAAGGGGCACTTGTGCTCTTTCTTCTGGAAGGGAGCGTCGCTGGCGTGCTTCTTCTTGTGTACGGTCAGGTTAGACTTGGTGGAGTAGCGCTGGAGACAGATGTCGCACTGGAAAGGTTTCTCTCCTGTGTGTACTCTGGTGTGACTCTCATACTTCCCTGAAAACAAAAGCAGGAAAGACAAGAAAAAATTACAGGAAACAATGATAAAATCATATAGTGCAGGGGAATAATCCACTGAGAACAATGTGTAAAATACACAAATTGGGGCTCAGACTACTGATTACTTTCAATATATATTAATCTGACATTTTTTCTTGATTAATCAAAATTAATTTTTTTATACATTATTAGAAAACAGTTATAATTTCTTAGATCCCAAGGTGTCTACAAATGTCTTGAGTTCACATTCCGCAGATTATTCACAGATTACTACAATTTACTATCATTTATAACACAAAAGATCCTAAAATACTCAAATTTAAGGACGTTGAATTCAGCAAAATTTTTGTATTTTTTCTTGAAAATAAAAAAGTAACATGTAGAAGCTGTTTATCAACTAATCGAGTAATCGACTAACCTTTGCAACTTTGCAGTGGTTCTCAAAGTGGGGTCCAGGGACCCCCAGGGGTCCTTGAGGTAGTTTCAGGGGGTCCCCAGCAAAAAAATTAATTATTTGTTTTAATTATAATACATAATAGATCCTTCCATAAGTAACACAATGATATTTTTGTCATGGATTTCATACACTTTCCTTATCAGATGGGGGTCTGTGGTCTAATTTGTGTCAGTTTAGGGTCCTTGACATGAAAAAGATTAAGAACCACTGGTCTAAAGCCTGAGACTTTGCTGATGACATAGTTTAAACACATTAGCATCTGATGGGTGGAACCGGTGGCCTATAATCAATATAATTAGTTAATAAGTAAAATGAACATATTTTAATTTCTTGGTCAAGTCAAACATTTGCTCATTTCGACTCCTCAAATTGAATGATTTTTTAATTATTTCACATTATTGCAAATCGAATAAGTTTGCATTGTGGGTCATCTGTAGCGTCATCTTGGGCTGTTGTTGTTTTTTTTCCCACTATTTCCTAAAATTTTACATATCACCCAAGGTCATAGGTCATGCTAGTGGTGCTACTCAGTTCCAGTACTGCTCCGCCACTACTTCATAGTTCCCACCTGCGCGGTCAAAGGTCTTGTCACATTTGGGGCACTTGAGAGTCTTCTTGCTGGAGGTCTGGATGATAACTGGAGCCAAACCCTCTGGGTAAACCGGACTCTGGTTCGAGCTTCCCGCTGCAGGCGCGCACACTTCTACCTCTGCGACAGCCTGCTGCTTTGTCCTTTCTGCCTCTGGACCCTGCGGAGCTGCACGAGCCTCAGCAACTTTCCTCTGGGCGGCCACGTCCTCATTAGCGTCGCCCTCCTCTTCCTCCTCCAATACGTCCTCCACCAGAGCGGGTTTAGCTGCTTTATCCGCCTCCAAATGTTCGGGCGTTTGGTTTTCCACGACTGCCTTTCCTGCTTCTTCCTCCCTTCCCTCTCCCTGCTCCTTTGTTGTACAGGTTTTTGTTTTTTTCTCTGGAGAGTTGTCAACATGCTTTGCGTCATCTTTTTTATACTTAGTGGGCGTTCTCCTCCTGCGAGCTGACCTCCGCGTCGTAGCAGCCCTCTGCTCTGTCTTCTCTGCCTCGGTTGGATTTTGCTGTTGTGCGTAAGTGTGACTCTCGACCATGTGGTTCTGCAGGGAATTTTCGTTGCAAAACCGGCGACTGCACAGGGAGCACTGCACCGTATCAGACGGGCTTTGGATGTCCGTGTCAACTGCCGGCGAGTCACCGGATGTCATCTCCAGCTCAGGGAACCCCCTCGACTCAGCCTGGGCCCGGATCACACCTATCGGGTTGCTGTCGCCTTCCTCGCAGAGCAGCTTTAGTATATCCATCATGTCCAGGAACCGGGCCGCTTCGGTCAGGGCCGGCAGCTCCATCTCTGAGACGACGCATTCCGAGGTGTACAGAAGGCCGAGCAGATGCTGGAAAACGGAGTCCTCCACGTGGTCCAGGGTCACGTGGGCCGCGGCGGGGTTCTTGGACAGCTCAGCGTGGAAGTAGCTGCTCCCGTGGGCCAGCACCACCTTATGGGCGCTGTAGAACTTCCCCCCCACCGACACGGACACGTCGCAGAACCTCTGGCGGGTCCGGTCCTCGTTCAAGAACTGCAGGAGGTCGTGACTGTGCCGTGACATCGTCAGGTGCCTGTTCTGTGCCGCTGACTCCGTGAAGCTTTCAGAGCGTGGTGGGGCACTGGACGCCAGCGCGGTGCCAGTCTCCGCCGCGCCATCATTGCCGGCACCGCCCTGCCTGCTGCGTTTGGGACGCAAAGGATTACAAGGCTTTCTCTTCATCGGTGTGTCTGATAGGCTACCATGAATCACTCCTGAAAACCAGAGGAAGAGAAACAGTGATGAGATTAGGGTTGCAAAATCCTGGGAATTTTCAAAGTTGGAAACTTTTCATGGGGATTAATGGGAATATATGAGAATATACTAAGTAGTTAATCCAAAATTTACAAAATTGAAGGTTGGTCCTTTCTAGGGAACTTATGAGAAACTTAAATATAGTTGGGGCAAATATAACGGAGCATAATCTTGCCTAAAACAACCAGATTTAAAGTATAACATAGTTTAACATTTTTGGAAATTCGCCCATTGTCATGATTCCCAGGGTCTTTTTGTCTATACAAGCTGTTTTTTGATTTCCCTCATTAAACAGTTCCATCTCTTAACATTCCCTTATTATCTCATAGTGGTTAAGTTTTGATAATACTATGGGGTAAACACATTTGATCTATAATGGTATTAATGTATGTATTCATTACATACATTATTAGTATTAGTATTAGTATTAGCCTTCTGATGCAATGAGCAAACACATTGTACCATCAGAACACTGGAGTGATAGTTGCTGGAAATGGGCCTCTATACACATGTAGGTATTGCACCAAAAACCAGACATTTGCAGCTAGAATAGTCATTTACCACATTAGCAATGTATAGAGTGTATTTCTGATTAGTGATAAGTTATCTTTATTGGGAAACGGTTCTTTTATTTAAAAAAAAACAACTTTTGAACAGTAGTGTGCCCTTCAGGCAACGAGTGATTTTTGATTATTCTTGTAATAGGTGGACCAAGCTGGATACACATTCAACCCTCTATTGCATAGCGTTGCCATATGGCAACAGTTAATTTGACTCAATATTCTTTAAAAAGCAGTAATATAAAATTCATGTTTTATTGCAGTGCATTCTGGGCCCAAATTAGAAAGACAGAATTTGCATGGTGTTGCCATATGGCAATGCTATGCAATAGAATAAAATCAATAAAAACTGCAAAGATTATCAGTCGAAGGGAGTCCTGTCAAGTCTCCTTTCTAGTAATGTTCCCGCTTATTTTCATACAGCAAACTAATTACAGGTCACAGGTTCAGGGCAGATGTATTTCCCTGAAAATCAATTCTGGCTAGTGTTCACACATTAGCCCTTCCAGGAAAATTGTTGGAATATTTCTGGGAAAGGCTGCATGTGAGAGTGAGAATTTACTAAATAAAGTTCTGCACCGTGTAGTGTAGCAGAGCCCAATATCAGCCTTAATTGGTATCATGGGTAACACCTGTGTTTACCTACTATTTCACGTCAATATGGCTGCCGTGAAAAGGGTCGATTAGGCGCTAACCTTTTAGGTTACTGGGATTTTAATTCAGCTGTGATAGTACTTAACATGTCATTAAATGAACACAGCGGTGGTATTAACAGCGTGAAGCTGACCTGTAGAGGACTCTATGGTGGAAAGTTCACAGCTGTGCACAAAAAAGGGACAATAACTCATTCAATCGCCGCTAACGTTTGATGAATTTGTTAATTATCGTTTCATATTACAACGCTGCACTCGCCAGGCAACAGAGAAATAAAGCTAAACGTGAACAACGGTGTTGTTATCCTGAATTCTTAAACAAGTCGGTTGCATTGGCACCTTCGCTCCCCACCTCAAGGACCCCTAATATGTGATGAGCCTGACGGGCGGGCCCCCTCCGGGGAGAGTGTCGACAAACGACCCTGACTGCTAACCTTACCCCGGAAACTAGTGCTAATGTCGGGGTGCTTTTAAAGGAAAAGTCTTACCTTAGAGACGCGAGCCGTGCGTATAAAGCAGCGTAAACCCCTGCTTGCATTAGTAAAGTGGAGAATAAGCGGAGGAATACTAATTTCCTGGGTAAGTGCAACGCCACACCTCCCCATCTACTAGACATGTCGTAACATCGTAATAAACAACTCGCCCATTGGCCGGTTTCAGCTTTTGTCCTCGAAAGGTTTTTTAGACGCTTAAGCAGAAGTAAAAAACACACGTACAGGCAGAGATACACAAGTAGCGACACAAGTTTAATCACTTAGTTTTTCATAGAACGCATTAAAAGTGAAACGGGGGATGGGGACGTTTTTCTTTTTCTTTGTTTGCCTTTTTTGCACGAATAGGAAGACGCGGTGACGTCAGCGGAGCGTCCATGACCGCGGGGTGTCCTGGGTAATGCAGTCTAAACGCTGATAGCCTACCTTCATTACAGTTGTTCTCAGTCGTTTTGCTGCATTTCTCTTAATACGTTTCTCAAAACAATTAGTACAAAGTCCAAAAACTAATTGAAGACCTGCAAAAGTGAGTCACTTGCTTAAAATGGGTAGTTCATTCCTCAAAAGCAATTATTCATGGCAATGAAAGTGTCACCAAAATGAAAAGTCCTGACAGCTTTTATGAACAAGTTAGTTAAATGTTAGTTAAATTAAATACTTTCCAATGCAAGAAAAGTCAAACTTTGGTTGACAATTACCTGCATTACCTGACAATGCTCTAGACAACTATTTACAGAGTCATTCGAAAACTATAGTAAAGTTACACATTAATGTATTTAGTGAGGTAACTGAGTGCAAGACACTGGATATGTATGTTTCACATATTTACTGTATATGCTCTTTGCAGTTCTAATTTGCCCACAGCATTGTGCATAAAATACACCTTTATTTATAACAAATATAAACTCTCTTTGGGTTGCCTTCTCTTTTTGACTGACATAAGTGAATGAAAATGTTATCCAACTGCAGTGAAGTGTGTGAAAACAATAGATGCATGTCCCAAAAGCTTTTGAAATTTGGTTGAAGGAATGAGAAACTGCTGCTATGCTGCACACAAATGACTAAAATGTTGTGGAGGTTGAACTAACCCATGTGGAAATGTTAATAGTGGTGTGAAAAAATACACCAAAGGTAGCGAGAAAAGCTGTAACTGCTTCCATTATCACAACTCTCCACTTCAGTCCAAACAGGGTTTATTGATAAGTAAATGTGGGGGAAAAAAAGATGTTCACAATTAAAGATATACAATGCATCTGAAAAGTATTCCCAGCGATTCACCTTTTCCACATTTTTTATGTTACAGCCTTATTCCAAAATGGATTCAATTCATTTTTCTCCTCAGAATTCTACACACACCCCATAATGATGTGAAAAACTTTTTTTTCTTTTTTTAGATTTTTGCAAATTTATCATAAATAGAAAATTAAGAAATCACAATACAAAATGCAATACAGAGCAGAGTATCACTGCAATCAAATATATGCATGAATAGAATTAACTTAAACATATAAACAGAAAAAAATGTGGTTTTGCATTTAAAAGAGATAAATACTTATAAGAAATAGGTAAACAGAGCCATGTAACGTTGCAACATTAGATAGATTGATCAATCTTATCTTGACCCAGAGCAACTGTACATGACTAATTAACACAAAAAACAGCTGTAAGGCCATTAGTGTTACTAACGCAGAAACCGGGTGTTAAGATTCACAATCTGCCCTGAAACTCACATCCCATTCTTTTCATCAGAGGCCTCAGCTGTCACTTGTGTAAGCGTCGATCAGAGTTGTATCTAGGAAGCATGTTTGGAGTTTGGATTAGCCTCCGGGCTGAACCGCTCCCTCCCAACTCGTTTAATATGTAAGACATTGTAAGTGCATTAGCTTAATCCCTCCTATCTGGCTTGCAGTGCTCCCAGCATTTCAACAAACACACACAGCCATGGAGGAGCTGGGCTGAAGATGGAGCCACACACACAAGTGTTCTCCACCTACATTTAACCTAAAATGAAGATATTACTAAACATCTAAGTTGGAGGACATTTGAGAACAATGTTGAGATTTGGTGTGCATGTTTGGATGTTATCGTTGCTTTGTGCAGGTAATCTGTAGATACAGAATATATGTGGTATTAAGAGATGATTGTTATTTACAAATGCTATCATGTCTTCTGCCAATATAACTGCTGGATGTGTTGTATCAATAGAGTAATAATTGGTACATATGCTGCACATGTTTTACTTTAATGTCATTCTGTTTGGCTGAGGTGCCCATTTAGTGTATGATATAATGCACAATATTGTTTATATTATGCATTACACATATGTTAATTTGTATAACTGCTTTAAATTATAGATGTATTCTGAATGTCTAACTAGGGCTGCAATGGCGATAAACTTCCAGAAAATTTCCAGAAATTGTCTTTGGAAGATTAAGCTGAGGAATTATGGAAATGTTCAACATTCAGCAACTAATTTAGCAGCTAGCTAGTTACTGTATAAACACATATTTATTTAATATTTGCAAGTTAAACATTAATATTATTATAGACCAAATACATATAAAACTTACTTCACCATACTATGATAATAACAGAATGGTAGTAGACACAGAGTACTGGGACTACTGAAGAAAGTAGTCCTGAGTATTTGATTCATGTGTCATAATATTCCTGATATTGTTTCATAGCATGGTGGATGACAACTCGCCCACCACAGCACTTGGGAGTTGCTGGATTGTGTATTTGCAGTGTTTGGTGTTGACCAAAAAATACCATTAGTTGTGTAGTAGGAGCTGAGCAGGTCTCTGCTCCGCTAGTCTGGAAACAACTTGAATCAGCAAAACAAGGTAAAGCACCTATTACTATGACTATGGGAATCATGATGATGGGCGAATTTGCAAAAATTTGGAACTATCCCGTTAAATATGATTGTTTTAGCCAAGATTATGCTACAATAAATTTACCCCAACTATATTCAAGTCCACTGTTAAGGACCAACCTTTACTTTTCGTAAATTTTGGATTCATTCCCATATATTCCCATTAATTCCCATGGAAAGTTTCCAGCTTTGAAAATTCCTGGAATGTTGCAACCCTATGTCTAACCCAAATAGATTTCTAAAATTTAAGATTTGCCCATTTTTTCCTCAGTCATTCTTTTTCCAACTGTCTCTCTAGGCACTTTCTCTGATGAGGACAGCAACGGATGTGAACGGCAGCCGTGCCAGAACGGCGGCGTCTGTGAGAGCCACAGTGGGGGCTTCACATGCCTCTGCTCCCAGTGGAGTCAAAGTGGGCGCCTGTATGGGGGGGAGACCTGCGAAATTCCACTTTCGGGCTGCAACGACAGACAGTGCGAGAACGGAGGAATATGCTCCCCCTTACTTGTAGACGGTCAACACACTTATACGTGCATCTGCCTCGCTGGCTTCACAGGGCCTAAATGCGAGACCACCACCGTTTTCTCATTCGAGTCTCGAGGCTATATGCGCGTAGAGACTCGGCTCTTGGACCAGGAGGCGCCGATTAATGTGACATTCAGCTTCAGAACAGGTAGGCCCGTCGGGACTCTCCTGTGTCGCAGAGCGGATGATTTGCTCCTCAGCATCGAGCTGACGGGTGGACGTCTCGGCCTCCGCAGCCTGAGAAGGCGAGGATCCAGCACCCTGGTTCAGGAGCTCCCAGATTACGTGTCCAACAACAAGTGGCACACGGTGGAAGCGTCGCTGGGCAGCACGGGCGGCCTGATCAAGCTGCTCTGTACTGACGGAAGCTGCACCGGGGACGGCCAAGCTGTAGCCCAACTCCTTGAAGATGCCTCTGCTGATCCCCCCCAGCCGGAAGGAGCCCACCAGAGCCTCTTCTTCGGAGCAGCCGGGGTTAACTGGAGCCTCGGAGCGGATGAAGCGGCTGCTTTCCTGGGATGCTTCAGAGATGTGTTTGTGGGCTCACGTCTGGTGGTGCCTGCTGCAGAGCAGGAGGTTTCAGACGCCCGGGTGAACGTCACCGCTGGATGCAGCGACAAAGACAAGTGTGACGACAGCCCATGTCAGAACCGGGGGCGCTGCGTTAGCCAGGGCTGGAGGAGCTACGTGTGTGAGTGCCTCAGACCGTATGAGGGCACCAACTGTGCAGAGGGTGAGACGTGCACACACACACATAAAACAACACCAATATACGCCATTTTGATCTGTCAGAAATCATTCTAGGCATCTAAGCAAATGAATTCCCAGCACCATTTCTTCTCTTTTGCCTCATTTCCTCAAAGAAAACGTTGATTCCCTATACTGCAAAAACTGAAATCTCATCAGGTGAAAATATCTTGTTTTTGGTACAACTAGTCCAGTATTGAGTAGAATTATCTTATTCCACTGGCAGATAATTTAGCTTATGTGAGTTTTTTTTCTTGATTTTAGTTGATTTAATCTTTTTCTTAAAGAAAATATTACTCACCCAAATCCAAATTGGGGAAAAAAAAAAAAAAAAACTTGAAACAAGATAAATTTTTGCCAGTGGAATAAGATAATTCTACTCAATACTGGACTAATTGTACCGAAAACAAGATAAAATATCAGTTTTTGCAGTGTACCATACCACAACATAGGTTTCAAACAGGATTTCGCCACAAATGACACAAACAACATTCCACAAAAAGCAAACTTTTAGAAGTGTAATTTTTTGCCATTTTTAGAAATATACACTACCATTCAAAAGTTTGGGGTCACTTAGAAATTTCCTTATTTTTGAAAGAAAATCACAATTTTTTTTCAATGGAGATAACTTTAACCTAATCAGAAATACACTCTATGCATTGCTAATGTAGTAAATGACTATTCTAGCTGCAAATGTCTGTTTTTTGGTGCAACATCTTCGTAGGTGTATAGAGGCTCATTTCCAGCAACTATCACTCCAGTGTTCTAATGGTACAATGTGTTTGCTCATTGCATCAGAAGGTTAATGGACGATTAGAAAACCCTTGTGCAATCATGTTAGCACAGCTGAAAACAGATTAGCTGGTTAGAGAAGCTATAAAACTGACCTTCCTTTGACAAAATCAAAATTTGAAGGACCCCAAACTTTTAAAGGGTAGGGCATTGGTATTTCACTCACAGTTTCCCGTTCCCAAACAAGACATATTACTTTGAGTGCAGGTTTTGAGTGGTGATATATTATATTGAGTAACGACATTTATGTAAACAAGAGTTATTGGGACACCTATGCTGTAAAAGGCTATATAGGTTGAGTCAAGTTCAGCCCTGCAGATTGCTAAAGTTAGTTAGTTAGTAGACTTTAAAGGAGCTTATAACAGAAATAGCTCAGACTTCAGCCACACAGCTTCTGCTTTCAGAAGAGAACAACACATTGTCAAAACTCATCCAGTTGATAACTCCGCAAAAAACTAATATTTTTATTATTTATTTCTCTGTCTTCACTGCACCCACACAGAATACATCACAGCCAGGTTTGGGAGCAAAGACCTGCAGAGTTACGCTGTCTTCTCTTTAGACGACGACCCGGGAGACAGCGTGACCTTATCCATGTTCATTCGCACCAGACAGTCCGGCGGCCTCCTCCTCGTCCTGGCCAATGGCAGCGGCTGGTACCTCCACCTCTGGCTCGATGAAGGCAGGGTCAAAGTTCAGGTGGACGACTCCGAGGCCCTGGTCGGCCAGCGTGCGGTCGCCGACAGCCATTTCCACCTGGTGACCGTGAAGCTGGAGGGAGCGGCGGCGACTTTGCTGCAGTCGGCCCAGAGCCAGGGCTCTACGCACATCAGGCCGGTTCAGGCCCGTTCCGGGGATCTCGTCTACGTCGGGGGGCTGCCAGACCCCAGGGACTCCGCATTGCTCGGCGGCTATTTTAAAGGATGCATCCAGGATCTGAGGATTAACGGCAAACGGTTGCAGTTCTACCCCATAGCGACGCCAGTGGAATCCTACAACCTGGAGCGACTGGTCGACATCGCGCAAGGGTGCAGCAGCGACGACGCCTGCGCTGTGAGCGGCCGGCAGCGTTCATACAGTCACATTCATGGTGTAGTGATACTGTAGACCAGGGGTGGGCAACGCTGGTCCTGGAGAGCCACTGTGGAGCTTCATTAGTAGAATCAGGTGTGTTCCTGCTTGGTTGGAACAAAAACCTGCACCCACAGTGGCTCTCCAGGACCAGCGTTGCCCATCCCTGCTGTAGAAATAACAGCAGGTGCGCCTCGATTGATTTGGCTTCTTTTTCCTCCGTTAGGTCAACCCCTGCCTCAACGCCGGGGCGTGTTACTCCATGTGGGACGACTTCATCTGCAACTGCCCCCCCAACACCACAGGCCAGCGCTGTGAGGAGGTGAAGTGGTGTGAGCTGTCTCCGTGCCCGGCCACCGCCGTCTGCCAGCCCCGCCCACAAGGCTTTGAATGTGAGTGTTGTTGCACCATTGCTGAAAATCAGATACAACACTAAAGAAAGTATTTTTATCTGTAGTGCAACAAAATGTTATGTTACAGTATCAACATACAGCTCTGGAAAAAAATAAGAGAGCACTGCATTATTTTTTTTTTTCTGAAATCAGCATCACTACATGTATTCCAGCCATTCCATTATAGCGTCTGTTGAATTCCAACACATGAACACCTCATTCTGATTAAAGAGGAACGAGGATTGGAATAAAATCACCCAAGAACAATGGTAAAGACTAGTGGAGAGCATGTCAAGACACATGATTAAAAATAAGGGTTATAGCACCAAATATTGATTTCTGAACTCTTCTTAAGTGTAAACATTAGTATTATGTTGTTTTAAAATGAATTTGATCTTGTTTCTTTGCATTGTTTCAGGTCTGAGAACATTGTATCTTTTTTGTTATTTTGACCATTTGTCATTTTCTGAAAATAGTAGTAGTAGTTAGTAGTTAGTAGTAGTTAATAGGCTCAAACAAAAATGTTACTTTTGCCCAAACACATAACTATAAGCAGTGATACCTTATTTTTTCCAGAACTGTATTGTAAAACACAATATTAGATTTTTTTTCAATAGGCCTGGGGCTTAAGTGGTTAAAAATACAATGACACGGGAAAGACATGTCAAGATTGTATGAGATGTACAGGAGGTAGAGTACAGTCCCCACTCCTGTACATGACAAATAAAAAAAAGCTCAGGAATAGGATCCATAATAAATGTTTCAACCTATTATTTTACCAGCCCATGTCTGATCTTGGACTAACTGCAGTGTGCAGTCCCTTCAGGCTGCTCAGGCACTGATTAATTACAGTGTGGCTGATTACAGCAGGGAACAGAGGTGAGGCAGGGATCCTATAGGAGTCCTCTAAAACCTGGTAATCCCTCATCAGATTAAGTCTGCCACCACATGCCTGCGGAGGTTTGTGATGACACTTCTTCCTGGAAACGTCACATGCTGAGCAGCTGTTGAGCTGCAGATCCCAGGCATTTCTTCCGTGTTCTCCCAAGTGAATAAATATGTGCCCATGTTTAGTGTATTATGCCTGTTGTATATTTTACCAGATACAACTTAAACATATTTTCTTATTTATCTTTTTTTATGATTGGTGCTGGTCTATATAAAATGTCTGCCTGGGTAGAACAGAACTTTTTTTTGTGCCGTATTCACTGGTCTGAATTAGGTAGGATTTAGCTCCATGCTCAATGATAGTTAAAAACGGTCTATAGACCGTTTTTACAGCAGCTATATTGACAGGAAATAATATTGTGTTGTTAGACTTGCATTCATCTGGTGGCCAGGAACATATCTACAAAGGAACGTTAATGTTGATTCATATCTGCTGGGTGTGTAAAAACGCCAACGTATTCTAATAAGCTTGCACACAAATTAAAAAATGTCAGTTTTGTGTTTTGTTTTCCCCAACTGACTAACCAGCCCTGCTGCAGATTTTATTGATATATGCATGCATGCTACAACACTAGTATTTGTATCTGTAGCAAAACACAATGTTACATTATTACAATTATTACAGTATCAATATATATCATCAATATCCACATCATCAATACAATAAGAAAATAGTTTGATATAATATCAGTAGCAGGGCTGCAACTAACCACTATTTAGATATTTAATTTAGATGTGAGCTGTTTTCTTTAGTCATCTTATCAGATAGGATATATCCTTCATGTTCTCTAATGATCCTCAGTGTGATTTATAGGATTTTAATGGAAAAACAATTGATCTTTGAACTCTTATCTTATTTATCATTGAACATTGCATTACAAATAATCTTATTTCACGTTTTTTGTCGTGATTTGGGTCAGTTTGGTCTTGTTTCAAGTTCCGAATAAAGTATTTTATATGTAGCATTATCTTATTTATCGTTTAACTTCCATTAACTATCTTTACTTTTTCCCCTACAGGTTTGTCTAATGTGACATTTCGGGAGGAAAGCGAAGTTTTGCTCTACCGGAGCAACGGGAAGATCACGCGCCCCCTTAGGAGCGTCTCCCTCAGCTTCCGCACGAGACAGCTCGCTGCCACCATCCTGCACGCGCGAGAGGGCTCGGCCCACCTCACCGTCTCCCTCCGGGACTCCCACGTGCTCGTGGAGCACCGGGCCGTCGTTAAAAACGAGTCCCTCGTGACAACCCTGCAGAGCCGGAGTTCAGTCAGTGATGGGGAGTGGCACAGCGTGGAGCTCAGCGCGGACAACCACGCCTCCGGGTGGGTCGTGTCCGTGGATGGAGGTAAAGAGGAGCTGTCCAAGACGATTCCCGTAGAGCTGGAGTTCCTCAGGGGGGGAGCAGACGTCTTCCTCGGGGGTCTGAGCCTGTATGCTGGACCGAGTTTGTCCGGGTGTCTGGGTCCCGTGGAGCTCGGAGGCCTCCTCCTCCCGTTCCACTCGGACACGGAGCTGAACCTGCCCAGACCTCAGGAGGAGCAGTTTTCCCGGGTGAAAATCAACGCCGCCCCGCGGTACGGCTGCTGGAGCGCGGACGTGTGCGCGCCCAACCCCTGTCGGAACGGGGGCGCGTGCGAGGACCTGTTCGACCTGCACCGCTGCGCGTGCCCCCCCGAGTGGACGGGGCCGCTGTGTCAAGACCTGACGGACACCTGCGCCACCGGGCCCTGCCTTTACGGCGCGTGCACCGACGTGACCGGGGGATACAAGTGCACGTGCGAGCCGGGGTACAGCGGCGAGCGGTGCGACGCGGAGGTCGACCTGTGTGAGAACAACAACTGCAGCAGCGACTCCACGTGCCTCAAAGGCTTCCAGAGCTACACGTGCCTCTGTCCCCGCAACATGACAGGCCAATACTGCGAGTGAGTACTTCTAGTTTATTAAAGGCAATAAAGTTAGTGTAGGCGTGATGTGAGGGTCACGAGCCGGTTCAAAGAGACGGCTCTTTGAAGTGGACTCACGTTCGTCTGGGAGTCTTTCTTTATTTTTTATTTTTAACTTTTTTATTTTAATTTTGAATCAGTGGTTTTAATGTTTTTATTTAAATTTTGAATAAGGGGTTTTAATGCTTTTATTTTATTTTAATTTTGAATAAGGGGTTTTAGTGTTTTTATTTTTAAATAAAAGTTTTTAGTATTTTATTTTAATTTTAAATCAGTGGTTTTAGTGTTTTCATTTTTAAATCAGAGGTTTTAGGATTTTTATTTTAATTTTAAATCAGTGGTTTTAGTGTTTTAATTTTTATTTTGAATCGGAGGATTTAGTGTTTTCATAGAAATGTTAAGTCAAAACAGCGGTAAAGTTGTCTGAATTACTAAAGGTATAAGTGGTATAATGAAGAGCCGGTTCTTCTTACTGAGCTGAGCCAAATGGTCCAGCTCACTAAAATGAGTTGAAATTCCCATCACTACAGAATAGCACTAAGCAGAATTTTAGCAGAGGCACTAATATGCAGTGCTAACTTGTCTCTTACAGTGAGAAGATTCCTGAGATCCCATGGTACATTGAGACAAACCCGTAAGTGCTTCTGAATCACTGTAAATAAAAGTTAAACGTACTAAACCAAGGTACAATCAAATCACTGATGTTGGATTTGTTGATCTGGTTTGTTAAGAATTCCTCAGTTGCCTGCATCTACATGTACGGGCACAAGATGGAACTACAGCTGCTTTAATGGAGGGAACTGCTCTAAACCAGACACCTGTTACTGCCTGCCTGGTTTCACGGGACAGTGGTAACGTATCATGACTCCTAATCCTTTTTGCTGCACAAAGGTCATGACCCAGAATGAGGTTAAACATGCAGACAGGGAAGCTTAGATTAGATTTAACACTAATATATTGATGATTGTGATGTATTTTTAAAATTAACTTAAAAAGAAAAAACAATGTTTTCCCTGACTTATAAGACTTTTGGGACCTAAAGCCAAGATAATGAGTCAGAAAACTCTAATGTATGTATAATCAATGTCTTATTTTAACAGTGGCTATATGGTATGTTAAAGGTTTTGCTTGAGGTGCCAATATAGAAATTGATCAGCAGAATCTGCAGTTCCCCCTCCGCTCTACAGAAGTTTTGGTGTATTTTAGCTCATTGTTTCCGAGCTGCAGCTTTACTGTCGATGCAGTTGTCAGATGTTCAGTAAAAAAAAAGAAAAGAGAGTAAATGTCAGACTTACATTCATCTGTAACATAACTACAAATAAATGCTCATGTTGATTCATATCTGCTGGATGTGTAAACAGTGTATTCTAACAAGTTTGCCATACAAATCCTCAGTTTTGTGTTTACAGCTTGTTTTCACTGCTCTCCAACTGACCAAATGGATAATTAGACCTACTGCAGTTTGAGAAAACCGCAGCTACATCACTAAATTAAGTGTTTTTATTTGTAGAAAAACACAATGTTACTGTTTTAGCATAAATATACATATCTCATCAATATCCACATCAAGAAAAAGGTTTAATATCAGTAGTATGGCTGCAACTAATGACTATTTTATTTAATTTAGGGATTATTTAATTGGGTTCTTTATAATCTCCTTTGTAAACATATTATAGGATATATCCATTTTCTGTAATGATCCTCAGCGTTATTTCTATGATTTTTATGGACAAATAATTGACCTTTGAACTCTCATCTTATTTATCATTGAACTTTGCATTGCAAATAATTTGGGTCAGTTTGTATGTTTTAGCTTACCTTTTTTTTTGCTATATTCTAGAGTATTGATTCTCTAACCCTTGTGATTGTAGACATTCCATATTTATTGTAATTTCAAGCAGGAAAACTGATAAGTGATTTAATATTCACTTTGGATTTTGTTCTGTGTAGAACTTTAACAGTTTCTTAGACAAATCTCAGATGTATCATAAGTGTCATACTTATTCACAGCTATTTGAATGGCTCACCCACCACTGTAGCTTAGTTTCCTACTTAATTCTTCTTTACTCGTCCTTCCAGGTGTGAGAGGGATGTGGATGAATGCGTCTCGGACCCGTGTATGAACGGAGGCTTCTGTGTCAACTACGTCAACAGTTTTGAGTGTGTGTGTGACATGACCTACACAGGGGTACACTGCCAAATAGACGTGAGTGACTTCTACCTGTACCTCTTCTTGACCGTGTGGCAGAACGTGTTCCAGCTGGTGTCCTACCTTCTCATACGCTTCGATGACAACGACGCAGACATCGAGTGGCTGTTTTACACGAATGAATAAGAACCTGCTCGAATGAAACTGGACGAAAAGTCTTTAAATGTGAACATTAATAGGCAGAAATGATTGGTGGTGAACTGCACATAGCAGGGCAGCTATGTTTGAATATACCAAAAGGAAAAGAGCTGGTGAATCCAAATTTTAAGGACAGACCATTGTCTGTTTACTGTTCTATAGTTTATTATTTATCCTCTTTTGACAAAAAGTGAAGTGTTTTTTTTTTTTAGTTATAAAAACTGGTTCCTGATGTGCACATATTCAGTACCATTTCCTTATATGAAGGAGGAAAGTTTTTCTGCTGTCAGCTCTATAAAAGAAGAATTGATACTTTTTCTCTTTTAAATCATAAAAAGGGCATTTTATGCTCCGATACATTATCTGTGAAATCTAAAAATAGTGTACTGACGAGTAGAAATGTCTGCTGTGAACAGATTTATGCAAATGAGTATTACATATTGCAGCACATCTGGGTCAGTATATTAATGTATTTCAACAGGTTTTCACAATGAAAACCACGTTAGAGTTCCTCTTGTGCCTTAAATCTCCAGCTTTTATCGAGAACACCACTTTCTGATCAGTGTCTTCTAACTGTTCAGGGACACAGTCACATGCAGTTATACTGGAGATTATTATTCAAATATCAGTCTATAGCTAGAAAGTTATTTATGTACCCTGTGAAACATTATGAAGGAATTCTGTATGCAGTGCATGCAGTACCTGACTTGTAAGATGAAAACATAAAATAAACTGTGTTGCAAACTGTCTGTTTTTAATTCGGAGTGATTTTTATACAATACGCTTTTTTTGGCAAATTCAACAGGGAAAAATAGAACGCAAGTTGCACCTGATAGCGTACCTCATGGTTTCTGATATAATCACTGACTCCACCTTTAAGCAACAATTAAAAACTATAAGCACTGATTCCAGGAGGGCTGGGCAATATGGACTAACTCAAATATTTTTGACCAAATACCTCAATATCGTGCTAATAGTGCTGGTGCTTTCGCAAAATATTTACACGGAGATATTTATTAAATAATCATTAATTATGTAGATATAACGGCTAAGTGGGTAAAAACAAAAAGGCAGCTGGAACAGAAAGACATCACTTTACTGTAATGCAGCCAGAGTAAGACAACACTTGTGCCATATCACATTACTCAATTCAAAATCTGAGACAATATGTAGCCTCACATCACGACATCGACATTGCCCAGCCCAAATTTAATAACTTAACTTCCTTTACAAACAAAACGCACAGTTTTATTCCTTCATCTGTTGCTAACAGGTGATCTATGATGCAAATACATCCCAAACCACAACAGGATAGTGCATAATTAGACTTAACACAAATGTGCAACTAAGGCGCACAAATTTCCCTAAAAGAACATAAGTTAGAAACAAATCAGTAAAGGTTAGATCCATTTCAACAGGCAGTTTTTCAGAGCTATAATATATAAGATCAGTCCGTTGATTAAGGCTCTTGTGGCTACACTGTTTCCTTCAGTAGATGAAAAACTCTTGAATAGTATTTTTCTCTTAAATAACATGCCTGATTAAATACAGATAGAAATACAGCGATCATCTAAAGATGAGGATTTCACATAAACAGTGCAGCTGCTCCGCGCCTAGAATCTCCCTTTCGGCGCTTATTGCACAGAACAGACATGAGACGGGGGGGTACACGCACCCATCCACACGTACAGGGGGAGAGAGACCACAGGGACCAAAATGGTGCAGGATCACTTGTCAACTGGCAGAAAATAGGAGCTGCTGGTGCAAACAGCCGGCTGCCTTCTTGCAGAAATTGACATTTAGTGGCGTACGAATGTCCAGTCTAACGCAAGTGTGACGATGATCCTATACCCTAAACCGGAAGCAGTGCGTTTCATCAGCAGTACGTGACTGTACATGGAAGTCCGAGAGCCTCCTCAGCCCTGATCACGGAGCTTACAATCACAGAGCTCTTTGTAGATCCTCTTGCGTATCTTTGGTATGTCTTTCTGTGAAAACTGGAGTGGTTGTGCCAGGGCAAGGCATCTGGAGTACTGAGAGGGAGAGCAGAAGATAGCAGTGTTAATTATGTGGCCTATTATTCCAATTTAGTTTTAGTCTTGTCTTCTGTCAAATTAGAGTTGGGTTGATAGTAGTGTTAGTCAAAATTAATCAAGGCATCTCTAATAGGAATTATTGTTAGGAACCTTTGTTTAACTCTGTGTGACACAGAGACATGTTTTGAAGTGACACCACCGGAGTTACCAGTCCAAACTGAATGTTCCCTGCAAGCTATTATTTTAATAAAGTGTGTAACGCAGCAGGTTAAAACAGTAACAGAGTGTAGCTTTTTGTGATGAAGTAACAGACGTCGCTGCATTCAGTGCCGACAGCACTGATGGATGCTCCTCACTCAGGCACACACAGCAGCAGTACTCGAAGAGAAATATAAGTGATGGATTGTAATTTTAAAAAGTCTAGGATGGAAAAAAATACATTTTTAGTAGATTTCGTCTCGTCTTTTTTCATTTTTTTGTTAACAAAACAAAAACAATTTCGTCACAGTCCGTGGTTAAAGGCGTTTTTTTCCATCTTGTTTTCAGCATGAAAAAAAAAAAGTCGACAAATATATTTCGTCTAGTCTCGTCTGACGAAAATAACACTGGAGGAGAGCAATAAAGTGATATGTGGATGGAGATGAATCAGATGCGATAACGATAGAAGACAATCGTACACAAAGATGGATAAAAAAAAAAATTCTGGTACCTCCAAGACAAAAACTCCACAGTCATTTTCATTGGTCTGTTGTGGGATGTCCTGTGAAGAACAGCAGGGGGAGACAAGACATCATGTCAACGAGTGTCAGGTGAAGCTGAGCAGCAGGTGACGCTTTTAACCCTGACACAGCCTCTAGCACGGCGGTTTTCAAAATGTGAGATAGTGTAATTTACATCCCCCCCCTTTTCTTTTCAGGTTTAATTTTTTCTCTCCCCAGGGGTAGCACTCCTCACGCTTTGAAAACCGCTGCTCTGGCACATACGTTTCCTTTACTGCCGTTATGGGACGTACCTTATCGAACGACACCATCCAGCCATTTTCAAACGCTGTTTGCTGCTTCTCTTTTGCTTCCGTCACCAAGTATTTGAGGATATTCTATTGTAAGCGAAGCATAAAGAGAAACACAGCAGACTTAGTCAGGGGAACTCAGTTTGATTTTAGTCATAATTCTTTCAGTTTCCTCGCACTATCCGATTTTGCAGAAGATTTATGGCAGCCGATAACAATAGATTTGCCCTTTTTAGGATCTAATAGGCCAATAATGTATGAAACTGTCTATTAAGGTAATAAAAGTGCTGAATCCATAATATAATACCTTTTGGTTATTACCTTATTGGCCTGATGAAGAAAATTTAGTTTGCAAATGTAACATCTTAGCCGATTACTTAATAAGTTATTACATTAATGGTAAAAAGGTCAGTCCAGCACTTTTACATTTTAAAGAGGGAAAATGTATTAACTTATCAGCCGTTAATACGGTGTCGGCTGCTAGAAGATTGTAGGTTGTAAAAATTCCAAAGAGAAGAAATCAACTATACCATGAAATATGTGTTTATTCAGCTAGGCTGAGAATGTGCTACAGACTTACCATACTTCTTTCATTAAAATGGCTGCCTAGAAAAAGTGCAATATAAATATATTTCCTCACAATGTTCATTTTGACAAGGATTTTAAAATTTTGTCTAAGTCACATGGAAATAATCAGTTAAAAATCACAGTTTTAGTCTTTTTAAGTCAAAGTTACAATATAGTCATGGAATAAAATGCTGAAGACGAATAGTTACAGGATGAACTTTCATCAACGAAACAAACAGTGAAAATGCTAAACAGATATTGGCTAAAGAGTTGCTGAAAACACAGCGTGTGTTTTTACCCTTGCAACCTTCAGGAGTGCGTTCCCCTGAGAGTCGTAAATGCAGATCTTCTTTTTGACGACGTCTGCAGTCACCAGACACCAGTGAACTTCCAGGTGGATGGGCACCAAAAGCAGCATCTTGGAAAACAAATCAACCTGCAGCAGAAGAGACCCGGGGTCAAATTAAATCCACACACACACCACTGCTTTCAAATTTTCAAGCCAATCTCATCTAATAAAAATTGATCATGTGGATGCTAGTTATTTGTTCTCCACCACCCCCAAAATCTACACATTACAACAGAAACCTATATTGCTGTTGTCATATAAATCTAACCTGCTTTGTCCATCTCTTAACACCATCATATCCTTTGGTCATGAGCTGCCGGTGGAAGAAGCTGTTGAGAAAATGGACCTGGAGGTGATGGAGAAGGATAAAGTCATCAAAATAGAATTATGAAACATCAGGCCTGTGTGTGTCTTATATCTGTTCTTATTGGTTTTAATCCTATTCTATACCTCTCTAGCACTTTCACTGCAAAATTATTATGATCTTAAAAGCCTCATATTTTACACTTTTCCTGGGATTTATTTAAAGTTTTGATATATTAAATATATTTTTGTTTTTAAAAGTCAATAAAGTTTTACACCTTCTCTCGAACTTTTCTCCGGAGCTCTAGAAAGAACGTACCTCTTATTAATATCAACGAGCCTCTCGTCTGATTGGCTGTGAATGGAGGGGTAGGCGGTGCTTATATAGTCACAACTTCACAGAAGTCCAGACAAGGTTGTTTTAAGGAACAGTTGTGCGTTTCTCTTTCTTATTTCTAACAACTAGAACTTATCTTATAAACAAAAAGAAATTCAAATCACATGGGAACTCTAAGGTTCTTTAAAGTATTATATAGAAAAAGCTCAAGAAATGGGACAATTATCCGAGTGTGACACAATCTGGATCATAGCAAGGAATAGTTCGACATTTTTTGGGAAACATACTTGTTATATGGGCCTTCTGCCTCCATAAAATCACAGCTTGTTTCAAGATTAAAGAAAAAATAACAAATTAAACAAAACAAGATACAACCTGTTATTCACTGAGCTTTAGAAATGCTGCTAGCCCTGTTTTCATATTATTTATTTAGTTGGTTTTTTTACCATGCAAGCATGAGAGTGTCATCCTACTCATCTAACTCAAAAGGGAAAAAAAATTGGCAAATATGCCTTTAATTAGTGATAATATTTGATAATACCTTGCAATATAAACTCAACCCATCTGGTGGTCCAGATATAATTGGAATTATATTTATAGTTTGTCATCAACAGAACTTTAGATTACCTTATGATGGGCGGTTTCCATAATCAGTTCTCCATACATGTTCATGACCTTCAGCAGAAACAAGACAAAGCAATTACATCACGGATATATGTCAAAAATCTGCATGATCAACTCAAACGCTCTGCGTTTAGATGGTCACCTGGTCGTTGAGCCAGTTCTGATCCGCCAGTGTCGACAAATCATCCAGCGTCAGAGTGTGTTTCTTGTAGACCACTTGGAAGGAGGGGATGGGTCTTTGAACCATGGCAGCCCGGTATTTGGTAACCTCTGACAGGATGTGGGTTTTCCTGCACAAGTAGAGGAATATTGACCAATTAGTCGGGGAATAATATGATTACAGACATCAGTCTTGACTTCCTACACATCAATGGTTTATATGAGGATTTAGAATGCATCTTAGCGCAGAGACGGCACTGGTGAAGGGATCAAATGACATTCTCAATTCGCCAGATAAAGTATTCATCTCTATTCTTGTTCTGTTAAACCTTAGTGCTGCATTTGACACCATCAATCATCAGAGACTAGAGCATCTTACTGATATAAAAAGCTGATTAAGCTGATTTATCCTTTACAATTTGTTCATGTCAACTTTTCTTCTAGCCGTACAAAAATTTTGAAATGGAATTCCACAAGGTTCCATGCTTGGACCAATACCTTTAGGAAACACTATTCATTTTCACTGTTATGCTGATGATACACAACTGTATCTTTCAATTAAGCCAAATAAAATGACCTGTGACCTGTAAATGACCTGTAACTTTGCACTACTGAGCTAAGTTATTGTGCTCAGGCCCAACTACATAACAAATTCAATACCCAGTGATAAAGCTATTTTGGATGGCAAGTCCTTGGCCTCCAGCAACACTGAAAGAAATCTGGGACTCATCTTTGATCAAGACATGTCCTTCACAATGAAAAAAGTATTTCTAGGACTGTGTTCTTTCACCTACGCAACATAGCAAAGGCTGGGCACTTCCTGTCTCTAAAAGATGCAGACAAGCTTGTCCATGTATTTATTACTTCCAGGCTGGATTACTGGAAATCTTTATGTGTCAGGCTGTTCCAAAAAGTCTCTAAAGACTCTCCAGCTGATCCATATTGCAGCTGCATGTATATTAAGAAGCGCTAGAAGAAGGGATCATATCTCGCCAGTATTAGCCTCTGCACTCGCTTCCTGTGAAATCAAGAATAGAATTCAACAACTTCCTCCTCACCTACAAAGCTCCTAATGGTCAGGCTCTATCTTAACTTAAGGATCTCATAGTTCCTTGAGTTCTCATTCATTGAGAATAGTGCACTGCCAAAAAAACAGCTTATTAGAGGTTTCTAAAGTTTCTAAAATTAAAATAGGAGGCAGAGCCTTCAACGACCAGGCTCCTCTCCTGTGGAACAGTCTTCCTGTTTTAGTCTGAAGAGCAAACACCCTCCCAACATTTATATTGTTATATATAACAATATTTTATATGAAGAAAAAAAAATATACGTTTGACAGAGTGAGGTTTATCCTCTCAGAAACACAGCAACCCCCCCCACTCCTTATGTTGAATATGAGGGATTTACCGGTCATTTAAATCTGTGCTACACGTCGTCTTCAGGTGTCTCAACACATCGCTCTTCTGTAGAGGGATGAAACTTCCGTATATTCTGTAGAAGTCATCGAGAAACTCTAGAAAGATTGAAAACACTGTATTCTCAAATAACTGTACAAAAAAAAACAGCAATGTAAACCAAGAGATCAGTGTAAACGGTAAAAAAAAAAAGATATACCATGTATGCCGTTTGTCAGTGCTGTGAGGTCGGCATCGGTCTGAGGGGACATCGTCTTATTGCTGGTGATTTTCTCATCAGGATCTCTGTCTGTAGCCTGGTCCTGAGATATGGGAATGTGTTGTCCCGCTGCGCCATTAACCTCAAGGCTTTCAGCTGGCATCACCGTCCTCGGTTTATCAAAATGAGTAATTACCTCGCCTGCCTCGCTGTCTGTGCTCAGCGGGGGTTTGACAGCACGGGAGAGTTCTGAGGGCTCGGCTATTTGATTAAACTGAGCGGAGGTTTCCGTCTCCGTCCTTTGAGACGACAACGCTGCTGTTGACGCGGTTTGACTGATGGCACCTAAAGCAGCATCCGTGTCTCTAACCGGGTTCGGCGGCGGGTCGGAGGCGACGTGCCTTTCCAAAAGACTGACAGGCTGGTAGGGTGCCTGGAGGCGATGCTGCCTCCCAGGCGCTGAATTGTCAGTATCGCATCCCAAAGGTGACAGGAGGACGGACGTCGTGACCTGCGAATGTTCTAGGTTCGGTGTGTGGTAGGGTGGAACTTTCCGCTTGCTTTTCCGCGACTGTGTCTTTAAATTGAGGCAGGAGCTGGAGCCGATGCCACTAGCCAGCTTCTTGCCTCTTACTATTCCAAAACGGCATTGTTCTCTCCGCTTCCTCCACATCCAAAGCTGCAGTTTACAATACAAACGTCTCTTGGCTCGCCTGGACAAATGAGAAACTCCCTTCACCGAAGACATGAACGCCTTCCGTCTCTTTAGGTGTTTTGCTTTGCTCTGGTGGCTCTGGGTTCGGTGCATTTTGAGAGCTAATGACCGTTGACTCGGATGAGCAACGGAGGGTCACATGAGAGCGTGGAACTTTTGTGTATCCTTTCGGCTGCTTAGTCAGACGGCTTGTATATAACAGTGCTCTTTCTCGATGCATTTGTGTTTCTTTTGTGTTAAGGCCATCATCCACTGTCCACCTCTGTCAGGTTTAATTTTCTGTTGATAGATCCGCTGCTATGCAATCCAGTGTTTAGCTGCAAGGGCAGTGTCAAGCAGTCCAGTTAAAACAAAAAAAAAAAAAGATAGATTGATACTAGTATTGGATTTTCATATCCTACCTCACTGTCCTTGTATAGGTCTCTGCTCCTGATGGTTTTGCAGGTAGAGTTGTGCACATCCTGAACATCTGCTGAAAAACAGAACAATTCGCACATTCACTCCAACCCACGAAATTGAGGCAGGTCAATATTCCATGTGTAGCCCTTACACCAGAATCTGTACCACATATCAAAATCAACAAAAGAAAATATATAATACAATACGCTGGAGGGAAGTGATTTTTTTTCTTGTATGGGAAGGGGATCTTAACACCGTTCTATAAAATATAAACTAGATATAAAGTAACATTAAAAAAATGACAAAATGTTGGGAGGATTTCTATTGGCCTATTGAAGTGGCTATATCCAACATGTGTAGGATGAATAAGGCAGTGGCCCACGTTACATCCCATTGTGAACACTCATTTCAACAGGTGGCTGTAATCCACATATCGGTTGAAATTCCTTTGCACAAGATAACAAGTGTCACCTGTTTATTTTTACCAGAACAAAATGTGATTGAATTTTACACACACATTTCCTTTTGGGCTAATTTATTCAAATACATGATAATATGTCCAGGGATATGTTTTATAAGGATGATTATTATTATTATTTCAGGAGGACTTTAATCACAGCTGCTCCTGATTTATACTATTTTAATGCCATGCGTGAACGTGACGTCTAAAGCCACGTTTTGTTTGACTGTTACTTCACTATCTACAAACTTGTTTGACAAGTGTAGACAGTGGTTACTTTACAAGTGATATATATATAATATATATAGTGCAGTTAAAAATCAGATCGTGTTTGATCTGCAGCATCATAAAAATAGTGCCAACATGTTAACACATCAGACGCTACTGATATCATCTTGAATATTTGATATTTTAAGCCCACTGTGCAGCATGCTTTTACTTCTGGAAAGAAATGTATCGACACAATCCAACAGCTGTAAGACCCACAGGTCATTAAATGCATTCTTTAGTGCTGCCAAGGGTTTGTAGCGCAGTAACGTTATATGTGTGTGTGTGTGTGTGTGAGAGAGAGAGAGAGAGAGAGAGTCTGGGCTTCCACACATCACAAAGATCTATTAACAAGCTGCTTGTATAGAATAAATCAGTTGACACACGTGGCTCTCGGTTTTGTTCAGTTTTGTTTTTTCTCGCGCACGTGTTTCCAAGCAAAGAGCTTCGCCAAACGAGCTAACGCAGCTACTAAAACAACTGTGGGTAACAACTGCTGGTAGCCATTAACTCTACCTTACCGTCACTGCCTCGCCTGGCTCATTGGAACCGCGTAACGGGTTGAGCTCTTGTTCGATAACGACCGACCATGTCTGCTCCGTTAAGAATAAACTACTAAACGGTTTATTGCACGGTCTGTTCGGCTGTTTAACTCTCTCAAACCTGCAGCGCGTTGGCATCATGTACACAAGGCTTTGCACGTTGGGAGTCGCGGGTGGATTACGTCACTCACACGCCAACCAATAAGAGCTCACGCCCATTATATATATATATATATATATATATATATATATATATATATATATATATATATATATATATATATATATATATATATATATATATATATATATATATATATATATATATATATATATATATATATATATATATATATATATATAAATAATCACGCACATAAAGAACAATATTAGGCCATCTCAGATTAACTGAAATATATGTAATAATATTTTTAAAATAATATTTTTATAGTTAATAAATCTGACATAATTCTTCATTTTGACGAAGGGACGAAGGGGCCCCCAGAAAAACGGAGGAATAATTTATTTTCACTATAATTCCAACCATAAGTAAAACAATGACAGGATATATAGAAGACTGCCATCATAAAACAAAAATCCTTTATTTAATATCCCATTAAGTTATTTAATTCCTATTATTTGTGTATTATATTTCACTTTCCCCATCAATTCATTTAATTCCAAATTTTAATTTCCATTGTATATACTAATGTGGAAATTCAGAGAGAAAGGGGGGATGAATATATAAATAAATAAAATATATTTAAAATAAATGAAGTGGGAAAATCAAATAAATGTGGCCTTTATGTGCAAAAGGAAAACAATTTAATATATTTAATTAATATAAATTAGTCACATTTATATATTTAATTAATATATATAATAATTACAAAAAATTAAATAAATATGGGCAATTACTGTCATATTCATTTATCTTTATACAGGCAGTTTCATTCGGTGACGGTGGCACAGGGGCACTATTTATGATCATGTGTTTTTTATAATAAAAATATTTTATAATATAAAACATCTAAAACAAATCAGAATGCGTCTGTGGTCTAGTTTTTGTGAGTTTAAGGGTCCTTGAAATGAAAATGTTTGAGAACCACTACTCTATCATATGTGCTTTTTTTATTGGAATGAAGCAGCCAAGTTCCTGGGAGACTGGCAACACTGTGTGAAATAGATGTGGAAATAAATACAGCAATAAAAAAAAGTATCTTTTGTCCGGCTAAAAATCAGATTGGTTCTGAATTTGAGATGGCACTGCCCTTTTGCTCACCATTCTTTTTCCAGTATTTCTATAGCTGTAGCTTGATCCTGACCTGATTTTTCAGATCCACTGTAGAGCAAATACACGGGCGATACCTATGAGTGTTCCTGTCCCTACCTATGCACCCCACTTAGCAAACATCCTGTTTGCGTAATTATCACTGAGTAAATCCTGGAGTTCCTGGTGACTGTGGGGACCCGCTCCATGCTGACCTCTCACATTGACCTCTGCGAAGAGACAGCCGGTTGCCCAACATGGATGTTTGAACATGGAGTCCTTCACACATTTTTTTGATATTTAAATTCAAGAAACATTTATAACAGACATGGGCACAACTGTTAAATGCAAATCATAGATAGTTAAGATGTTTCTAGCTCCACTGGTCTCACCACTGGTCTCACTGGTGCTGTTTTAAACTGGAGACCATTCGTCCCATGCCAGACTTTTTCAGCAATACATGAGTAAAGAGATACACTAAGAAAATGACTCCAGTAACAGTAGAAAGTCCCTATCCAAACACCATCTGAAGTACAAAAGTACCCAATATAAAATCTACTTAAATACCAGAATAAAAACTAAATATTCAACTTAATTCATTGTAAATATCCATAAATAAGCAGGCTAATTGCTGTGGGAGTGGTATGCAATGTTTTAGCCGAATATGAATGACAACTGATATAAAACTGAAAACAGTTGATGCGTGAGTCTGTAAGAGCCAAGAGTGCATTGACTTGCATGCTCTGTGAAGTCCTACAGCAGTACAACCCTGCAGATCAGAACACTGCAAATAGACCAAGTGATAAGATTACAACATCCCCAATAAGATTTGCAATCGTAAGGGACAACGAGACAACTAATAGAAACTAGGAACTAATAAAACGCCCTCAAGTAAAGCACAGATCCCTGGAAAAAACGACAACTTATGGAATGTAATAAAGTAGTTTTACTTCGTTACTTACAACCCCCGGTCATGTTTGTTTTGGCAGAAATCCTAGAACAAAGGACGACCCACATGTGACGCAGGAGTCAGGAGGGACGATCATGGTGTTTAACTAGGCTGTTTGTCTGTCTCGGGCTCGATATATATATACATATATATATCACAGGCTGCGTGCGCCATACCTCTTCTTCTTAGCCGTGTCTGCTCGATTCCTCTGATTCCTCTTGTGTGTGTATATCTCCCACAGAAATGAACTCCCTGGGCATCTGTTTGGCTCTGGGACTTGTGGCGGGGGCATGGGCTCACCTCAATGTAGTAAAGCCTCATTGTGACTCTCCTGAGTCAGAGGAGGCTGCTCAGGTGGCTCTGGATTACCTCAACGGCCAGCACACTCACGGCTACAAGTATGTATTGAACAGGATCGAGGACATCAGCATCATCTCTTTGGTGAGTCAACAACCGTAGGGGTCACAGGCAAACACATATAGGCAAATTATTACTGGTGGAAACATAAAATGCACAATATACTGCGTCACATTTATTTCCTCTTGCCCGCTGGACAGTAGGCCGTATAATTCGGCAGAGGAACTGTGTGACTTTGTAGTGAATTCTTTCTTTCAATTTTGGTATTTATTAGCATCCTGATTAAATTATAATCCCTCTAACATTTAAACTAAATTCTGTTGTCTAGTGTTGTGAGAAACTTAACTATTCTTGTTCATTCAGGCCAATATGACCAGTCATACACTATATGTATGTACAGCAGATAGATTAAAGTGATAGATTAACCAGTAATATTTTGTGTCACCTTTTAGCTTAACGAAGATAGATATTCCCTGGAACTGGACCTCCTGGAGACAGTCTGTCACGTGTCGGACCCCACGCCTCTTGCAAACTGCACAGTCAGACCCAAACAGCAGACGGTGAGTCTGCTAGTAAACAGACGCTCAACCAATAATGACCAAATTTAGGATATGGAACGATAAGATTGGAAAATATTAAGCACTTCTGCGATATTTTGACTGATTCCTTGTCTCAAATCAGGCCGTGGAAGGAGACTGCGATGTGGTGCTGAAGAAGATCGGAGGGGTTTTTAGCGTCACAACATTCAAGTGCAAAACAGCTGGTAAATCTTCACATTCCTAACCTCATTAACAGAGACACAACTACTTCCAGAATATGTGTAACCCTGCACATGAAAAACGTACACTTTTTCCTTCTTTGATGACATATAGAATCAACAGAGGACTTGTGTTTGGGCTGTCCTGTCCTCCTTCCCCTGAATCACACCACTGCCCTGGATTTTGTCCACGCTTCCCTGGAAACCCTCAACAACAGGAGTGTCGACGTAAAATACGCTCTACTCGAGGTTGGACGGATGTCATCCCAGGTGGGCTCAAGCATAATCCGTTCGATTTTGCACATTTCCGTTCCTTCCTCGACCCCGTCGGTAAATAAATGTTCTCGCTACCTTATTTCAGATTGTGTCTGGTGGGCCAATCTATTCGGCAGAGTATGTTATCATTGAGGCTAACTGCACTCATGATATCTGCGAACCCATAATTGATGCTGTGGCTGTGAGTATTGAAAGCGCTGGTTTAGTTTTCCACAAGATATATTTTTTTAAAACAATGTGTAATGTGAATCTCTGAAAGAGGTCTGAAACGGTTCAAAATGATGTTTCCATCAGGATCGTGGTTTTTGCACGGCTAAAGGCTTGAGCAGTGGACACTCAGTCGACTGCAAGATGTATTCCATAGAGGTAAAATATACATTTGCCCAAATATTTTTTGAAGACCAATAATGTGTTACTGACTTCACTATACTACATCACGCAGATGTTTTCTTTTCTCTAACGCTCTGTTGAATTATTTTTTCCCCAGGTGCCTGTAGATGCCAATGGTACTGCAGCTGTTGCTCCTGCCTTGCCAACACTGCACCAGTTACCCAAGCATGGTCTGTCATACCACAAACTGACTACCTACCATGACCCAGAGCTAAGCGGACTTCTGTCTTTGGAGTCACATGAGTCAGCAGAAGTGGTGCCCGTGCTTCCCGCAGTGGCTGCTGGTCATGATACAGGAGCGAATTCTGCTGAAGCTGGTGGTCCTGCACCAGCTGCTGATCCTGCACTGGTTGATCATCATGCACCGTTCGATGATCATGATACAGCTAATTCTGCTGAAGCTGGTGGTCCTGCAAAAGCTGCTGATCCTGCACTGGTTGATCATCATGATGATCATCATACAGCTAATTCTGCTGAAGCTGGTGGTCCTGCAAAAGCTGCTGATCCTGCACTGGTTGATCATCATGATGATCATCATCATACAGCTAATTCTGCTGAAGCTGGTGGTCCTGCACCAGCTGCTGGTCCTGCACCAGATGTTCATTCAGCATCTGCCTCAGTGAGTTCAAATAGTGCCGAAAACCATGGTCATAAATTTAAGAGAGATATATCTTCCTCCCCCCTGTCTTCTGAGATCCATGCAGTTCAACCAGACCCCGTTGTTCTTGTGCCAATTTGCCCAGGAATGAAAAAATTCTACTAAGTGTTCAGGTCCTTCCTACGGGAGACAGATTATCTTGGCCTCTTTCAGGAAAGAAAATGTCTTGTGGCAGGTAGATGTAACACAAACACAGCTGGCCTGCGAGGAAGGAAGAGTCTGTTAGAAGTTTAAATCGCCGAATCAGACAAGAGCATTATGTATTGCATTACAACTGGTGTGACCTCTGTAAAATGAATATTTACTTAATAAATAACTCTTCCCAAATGCTTTTTGTGTTCAATTGTTAGCATCATGCATTTTGTAAAGGTCCCATATCATACAGTTACTTTCATGTTTGTTTTTACTCTAGCTGAGATCTAGGGGGTTACATAAACTGACCCATGCACAAAGACTCAGAAATGTAATCTGGATTTTGAAACTTTGCCATGTTGACTTTGTGATGCCATCCTCCCCCACTGTCACAGTCACTAGCTCCCAGCATTACACCCACTCACTTTCCCCCCCAGTTTTCCAAGTAAAAAAAAAAAAAAATCAGCCAATTATTGAGACAGGCCAAACACACCTGTGCTTTCTGGAGAGCCACTGAGAGCACCGTTAATTATACTGACCAGAATTGTTGCACTTTAAAATATAAGAGGTTACTTATAGAGAGTCCATGATATATCTAAATATTTACATATTAATATGTACTAAAAAGCTGCATTTTAAAGCACAGCATTTCTAAATAAGTACGACATTGAACATGGTAATGTATGAAGTACATTCAATAAGGCAGCTATCAACGAAGGACAGTTACCCAAGGCCTTTTTCAGGTTTGAGGATATACCAATATCCTCTATATGCAACACTGAATGAAAACATTGGCACCAAAATGAATTTAATCATTCACTCCACTTCCATCGTTAAAGGGGGATTGCAAAACACTGCGTTGGCTGACTGTTGACTCATGCCAATGACGCTCTTGAGAATACATTTCCACTAAGAGCAAAAATAGATACCCATAAGCAAAATCAAACCTACATGACCCATTATTTCAGCCAATACATATTTTAAAATACATTAAAAATGTTAAGATCCTTTAAGAACCAAAGTTTAGGTTGTTTGAAGGGACAGGTTCAAAGTCCCATGAATTAAAGTTAAAAGATCCAATTTGTAATAAAAAAAGAAAAATTCTTTACTTGCAAAATCTGGTAACATTTAACTTATATCAATACAAACTGTATTTACTGTGCACCATTTACCATATAAATGAAAGGCTTGTTATAATAGAATTTAAGGCTTGCACTCGAGTCCAGTTTGTTAAATTCTAGTAAGTGTATTTGCATGAATGGGTCAATGTTCATGGTGAGGCAAAATAAGCAGGACAGCAAGTTCAAAAAGGGCAATGCACCTTTTGATTTAAAAAAAAAAAAAAAAAAAAAAAAGCAGCTGTAATGCCAGCAAGTACCAAGTGTAAACCAATTAGTGAAAGAAAGAAAAACAGGACCCTGACTGAAAACACACAGCCTGAGCTCAGGTAGATTTATAATTTATTCATTTTTGAAGGGACTCATTTCTCCTTGCAATTTTCACCTTCTCTCTGGATGGGTTGGTTCAGTTCTGCAAGAGAAACATTATGAATGATGAGTTTTCTACAAAAACAAAAAAAAACAAAAAACATTTTTAAAAAAGACATTAACATACCATTTAGTGATCAGCTGCAGAGCTTTGTTGAAATGCTTTCCCAGGAACATGTGGTGGAATCCTGCGGCCGGAGCCTAGAGGTGTCTTCCAGAAGTCTTTAAAAGACTCAAGAAAGGTAGGCTTCATTTGAGCCACACTGAGAGAAGGGTCCTCAGTCAAAGGCACTAAATGAACTCCATCCTGAGGAGGTTGAGGTTTACCATTTTGTGCCAGGTTTGTGTCATTAACCAGATCTCCAAAAGGCTGCAGAGATTTAGTAGAACCATTAGGCTCCCTAACTGGTGGGCCGTGCTGTAGCAGAACATAACTCTTAGGTTCAGAATACACAGTATGCTCATGTTTAGACTGTTTCTTTAAGCTACTCACAGATGCCTGTGGTAAGGTGGCGTTTAATAACTTAGAATAAGAAGGTGCTTGAGCATCTTGAAGTGTAAAGAAAGGGCCTAAATGCGGACCAAATTCACTTTGCGCCCGAGGATGTCCTGGCCATGTAGAGTCACTGGATTCTTTGTTAGATTGTGGTTTGGCGTGATATGTATGCTGCTGTTGTAGATATTGGGAGTAAGATGAAAGTTGGTCAGGTTGATGATTTGGAGGGTCTACTTTATATGGCTCATATTGTGACTCTTTAACTGGAGTCTGGGGTGTAGAGGGCATATATAAATGTTCCCATTGAGAAGGTGGTATATATGGTGAATCAGTATTGGGTAAATACGGGTAAAATGATATTGCAGGATTTGCTTGCTTGGTAGATTTACTCCTAGGCAGTACAGGAGGGTTGCCATCTGCTGGTTGGAGATAGGGCTGCTGGGAGTGATGTGAAATTGGTGTAGAGGTTGTCTCAGTTTCTTCAATTGTTTTTGGGGGCAAAGCAACAGAATTTAAGTCATTGCTAAATCCAGAATATAGCATTGAAGAGAAAAATGGGAGTCCTGTATATACTGGAGGTTCTTTACTGCCAAGTCCAGAAGGGACAATATGATGGTGATGTTGATGAAAAGAGATTTGTGGACAACAGTTCAAAACCGAAAACCCAGGTAGGCAAAACTGAGGGCAATAACCTGGTGGCATATTTGGAATGCCTATTTGCGGACCTTGTGGGAGTACACCAACATTAGGTTGTTGAGTTTGACCACTGACTGGAGTGACCTGTTGTTGCCGGGTGAAAGATTCAGACTGTAATGCAGTCTGAACAGAGGTGGGTGTAACACCTGGTTGTGGTAGGGGGCAGAGAGGACAATTGTAAAATTGTTTTTCTTCACCCTTGGGAGCTTCAGGCTGTGGTGGTTTTGGAGTCTGTGGAGCAGCAGTGGGCATTGTAGGTGGTGGATATTCAGGTTGTGGTCGGAGGTAGAATGGCCATTGCTCCTGACCCTTGGGAACTTCAGGCTGTGGTGGTTTTGGAGCAGCAGTGGGCAGTGAAGGTGGTTGGGGGTAAAAAGGCCATTGCCCCTGACCCTTGGGGGCTTCAGGCTGTGGTGGTTTTGGAGTCTGTGGAACAGCAGTGGGCAGTGTAGGTGGTGGATATTCAGGCTGTGGTCGAGGATAAAATGGCCATTGCTCCTGACCTTTGGGGACTTCAGGCTGTGGTGGTTTTGGAGTCTGTGGAGCAGCAGTAGGCAGTGTAGGTGGTGGATATTCAGGTCGTGGTCGGGGGTAAAACGGCCATTGCTCCTGACCCTTGGGGGCTTCAGGCTGTGGTGGCTTTGGAGCAGCAGTGGGCATTGTAGGTGGTGGATATTCAGGCTGTGGTCGAGGATAAAACGGCCATTGCTCCTGACCCTTGGGAACTTCAGGCTGTGGTGGCTTTGGAGCAGCAGTGGGCAGTGAAGGTGGTTGGGGGTAAAAGGGCCATTGCCCCTGACCCTTGGGGGCTTCAGGCTGTGGTGGTTTTGGAGTCTGTGGACCAGCAGTGGGCAGTGTAGGTGGTGGATATTCAGGCTGTGGTCGAGGATAAAACGGCCATTGCTCCTGACCCTTGGGAACTTCAGGCTGTGGTGGCTTTGGAGCAGCAGTGGGCAGTGAAGGTGGTTGGGGGTAAAACGGCCATTGCTCCTGACCCTTGGGGGCTTCAGGCTGTGGTGGTTTTGGAGCAGCAGTGGGCATTGTAGGTGGAGGATATTCAGGTTGTGGTCGGGGGTAAAACGGCCATTGCTCCTGACCCTTGGGGGCTTCAGGCTGTGGTGGTTTTGGAGTCTGTGGACCAGCAGTGGGCAGTGTAGGTGGTGGATATTCAGGTTGTGGTAGGGGATAAAATGGCCATGGCTCCTGACCCTTGGGGACTTCAGGCTGTGGTGGCTTTGGAGCAGCAGTGGGCATTGTAGGTGGAGGATATTCAGGCTGTGGTCGGGGGTAGAATGGCCATTGCTCCTGACCCTTGGGGACTTCAGGCTGTGGTGGTTTTGGAGTCTGTGGAGCAGCAGTGGGCAGTGTAGGTGGTGGATATTCAGGTTGTGGTAGGGGATAAAATGGCCATGGCTCCTGACCCTTGGGGACTTCAGGCTGTGGTGGCTTTGGAGCAGCAGTGGGCATTGTAGGTAGAGGATATTCAGGCTGTGGTCGGGGGTAGAATGGCCATTGCTCCTGACCCTTGGGGACTTCAGGCTGTGGTGGTTTTGGAGTCTGTGGAGCAGCAGTGGGCAGTATAGGTGGTGGATATTCAGGTTGTGGTAGGGGATAAAATGGCCATGGCTCCTGACCCTTGGGGACTTCAGGCTGTGGTGGCTTTGGAGCAGCAGTGGGCATTGTAGGTGGAGGATATTCAGGCTGTGGTCGGGGGTAGAATGGCCATTGCTCCTGACCCTTGGGGACTTCAGGCTGTGGTGGTTTTGGAGTCTGTGGAGCAGCAGTGGGCAGTATAGGTGGTGGATATTCAGGTTGTGGTAGGGGATAAAATGGCCATGGCTCCTGACCCTTGGGGACTTCAGGCTGTGGTGGCTTTGGAGCAGCAGTGGGCATTGTAGGTGGAGGATATTCAGGCTGTGGTCGGGGGTAGAATGGCCATTGCTCCTGACCCTTGGGGACTTCAGGCTGTGGTGGTTTTGGAGTCTGTGGAGCAGCAGTGGGCAGTGTAGGTGGTGGATATTCAGGTTGTGGTAGGGGATAAAATGGCCATGGCTCCTGACCCTTGGGGACTTCAGGCTGTGGTGGCTTTGGAGCAGCAGTGGGCATTGTAGGTGGAGGATATTCAGGCTGTGGTCGGGGGTAGAATGGCCATTGCTCCTGACCCTTGGGGACTTCAGGCTGTGGTGGTTTTGGAGTCTGTGGAGCAGCAGTGGGCAGTATAGGTGGTGGATATTCAGGTTGTGGTAGGGGATAAAATGGCCATGGCTCCTGACCCTTGGGGACTTCAGGCTGTGGTGGCTTTGGAGCAGCAGTGGGCATTGTAGGTGGAGGATATTCAGGCTGTGGTCGGGGGTAGAATGGCCATTGCTCCTGACCCTTGGGGACTTCAGGCTGTGGTGGTTTTGGAGTCTGTGGAGCAGCAGTGGGCAGTGTAGGTGGTGGATATTCAGGTTGTGGTAGGGGATAAAATGGCCATGGCTCCTGACCCTTGGGGACTTCAGGCTGTGGTGGCTTTGGAGCAGCAGTGGGCATTGTAGGTAGAGGATATTCAGGCTGTGGTCGGGGGTAGAATGGCCATTGCTCCTGACCCTTGGGGACTTCAGGCTGTGGTGGTTTTGGAGTCTGTGGAGCAGCAGTGGGCAGTATAGGTGGTGGATATTCAGGTTGTGGTAGGGGATAAAATGGCCATGGCTCCTGACCCTTGGGGACTTCAGGCTGTGGTGGCTTTGGAGCAGCAGTGGGCATTGTAGGTGGAGGATATTCAGGCTGTGGTCGGGGGTAGAATGGCCATTGCTCCTGACCCTTGGGGACTTCAGGCTGTGGTGGTTTTGGAGTCTGTGGAGCAGCAGTGGGCAGTATAGGTGGTGGATATTCAGGTTGTGGTAGGGGATAAAATGGCCATGGCTCCTGACCCTTGGGGACTTCAGGCTGTGGTGGTTTTGGAGTCTGTGGAGCAGCAGTGGGCAGTGTAGGTGGTGGATATTCAGGTTGTGGTCTGGGGTAAAACAGCCATTGCTCCTGACCCTTGGGGGCTTCAGGCTGTGGCTTTGGAGTAGCAGTGGGCATTGTAGGGGGTGGATATTCAGGTTGTGGTCGGGGGTAAAATGGCCATGGCTCCTGACCTTTGGGGGCTTCAGGCTGTGGCGGTTTTGGAGTCTGTGGAGCAGCAGTGGGTAGTGTAGGTGGAGGATATTCAGGTTGTGGTCGGGGGTAGAAGGGCCATTGCCCCTGACCCTTGGGGACTTCAGGCTGTGGTGGCTTTGGAGCAGCAGTGGGTAGTGTAGGTGGAGGATATTCAGGTTGTGGTCGGGGGTAGAAGGGCCATTGCCCCTGACCCTTGGGGACTTCAGGTTGTGGTGGCTTTGGAGCAGCAGTGGGCGTTGTAGGTGGTATAAATTCAGGTTGTGGTCGGGGGTAGAACGGCCATTGCTCCTGACCCTTGGGGGCTTCAGGCTGTGGCTTTGGCCCAGCAGTGGGTAGTGTAGGGGGTGGATATTCAGGTGGTGGTTGAGGGTAAAAGCGATCAGGGTAGAATGGCTGTTGCTCCTGACCCTTGGGGGCATCGGGTTGTGGTGGTTTTGGAGTGTTTGGAGCAGTAGTGGGCAGTGTAGGTGGTGGATATTCAGGTTGTGGTCGTGGGTAGAACGGCTGTTGCCCTTGACTGTTGGGGGCTTCAGGCTGTATATAGTATTGGAATGGGTAGACGGGCTCTCTGTTCTCTGGAGGAGGATGTTTATCAGGTACGTCAGGCGATATGGTCTCATCAAAGGCTGATGAATGTTTTATCAAAGGGCATGACATTCTCACTGGTAACCCGCACCAAAGCAATGGGAGTACATAACAGTCCTCCTGAAACCAGAAAGTTTTGTATAGAGGTCAGTGACAAAACTGCCATGTGGTGTAACCCTGAAAACATGGTACCAGATAGTTTAACCCCTGTTTAAAAAAAAAAAAAAAATCTATCAAGTTTTATATTCTAGGTGGATTATATATGTAAAATGTATCATTCTTTTTCAGTTACACCATTTGACATTTTGTGTTTAAAAAAAAAAAACACAAAATCATGATTTTTGTAAAGAAAAAAATGATACAAATGGACTCTTAAATGACAACATGAACACACAATGTACATTTTGACAGATCTGATGAATGCTTCTTAAAGCTGTATGTTAAAGTTTTTCGACTTTTGCTAAAAAAATATTTGTCACTGACCCATAGACGGCTGAAATTACAATACATGTGCATCACTTTCAGAGCAAAGTATCATACCTCAAGCGTGACAAAGCAACCGTCATAAGGTGCAACCAAGACCAAATCTCTCCGTGTTGATCTGAAGGTGTAACCACAGCTTGATGGCATCTTGGACAGAGGCAAGGGCGACAGCTGATTTCCTGATGTCAAATTGAACACAAATTAAAGAATATATATATTTGATTTCATGTACCAAAAATCTTTTTAATAGTTTAACATTATCTCTCTGGAGTTTAGAAAGAAATTGGTTTGTGCGCATCTCAATACTAATGATTGGTTGATGAAAATGTCTGGGAAATGGAATGTGCAGTCACTATAGTTGTGACATCACAACTTCAAAGAGGTTATGAGCTAGTTTTAAGGCACAGTTTCTGAATACAGGCTGTGTGCATTTCTCAGTGGATTCAGTGGGTCAGTCGAAGGCATCTGCAACACCTAGACATTCTTATAATATATACGGGAACTTTAATCCATGTGTACTTCTGTGAATGGTGGTAGAGTTGTGAGGGCATGACTCCACATAAGAAAACTCACCCCTGTCTACAAACAGAGATATTGCAGGGGAAGCAGCATCTTGGACTTGAAGTTTCATGGAGTCTCCCGTACATTCGACCAATGGTTCCATTTTCACGAGCTGTTCAACTGCAGAGTTAGCCATCCTTGAAGTGCCTCCCTGTCCTTGAGGTTGCTTCAACCCCTCCCAGGCTTTCAGAATAAGACATTAGACAAATTGAATGAACCTCGTTTTAACTTTAATGCAAACTTTACCCCTGGCCACATGTGAGAAAAGAACAGTTTTATACAATGTGCTACCTCTGCTAATTATTATGGACAAGGTCAGAGAGAAGCTGCTTGTATGTAGCATGTTAGTCTTAGTTTGACAGATGATAATGTGAAGACCTACCAATAGAATCCTAATGATACCCATCCCTACAGGGGTTGCTCTATACCTTGTTTGTATTAACGGTTTTAATTTGACGTAGTTTGATTCTAAAATAGACAAATATCTATATACATGGGTAAAAATGGACCAGGCTACCCAAGTAGAGGGGGGCCATGAAAATCCACATTTTTCCCCACTGATTTCCTTCTGAAAGGTGTACCAAATTTCCTTGTACTTCAAATAAAGTTAAATTCTGACAGATGCTGCTGGTGTTTGCATGTACCCTGGGGCTCACTGACATTCAGTAAAGTTATGAGTTAAATATATACATATATAGCACTACACTGAAAGAATTAAGCATGCTTCCCAGGTGTTACGGGTTATCAAATGCAGGAAAGGGGACTCAAATTGATCTATCCCCCCCTCTTCCACTAGGTGTAGTCTACATTACCAGCACTTGAACTTGACATACCTATGTCTGCTTGGTAACCTGAATCCATGAAGGTGTTCGTGTCTTTGGTTCCATTGAGATCGGCTTGTCGCAGAGGATTTCGCCCAATGAAGAGTCTGCCATAGCGCGGACCGCTTCCATCACTTGGACTCAGCGTCGAGTTTCCTCCCAATTTAACTGATGCCTTAAGCCTTGTCACTATTCCGCAGCGGCAAAAGGAACTAGCAATCACAAAAAGCCCGAAACATAGTAAATTTTTGGAACCCGCGCTCCCTCTACTCGCCATCCCAGCAAAGAAAGGCACTGCACGCGGCGAAGTGCGTCAGCAACACGCTGCAAACGCTGAACTCTCCGAGACGTAGATGAAAACACCGAGGCTCCTCATTAACCCCACGACAGGTGTTAACTATTAGTGCGATTAGGGGCGGGGCGTAAATGAACGGACCCTCACACCCCGTAGCTTTCTGCACTGCTGGGAAGTAATTAAGTACATTTATTCACTTTATTACTTACTACTACTAATAATAAGGATAATTTATACTTCCACGTCAACACATTTCAGAGGGAAATATTTTATACAATTTACAGCTATACTAATATTTATTAAACTGTAGTTTTTTTTTCTTTATTTTGCTATGCACCCAAAATGATGATGCAGTACTATTACTATTATTCTGTGTGTAAAGGTATCTAAAGTAGGCAACCTAAACTTCACATAAATACTATATATGGAGTACTTTTACATACTTTTATATACAGTAGGCTGTTTTGACTTGTACTTCATCCAGCACTGGCTTATTACCACTCAAATCACATTGGTAGCACTAAAATATAACCCTATTAGAGTATTATATTTGACTATTTTTTGCTTAACAAAACCTTTATTGTAGTTCAGCATTTCTTCACCAGAATGCCATTTTTCGCCTTTGAATAGTGTTACTACTATAACTGAAATAATACATTGGTCTTTTTTGTGTATTTCTTTATTCCTAATTATGGTCCTGGTGCTGCATTGTGGAGATGTTGTGTATGGGTTTGTGTTTATTCATGGCTTAATCATTTTTGAAAGGAATAATGAATCCCTTTAGTGTAGTAATCATATCTGAACCCATTTCAAAGCCACAATCAGGTTAGTATCTAAAGTTCAATTTTATTTAGATGGTAAAAGGTTAGTTTCTTCTCATTCATTCTTTAAGAGATCATCTAGTTCTGACTCTGGAAAAAAAAAAAACATTGATGCTCTCAGCGAATTATTAAATTGACAACTGTGGTGTCCCTTCAAAATGATTAACTTCTCCATGGATGACAGGATGCAGCCCATAAAAAATGTGACAGACACCATTTGTGGTTACTTATATCACATTCAGAACCACACAAAGCTATTGTTTCGCTGCATCCTGACACTTTAGACACATTTTAAGCAACTTTGTTATTAATGTTTCAAACATTTTTCAAACTGAATATTTGAGCTATACTACTTTGGTCCGCAGGCAAATTTGTACTCACAGCAACAGACAGTTTTACCTCTGGTTGGAATAACTTTTATTTGATCTGTCTGTAAACAAGAGGTCTCATCAATTCATGGCATTTAAAATAGCAGATTTTGTGGCAGAAGGAATTTCCAACTCAAAAAAAGAAAAGAAAAAAAAAGGAAAACATACTGCAATCTCATTTTTCTGTTGTTTAATTCTGTACATATTCCACAAAGTCTGGAGATTACGGATGCCAAAATATCCCTTAGGAAAGTGCCATTAAATGTTACTTCTTGCTGGGGCAGCACATAAAAATCCAACTCGTAGTAGCAACAGATCAGGTCGATTTTATGGCACAGAATACAGTTATTCTCAGAAAATTTTCACAAGACAACTTACAAATGTTCTTATTCCAACCAACACCATTTTCAATATGTTTAGTGTACACAGGATCATTTTTTTTTCTTTTAAATATACTTCTAAGTACCATACTATGACAATTTGTGAATACACCTTTGATGACTAAAGCACAAGGCAAATAATTCCAAGGTGTTGGAGCCCAACAGCCTCGGTTTACAGTCAAAATGCATTCATACTGTAGTAAAATTACATTGCTGTTTCATTGGTTAATGAACATGAAGTTAGCAATAAATCAAATTGGTGATAAAAAGTTTAACTAGTGTTGAATTCTAGAGAAGCGGTTAAATGTTTTACAGTTATCTGAAGTTGTCTTAATGATGTACAGTCAACAGGTGATGCCAACAATCATCTCAGAATGAGCTGAAGCAGTTCTGATAATCCTCTTCTATGACAATTGGTCCGAAGGGAAATTAAAAAAAAAAAAAAAAGAATAATAAAAAAAAAAAACACTTTACACAACACTAGTGTGTAGTGATTTACAGCAAAATTTACAAATACCTGGAGCTGAATGACAAATGTCTGATCAGTCACAGAGGTGGAATGTCCACTGACTGAGGATGTGGTGAAGTTTCATGACGATATCTTGACACTTCAGCAACGCTGACCTTACACTACACTCAAACAACAGCCCAAAACCACATCATTAGTATTTTTTTTTTTTTTTTTTTTTTTTAAAGACCACATTCAGGTACAACAGCGAAAGCATGTGACGGAAGGTAAAACAAGTTGCGCTTGAGGGTGGTAAATACACATACAGGACTTTGTTGTCAGAGGAAGTTAGTCATTTCTTTAATGGAGGCATGTGAAAAGATGAAATATAATGCTTCAGAGTGGGGACAGGGCTAGGATCTGTATACTAAAGTGAATATGCATGCAACGTTTTAGATGCAGACATGCTGATGAGAAAACCTAAAAAAAAAAAAAGGAACCCGCCATCTCTTAGAAATGCTCATAAAGCAAAACTATGCAAATCGCCACCACCAATACGTGTGTACTTCCCCTTGAGTGTTAACTTGTAACTTGCTAAGCAAAGGTTATACAAGGAGTCCAAATTTGTTGTACACTTTTATTACACTTTGCTATCATTTTTTTTTGCACATTCCTTTGGTTAATAAACATTTAAACCATTTCAATGAACATGCCATTACTGTAGTGCCAAAAACATGAAGTACAATGTTAAAGTAGGGAAGGTTTAAAAAAAAAAAAAAAAAAAAAAGAGGAGGATGAGGGAGCAAACAAAAGGCTGTGTATAAAAGTACACTGGGGAGGAAGTAACATTGTTTGTCATCTAATCCTGGAAGTAGTGTCATAACAATGTGGTGAGTGGGAGTGAGCTGCTAAGTTGATGGATGGGTGGAGAGGTTGCTTAATATCCAGACATCCTCAGGTACTCAGCCATTGAATGTGCTTTCTTGTTAAGATTTCCACCATGGATCGCCTTCTTTCCCATGACTACAACCAATATTGGAGCACACAAGGAAAAAAAGAGAAATGAACAAAATTGAAGAGTCCCCCCCCCCGCCCCCTGCATGATGAAGGGGGAGGGACAAAGGTGACAGAGTATCTTACCACTCTTCATTGCTATTAAAACGTTTCCAAGACATTTTGACTGCTTGCAGGAGAAATCTTAACAGCAATATTTCTTTTCTCTTCTTTTTGTCCCTCAATTTTTATCTAAGTGAGCTTGAAGACTTTAAAACCCTGAATCCCTCAAGTACTTTGCCATTAAGAAAGCCTTCTTATTCAATCCGCCTCCATGGACCCCTTCTTTTCCCATTACAAGAACCATAACTGAAAGAGAAGAGATAGAAAGAAAAAAAAAGACAGTTAAAAAAGTGAAAAGGTAAAGGAAGTGTGAAGTGCAGGGGTGTTTAACTGTGTGCTATAGACAAGGAGACTGTCTGCAGGTTTCTATTGCAACAGTGGACTGTAGTTCATCTTTTTTAACAATTACCACAATGTAGCTTCCGAGATTGCAATTCATTATCCACTAGTGCTTTTACATTTTCAAAAGTCAATGAGTGAACACGAGCAATTTTCTATACAGCCCTGGTCGGTCCTCTATAGCACATAGTTGAACATCACCTGTGTAACCTTGAAGAAATTCTAAGCTACAGAGGAGAAGCACACGATTGGTCCGGACAGCTTTAGCTGACCTCCTGCTTCCAACGTCAAACCAAATGTCACTACTCACTAATAAGTCAGTAAATATTGCACAGAAAACGGGTATTGTCTGAGGGGACAGCAGTCAAGCAAGGGCTGGCTCATCATGTTAAATCAAGCCAAGACGGTAAAAAAGATGCATGCCAGAGACTAATCAAGGAGGAGCATTTTATATAATTATTCTAACTTGATGGTACGCCTTATGTACACGTTGACTACCTATCACAAACTACAACATACACAACAGGGCAAAGGAGGAAATCAGTGAATAGGAACAAAATAAAAGAAAAAAGGAGCAGTTTTTGGAAAATAATAAATGTGATTCTGAGGCCTGTGGCACAAAAGATATGAGCCCTGTTACATGCAAATTTCACAATGTTCCCATTATTATTGAAATATAAAGTCCATAAAAGGTTAGTACACAGTAAAATCACCAATGTTAATATTTACACTACTAGTGTTAAAATGAACTCTAAGTGGGGATTTTACTGTGTAAATATTCCAGTTTCTTAAATGTGAGAACATGTTGCTTTTCTCAATTGTACATCAAGGTCAATTGAATTGAATATGTTTTGGTTTTGGAATAAAAGTATTTTTAAACATCAACTAAGGCTCTAAGGAACTGAGAATAACTCAAAATGTAGAATAATAAAATTGACATTTTGTTTGAGGTTGAAATAGGTATGGCTCAAAAAAAATAAATAAACCAAAGCCAAAATGATTTATGTTGCAAACTTGGTGAAACAGCTTTACTGCTTTACTGTTTGAGACACAAAGGTGAGAGCAACAGTGCCAGTCAAAAAATTATCTTGACTTTTTTATTTTTTTTTCTCCATTCACTTGAATGAAAGTGTCCACACCTTTGACTGGTACTGTATTCCTCATACAATGTGATGAAAGAATATAGCATCCGCAGCCACAAACACAGCGTTTTACTAACTGCTTTGAAACTACACTTTTACCTTTTCCGGCTCTTCCCACAGAAATATTGTATGTAGGCTCTCCTCCTTGGCTCTTTGTCCTGATGTCCATTGTCCAGTCCCCGTCGTCATGGAGGCTGTCTCTGAGGACCGAACACTTCTTTGAGCCCAGAGTGAGACCGCTGGTGTAAAAGGTCTCCCTGTCCTTACCGGTAAGGATATCGATTTCTTGAGCCTGAAATACAGACAATGCCACAGAATTCATGCAATTGTAACCAGATCCTCCAACAGATGCATTCAGTTAAATAATATCAAATTAAACAACTCATGTCATACTTCCATTTTTATTAGATCTGTGAATTTGATTCTTCAAATGACCCATTAGTTGAAAACTATTATGATCATTTCATGAGTCATTTTTTTAAGAAGAAATTATCAAAATTCTCTTATTTTACTTTCTCAGTTATATTGTTTTCTTTATTCTTGGAAACAGACATTTTGCACTATTATCGAGCAGATAATTAACAGATTAATATATAATGTGAATTTGTTGCACCCCTAAGTTTCATAATGACTTATAAATCTCGGTCATTTAACAAGTAACCATATTGAACATCCCTCCTCTGCTGGTGTGATGACATTGCTTTCCTTTGTCATGATGACACTGAGTTTTGGACTGTTGCTCTGCAGAAAAACAAGCATTCTTACCATGCAACTCTGGGTTGCAAGCAATCAGTGAGCATATCTTCTGCGGATTAGCCGTTGTGTGCAACCCTCGTTGGCAAAACTGCAGCCAATCATTCACGGCTGATACTGCGAGGCGAACAGAACCGGCACATGCAACATGCAAACGCTACCGATGCTAGCACCACAGTTGTCTTGCCCCATTTACACTGGGAAGTATGAGAATTTTCCGTAACCATTCTAGTGATCCTTTTGGCTTGGGTAGCTAGCACACAGGACAGGTGCGCTAAGGGAGGAGCCCCTGTGTAAAGTATTGTTTTGTTTCCACCATCAGTACAGGTATGGGAATGGACAACTTTCCACATTGTAAGGGGCTCCTCCCCTAGAGTACAGGTCCTGTATGCTGGGTACTGATATGGAAACACTATAATAGGTGAACCTGCATAGTGGAAATGGCATAAATGTAAGGATCCCTTACAACAAAGCTGTCCATTACCGAGTCACACAAGCAAGGCAGCCATACTGACATGAAACAGCAGATAAGCAGGTGCTACCAATGATAATGATACTAATTAAGGTTATGGTCCAGTGGGTGTACCACAGACTTTCCCCTTCAACCTCCTTGCGGTGGACCCTCAATTGGCGTCATTATAACACCTGTGTTTACCTATAATTTCATGTCAATATGGCTGCCGTGAAAAAGATCTACTGTAGCGGCGAGAAACGGAAGTAAATTGACGCGTGTATGTGTGTGTACTCATGCCATCCCTTTGAATGAATTTTAACACACACGCACGCACACTCAAAACATGTGCGTATATGCAGCTAGAACCCCGCGTTAACCAGGGGGGGACAGTTTATCGCGGGCTTGACCGGGCGCCAGGCGGCATTATCGGTTTTAACCACAGGTAGCCGGTCAAGCAGCAGCAGCAGCGGCTTAACGGGAGCTAATCACGGCGGCCGCGCACACAAAAGCATGCACGCTTCCTGTAAAAGCAGACGCCGTCTACACGCTGGATTCAAACCCCCCCAGCTTTATGCTCGTTCATTTAATGTATTAAAACACGTCGGGTACGGTTTACGGGGAGGGGGGAGGTTAATTAGACGCATTATGTGTTCAGGTGCGTACAAAGCCACAACGAGCGAGGTCTTATCTTATCCACACGAGGTCTAATCCAGCAGCGTTTCCTTAGCCGCGGCAGGCCACCGACAAGCTAACTGCAGCCCCCTCCGCTCCGTTAGCTCGCTCGTCATGTAGATCCTGCGAGGTAACGCGTTTTTTTTAGCGCTATTCGGGCTGGCGAGCGTCTGCGTGGGTGATTCATAACACACGCCGCCGAAAAACGGAACAATACCTTCAACCAGGACTCCTTCGTGTGCCTCCTTACCGTGATATTATTGAAAGTACCGCCGGCGTACGCTGCCCAAACATATTTGGCGTCCGTATACCCAACAATGGCGCTATCCTGACAGCTGCCATCGGCCATCAGGTTGTCCACGTAGTTTTGCCAAGACATATTCAAGAAATTGGAAGCTGTATTTAAAAAAAAAACAAATCCCTACCGCTGTGGAAGTGAGGTTAACGAACGAGAGACGGGCAAATTCGGGAGGAGGAGAAGGAGGAGGGGGGAGGTGGGTTAAAGAAAAAAAACCCTACAGACGAATTTAGAGTCTCCAATCTAACCCGCACTTCGACGTCGTCCAACGTCAAGGCTGGGGCAGCAAAGAAAGCCAGAGCAGTGAGGCAGCGGCTGGGTGTAGTCCGTATCAGATCCCTCCGCACAATGAGCTCCCCGGCGCTTTTATGGCAGCGGGCGGCGGAATAAAGAGGGACTTATCAGCTCAGCCAAGAGACGACTGTCTGAGGGGGATGCCGGGGTGCACGAGACCACTAATGGCCGTGTACCGGTCGACACGTGCAGTCGCTCCAGTCTTTCATTCATTGAACGCGTTTTCGTGCTTTAGGCGGAACATGACGAGCTGTCACAGCACGATGGGGTCGAGCTCGCGCAGCTAATTTGCCATCAAGGCGTGAAGTGTAGATTTTGCAGGGGATAGTCTTAGAACAGTGGTTCTCAAAGTGGGGTCCGGGGACCCTCAGGGGTCCTTGAAGAGGTGCCAGTGGGTCCTCTCCTTTATGTTAATTTTTTTTAATTTCCCCCCTTTAATAAACTGTTTTTTAAATTATATTTTGCTTGATATTTGTTAATTTATTTTTTTTCTCTGTTTTTTCTCTGTGTGTATGTGTATTTTATTTCTTTTTCTGCCTCTAGATATTGTTTTAAATAAAACTGTTATCTTCTATGTCATTGCTTCTCTGTATCTGAGCTGTGGTACAAACTTCCCTGATGTGGGATCAATGAAGTTTCTAATCTTGTTAAATTTTAAGTTTTAATTTCTGATTGTGCTTTTTCAAATTGTATCTTGATGCTTTTAATATTTTATGTAAAGCCCTTCGAATTACCTTGTTGAAATGTGCTATACAGATAAACTTGCCTTGTCTATTTCCACAGTGACAGCGTATAGGACCATTTGTATGGAGGCCTGCCATAAAATAAATAAATATGTAGATTTATTTGATTTCGTAATATTTATTTCCTATTATTTGTGTATTTTTCCACTTGCACATGAATTTATTTAATTTCATATTTTATTTTATATTTTATATATCGAGGTAAAAATGAATGGGTAAGTGAATAAATACATATATAGATTTAGAAAAAAATGATAAATAAAATGGAAACTCAAATAAATGTGAAAATAGTGCACAAGTGGAAGATAAATGGAAAATTAAATAAATATATTTATTTATGTACCAAGTCATTTATTTTTTTAAGTCCTCCTTTTGGCCCTGGGGTCCCCCCCAATAAAAACACAAAAGAAGGAGAGAACTTGAAAAAAATGAAATGTTAAAAAATGGTAGTGAATCATACCTATGCAATACAGAATGGCTGCATTATATTACATTCTATTTTGAATTGTCACTTGATGCCTGAACTTTAGTGTTTCCTTTACATGAATAAAGGCATTTCCATCATGAATTGATGCAAAAAAAGGGAACAAATTGGTGCAGAAAAGAAAGAACTACAATGCAAAAAGTGTTTTACTCTAAATATTCTGGAGGAGGACCCCCAGATCTCCCTTAATGTGCCCCCTCCCTGATGTTCAAATGAAACATATGTCCTATCAACGCATGCAGGAATAAGCTCGGTGTTCCGTGTAGCTGATGGCTTTCAAAATGATCTTTTCACCCTCTTCAAATCACCTTTGAAATAGAAGGAGCCTGGTTGAGTTGCAGATTTGCAGAATTGATTGCTCATGGATGGCTGTTAATCTCCCACTAAAACTGACTAAAAGGAATTTGAGATACACAAAAACGCCACTCAACGTTGCATCTGCAGTAACAGTATATGTTATTCTCAGGGTTCTGGAGACTCTAGCTCAAACAACATCTGTTAAACCTGTGCAGAATGATGCAGGTGCAGAATTTGATAGGGGTCAGCTTCTCATGAAATTGAAGGTATGTGACTACCTTTAAACATGCATCACCACCGGGATGCCTCATATTATACTATAGCATACACAGGTTTGATGTGAACATTTCAAACCATCAGTGTGCATACACTGGCACACTAAAGCATGCATGCATCTATTGTTTTATCAAGTTAGTATTTAGTGATTTATTTGATTAAAATAGCTTATAAATAAGGCCATGTTTCAACAGCGTGTTGTAGAACATTATTAATTTGTTGTTGTGGGGGTTATTTAAACTAAATATAAGCAACAGCACCATGCATTACTCGATTAAATATGGATGTTATTATTAGAACTGTAGGACTCCACAGAATTAGAAAGAAAAGCCAAACCATAAGTTTGCCTTATTCCGTTTTTCCTCCACATGCCTGCAGTGCAGCGTAAAGTTGTAAATTTCCCTTTGCAAGGGGCCCGTATTCATCTTCATTAAAACCAGGGATCAAACCGGCCTCCTTGGCCCGTGTCTGTCTCTTTAATGCCATATTTGCATGTCTTCTGGTCACTCATTAAAAACAGATGGTTATTTGACTATAATCCCGAAGCAAAGACTCAGACTCTGTGAAGAAGCTGGCAGGCTGGACCGAATGCTCACAGCGAATTTTTATGACGACTGAGAAAATAATTAGATGCCTTACCTGCTCTTTTATGACCCCTGTAGGCAAATCAAAACAGGGTTTTTGGTAGAGTGAAAGCGGTTCACTTCTTCATCATTATATATCTCCTATACCTATATTATAAACCGCATTTTTGCAAACTAAATATATAATCGAATATTTGATTTGGAAACAACTCATCCCTTAATCATGAACAAATTAAGGTTTTGACTATTTTGACTATTTAACTATATTGAACATTATGTACAAGATTCAATGCAAATATCTTCATTATAGAAAAAAAAACTACACATTTCCTTGCTTCTATTTAGTGTGTTACGTTGATCTAGAAGAGGTTTGATGTGCAGAGAAAAATTAAACAGGCTGAGGCTGACAGTGATATCAATTGCAGCTGTGATGGTTGGAGTGACTGTCAGAAAATATATAGTTCGACCAACACATATGTATGTGCTATTGATATGCTGTCTATAGAGAGACGCAGGGATACAAGCCTGTCGGCGACATGTGGACAGCGGAGAGTTCAAAGTTCATCCAAGATATAACCAAAAAAGGAAAAAAGAAGCATGGTACTCTGACAAATACACTCAATGGCCACCAGGGGCAGTGTTAGCTATGATTTGTGAAAACCTGACCACTCTCCAGCATTTCTCTGGTGCAGAGCTAAAACATGCCTAAAAAAATGTATTTATTCCCTTAGCGATTTCAGGGAATTTTGCTGGAGGACATCTTTGAAATAAAAGCAGAAAACTCAAACCGGCATTGTGTGATTGTCCATGATATCATTTGTCACCAATATTCCCTGCTGCTTTTTACAGCATCCTGAGAATGATGCTTTTATTTGACTTGATCGAATGGTGGAGAATAGAAAACGGTTTGGTTGTTTGGTTGTCACGGGAATTATTATTATCCCCGCAAAACCAACAAAGTTAGGATTAGTAAGAACAACTGTGCGCAGAATTCGGTTTACTTATGTTGAAGGTCTCGCTGTTATGTTTGAGCAATAAACTGGCCTATGCTGTATTGTGAATTTTATATCAGCCGTCCGCATTACGCCAACTAAAACAGAAACTATTTAAACCCAGAGACAACCTGTGATGGACAACAGTGCTGATAGTGATGATAACAGGCGAGGGCCCAGAAAATGTCAAGGAGGATTGTTTTATTTCATAATAAAATCCTCAGTATCAGAAGCTCCAAATAGATTGCTTTCACCCACATGGTCGACGTTAGTCTGCAACATTGTTTTGGTATTTCATCAGCCAATACGTGTGAGCAATATATCACGGCCCTTATTTTATTCTTTACTATTATATAATACTATAAGAATGTCAAAAGTAATTTTCCAAATGAATATTGTTCATGTGTCATATGCCTAAACCTCCTTTACACTCGTTTAAACTCGGAGTTAAGATGAATATTTGCAGGGTAAAAGTAAAGGGATTGGTGCTGAGCTACTCCTTCAGTAGTTACATAATCTGTTGCAAGAGTCTATAAAAGTGCAGGGGTGGGGTGCCCACAAATAGTATAGAATCTTGTGATAATTTTATGAGGGTACTGTACAACTCTGTAAAATGTTCTCTGATAACATCACCTAACAAACAGTCACACTGCAGCATGTAGAGGGAGGGGTAGAGAAAGGGCTGGTGCCTTCAAGTGCCCTCTAAAAAAGTCTGACTTACTTAGTTATAGTTTGGATGGACAACAAAATAATGAAGTGCCAAAGGAAATTCATGCTCCCCGTGGTTGTTGTGTTGTGCATTTAAAGTTTTGGTTTGTGCCATTTTGATAGAAAATTTGTTCTAGAATAATATCAAGGTCATCAGTCATGATGAATGTCTTATGGTGCAATCCATTGCAAGTTGGAAGTTGATAGTTCTTAGTCCGTATTACTGATATTTAGCAGAGATAAACAGTGTATAATATCTTGGTCTAGCATAAAGCATAAAGTTATAGAACTCATTATAATAGTGAGGTCAGAATATAAGCTTCATTCCTGTCTCTCTCTCACACACACACATACACACACACATTTTTATTGGATGAAATAACTCTAGGGTGAGATGATGACTGTCAAGTGTTTTTTTTTTACTGGAAGAAAAAGTGATTGAATGAGTTATGCTAGATAAAATAAGGATAATATACTTATACTTTAATTAGGTACTTCATTTTTCACATTAATTTTGTTTGAGTTATAGAAGCTCAAACAAAATTAGAAAACATAATTAAAGACTTTTATTGTTATTTTGAAATTCTATAGCCCTGTAGTAATCAATAAATAAATCATTCAAATACAAATAAAGGGAAATTGCAGGTAGACATTTCTAAATAAATGTTCTTTACCGACATGTTTTTCTTGTATGTTACAGGAATCAATAACTCAAAATAATATTCAACATCTATCAAAAATGATTTAAATTTGTGGGTTTGAATAGTCTGACTTTATGAATATGAAATGTACTGAATAAAATAATGCAGACCACTTAAATGTTTTCATACTATATATAAGGTAATACGCCTTCTCTATATATATTTTAAGTAAAATTCTACACATATTTTATAGTACAATTTATACATTAATCTTCAAAATGTATTGGTGACATTGTATGGCCATGTCTCTGTTCTATACTATTTCTTTCTGTATAACCAGAAAGTAATAGTATAGAAAATATACATGTGTATGGGTGTATGTGTGTTTCTGGTTGTCTATATGTAGAAAGGGGGTTGGGTTAATATAGTTATCTGTCCATCTGTTTGTTTTCTTTTGTGAAGCACTTTGTGCTGTGCTATATTTTTTAATTGTATTAAACGTGCTATATAAATAAAGATTGATTGAATGTTTGCGCTTTATTTGTGTATATCTTTTGGGCGCTGTTTTCTTATAAGCCATTATATTTTTACAACACCCTCACATTTCTGTTATGTGTTTAATATTATTATCATTTCCACGTGTGAAACAAATAAAAAAATCCCTGTCCTTACGTCCAAAATCACAAGCAACAAATGGGAAACTTCTAGATTTTCATTACAAAAATCTAACTTTTCCGGCGGTTCCCTGAAGGCATCATGAAGAGATTCTCAAACGCCTCGTACGTAAACGCATGCGTAAACGTCCCAGCGCGCTCTGCACCTACCCACGATGCAGCGCGGCGGCACACAACATAGCCATCTTGTCAAGAGTGACTGAGTGAAGGAGGTAACTGTGGGCGCTGTTGTGATTCTCACTTGTTCTAAAAACAGCGATATTTAAGAGCGCTTCCTTCCCCGATACGAGCCGTTAGCTCCGCCGTAAGCGACGCCGCCGAACGACCGTGAGACCGGTGGAAGTGAGCGGCTGCGCGGGACCGCTTCGGAGAAGATGTCTCGCAGACTTGTTCCGACGTAGGGGGAGTGTGCGGCTAGCTCGGTGAGTGGAGGGCTGCGGGGCCCTCCTCAGCCTGAAGTAGCTGCCGCAGCTGGGCGACACACTCTGCGACAGCGGCCCGTTTGACGACCGCACGGCCGGGAGACCAGCGAGGGCCGGTCCGGGGCCGGACGGAGGACTCCGCGCCAGTCGTCCGGGTGGGAGCCGCGTTGCTTCGCGTCGCTGACGTCGCGAGCTCATGAAACGCAACAGGAGACCCGCCGGGAGAACAGGGATGGCGCAGATTCATCTCCACTATAAAGTAAAACAGATGCAAGTGTGCCGTTTTAATATGATTTAACCGTTTCGGAAGCTGCAGCCAGCTTAGTTTTTTTTTCTTTTTTTGACGGGCGGAGAAACCGTAGCCATACGAGACTTTTCGGAATCCGCGGCTGTCAATATGTCGAAAATGCCGGCCAAGAAGAAGAGCTGCTTCCAGATCACAAGTGTGACACAGGCCCAGGTGGCGGCTATAGGCGCCGCCGACGACACGGAGAGCCTGGACGACCCGGACGAGTCGCGAACTGAGGACGTGTCGTCGGAAATCTACGACGTGTCCCGGGCCGAGTACGAGCCGGCGTGTGACAGGAGCTCGTCCGAAGAAGCCCTGAATAACGTGGGAGAGCCGGAGGCCCCGTCGCACATACCTCAAGCCGGGCACTTACCTGCGCTGTCAAGCAACCCCATGGGGGAGTTCCGACATGTGGGAGTGCCTGGTGCTCAGCAGCAGCAGCAGCAGCCGAGTGGTGGTGTTACAACCGGGTTAAACCTTCTCTCTCAGCCTGGAGCAATGCAGCAGCAACAGCCTCCAGCAGCAGCAGCATCCAGTCTAGTCAACACATCCCAACCAGCCACAGTAGTGACCAGTTCATCCCCTGCTGCTGCTGCCTCCTCTTCCTCCTCCTCCTCCTCCTCCTCCGTGAGCTGCACCTCACGCTTCAGGGTCATCAAACTCGATCACGGTACTGGAGAGCCCTTCCGGAGAGGCAGGTGGACGTGCACGGAGTTCTACGAGAAGGACTCCGAGGGTAGGACTGTAGACGGCATCCGACATGCCAGCGCGACACTGGACCCCGCCGGGGACAGGGACAGCGGGCTCGGGCAGACGGGAGGCTCTGCTGTCGCCCCTGCGACGCACTCAGGTCAGGGCCTGGGCTCCACGGCGGACACTTCGCTCCCTTCGTCCCTTCGGATGCACCCGGCGGAGACGCTACCCCAGCAGCAGATGCATCACCAGAACTACGGCGCCCGACAACAAGGCGGCACTGGGTCCACAGCTGCCCCACAGCCGGTGGCGGGGGGTCTCCAGCCCTCGGCGCTGCCTGTCGGACAGAACGGTCTGCCTCAGTCTGTTGTGCACATGCAGAAGTCTCCCATCATGCCCCCTTCAGCCCAGACTACAGCTTACCCCCCGCAGCAGCAGCAGCTTCCTCCTCTGGGGCACCACCTGACCGGCCAGTCACCCGGATTGATACAGAACCAGACTGAGTACTATCAGCAGCAGCAGTCGATGCTTCCCACAGGCCAGTCACTCTCTGTGTCCAGTGCGTCTGGATCCTCTTCAGTGCTGCCTCCGGCCTCCGGCTTATCGTCAGGACCGAGTCAGGTCGGAGACGTTGTTCCCGGAGCCGGAGGAGGATCAGTGCCGCAGCAGCAGACTGGAGGAATGGGAGGCGTCCTGGGCTCCATCCTGGTCGGGGGATCCACTCTGCAGCAGCAGCAGACTGCGGGTCAGTACGCGGCCTCCGGACAGCTCCCATCTCACGGCCTCCACCCCGCGTCCTCCAGCGTACAAAACGTGCCTGCAGTAGGGGCGAGCTCCGGCATCCCCGCCGCTGCCGCCACCGCGCCCAGTGCCTCCAGCAGTGCAGCCGTGCCAAACGCGTCCACCTCCGGTTTCTCGGCTCAGATGCTCCACAGCGGGGCTCTGGGGGCGCAGTTTCTCCCGGCGACTGGATTCGGACTGGCGGAGGGCGGCGGCGGGAGGAAGTCCGAGGGCCTCTTTAACGCGCATTCTCCCGTCGTCCCCGGGAAGGAGGTGATGAAGCCCTTCATGCCCGAGGGCCTGCACCTTTCTACTCCGGCCGTCAACAGCCTGTTTGGAATCCACATACCTGTCGACGGGGATGAGGACAGGTAAACGGCCTCCACACACCGAGCCCCGAGCTTTTTAAATTCACTGATCACTTTAAAAAAGAGGTGGTTAACCCTGGTCCTGGAGAGCCACTGTGGGTGTAGGATTTTGTTCTACCAAGCAGGAACACACCTGATTCTAATAATCAACTACCCTAATGGTTGATTATTAGAATCAGGTGTGTTCCTGCTTGGTTGGAACAAAATCCTGCACCCACAGTGGCTCTCCAGGACCAGGGTTGACCACCCCTGCTTTACAGCATCGTCACTGTGCCTTTTCCATATCACATCACCCTCTTTGAACAGTCCCAGGCAGTGTGTAAGACCCGACTGTGTCTATTTCAGGGGAGAAGTGTGACACAGCAGGTGTGTCTCTATATTGTGATCAGAAGTTGTGTCTTGGTATGTGAATCAAAGCTGGTTATAGAAACCCCTACATTTTTGGACGTCTCTTGCTTAATTTCTATATTTCCTCTGCACTGTTTATTTTGTCTGCCTCCATGTAAACACAATGAATGAATTTGATGAACCACCAGGGCTGGATGATTCTAAGAAAAAAAATTGAATTGATTTTTTTTTTTCTGTCAAATATTTTGATTTCCTGTACGATTTTCTTCAAATCAAGTTTCAGTGCACAACAACATTTACAAGCATCGCAGAAACTGAAATCATACCATTAACACCATGAAGGCCATAACTCTAATGCAGGAAGGAAACTAAAGTCGTCAACTGATTTCATATGTAGTCGTATTTATTAACAGGAAACAAACTATACATGGGCTACATTGAGTGCCTGAGCAACGGCAGTTATTACAACCGAAGAACTGTCTTACCACTCAAAGTAGAGCAAAAAAAAGAGTCTTAACTTATAGTAGTGCAAGGTCAGGGAGGCAGCATACATGTGTAAAATAGTTGATGAAAACAAAACCTGGGTTAGGGGAAAAAAACCAAAAACACAGCTTTGACGATCTCAAGATCACGTTGCCTGACGAAACTAAAGTGATTGATTATTCAGGCCTAAGAATCACCACTCATCCCTTAATGGACTAGCTAATACTTATAATCTACCCAGCAAAGCGCCTGCACAAGGGCTATGCATCAGCAAACACCTCATTATATATCAAGATGAAGACAAATGGTTCAGGCACATAACTGCAACGACCGCGTTTCCATTCCTTTTTCACTTTCAGGTTGATTTCTTTTTTTTGTTTGTTTCTTTGCAGCGTATCAATGCACCTAGGGAGGAAGTATAGCAATACATTGGCATATTGATATTTTGAGCACACCCCTAACATGCACCCAGTTTCTCTCCTCCGCTCACACAAACTGGAACAAACTTTCTCGCCCGTTCGGTAAGCCTGATTGTTTGTCCCCATTTTTTTTCCTCCACCCCGCAGTCGCCTCTGCAAGTTATTACAGCAACAACAGCGACGGCGGCCAACGTAGTGTTAGCGTCGGCCGTTACGTTTGTCAGATGAACAGGGGTTTTCCCTTGGTTTCAGGGAGGGTGTGTGTGAAGAGGGAAGAGAGAAGTGGTACTCAGGAAGGAAATATAATGTTTGTTGTTTCTCATTAGTGCTTAAAAAAGTAAGCGGAGTGTATCACACTTGAGGGAGAACACTCATGGCTGCCCTCCACTGCACAGGCAACAACTTAAATATACACAGGATTCCTGTAATACTGCGATTGCTCATATGAAGGCGTGTGTGTGTGTGTTTGTGGTGTGAGTTTAACTTGTGCTCAGATGTCCTGTCTTTTTCCCTCCCACTCTAGCTATTGTCCTCAAGGACTTTTCTCAAAGATCTGTCGCAAGCTGCTACTGTGCTTTTAAAAAAAAAAGTTAGCTTCTGCTCCGGAAAAAGACTTTCTATTACAAACCCAGTGGAGAATGTTGTGTTGCCACATTTATGATATCAAAGTTTTCCACTCTCAGCCCTTTGAGGCTTCTCACAGGAAAATGATTACAGTGGATTTTGAAATAGCTGTTGATTGGCTTCCTGCTGTAGATTATCTTGCCTTATGACAGATGAATATAACCCAGAGCAGACATCATGATCGTTGGGGTTGAAGGGTTAAAAATGTCCTGTGCACATGTGGCTCATAAGAAATAATTCTTCTTTGAGTTCTGAGGCGTCACAGGCATCACATCACTTCTTTCCAAAACGCGAGCTTTCTTTTTTCAATTCCGGAGTCTCAGAGCTCCGTTTCACTCATAGTAGATGGCAGGCATGAGCGGAAACGGTGCGTTGCCTGAAGTCTGTCATAGGTTTCCATTTACAATCTTACAAATATAACCGAATGAAGACCAGACAGGCTATTCAGACTGCAGAACCCTGGCACTGTTTTCTTCCTGTGTGGGTGGACAAGCTCTTAAACAACATTTTGAAGTGTTTCAGTGTTTCAGAAGCTTAAACTTAACAGTCTGTGAACATAACTTTATGATTCCCCCCCCTTTTTTTTATACAAATTAGGAGCATCGACAGACAAGACATCTGCGGCTAAGTAGCTTTGCGCATGGCCAACGTCAGATTTAACACTTCCACCGTTGTTCTTCAGGAAGGCGACTTCCCGGTTTAGTTTATGTATTTTTATTCCAGTGTTGTGATTGTACTACTACTGGCTGAATGCGTTCAGTCACTAGTGTGTTTTTGTAGTACCTATGTATTGCTTGTGAAAAGACCCAGCCCCCAGGCTGATAAGAGCAGGGGTCTCTTTACTTTTAGCAAAGCCCTATCAGACACTGAGCAGTAGTCTTTCCACTGTGCCCCTATTCTGCCGATAAGAGCCCTGTCAGTGGGGTGTGTCGACCAACTGCGCTTGTTGTCATGTTGTGGCCCTTTTCTTTTGCAATGCGAGCTGTGACCACGTAGCTGGATATTAATTTGAGGGTCTTTTGACATAGTTACACACACGCACACCCTGTAAGAGATATGAGCACTATGAACAAGTCACTCAGGGCCACAGCTGACTGGAGTAATTGGTTTATAGTTTGTTTTACCACTTGTTGCGACATCGGCGCAGTTGGTGCTTTGTATGTACTACCCAGAGATTGACTGACGGATGAGGCATGACAGTTGTTAATGCGTACAGGCGAAGTGCTGAATGACATTCCTTTTGCAGTGGCATCTGTGGTATGCTCAGAAGACACGGAGGAAGCCGCCGAGTGAAACTCGTGCTTCACTTCAGCAGGCTTCTTAGCTATGCTTGATGCACACGCTTAATTTCTACATTTCCTCTGCACGGTTTATTCCGTCCGCTCCCGTATAACGGGCAGGCCGCGCGACGGCAAAGCGCCTTCCCCCTGGAAACGTGCTGCTCCTCCCGTTTTTTTTTTTTTTTTTTTATGGGCTTCGGTAGCTAATATCTATAATCTGTACTTTTCATAGATAAGCACGTTCACCAGACTTTACACAGCTTGCACAACCTGGAACGGACATTCTATCCATTTGGTGAGCCTTGATCTGCCTCCACTCTGCAGTCTTCTCTGCAAGTAATTCACGCAAAACACTTGAGATATAGGCCACAGACTGAAGATGTTGTCCTCATACTTGAGAACATGATTGGCTCAGCCTAATATCTCCCAGATGGCTTCAAACACAGAGGGCGTGAAATAACGTTGTTAAATTGTCATAATGTCGCGACGCTGCTTTTATTTTGACAGGCTCATTTGCATAAATCGATTGCATCTGTACCCTGTGTGTAATCAAACTCGTGCTGGGGAGATATGTTTTGTTGTGCATATATAACGGCAGCTTATGTTAAATCAGACTCATAAGGAGGTAGGGAAGGGGAGGCAGGTCTTTGGTGTAGTGAATTGAGAGACTGTCTGTGGGTGGAAAAGGGGCGTGTCTTCAGAAGGGGATGGATTGGCTCAGGAGTGTGTGCAGAAGTATCCATGTTGGGGGTGGGGGGCCTCTCACACCGAGGAAAGTTTGCCTCGCTGTGGCGATAACTTTGCCATAGACATTACCGGCTTACTTATATAATGTTGCGGTGGAAGTGTGAGAGTGACACAAAGAGACACCGCGTACCACAGGGTCTTTTCCCTCTCCTCTGTGACCTCTGCTTTACTGCTGTATCCTGTTTTCAGTCAGAAGTCCCTCACCCAGCTCCCCACCTTCTATTCATTTCATATTCCTCGGCTCGCTCCCCGCTTCCGTGCCGGGGCTCGCTGGTCATATCATATGACATTTGGTGGGCACATTTCATCCAGAGTGCCTCACAGAGCCGAAGGTACACACATCCTTTTGTGGCACATTGGTGGCCTCGCTCGAAATGAAAAAGGAAATCAGTCCTAACCGTGATCACCAGCATTATTGTAATAAAACGTTACCTTTTGAGTGATGCAGCGCTACAGCTGAATCTGTGGAGGAATAATACGAAACCAAGATTAAACTCGGCAGCTCTGAAATAAATCGGAACATTAGGATTAGTTTTTGTTGAAACTGTTAACTGAAAGGTGTTTCTAATACTCTATCAGCCTGCAAAAGGTCAAATAAACATATCTACAACATATAGGCTTTTTTTTGCAAGTGTGGTATTTGACTGCATTACTTTTTAGCTTCGGTACCCAATAAACTAGCATATTAGCAACAGTATAATAAGTAAATAAGTAGTCTTCTGCCTCTGTAGCAATCTGTTTGTAAGGCATTTTCAGAAAAAGGTGTATTCTAGTTGGGCTGCTGTTCGAGTCTATCGATCAGTCATCTCCTCCACCCAAGGTACGGAGGCCCTTCATTGTTCTGACAAGAAGAAGAACACCAATGACTCAGTCAAAGTTTTAATGGCTTGAGCTGCTTGTCAGCTGGGGATGTGCTGTACTCCGCTGTAGATAAGCTTAGCTGAGAATATGCTCGTTATCTTGTTTTTTGGAAAGTGGCACTTCAGTGACTCAAGGATTACTAAAGACTCACTTTTCGGCTATTTAGTACTTCTGGCTTTTCACCAGCCTGCAGATGTGCGATTAAAAAGAGCGGGGCTTGAGATACGGAGAAAACTAAAATGTGTCTTTATATTCTGTCTTTGATTGATTTTTTTTTTTTCATGTACATTTTGTGGGTCTTGGTAGTAGAGAATGTGCTGATTTATTTCATTTTCTGTCGCCTTTAGGATATTTCTGCAATGAAACAATTGGAAAATAAGGTCTAACCGTATTTTCTTATAAGCTCTACCCACTTTTACTTTCAATAATTCGTTGTTGGAAGTCAACCAGCTCATGTTGGACCAATCGGTGACGTTCACTACTGTAGAATTCCACAGTGATAGTTCAGGAAAGTACATGGAACAAGGGGCTTTTGGGGGAAACTATAGTGCAGGATCGAACAAAGTTGAACTGCAGTTTTCACTTCCTAAGTTCTTTAGAAAGTCCCCGGGTCCCTTTTTCTCTCGTCGATGCCTTAGCATCCAAGCTCCCAGGTCTCCTCCGGTGGTCACGCTGCAATCGCACGGTGTCACTTGGTCTTCCCTGCATTCTGTCTCCCTCATTCACAAGCTAGAACCTGTTGAAATGAACTCTCACTGGGCAGCTGAAATCTAAATAGTTTTGACCTACTTCTGCTCTGGGGAGCGGATTGATGGCGCTGAGAACCTGGAGCCTCATGACCGACCACCGTGATCTTTCAACACCCTCCTCTCCCTGCACCCAGTGCCTCCCATTTACTCTATCTGTTCATCTGCTGCCACTCCCACTTTGCTAGTTATCCCCCCTGGCCTTCCTCTCCGTGCTCCAACACACTAAAGGCACTCACTTGGTAAAATCAAGCAGATCGGGAGGGTTGAAAATCCTCCGTATTAGCAATCTCCACCGGAACTGGAAACATAAGAAAACACAAGTTGCCCCGATTCGACCAATCGCAGAAGCTTGCACAGCCTTTAGTTAAGTTTTCAGTGTCTGATTCAGTGGAGCCTCACACATGACGCCTCCGCAACACGTTGACGCCAAAGTAGAAACCCATCTCGACACCTCCTTTTCTTTCTCCGTGAACTTTCCTCCTGCTCTTTGTCACCTGTTTTCGCTTCTTGCACTTTTACTTGCACTCCCCCACTCCCTCCTGCTTCATCATTTAAGGTTACTGCTGGTTTTTCACGTACTCAATTAAGGCGTTCAAATACCCGTGAAAACGAACCTTTTCGGCGCGGCTGCTGCTTTTCTTTTTTTTTCTTTTTTTGCAGCACAGCTTTACACTGAAGGAAAAAAAAAACATGTGTCACGCTCCGGAGAGATGTGTGACATCAGGCAGCAAGAATGCACCAGAAGGTTATTTTCGTCTGCTGCCAGGTCATACGTTTGCTTTGGGGCAGGATCGGCGCAAAAGCCTTGAGTGATGTGCGATGCGCAGCCGTGGATTTTTGGGAGAGGGTCAGAAAGAGAAAGGAGGCTTTCGCCCTCGGGTTGGTCACTCCCTCGCCGTCTTTCTGTTCTCCTCGCGTTCCATAACCACAGTTTATGGAGGAAGACGGTACATTGACCGGGTTTGAGGTTTACAAAGAGGGGCTTTCATAAATGGATATTGACATGTCACATTTTTAGAGTTACAAAGAGAGCCATTGAGAAGCGGGTGTTTGCTGCTTAAAAACAGGGAGTGATGAGTCCTCCCGTCCTTACCTCATTCATGAGGAGTCTGCTGCACAACCGAGTCATCTGACCTCCACTGTTTCAGGGCCCGGCCCGTACAGAGCTCTGACTTTTAGCTGTTGAAAAGGGAGGTTTTTCTGCGGAGGTGTGCGCTCACACACGTGTGCGCCGTTGCCCGCAAAGAGAAATTAAGCAGAGGCATAGGAGGAGGTTTGTGAGAGTGTTTAGTCATGAGGTAATGTGACAAAGGCAGTTTGTGCCAGAGATTTCTAGGAAAAGAGCCTTGGCTGCACTATAATATTCACACACATGCTGTAAATCAACTCCTTATTCCCCCCGCGCGGCGTGTGCACGCACACGCACACGTTCGTGTATGTATGCGGAGCTCCGCGTGTTGTTGGCATGCAGCTATAGGTGTGCGCATATATGCTCATGTCAAGCGTGTGTTTATATTAGCGTGAATGTGGGAGAAAAGCAGTTAGTTTAGAAAGGGACAAGCTGGGAGTAGATGAAGTGTGTATGTGTGTGTGTGTGTACAAAAGTGTGTGCAGGGGTCAGAGTGGGGATTTCCTTTCCCCTTCCCGACATACATCTCTTGGCATAGAACACAGTGTACTTGTACTTAATTACCAGGAATATAGGAACCCAAAAAGCGTAAGAACTTTCAGCTTAAAGTACATGAATGAAACTGTCATTTCTCAACATAAATAAGAAGATTCTCTCATTTCCATACACTTTTGTTTGTCCTTTTTTTTTTTTTTTTTACTTCTGAGGAAAACGACCTATGCGTGAGTGATTGTAGGGAGGGAGGCCCTTCAACTTTATGAAGCTGTTTCCACCTTTGAACATACATTCCTGTGTTTAGGTCAAGACTCCTTTCACCCACTGTTCAAATGCTCCATATGTTTTATTGGAGGCTAAGAGCCTCCCAAGTCAACCGCACAATACGAGCAAAAGGAGTGTTTTTTCCTGAGGGGGCGGCAAAGTGGCGCAAGGAACCATTTCTAGGAATCACATTTGAGATGGCAAACTACAGTCCTGCTTTCCAACTGTTCTCAACCCTTCATATCTCTGTCTCCTCTTTCTCTCTCTCTCTCTCTCTTCCCGAATCTGGTTTTGACACAGGAACCCCTCCAAGGCTTTCTACCAGGCCTTCCAGTCTGGCAGCAGATTAAGGGACTCAAAGGCCCACAGTGATAGGTACAGTACTATACTGGATTGAACTGGACAGACCTGCGAGAGTGAAACAATGTGTGTGCAGTGTTCAGTAGCAGCAAGCTTTGCTTTCTCCGCGTGCATGGATTGGGTTTTGGAAAAAAAAAAAAAAACGGTAGGCTGGCACCAAGCGCAGGATTGGCCAATAGACTTCTCAACAACATCTCTGTGTTTCTCTCCTAACCTCTCTGGTGCTTTTGCTTCCTTTCTGAATGTGTAACTTAAAAAAAAAAAACGCTGTTGTGTTTACTGCCTTATTGCAAGGGTGATATTTTTCATCAGTTTGCCCACTACCTCCCATTGCTTGCCTCCTTAATTGCTGAGATCTTGGAATATACAGCGAATAAGCAAATAAGGCAGGCACCACAAGCGGTGAGACCACGCTTCCTAATAAGTTGGCATTTGAAATATCAATTGAATCAGGAAGTAGCTCCGCAATACAATGATGTGCAACTGACACCCGGTAAGAAGTTCACATTCGACATTCGGAGTTTTATTTTCACTTCCCGGTAAGTAATCTGGTAAAACCGACGACCTGCCTGATCATCTGACCGCTCCACGTCCAAAAAATCTCAGCAGTTTATAAGTCAAGTTTTTTTTAATGGTTCACACGAATGGCTTAAACTATGAAGACAAATGTTGGAAATCTAGGGGGGAGGTTTTGGCATCCTCGACTTGTTGCTTTCAGATTTCGAGTGGGCCACGGGGCTGAAGAGTGTGTGCATGCTATCTGTTAACAACCTCTATACATGGATCTTAAATAACAAACCTGAGCGAGGCCCGGTTTCTAGTGCGTCACTCTCACTCTCTCCACTGCGTCACCCCTTCTGTCAGATGACTTCTATTCACAGCTGCATTTCAAAATGCATCATTAAATGATTACATTGATATATGACGCTGGTGGCGTTCGGACCCGCGGACACTTAAACTATTCATCCTGTCACATTATTGGCCTTCAATAGGGCTGCCTGAAAATTTCTATGATGCCCTTTTTTTTCCACAAATATGAAAAGGGAAGCATGTGAAACTCTCTGACAGGAAATGAAACTGTTTTTAGAGAAATATACAGCTGACACACTGTCACCAGGCAACATCAACACTAACAAACCACACACACACACACGTATGCACACACATAATTATTTCAGCTTTAATTGGCGCCTTGTTTTTAGAGATTCAAACATGTAAATCAACATTGTGATGGCATTATCTATCGATTAGCCATATGCTATGTTTTTATTTAATTTTTTCCAGTGCCGCTGTTGTGGATACACAGTTCTGCCAAGGGCTGCTTTTGTTTCCATGGAAGCGAAGATAACCAGGGCTTTGTTTCAGTGCCTTGTGTTTGGTAGATCTTGACGATGGCCTTTGGTAGTGACCCTTTAATCCGTTTATTTTATTCAGGCTAATTTGGGATTACATCAGGCAGCCAAATTATTTAAGGAAGAGATTGCAAAGGTGAAATTTACAAAAAGGATTTGGGACATTTCAGCAGAAATGCACACTTTCCCTCTATATATTCAACATAATTTGTAATTCCCTATATTCCCCATGTCATAGTCAGCGTCTGGAGAAATGTATATAAAATCTATGTACAATGTAGAAAACTATACATTTATATTTATTGTTCCAATGTATGTTTTCTTAATTTTTTTTATCAACCCTAATTTAACCCAACTATAATATTGCTTTAATTTGACATTTTAAGGCTGACTAACTGCCCTTAATAGAAATGGAACAGATGCACTGTCAAAATAAAAGTCCCTTATTGGGCATCCTTGTATTTCACTTAGCTTATATTGGAGCAAATAACCATTATTAACCTTAGAGTTTGTTTTTTTTATCTTGAAAACAAAAAAAAGACAGAAGGAAAATTTCTATGACAATATAAAATTTTAATATAATAAATGGGTAGTAATTGTAATAGACAATATTGCAATATTCCAATGCACAGGCAACCAAACTTTGCAGATGTCTTTTTTTTTTTTTTTTAATATGCAAAGTAGGTATGTTGCTACCACGCATATCGACTATTTCTGTCATTTTTTTGCTCTCGATCCTTTATTGCCATTTCAGTTCTGTTCTCACCAGTTGCTTCACGTCTTGTTTGCCCGGGTGTAAACAATGTCAACTATGAAAACATAACCCCCCCCTTATAAAACAATCCTTTTGGCAATAAATATTTACTGCTCACTTGGCAATTAATCCATTCTCAGGCAACCTTGACGCTTGCTTGGCCAGTACTTTAGCACTTCCTCATTTATTCCATGCCTTTACTTTCGATGCAGTTTTACATGCACAGTTGTGTAATGTAAAGTAGCATTCATAGTGGAAGTTGTTTGCACTGGGGTGAAGTAAAAGTAAATCTATAAGCACCCTTTGTCATGAGAGTGAAAATAGCCATACAAATAGAGATTAACAAAGACACCTAATTGATGCTCTGAAGCGAGAGGTATTTCTGTTTTACGAGCATCGAGGTAAGATTGACTTGTGCACCTGTTGTCCTTGGGCCTCTCTTTTAAAGCTCCGGACTTGTTTTATCATGTCTCGGGCTGGGGTAAATAGACACATCTTTGTTGTTGCTGCGTTGCTGAAGGAGACGCGCTGCTCTTAAATATGCCAGCACTTCTGTCAGAGGCCAGGAATGACAAGTATTTGATGTCGATGATGAGTTATTCACCCTCGCTGCTCACTCGTCCACGGCCCGCGCGGGTGTAAACTTTACTGCCTCTAATGGACTTTTTTATTGACATTCCTATTTTACAGCCATCACCGTACGGGGGGGGGGGTAAAGCATCGAACTCTACCCCGAGTCGTGTTAATGTAGAAGGCGAAGTTTACAGCGGCTGTTTTCGGTTGCATAATCAGCGGCAGGACACGTCCCAGCCCTCATTAGAGTTCAGTTACATCTCGGCTCGATTTCTTAGCCCTTCCGGGACTTGACCTTTTTCTTACATCGGTAGTTAATCACTGTTTGCATTTTTTTTTTTTTTTTTGCGCAGGTAAAACAGAGGATTCGTTCAGCAAAGTCAGGCGCTCAAACAAGTCCTTGGCTTTGACATGAGCCCCAGAGACTTAAACAAGATCATGTGTGTCAGGAGCAGCACTTTAACTAAGCACACTCGCTCTACTGAGCTCCAAAACACTACTCACTCATGCTGCGGTTTCCAATATCTTCCCCCTGTGCCAGTTGTTCTTGGAAGTTCTACTTGGAGTACCAGATGGTGTCCTAATATGGTTTTGACTTGATTGTTATCCCTGCTCGCTTCAGTGTAACCCGTATGTTTTGCCGCTGAAGCAAAGCGAAGCCGTCCAAACCATCGTGACTTTACGAAATCGGCCTCCGCTCATCTTACCCGCTTCGAATCCGGGAAGCAGAGCTACGGTTTATCCTCCCAAGTCTCGAGGCCCGGAAAACAAGTATTATTGCGTTACTGATGTTTTTCCGGTCTCCGTAGTTACGGACCCGTCTCCCGCCTGTCACACGTCCCGCTGACCGTACACATGGGCGTCGTTCCCCTCCCCGCTCGGATCTCACGGGTCTCGCTGCGTCTCCACTGAAGCCAGATCAAACCTCAAGAGAAAAAGCTTCGTACTCTCTGATTTCATGGCGCTAATGTCATTCACAGGCGTTAGGACATAAGGATCCACAGCAAAGTATCACGTTCAAGGTTGGATAACAATACAGTTGAAACCGTTAAGGCTGCAACTGTTTTGATGATTTGGTTTTCAAACACTGACTAAAAGTTACTAAATTAAGCTCCTTATATATGACCATTTGCTTTATTTCTTTGGTTTTAATCAGACAAAATGCATCAAGCTGCATTCTTGGAAAATGGATTATTCAGATATTAAGTTTACATTACCATGACAACATTTCAAATCAGCATATAATATCTTATAATTGTGCAATCTCTTTTTATATTTTCATCCAAGGTGCCAACAAGTAAATTATGTATGCATGTCTAAATTATGCAGCCATTTATTATTATTTTACATTAATATAACATAGCCAAAGTGGATCTTAATTGTCCATTTGTATGTTGTGGACCTAAAAAAAAATCAACTATAATGGAGTTGAAATAATTTATTTGGCATTGACATTTCTTTACGCTGTCGGAAATGTTCTCTCAAATGAGAACACTTCAGGTTCCAAGAATCCAAGAATGACGTATAAGATTTGCTATAAGGTGATATCTACGACTATCAGCAACACAACAAACCTGATTAACCACCTCTAACAAAAGCACGAAGCCACTCATGCTGAATAAATGCATTGTCTGAGCAAAAAAATAAAAGTTTAAATAATCGCAATTTCAATATTGACTAAAATAATCGTGATAATAATTTTCCCTATAATCAAGCAGCCCTATATTTAGGTTCCTGGAAGAAGTCCATTTTTACACATGCCACTATGCGCTCGAAACATAGCACACAGCAGGTTTTCCTTCCACAGAGCGGGCCGTTACATTTTTTTGCCTTCTGTAGTGTCTGAAACAAGGGTGTAGCCTGGAGCGAGTCCATCCAGGGAGATTCCTCCTCACACAGACCTATTGAAAACTAGGAAAGAAAGAGCTCGCGCACGACGCCTCATCTAAATCAAACACACATGAAACAGGGTGAAACTGAGGTTGTTGCTGTATTTTTTTGGGAGGGGTTACATAACCACTTATGTGGGGGTCACATCATGTGTTCAGGAGGGAAAGAAAGAGATACTAATGAGTGGCGAGGAGTAATAGTGGCTGCTTAAATGCATTCTTGTCTGTAATTTATCTCTTGAAGTGGTGTGTGCGTGTGTGAGTGACAGCATGTGTATCTTATTTAACACATGTCCGCTTTGTTCGTTGTGTGTCGTGCTCGCATGTTACTCGTGTAACGCGCGGTCATATCTGACAGATCAGCGGGGCGGCAGTAAAGGACATGGGATGTCGAGCGGCGGGGGTTTCGTAGCAGCAGAGGTATGGGGAACATTCCTTCTCTGGTGCAGCCCGCTGATAACAATCTACTGAGTGCTTCCTCTGGCCTCACACACATAAATTAGATGTGTTGGAAGAACAGAACATCTTGTCCTCAGTGGGAGACTATAGTCAACCCTCCGTCTTCCTACCACATGGTGGCACTGATTGTCAGGTCTATAAAACAAACCGATCACCCTCGCAGGCAGAAACCTACATTTATTATTTATTCATTGGAGGGGGATTGATTCTAGATATTTATTTACAGGCACCAACATCGCTGTTCAAGAGTAAAAAATATTAATTATTATTAGTTTTTGGTAAAGATCCCTCAAATGCAGATACTTGAAAGTTGTGAGTTATGTGCTAAGTGGGTTGATTTCTAGTTGGAAAACACTCTCTGGTGGACACATGGTGTAATGGCAAGATCATGTAGTGTTGTTGATACTCGCTGTTACTAATGATAGATATGCTGATCTGGATATATCTGATAAGTTAATATCTGCCAAATGATTTTAATCCATGTTGGCAACAAGACGTCTCCGCTTTGATCCAGACTCAAATATCTGCAACTGTCTGTATAGACATCCATGGTTCCCAGAGGATGAGTCCTAATCACTTTGGTTGCTTCTGCACAAAACGAGTTACAGATGTCCGTGGGCTTAGGATGACACCTTCGGTGATCCCCTGACTTTTCTTCGACCAAATTCCTGCAAAACTAATGACATTCCTGTCGTCCTCAGCTGTGTTTTGTGGTTAGTGCTAATAATTAACACATGTCAGCTACCTCACTAAGATAAGATGATGAACATGGTGTCTCCTTATACCTGCTGGACATCAGCATTTAAAGTAATTTGATGCACATTTCAAAGTATCCAAAAAGGTCGACGGAAACGACAAAAAAGTTATGTTTTTATATTATTCTACCTTTATTAATCTATTTAAAATTATTTCTAAGTGGCTCCACAATGATAAAGTAAAACAATAAAATGCCCCTAAATATATTTAGTAATTAAAGTATAATACACTCTGCATAATGGGTACTTTAACCTTTGATACATTAAGTATATTTTACTGATAATAATAATTTCTATGTTTTGGCTCCCAAGAGGGCACTTTAATACACACTTTGGCTTCCAAGAGAGCTATTTAACACACATTTTGTCTTCCAGGAGGGCACTTTAACATGCCTTTTTAGCTCCTAAAAGGGCAATTTAACATGCTTTTGCTCCTAAGAGGGCATTTTAGCATGCGTTTTGGCTTCAGAGGGGGCACTTTAGCACAAGGTTTGGTTTCTAAGAAGACACTTTAACACACTTTTTAGCTCCCAAGAGAGCACTTCAGCACACTTGGCTTCTAAGAGGGCATTTTAACATACTCTTTGGCTCCTAAAAGGGCACTTTAGTGCATTTTGGCTTCTAAGAGAACTGTTTAACATGCATTTTGGCTTCCAGAGGGCATTTTAACATGCTTTTTGGCTTGAGTTGGGGCACTTTAGCACAAGTTTTGGTTTCCAGGAGAGCCCTTTTTAGCTCCTAAGAGGGCATATTAGCACATTTTCACTTCTAAGAGGGCATTTTAACATACTTTTTGGCTCCTAAGAGGGCACTTTAGCACATTTTTCAACAATTGGTCCACCCCCCTCTCTGCACACCACTGCTCCCTCCCCTCCCTCCCTGCGCTCCGCTCCAGTAGGTTCATGTTTCTTTATTCTAAATGCGGCCACAGTTCCCCCGTTAGCAGCCTCCGGTCTCTACCGGGGTCTTTTTCCCCCCTCCGCCGTCGCCGATGAAGCAGCACGCGCTCGCAGGGGAACCATGCCGTGTACGTTTTCCTATAAACCGCCGTGCTGCCCCGGAGACCCGACCCGTGACCCGACCCGTGACCCGCTGCTCTCCCACCGGACCCGGACGCAAACCGCACGGTACCTGATGCTGCGCAGAAAGACGAATCCTGCACTTAAGAGTTTTATCTTCTTTTAAAGGGTCGATGGTGTTCTACCTATTTTTTTAGGTTGATTCCCAGCATCATGTGTATTTGTGTTAACTCGGATGTTGCTGCAGCTTGTGTCCTCTCAGCGTTTAAACTGATCAGAGCCTGACCTACATCGGGTTTGTAATGTAGGCTATTGTGTGACCAGCAGTGGTGACAGGTAATTTCATAGGATCCGTCCCAGATTCCTGCGGCTCCACCGTTGTCTGTTGTTCGTTTTTTTTTGGGGGGGGTTTTCATTTAATCTAATTTATTTCATGGGTGTTCTCGTTCCTCTGTGTGTTCTGCGTTTTTATTAACTTTTCATGAAAAATGCAAGAAACCAGAAACATGTGGAGCGCAGAAAGCAGCTCTGTTTTCAATATGTTTGAATCCTTAAACAAACCCCAGAAACGAATGAGATTGATTCTAACACGACCCCATTTGTCTTTATTACAGTGCCTCTGGAACCAATGTTGTCGCCATTGATAATAAAATTGAACAGGCAATGGTGAGTACTCCGTTTTATTCCGGTGAATAAATAAAATGACAAATGCTGCCTCGCGTTTCAGCTTTTAAATGTATTAAGAGGGTTATCTGCACAATACCAGGAGAATTCAAGTCATTTTTCTACTGAATCTTCTTGGAAGTAGCTCAAGAACCAACAGTTTCTTTATATTCTGTTGGTCTTTGCCTTAAAGCAGGGGTGTCAAACATGCGGCTCGGGGGCTAGAACTAGCCCGCTAAAGGGTAAAATCCGGCTCCACAGAATAATTGTACATAGCAAGATAATAAGAAATGGACCAGTTCCTGTTTCTTTACAGAAATGTGAAGTCAGTCGAGACTCTTTCACTGGTCAAGGGATAAATGATATTGTTTTGTAAATGGTTCAGAAGGCAGGAGACAACCTCACATGCTGCTTAAATATAACTTAAAATTGTCCAGTGAGTAAATATTTTGAAATTGCACTTTTTTCTTATGTCATCTCCAGTTTTGTAAATCGAAGGTTAATTAATATTTAAAAGATTTATGTGTTTATTTACACAAAAGCAAATGGAAATATTTGTTGGTGTTGCACTACCAATTCGAAGTTTGGGGTCAACCACACAATTTAGTGTTTCTCATGAAAAGTCACACTTTTATTTATGACCATCAGTTGTAAAATGAATAGAAATATAGTCAAGACATTGACAAGGTTAGAAATAATGATGTGTATTTAAATAATATTTTTTTTCTTCAAACTTTGCTTTCACTTTTCTAATCATCTATTAGCTTTCTGATGCAATGAGCAAACACATTGTTCCATTAGAACACTGGACTGATAGTTGCTGGAAATGGGCCTCTATACACCTATGTAGATATTGATGCACCAAAAACCAGACATTTGCAGCTAGAATAGTCATTTACCACATTAGAAATGTATAGAGTGTATTTCTGATTAGTTTAGTTATCTTCATTGAAAATAAAACACTGCTTTTCTTTCAAAACGAAGGACATTTCTCTAAGTGACCTCAAACTTTTGAAAGGTAGTGTATATTTATATGTAAATTTTTACTGGTCTGGCCCACTTGAGATCAAATTGCACTGTCTGTGGCCCTTGAACTAAATTGAGTTTGACTCCCCTGCCTTAAAGCATAATCACACTGTCTATACAGCTACAACGAATGCATGAACAACTTTAGCCTTAAGCCGAGAGCTCTTCTCTGATTTCCTTTTTGGCTGCATATTCTAATGTTATAAATCAGCCTCTGTAAGACTGCTCTGCCTCCAGGTCAGATACTATATATACACACCTCTATATATATATAAAAAATATATTTTTACACATATTGACCCAGTGGCACATTTCATGTCACGCTCTTTTCCAGGACCTGGTGAAAAGCCATCTGATGTATGCGGTGCGCGAGGAGGTGGTGGTCTTAAAGGAGCAGATCAAGGAACTGTTTGAGAGGAACTCTGTGCTGGAGAGGGAGAACGCCGTGTTGAAATCGCTGGCCAACAGCGAGCAGCTGTCCCAGCTGCCCGCCCAGTCGGCCGCCGGCTCCGTGGCCACGCCCCCCCTGCAGGGACTGAGCCAGCCTCAGGCGCTGTCCCAGCAGCAGCAGCAGGCCCCGCCCCCGCCGCAGCCGCTGCAGCACCCCCACCCCAAACCCCAGCAGCAGCAGCAGCAGCTCCAGACTCAGCTCGATCCCGGCCAACAGCTGCAACAGCCCAACGTCACCTCCGCTTGAAGTGCATCTGCCCCTGCTTCGCATAGGGCAGAGAGAGAAAAAAAAAGAGCATCTTCTCTACAACTTATTAAAATTAGTGTATGTGAAATTAAAAAGAAGAAAAAAAAACTTTGTCTTCTTAGCCACCAGCTTGACCACAAACTACAGTGCTTGTGTGTGTGTGTGTATGCGTGTGTGTATGCGTGTGTGTGCCCGTGTCAGGGCGCGTTCGCAAGCAGGCGTGACTGTGAATCGGTGTTGGAATGTAAGTGCGTATGCATCTGTACTGTGGGCCTTTCCAGTGTTAATGCAATCATCGAGTAACAGAGAGACTTGGACAGAGAGAATCTGGGTGTAGAGACAGAGTATCAGGGAAGGTCTGGATGTTTTTTAGGGTGACGGGTGGGGGGGTCTTGCCCGGCATCCGCCCCCCGATTGATTGACTGCTGGATCCAAGCTCGCGGGGGTCAGGATGCTTCTTCTTCTTCTTCTCGGACAAGACCCGAGCCGGACTGGACCCCGCGAGACACCGAACCCCCGAAAAACCTGCTCAACCCACAGGCGTCGGAAAGGGAGTCCGCCTCACATAAGGGACAAAACGGGGAGTGATTGTCAAAAAAAAGAGAGCGATATTTTTTTAAATTACATAATTGAGTGGGTATAAGGGGCATTTTTAGCCTTGCTGTTTCATGTTGTAAAGTAAGAAGTGGGAGAGAGAGAGAGAGAGAGTGTGAGTCTTGTTTTTCGGAGCGCCACCGCTGCCGTTACTTTTACATCAAGTCCAAACCTTGCATCAATCTTTTTTGAGTTCTACTGTTAAGTGTTTTTTTTATTTATTACGGGGGCTGCTATTTTCATAAATGAACAATTACACAAGAACCTGTTTAAACAGTAGCCCGTTGACCTGTTTCCACTCTTCTTTTACAGTGTTTCAAACAATAGGCCACACTTCCCAGGGGCAATGCTATATATATATATATATGAAATTGTTTTAAAAACAACAAAAAAACATGGGCAAAACTAAATTCTGACAGATATTTAACACTAACTCAAATTTTCCGCTGCAGTTGCCAATCCATAGCTCAAGTCAAGATCCAGTATGAATGTACATTTTTCTTTTTGTATGGCATAAAGTATTAAGAGCCTTGACAGGTGACTCTTCACCTGTTGATATCAAATCTTAACATGAGTCTACAGAAGGCATTTGATGAAGATTGAATTCTGTTCATAGTTAATCTAAGTGAATTTAGTATTGCCATAACCCCTCCTTATATTTTTTTTCCTCAAATGTTTTCCTGAAGGGGCCAGGGGGGGGGGAAAGCTGTGAAATCATTCAACCTACTTTGTAACCAAAGATGCAAAGCTGTGTAAATTGATTACTTTTAAATGCACACTTTTTTTTTTTGTTACTTCCTCCATCACAAAATATTTTGTTGCTGTTCAGCATGTTCTGCATGATCTGTAATCTTCAAACCACTTTCTTACCTCATTTTTATTCAGCACTCTTATTGTAAGATAGTCTGTGAACAGTGTAAATGGGGGAGGGGGGGGACACACACGATGTGGAGCGGAGCGTTTGTGGCGGCAGAGAGAAAAATAACCTAGTGTTACTGACACTAGTCACAGAAAATGAAGTGAGCCATGTTTTGTTCATTTAAATGGTGTTTGAATTTCATATGCCAATAGTTTTGTTACATTGCAAATTTTAATGTATTTAAATAAAAGCAATATTCAGATTCCAAAGTGGGTCTGTTTCTTTTGTAACACCATCAGAAACAGTTGATCAATACAATACTTAAAAAAATCTACTTCTCAGAACATTCGATAGCTTTGTTCAATGGAAAAACCACCTGAAACACTAACTTGCAGAATTTCTTGATAAAGCATTCCATTTATCTTCTCCATCCCCAGCCACAAATTACAGAAGTGGCTGGATTGTTTCACAGCTAGATGGCACTGTTTGATTACAAGAGAAGATGGTAACAATCAGACTGTTGAATCTACGATAAGTATATTTTTGTATTAAAGAGAAATTTGTTTTATTTAAAGAAACATTACAAAACAATTGTCCAAAAAAAAAAAAAAAAAAAGGTACTGAGAACATGACTCCCTAACAAATACACAGCAGTCCTCTCATCAAAAATAGTTTCAACAGTTCCATGTCCAAAGGGGATTTAATGACTTCTCCCACTGTATTGGACACCCACAACATAAACAGCTGAGTACAATGATATGGACAGTGAATGGGGGCCGGTTTAAAACAAACTTCCGTTGACGCTCGCACACTTTTGAGTTCTCGCAGTCGTGCACTTCCGTGTACTCGTTTGTCCCGCGGTTGCTCTCCTTCCCGTTAGTAAAGTCAATTAGTGGGTCAGCGCGTTCCGTCCGTCCCTACAAAAGGTGGGGTTTCACTGCGTGGTCTGGAGCGGGACAAAAAGGGCTTCAGAGTATGAATCGTCACTCTTCTTGGAGTCTAACCCACGGTAACGAACCGGCTGCCTTTGCTGCTCTGTGCTGTGGCGACGCGCTGATCTTTCAGGATACGGAACCGCTCGTTCAAGGTCATTGATGTCTGCTGTAGAAAGAAAAAAAAAAAAAACGCAGTGGAGACCTGTTAAGGTATTTTTCCTCGTTTATGATTTAGCAACAGCGCAGAAATCTAAGTGGCATTGCCCTCACCGGTTTCCCAACACTGTTGATGTCAAATTGGAGAGGTACTCCTTTCGGTATTTTCTTTTCCACAGTTTCCACCTTGACGGGAGCAGCTGGGCTGGCAGCCGGGGGGTGCAGGGTCCAAGCAGTGGGAGGCCTATGGAGAAGTCACAGAAACCAGGATTTAACGCTGTATGAACACCAATCTGCATGAAAACAGTGATTTCCTAAATTGAACTGATACTTACTCAGGCTGCGTCCTGGCTGTGGGGTTGTCAATTGAAACAGTCAAGATCCCATTGTTGGTTGTTGATGTCCGCCACCTAGTGGATGAGAACAAAAGGTGTATGGTATCGCACAAATGTAACACACTGACACTAAAATAGCAAAAAAATACAACAGCATCATGCACTTTTAACAACTGAAGCAAATATACAGAGGTCTACGACAACTCACTGGCGTGTTCTGACTGGCGGAGCATGGGGATTTGGTTTTTGCACCTGGGCTTGTACCTGCAACGTGGAGCAAAGGACAAAAATAATAATAATATTGCAGGGAGGAAATCCAACACTGTAGCAACTCACAAGGCCACAACATGAACATCTCGTACCTTGAGTCCTCTGTGGAAAAGAAACGTGGCCTGGCGTGCTTCCCTCTGACTCTGCTGGATGGACGGCAGCGGTCTGCATGAGCGGAACACAAAAAACTGCATTTAAGGACAGTTGTATAATCAGTGAAGGTCTATCATAGTCTATGTGCGCTGCTTTAAATTGTTATGTCTTCACTCCTCTATACAATGTGCCAATATCTCAAAGAACAATTCGATTGTAGCAAAAAACATCACTTCATACCTCGATGAGGGCTATTTCACACATCTTCCACCATTTTCTCAGAGGGGAAAACATGTCACAAAAGCGCATACGACTATACGTGAGAAGTTGAACTCACCGCCGCCGCAGCTGAAACGGCCTCCTGACTGATGCTGTGTTCTGGGCTCTCTGTAAATCCTGCTGCCTGTACGGCCGCCTCTGGACTTCTGGCTTCCTGTATTGGGTTTCAGTGCGTTGAATGAATGGCCTCGTTTTCTGTCTGGCTTTCTGAAAAAGAGTGTGCAGCGGAGGATCTTTAATAAAGATATCAGCAAAGGAAAAATTTTTGTTTAGCTTAAAAATAGAAAGTCAAATAAATGTTTTATTTCTTGGCACAAAAATTAAAATCCACAATACTTAGACTAATTAATATGTATACAATTATTGTGATGCAATTTAACACTTGAAACTTGAAAATGGTTGACAAAACATAACAATTCATTGAGGTAGTCGTCATTAGATTGTTAAAAAAAAGGGACATGTTAGCTCACATATACTCCTGCTACAGTACAACCCAAATGACCAATTCCAATATGAATGTTGATCAACTTAGGAAATAATTATAATTAAAGATAATTGACCATTCTTCTGATGGGGCAACAAAATGAAAAACTTCACTCGAGCAGCTTAGACAAGACAGGAGCAGATAATAAAGTTCTGGATATCAGAAGACGGCTGCTGATATCTGTTGCTAGGCGACAAGATGTGGAGAAAATCCTGCCTCTCCTTTTGATGAAGGTATGGCAGACCCAAATCATCGAAAGCAGGAGTACAGTGTGCTTGATTGTAGGCAAGGCAAGGAGATTTGGCTTTGGTTACCAAGGTAACAAGGAATGATGCCGACATTTACTGGTTTTATGGGTCTTTCTTTCTCATCTAGTGCAGGCATGAGGTCTTGCAGAAGTGGATCGAGCTTTGGTGCAACGCCAGCACGGCATAGAAGAAGATTCTATATAGACTCAGCTTGTTAGTATCAATGTTTAATCTTCTGTACAACTACTACATCTCATTTTACTCCTTTTGTTTTCTCTGTGCTTAAATTTTAATCTTTCTTCTTTTAAAAAGATACGTTTTTTAATTTTAAAATATGTCATTTCACGGGGAGAAAGAACATACCTTTCTAGTTTGGAGGTGACATTGACCATTTTAGGGCAGCAGCTACTGATTTTTTTTTTAGCATATTAGGCAGACCCAAGGGCAATTTGGCTTAAGCCCTGCATGTTTTCAGTAAAATCCTGAATCTTTTGCCGTCCATCACATGTGGTGTTGGTGCTACCAAACCTAAAATCATAGATACATGGCTACCAAATGAGTTCTGAACCAAGTGTTCATCAATTACTAACTTTATCATGTGGCTATTTCTTATATTGGGCAGTACATTTAGTGTGTGTGAAGGTGCATTCTGCCTCATGTGCCTGTGCAGACAATGACAGAAATACATAATACTACGTGTACCCAGATGGACACTTCTCACCCTCAAAGGTCGCCGTCTTGCCTATGTAGGGGAAGGGGAGGGACCACCGACCTAGCTGAGATTTCAAATAAGATAAAGGTTTACATTTTCGCTGTATGACTGCTTACATTGCACTTTATCGGAAATCTAAATGGTTACTTTATTTCCTGAAAAACATTAATATTAAATAAGGCGTTAATAGTGGAAATGTAACAGCTTTTAGCCTGAAAATCTCTGATAATACTGCTGGGTATGTGACTGTATACTTCAGTGTGAACAGTCTGCTGATAATAGCCTACTCAATCATTAATTCAGTAGGCAGTATATACTGTAACAGTATAAAGTAGGTAGTACAGAAGTATGGCGGTTGAGACAATGCATAAGTGCTCACTATGGTGAGGATTCCTATATTCTGAGAAATCAAGACCTGCGCAGAAGGGCCAGCACCACCAGTGGTTTCATGTCAGAGGATTAGAAATAGTTGCTGCATTGCTGGGCACTGCAGCGTGTCCTCCAGTACCTGGTTGATTGCTGCTCTGTTGAGTGAGCCGACTCGCTTCAGCAGGGCAGCTGGCCTCCTGGCCGCCAGCCCAGTGATAACCCCCTGACCTCGCCGTCGACCCGTCATGAGCGGAGGGATCCGTCTGTTTCTTAATTTAGAGGCTCCTCCGCGGGACATGCCACCTCCTGTTAAAGATAATATTAGCATCGTCACCAGCGGCGTAATGTAATGAAGCAGTAATACTTTAGTACACTACTGGACTATGTACTATAGGAAGTATCTGCACTTTAATACAAAAAAATAATAAATCAAGAGAAAAGTTTAGTGAATACAATCATGACATGTGACTTCACAATCATAATAGTTTGGAAACTAATTATATTTCAGTATTAAGTGTGATGTGGAAACCTCTAAAGATCTACAAACACTGGCAATAAGCCTCATCATTCTCAACCTTTTAACAGCATTCTCTTTTTACTTAGAGGATTCACTTGTAGTTTTAATACTTGCCTAGATATCATAAAATTCCTTTCAATACTGAAGTAAAATATCATACTTACATGAAGTAACATACCATGTTACTTGTGTTTATTTATCTTAACTTTAATACCTTATTACTGTTTTTATTCCTATTGATACAGCATTCATGTAGAAACTTGTTTCTACACTGTGCACATGACAAACACTACGAATTTCATTTTTGAAGTAATATTCGAATAGGTGAATTTAACTTCTACCAGTCATTTTGTGTGACGTTCAGGTCCTGTTTTAAAAAAAAAAAAAAAAAACAAGTGTTGGTGTTGTACACACCTCTCTGGACGGGTCCAGCCGTCCTCGGAGGGACCCCCCTCCCCTGGGTCAACAGGCCTTTCTTCTTCACTGGTCTTCGGTTCACGGTGGCCTGCCTTCTTTTTAACTGTTGCTCTTTTTTGTTCAACCGGATGATGTCATCTGTTAGAAGTTAGCACACGAGCAGAGATGAACAAGCGTGTCTGGTCTGGAACGCTCAAAAGATCTAGCTGAGATGCAGCTAGCATTAGGCTAGTAACGTTAGCTGCTCTATTCCAGTAACGTAGCGTTATATGTCGAGCCCCCTTACCTAGTGACATGTCGACTTTATCGGGAACCGCTGTGTTTCTCCCCCGACCTGCGGTAAAATCACCTTCATTCATATTTTTTTAGAATTACGACACACGGAGCAACAAAAACACAACAGAACAGTGAAGTTAGTCGGTAGCCTGGCAGCAGGAGCTCGTCCCCTTTCAAGCTACAACCGAGACTGGACAAACCTCCCCCTATAACGTAAACTGCGCCGCGCATGCCCAGTAAAGACGTCACGCTTGCATTGTGGGAAATGTAGTTCAACTCGACGAAAACGCCGTGTTATAAAACCCCCAACACCCGCGTTCCCGTGTGGCCATAGATAAATACCAAACACACATAGAAGTCGCATTGATCTAGGGTTCGCACGTCAACAACGCCGCCATCTTGGATGGGGCAACTTGGCATTTTGACTCAACAAGAGAACACGGACATATGAGAGCGCCGCACACAGTAAGAGATGGAGAGCAACTGAAACAATAGGCAATATTATATATGATTATTTTAACATATGATAATAAACAATTCATTATAAAAAACACGAACTGAAATCAACCAAGAGATGTAAACGTGGTAGCGTAAAAAAGCACAAAAAGGTGTAGCTCTTCATTTACTTATTTAGGTTGCCCCTCCCAAGATGGCGGCCGCGCTGACGCATTGCTCCAATAGGTAGCGGCGAAGGCAGCATCCGTGTGTGTATATCGTTGTAGCTTTCATTGCAAGTAATCAGTAGTTACACAAGCGTAAAGCGAAGACGACAGACGCGAACGTGTTTCTGTAGCTGGTCTCCAGTTTCTTTTAGTTAGCTTCTAATTCACCTTCGTTAGCTTTCGTTATTCCATTAGGCGACTCACTTAGAACGTTTAGTTTGTGCATCTTGTATGTTGTCGCGGTGCATTTGCAGAAGGTAAGTCGCACAACAAAAGCCACGTGTGTGAGTGAGGGCTTCTCTAGTAGACCGTTTAAATAAAGTTGTAGTTAGACGCTGCGCCTTTTCTTTAAGGCCGCCAATAGCTGACATTTTACTAATTAACGTTAATTGCAAAAGTTGTTGTGATTAATTGCGATTGAACTAATACTTTTGAATATTGAAGATTGTAATAAATGAATGTAAAATCGCGGAACTAATACACAATCAACACCAATGAAGTCGATTTATTTTCAAATACTGTCGTTTAATAGCATACTTTTTTTTAAAGATTAAATAAATCTCTGCTTGAAAGGTATATTTATTATCTGCACTGAAAGAAATGGTAAGACCAGGCCTTTAATGTGTAAGCTGAATCTGAAACGGCTTAGAAGCCAATTGTTTCTCATATCAACTAACACATGGATTATTATTATATGTATTATAAGACCTATAATACACCAATGCACTAACATAAATATCACACCAGCCACATTGACATTAAATAGTAGGTGAACACAGTGATGATACTAATTAAGGTTCACTTCAGGTCAATCAGAGTGTTGCTATGTTGGCTCACTAGAAAGGCTTTAAATATAAGTAACTTAATTAGTATGTTAGCACCAACTGTGATTGATTACCTACTATTTCATGTTTATATGGCTGCTGTGATATAATTTTATTCATGAATCTGTTCTATGTTCAAGTGCCCTGCAAACACAAAGACAAGAATAAGGATTCAGAACACAAAGACACACAGCTACAGCATCTGAAAGACTTTTTAAAAACACATGTTTTTATTCCTTCAAAATTCTGTCTTATGTCTTTACATTCTGTTTTGCAAACGGCAGCCAAGCAGTACCGAGCTTATCACGTCCCTCGCTGTGGTTTACCTGCAGCTCGTCTCTCTCATCTGCACCGAAGGGGGTTCCTGAAGCGCGTTATCCACAGTAGACCGAGGCCCGGCTCGGTTTCCTTCTGCCTGACCGGCTCGTTCACCAGCGGAGCCGCCATGTCAACCAAAAAACGCGGCGCAGCATCTGCTGCCGCCAAAGAGCCAAGTACCAAGCAGCAGAAGTTGGCTCCCGCGAAGGGGAGAGACGCCGGCTGGCTGCAGGAAGCCGTGAAGCAGCAGAGGACCGAGAACAGGGAGATAAAATTCAACGAAAAGCGCCTCCGTGTTCTATCCGAAGCCCGGGAGATCAAACCGGGCTCAGAGGGCGTGTTGTACTGGATGTCAAGAGACCAGAGAGTACAAGGTAACCGGTTAAACAATCGCAATGCTGCAAAGCTGAATCCATGCCAGCCTGCATTTTCTCCTTTTCTGAAACCTTCTCCCTTTCTGTTCCAGATAACTGGGCACTGATCCATGCCCAGCGGCTCGCTGTGAAGAAGAACCTTCCTTTGCACGTCTGCTTCTGCCTGGTTGTCCCCAAATCAAAGCTGTCCACCCTGAGACATTACGGCTTCATGCTGAAAGGTCTGGAAGAAGTCGCAAAGGTAACAATCTATAAATGGTCCGGAAACGGTGTTAAATCAGTCCATGCTACTTTTATTGAAATCTGCAAAAAAAACTTCATTGACTATAATGGGGAAACTTCACAAAGCCTTGTTTCTGACCATCTTTAAGACCATACACTAGATGGCAATAAAGGGACGTAGATGACTTGCAGTCCTGATTTTAAAAAAAAAAAAAAAGTAAGACGTAGTCATCATTAAATCCTTTTGGTATCCTAGTTTAAAACATTTCTCCCTGGGCCAGTCTCTTCAGAACATCTCCTCCTCTACAAGGCATCGTGTCTTTCTCCCACAGAATTTAAATGAAGACGGCGCTTTTTTTCTTCAGCATAATATTTTGCAATTGCATAATCCATACGGTCTGTTTTTCACTGCACTCTTGTGCTCTGGTATTCGTTGCTAAAGGGGGGGCATTTTTGTTAGCCCAACATCTGCTAGACAACAAGGAGATAATAAGTCAATTAAATTCTTAAACAGGATAAGTGATTTCGTATTTATGTTGCAACAGCAACGTTCGCCATGTTTATATGCGCCAGTCGTGGTCTTGTTTTGAGGGTTATTTTTAAGTTAGGGTTATTTTTTTTAAGAGTGGGTGCTCTCCAAACTAGTAGAGTGGTGAGGATTTGCAGGAGTCCTTCAAAGATTGTTCTGCTTTGAAGCACATGCCAGTGTCTCCTTTATTTGTGAAGCACTGTGATTTATATTCAGTAGGGAAAGAGGCATGACTTGCATTCTTCGCTGTGCGCGTATTAGATCAGAGAGAGAAGGGGTGTTGGAACTTTGTATGGCTTTCTGAAGAGAGCTGGAGGCATAATCTCTTACCTTGAACCAAGTAGCCATGATGTATTTTTTTTATTATTTCAACATCAACATCCGAGCGTTTGAGCCTCGAAAAAAATGCCCAACTGGGATATTATCCCTTAAATGTTTGGGACGATTGCTCGCAGCGTACAGTATTGATATGTTTTTTCAGTAGATGGAAGTGTGAATTGCTCCAGTTTCATCTTTGTAAATGGTTAGATCCAAATAATTGATCTAAATCATTTAAGGGTATTGATCAAAAATGCTAAAAAAAAAAAAAAACAGCCTCTGAAATATGAGATAAGAAATAGTAGTTTTTTTTTTCTTTTATTGTATCGTTGAAAATGAAATATCCTTGGGTTTTAGACTAATTATAAAGTAAGCAATTTGGTCTCTGGAAATTCAAGGCAGGCATTTTTTCCTTGGTTTCTGAAGTTTAATAGCCAGAACAATAAGGTGATTAATTAAAAAAATGTGAATCATTAACCTAGGGTTCAAATAAAATGTGAAACATTTACCCAGTGTGCAAATAAAATAACAAGTGAAATACCAATTAATAGAATAAGGGAACCATTAAATTGTTTCATACAGAGTATTTAGCATTGATGTTTGGAGTCAAATCCGCATCGTACATGACATTAAGTGTCCTCTGCAGTTTTCTCAATGGTCTGTGACGCATAGTTAAGTCTTTGAGACTCGAGGCTGCTTTTCATTTGGCTTATTTCTTCCCTCCATCCTCCGGACTTGTGCTTCCATAAAACTGTAATCAAACAACCCATCGGAGTAGTTATCAGGTGTTTTCCTTCCAGCTATCAATAAGTATGAATTATTAAATGATACTTTTATAAATCGTACATGAATTGTAAGTTTAACAGCTGAGACGCTGTGCTTCATGAACGGCTGTCGTCTCCTTAAAATGAGTCTCGGGTGAGCGAGGACGTTGATGAATTAAATTCTTCTTGTCATTCTGCACCCCCCCTCCCCCCCTGCAAAACAGGAATGTAAAACCTTAGACATCCAGTTCCATTTGCTACACGGTCCAGCGAGGGAAGTCCTGCCCGGCTTCGTGTCAGACCGCAACCTGGGGGCGGTGGTGACCGACTTCTCCCCGCTCAGAGAGGCGCTACAGTGGTTGGAAGATGTGAAGGAGAAGCTTCCAGACGACATCCCCCTAATACAGGTAAAAACTTCCTCGTCCATCGTTTTCACAAAGAACATTCGTCATTCGTCGCCTCTGCCGCTTCCTCATCTGTCATGAGTTCAACACCTCATATCCGTCTTAGGTTGATGCCCACAATATTGTCACCTGCTGGGAAGCATCTCCTAAACTTGAGTACTCGGCCAGAACGATCAGGGGAAAAATTACCAACCTTTTGCAAGAGTTCCTCACTGACTTTCCCGCGGTGGAGAAGCACCCCTACCCAGCTACAAGAACTGCCAAAGTAAGTGCTGCAGTAACGCTGAAGGTCACCTTCAGACATGCTGCGATTATTAATATGCTTTTGTAAGGGGGGGGGGGGGATTGGCCAAGACGATCAATCAATCAAACTTTATTTGTGTAAGTATTAGTGGATTAGTGTGGCAGGTTAGTGCGGTTCAGAGTGCTTCACGGATGACTGACAAGCCGATAATTAGACAAAGCAAGTGTAGACTCACAACTTCACAAAAAAGAAGGAAAAAACTATTTGAGAACAAATGTGTGTGTGTGTGGGGAAAAAAAATCAAAGAAAATAGATTTAAAAGATATGATAATAGACCGAAAGGAACAACAAATATTTCCAAAAAGCTCAAAAAATAAACAGATTATGATAAAACAATACAGTAAAATATGTTTAAAAGACAAAACGAGGACCAATAGGAGGGATAATAAATATATACACTACTCAATAAGTTAAGGATATTGTTTCTTTCATGAATAGGAAATATTTGGTCTGAGTTTGAATGCAATAAGTACAAGTTACCTTTGATATTATTAAAAGGGAGTGAGAAGAAACACCATTTTCATTAGTTTAAAACGTATTACACTGAAAATGTATGAAATCCACCGAGTCTCTCACAATATCCCTAACCTATAGCGGGTAGTGTGTTTATATAATCACATAAAGTAGAATGCAATTTTACAACGTAAACGCAATGGAAATAAGTGGATAAAAAGAGGAATCCATCGTCTTTATAACTGTTAGCCAGGCTGTAGAGTTTAAAGTTTAAAGATTTCAACGCTTCAGTCGCTCTCAGATCCTCATACTCTTTTAGTAGCTCAGAGTATAAAAGCTCAACGCTGCCTCACCACTTTAGAACACAATGATGATGTTTCTCTGACTGAATATTTTTCTCCCCGAAAATATTAATTGCTTTGGAAGTGTTCTCAAAGATCAATAGAAAGAAAAAGTATGCTGCAAGTGGGCTCATTGATGGGGGAGGATTTAGATGTCGGTAGTGCCGCAATAAATTCAACCTTCAGCTGCCTCCTCTCCTCTCTCATTATTTATTGATGACAGAATATAAACAGTAGACTTTTTGACTGTCCACTGTTTAAATTCCCTTCCCAGCACTAGATATTAAAACTGTTGTGTGCGCTTTCAGTGCAGAGTTGTGATTGATATGCCACTCACTCGTTTTCGCTTGGTAAAAGGCTCAGACTTTAACCGCTTTTGAAGCTTGCATTTCTTTCATAATACCAGGATGGGTATTTATACTCATCACTGTCAGTTGCGACCCCTGCTGAGTTTTTCCTCCTTTCTCACAGCCAGTAGACTGGGCCGAAACCCTGGCCTCCATGAATGTCGACCGGGCGGTAGGAGAGCCGCAGTGGTCCAAGCCAGGCTCTCAGGCCGGCTTGGCCATGTTGGAGTCCTTCATCGACCTACGACTCAAAGTGTACGACACCCAACGCAACGACCCCAACGCTGACGCCCTCAGCCAGCTCTCCCCCTGGATCCGCTTCGGTCAGTAGCCATGTTAAAAAAAAAATGGTGGAAAATGTGGTTTTGGTAAAAATCTAAAACAATCATTTGACATCTTTGTTAAATTACCTTCCACTTTTTTCGATACTTATCTAAACATACTCTTGTAACTGAGTTAGTGGATGGCACATTTAATTAAAAAGTTGAAGAGGACTAAATATACGCACATGACGTAGATGCAAGTCTATTGGTAAACTTGCATGGGAAAAACATTTTGACCCAAGGAAGATTAAAGTAAGATTGAAATGTTGTCTTATTGAACTTTTTCTGTTGTGGATTGAATATGCACACGTTAAAAAGCTACATACTTTGTTAAATAAGCTGCTTTCCATTGGTTTTTATGTTGTTTTTTTTCAGTTTCAGGCTGTTGTTGCTATTGGTTTTAAATAAAGTCCGTTAACTCGTTGATATAGGTGTCCCGCAAGGCACGATAATAGGTCCCTATCCTATTTATTTCATTTTTTCCAATTGATGTAAATTTTTAAGATATCATTTGCATACAATCACGTCTAGTTTAAAATCCGGGCTATGTCCAAGGTAGAGTGTTTTTAACTACCTCCAAATCTTCTTAATTTCAACCTGCAATGGGGACATTTTACATAGAAATGAATGTCTGATCTGTTCAAGTCTTTGCCAAAAGAGTTCACACAATGCTGATTAGGCCTTTCACACAGAACTGTCTTGTCTGTGGCAACATTCCCTGCTGGCTGGATGAATACACAATGCTAAATAGCCCTCTGTTAATGTAAATGTAGATAAAATAATTCCATTTTACAGTTAATCTAGACCAAATGTATCAATTTCTGATCGTTATATGATGCTATATACAATTTATCTAATGTTTTACAGCCATAATCGCAAGTTTTTTTTTCTTTTTACCTCATGTTTGTGTAAAAACCTTCTAACCACAAGAAAGGAGAGACAAATGTCCTGCGCTACAGCTTTAAATACTGGTCCGAATCCCCCAAAATACAAAATGTACACAATTCACAAGTTTTAATGTTCCTACTCCAAACCACAATGCTGCACTGTATCTATTAGATTTCCATTATAATGCCTCAGAATTTGGTCGGATAACAGATTGACCCTAACACCTTGCTGAAAAATTACATTTTAATTGGATTTTTATACCAGAATGGCTGGCTTTAAAATATATATATATATATATATTATACAATCCACTAGACTGGATTATGGAGATATCCTGCATGCTCATGCATTTCCTCTGCTGATTGTTTCTCTTCCTCTCCTAATATGCATGTTTGTTGCATATGTTCAATTTTGTACACCTACTGCAAAGCAATTTCCCTCTGCGATAATAATAAAGTTAATGTACCCTTAAACCACTGCATTCCATTTACCACAATGCCATTAAATGCATTACTCAAGACAGCTATCAGGCATTTAAGCACATTCTTCTGAGGGGAATCTAAAAGTTGTACTTGCTGATATTTTTAATAACGAACGTTGTGATTTGCAACGACTGCTTGGTGCACCTGAACTGTTGTGATGATTATTTTCTTCTAAAGCAAAAGAAATCTTGATTTGTTTTTTAAAAAAGAGACGATTAAGTGAAATTTCCTCTAATACATCTGTGGTGTTTACACTCTTTTTTTTTTTATTTTCGCCTCCTCGTTCTGCACGCATTCATCCGCCTCCTGCCTTGTCCTTTCAACCGTCTCTTCTCCATCCCATCAGGAAACCTGTCAGCCCAGCGTGCGGCGCTGCAGGTCCGGCGCAGCGGGAAGAGCACGGGTCAGTCTGTCTCCTCCTTCATTGATGAGCTGGTTGTTCGCAGGGAGCTGTCTGATAACTTCTGCTTCTACAACAAGAAGTACGACAGCGTGGAGGGTCAGTGGAGATCTCATTATAAACCGTATTCGATGCACTTCATTGGGACGAGTGTCCCTTATATGACGTTATTCAGATGAGTCAAAACCACACAAACCAACATGAGTTATTCAAATGAATAAAATGTTTGTTTTTTAATATATATACAATATAGGCTAAAGGTTTGGACACACCTTCTCATTCAATGTGTTTTCTTTATTTTCACGACTATTTACATTGTAGATTCTCACTGAAGGCATCAAAACTATGAATGAACACATGTTTATGATAAAATAAAAAGGTGCAATAACTGTTTTATATTCTAGTTTCTTCAAAATAGCCACCCTGTAGTCACCTGAAATGGTTTTCCCTTCATAGTTGTGCCTTATCAGGCACATAATTCACATTTAATACATAATTCCACATGTGTTCGTTTATAGTTTTGATGCCTTCAGTGAGAATCTACAATGTAAATAGTCAAACACATTGAATGAGAAGGTGTGTTCAAACTTTTGGCCTGTACTGTGTAACGTGGCATTCAGGCGCTTATGAGTGGGCACAGAAGACCTTGAAAGATCATGCCAAAGACAAGAGGGAGTACGTCTACACACGAGAGCAGCTGGAGCAAGCAAAGACTCACGATAAGCTATGGAACGGAGCTCAGGTACGGGATTTAGCCTTGAACACGGCCGGCAGATCTTAACAGCGTTTTCAGTTGTGTGAGGGATTCACACCTTCTCTGCGTCACTTCATTAGATCCAGATGGTAACTGAGGGAAAGATGCACGGTTTCCTGAGGATGTACTGGGCCAAAAAGATTCTGGAGTGGACTCTTTCACCAGAGGAGGCGCTCTCAATCGCCCTGTACCTCAACGATCGCTATTCACTAGACGGCCAGGACCCCAACGGCTTTGTCGGTGAGGCGACCTCATGCATATAATGCTGGCTTTTTTATTATTAACTGAATTCTTTGTCTCACTAATCCATACCTTCTCCACTGTGTTTACACTCTTTTTTTTTTTTTTTTTAAGGTTGCATGTGGTCTATTTGTGGAATCCACGACCAGGGCTGGGCAGAAAGACCCGTTTTTGGAAAGATCCGCTACATGAACTACAAAGGCTGTGTCAGGAAGTTTGGCGTAGCCAACTTTGAGAGGAAGTACTGTCCCAAGAACCTTTGAAGCGTGAAATGTTTTGAAGGATGAGAATAAAACGCCTGACAGCTTACATCTCTTACACCTTGTACCTCAGGGAGTGTTTCTACACATTTTTTCTTTTTTCTTTTTTTCTTTTTTTTTTAGCTGCCGATCTACCTCTATTTCCTTTGTTGCTCGTGTTCAAAAATCTTCAATATGATATGTGGGCTGTTGCTTCTTGGTGAGCCCTTTTATTTACTGTTTATTACTGTTACTACTGTAAGATTAGTACTACATTTTTATATTTCTGTTGGACATGCCATGTTTTTTGCTATAATAGTTCAACTGCACAAGACTCCTTTTTTTAAGTATTTTTTGGGGCCTTTTGTCTTTTTATTTGAGAGCACAGTAGACAGACAGAAAATGTGGAGGCGGGGGGGGCATGCAGGAAAGGGCTCCCCATACGGGATTCGAACCGGGGCCCCCTGTGGTGAGGACTGTAGCTTCTCTACATGGGGTGGTGAGGCGGCTGCTCTACCCACTGCGGCGCTCACCGCCCCACAACATTTCTTTTTTTTTTGTAGTGTACATCACAAGTTTTTCCTCATTTATCCACATTTTTTTCACTTTGATCTGTCTGTAATAAAGTGCATTATGTTACTTTGATACTTGTTTGTGTTTTTTACTCACCCACAGTCATTAGGACTTGATTATGTTTAAGTTGCATCCAGAATTACTTCTAGCCTAGTGTCTTTTAGAATAATGTTCAGCAAACTGATGCGATTTTCATCAAAACCTATTCCAGCATAAACTATTAAAGGATTATTATTTTTTTTGTAATTTGTAACTTTGCAATGTATTAATATATCATATACACATAGCTACATGTATATTGCTTCATCCTGTGGATAGTGTAGCTCAAGAAATTAAAAAAAAAACATAATTCCAATTATTTCTGGTCAAAAATGGATGATAGAAAATAATTGGGATTAAGGAAACTCTTTATTCCAGGTACTTATTCTCTAATCTTAAAAAAGAGTCATAAAAAGAGTAATAAAACTTTATTAAACGAACACATTTGCAAAGACTGAATTGCATCACTGTTGCAAATGTGGTTTTAGAGAACGCTGATGTAATTTAGCATTGAAACAAACCACCTCTACCCAAGCTAATTAACTGCACCCTCAATAGTAGATGAAAACAATCCCTTCAGGAAACCTCACACTTGAACACCATTTTGCAAATTAAAGTATGAAACCCTCTTATGCTATGGGCCCTTTAATGCTCATTTCAGAAGAAAGAGATCCATGTCTCCAAAGATTGTGCTAATTGGCTGGAACCAGTTGCTGGTGTAGCTATAATAAGAATATTACAATGCCATATACTGTTCTGTAATATAGTGCTTTCAAACTCCCCGGGACTTATTTATGAGTTATATACTGGACAATGTACTTTCAATGTACTTTGCAGGAGCTTGAGTCATATTCAACGGCTGGGTTTTCAAAAACTAATTGCTTTCCTGTATATAAGATTGTGTTTTTATTCATCAAGCAGTATGTAAAGTAAAAATTAATTCTTAGTGCTTTTTGAATCATATTCCATAGACAGTCCAATAATCAGATGACCATATATATATACTGAACAAAAATATGCATGCAGAACCTTGATCTTTGCTCTTATTTTTAATGAGTTGAACTAAATGATTTAAGATATTTTCAATGAACACAAAAGCCTTACTTCTCTCAAATCTTGTTCTATTTGTTTAAATCTATGTTAGTTATCTTTTCCAATTGATCCACACGCCTAACACGTTTGGCATATCAAGATGCTGATTAAACAGCATGATTAATGCACAAGTTTATTTAAAAAAAAGATATATTAGGCACTGAACTATGGATTTCACATGGGACTGGTGGAGGCAGAAAACCAGTCAGCAGCTGGTGGGTGTGGCACATAGAGTTGATCAGTCCTCTTCAACGGTTCTGCTGGATATTGACAGGTATTGGACAGTCATACATGCCGATCTAGAGCTTCCCAGACATTTTTTTCTGCTGCTGTTTTTTTTTTCACACCAACAGCAGTTGGTGCGCACCAGGAATCCATCCTCTGTTACTCTTCCTGAGGTTTCTTCCTTTTTTGTCCCCATTAAAGGAGTTTCTCCTTGTACGACGTGAGGGTCGAAGGATAGGGTGTGTTTTATTGCTGCTAAAGCCCACTGAGGGTGCTTTCACACTAACAGCAGTTAGTGTGACTCACCAAATGGTTCATTTGAACCAAAGGCGCTTCATTTGGTGCATTTTTGTTGGTGTGAAAGCATCAGTCACACTTGGCTTTGCACTAAATCAAGCAGACCGACACCTCCAAATAGTGGTGGTCTTGGTCCGCTTGACTCTGAACCCAAATGACAAACTTTGGTCCTTCTGGTTAGAACGCAAACTCGGGTCCGAACAAACTAGGACATGCGTCATGGGAAGGGTTACTTATTAATGAATTTCCTGTTTGTTTGAAGATAAACATTGATGAAACGCCAATCGAACCTATGTTAGTTCCTTTGCAGGTGTGAAAGTGGACCATGGTGGCCTCTATATCCTACATAGTAAAGGATGTATTGTAATAGTCAGTCATTTTCTACACCTGCTTATTCCTCATTAGGGTCGCAGGGGTCTGCTGGAGCCAATCCTAGCGCGTTACGGCGAGAGGCAGGGATACACCCCAGATGGTCGCCAGCCAATCATGGGGCATACACACCATTCACTCACACCTATGGGCAATTTAGAGTCGCCAATTAACCTCAGCATGTTTTTGGACTGTGGGAGGAAGACAGAGTACCTGGTGAAAACCCACGCAGACACGGGGAGAACATGCAAACTCCACACAGAAAGGTCCCAGACCCAGGACCAAGGAGGTCTTGAACCTGCAAACTTTGTATTGTAATAGGGTTAAATAAATCACTTTCTCTACGTTTTAACTTGTTTGTGGCTACTTGGGACTTGGGGAAGATGGGGCCATTTCATGCCATGTCCTTGACACCCCTAGACTGGGGCATAACTCCGCCAATACCATAACCACCACAACCATGGGACAACGTGGATTGCATGGCCATACATGCATACAATACAACGAAAACTGGGATTAATCCATGAAGAAAACACTTTTCCAAAAAGTGCTAGACACCATAGAAGGGGAGCATTTGCCCACTCAAATTGGTTCCGACAATGACGTGCAGTCAGAATACGACCCTGACGAGGACGACGAGGCTTATTTCTGAGTTTCGTACGGGCCAATGATGAGCTTCCCTGAGACGGTTTCTGACAGTTTGTGCCGGAATTCTTCAAGTTGCGCGAACCATGTGTTGCATCATCTGTCCAGGTTGGCTGGGTCCGGGTGGCTGTCACACAGATGAGCTTCACTGAGACGGTTTCTGACAGTTTGTGCAGAAATTCCTTCATTCATGGCAAACCGAGTGCTGCATCAGCTGTCCCGGGTAGCTGGTCTCAGATGATCTTGCGTGTGAAGATGCCGGATGTGAAGGTCCTGCGCTGGCGTGGTCTGCTCTTGTGAGACCCATCTGACGCCAAATGCTTGGGAACAACATTGGAGACAGCTTACTTTAGTGAAATTTAATTCATGGACGACAGCTCCGGCGGACATTGCTGCAGTCAGCAGGCCGACTGCGAGCTCCCTCAATTCTTGTTTTTGTGTTTAAACTACACATTTTAGAGCAGCCTTTTATTGTGACCAGCCTGAGGTACATCATGCAATAATCCTGCTGTTTAATCAGCATATTGATATGCCACACATGTCAGGTGGATGGATTACCAGGATTTAAATAAATTTGAGAGATATAAGCCTTTTGTGTGCATAGAACAAGTCTCAGCTCTTTTATTTCAACTTATGAAAAAATGGGGGCGAAGACATTTTTTAAATATTTTTATTTTTGTTCAGTGTACATGCTCTTCTATTGCAGCTGTAAACAGATTTAAAATGTTTTACTGTATACGGATTTATTCATTGTGGAAACAATAGTCCCACTGGAATATTTCACTTGATCGGAATATTTCATGAATATAATATAGATAGATAGAAACTACATTACTGGTAATCTTCAAGTCTTTGGATGGACTACATTGGCTCTTCTGCTTTATTAAAAAGTTAATAGCGGAATGAGAAAAGACTATTTGAAGTCACATCCTATGTGAAGAAAAGTCCCAGTCTTTTATCACTGAGGTTTGAAGCTACTAGTGTAATTATCATGGCTGATACGGGGGTTCTGAACGGGGGTTCAAAACAGGTTTGAGGATTAAACACATCTGAAGATTCACATCTGAAATTAGATCAGTTGTTTCATTCTGCAAATAATGTGACTTGTTCTGGAGCTGCTTCTCACATGTATGCTGCCTAAACTCTGTCTTTGAACTTAATGCTCACACGTCCTGTTGCTAGGCGCCTGTCAAACAGGAGTCTAGAGTCATGTTGTAGCCCTGTGAAGCCATGATTAGGCCACATGCCCACACTGACAATGCTAACATGGCCTGCTCTTTATTTCCAATTAACTTTTGGAACTGCATCGCCATTTGGATTTTACATTCGTAATATCATTAGAAAATTATACAGACCGTGTTTGCATTAGATGATTAGCTCCGAAAAACACAAGTACAACTAAGGAGAATGCCATTAGTTCTACTGGGGAGTTGGAATGACCATTTCCAATTTATCTTAAAGGGAACCTGATCGGGTCGACCGTTTTCATGGCATAGTTATGGTGTAAATACAGTCAACTTTATGGACGTAGAGGAGAAGTCATTAGGTTACACCAGAGGTTAAGATTATTTTCCAGTTTAATCGGGTTAATATATTCACATATTCATATATTTGTGCGCCATCTATCTAGAAAGGAAGGATCATCTGTGTCTGTGGCTCACATATCACTCTGTCAGATCGATCTCAACTTTCAGATATAGCTTGTGTGCATGTTTTCAAACAATTCAAACATCATTATTTTCATTAAAAGTTCAAATCCCATAGACTTATGTATCACAGTGCTATCCTGCTATCCTATCACGTTTGTTACAGTGTAAAGCTCTATATCACGGCACTCCTCATGTTGCTTCCCAGCACTTTCGGTACAATTTAAAGCTCCGTTGTCCCATTTCTTGTCAAGTATACAGGAAAAAGTACGAGGTAGGAGATTCATCACAAGTCCAGTTTTACTTGTCCTATTAAGATAATTTGAAAACCGATATTCAGAGATTCAGATCCGAACTTTCAACATAAATAGCCTAGCTCCCGAACAGTGATGGGAATAATGACTCTTTTTTTATCATTACAACACTGTAACTGTTACCAACATGCCCACCCAGTTAAAACCTTTTTCGAATGATAATTACTAACCCAGGCTACTGTAGGCGTAGCCAACGCCAAAACAAGAAACTTCGTAACAAAGGTTCATTAGTGCTGCGTCCAAGATGCATTCACAGACCCTCAGGAAATCCCAGTACATTTTTAAACTTAAAAAAGTAACATAATAGTTACTTTCCCTGGTAACTAGTTACTTTTATAGTTGAGTTACGTAGTTACTAACTCACTTGTCTTTTAGGAGAAATAACTAGTAACTAGAACTAATTATTTTTCCAAAGTGACATGCCAAACATTGTGCATGAATCCATATTTCACTGAACTAGTTTATACAAATTAGCATTAGCAATGCAAGGTGCCTTTTCACACTCAGTTTCCCCCTCTCCCCTCCCTACTGAAGAGCCCACTCGTCCAGTACAAACACTCTAGGCTAGGCTACATGGATTCAGGGGTGGCTACTATTAACTTCTGCTCCTGTTGTGACATCACAACCAGAGCCATTTCTAAATGGCTTATTTTCAGCCAGGTTTCAGCAACACAACGGGGGAAGCCAGACCGCGATGGGTATAGAAGGTGGCCATGTTGTGTGTTAGCGGGAACACCGGGTCATAGGACTCCTTTAACGGGAATTATCTGTAGTATAGAGCTATTTTCCTCTGGACAAAGTGGTGAACCGACTGTTCTATAGATCTGCTAGTGTGGCTGAAAACAGAAAGACGAGATATTGGACTTCATGAACCATGACTTTCTCCTGCTCTCCTGGGAACTTTCTCCCGCTTGACTTTGCAGGTAGAAGAGCGTCATAGACGTAGGTAGAATGCAATCACAGCAGAACTCCTGAGTCCTGGGATTTATTTGTCTTTCGTGAAATAGCTTGTGTAAAATTGAGTGGAGAGCTAATCTCACCCACTGAGACTGGTGTAACAAGGGCAAAATGAAAACAGAAGCGGTGCCAGAGTTTAATCAATGCGCTGTTGATATCCAGTTCCCCTTTTATCAACCAATATTTACAGTTCCTCAATTACTTTTTGCACACACTGACATTCGCTGTGGTGTTAGGTACATTTTCCTGCGATATGTGAGATTTGCATCAGCTACCCTGCTGAATAATGATGCGGCAAAGCCTCGATGCCCCAATAGTGGTCGGTACGAACAATTTACAGGATGGAGTGAGAGGAAATTTCTTCAAATAGGATTTCTTCCATTAACATTCACAGGTCAGTTTTCTTTAAAGGGAAATTCATTCCTCATAGCTGTACGTTAACTCTGGAACCCGTGGCCACGTATTAGTATTCTGCCTTTTTTCCCCACACTTATTGTCTATCCATTCATTCTCTACACCTGCTTCCTGTGTTCACGGTCAGCAGAGGAGGTGATAACATGCGCTCGCTGAGAGGCCAGTGATTAAGATGAGTTTTCTAATTAACCTTACCCGCACGTCTTCGGACTGTGACAGGGAACTCGCACGCAGAGAGAACACGGGAAGCATACAAAAATAACCCGAGTCATTGTAGGTTTGTATCTACCGGTTCACTTTGCAATTAAATATACAGCAATGTGCAAATTATTTATTTAAGCTATTTCCGCTCAGTGTCCTGCAACAGATGGAACGGATCCAACAGAGTCATTTCATTAAGGGTATTTCTATTTACTGATTATATGAAGATATTTGATGAATGCTAATGATTTAATGCATTTTCCGACAGAAAGTAGTATCAGTAAAATGTAGTTATAGTGTCAACAGTACAAATACTACCGTAAATTACAAAATAATAGCTGGGTCCCCTTAACACTGGGTGCAGGTGTATATTTTGATAAATACCCGCCGGTTCCAAATAAATGCTAAGTCTGGTTTGTTTTATTTAATGTCTATTCATTGTCTATTATAATCAGTTTGCATCACACATCATTATAGTCTCAATACGCATCAAACGTAGCCGAAATGGAAGGATTTTTCTTCCTTACATGCCTCAGTACTGACGGCATCACTGTGATGCTCGAATGACATTAAAGAACACCTTTTTTTGAGTAATGCTTAATTGCCGATCACCATGGCTCCAGGGCAGTGACGAAAATTAAAAGTCAGACATGAAATTCAAACTTTCCGTCATAAAATCTGCAGTGGAAAACTCAGGAGAAGCAGCCTTGAGACCTGAAGCTGCAGTACAGTAATTTTACTTTTGAAAAATGTAAGTTATACATTAATCAAACTGGTTTAATAAAAAGAGTTAAGAAAAAGTGTCAGGAAGGAATTAATCTCCTGTTCCAAATTGCTGACTGGTCTCAAATAATAGCCTGGTCTGTTAAGTGAAACAATTAAAGCCCTGGCTATTACTTAGTTATTTATGATAATTATATACACTGTTATTATAATATATATCATAATATTTGTTCTTTATTAATAACAAACATACAAGAGCATTGTGATGCTGTAGTTTATTCAATGTGGAGTTCATTTCAGATATTTGCTGCAAGTAAATACTCCTGCATCATATGGGGAAAACTGCAACCACAGCATTGACATATTATCACCTTAAAAGTTGATACGGTGAATGTGTCAGCAAAAAAAAAGTTGCCTACACACTATTGAATGCTCATTTTTTTTCTGTGTGCATGCAGGACACTGAGGAAAACAGACATTCATTTGCAATCATGTTTCTGTCCGTTTGTGTCAGTCCAGACTCGTGTCTTCATTAACTTCTGATAAATAAATCTGGTTATTTAGTAGCTGTTAGTTAACCGTTTGCTGTTTGCTGCTGAGCAGGTGGTTTTTACAGTGGCGTTTAGCAGAAAACTGCTGAAAATAAAGCTGAAACACTGAATTCAACACCATGGTGGCGATGGAATAACATCCTGTACTGCCATAGGTCACAGCCCCCTGTATTTAGCCTCTTCTTAAAACATCAGGTCAAGGATATATCTACTCCGTCCAATTCCAGTCAGACCAGTAGGGTTATCCTCACCATATCTTGTTATTAACACCTAGCACTGACTCATATCTACTCCACACAGTATATCTTTGTCTCTTCTAAATTACTTCCTCTCGCAGTGTTCACTTTGCTTCAAATTATTGTCTTGGAGCCATATGAATATTGTAGGAGCGCCGTAGCTCTCAGGGTTGCCATCAATTACCATCCGCTGCCGTAATAGAGTTTACATATAGGTTTACTGTCGCATTCGCTGCAGCAATTAAGCGTCTAAATTAAAACCTGTACTTGTCAAAGTACACAAGTCGCCAGCCAAAACACGTTGGGGTTGATGCATGTAAATTACTTCCATAAATACAAACGGGTTTGAACAACAAAAGCGCCGCTTTGAGCACAAAAACCAACCTTCCTACAAGGAGCATCACATTGGCTTTTTTTTTTTTTTTTAAATGTCTCCAATTCTAGGATTTTATGTTTTATCAGCCTGCGGACATTTCCATATCTCTGCTTATTTCTGGTGGGCGTCAATTCAAATGAAGCATCATCGTGTTTCTCTTGTCTTGATTCCGTACTTTAAGCGCCCACGTTCTGCTCGCATAGATCCTTAAAGGTAAATGACGCCGTGTGCTCCACGCCGCCATGTCAAAGTGTCAGTGATAACCGCGCTTGTAACGCATCTATTTGCGGAGCCAGCGCGGTTCTCTGCTATGATGATGGAAGTCGTGGGTAGATGGCTGTTCATTAGTGCTGGTGTGGCACACTCATAACATGGTTCCATTACGAACTGATTTGTCACTTTCCATCAGACTTCTGTCTTCCTCCTCCTTTATTATGGAGTGACGTCAGCTCTCCTCTTCCGTCTTTACCCTCTTTATAATATCTGTTTGCATTAATGCTTCTCCTGAACCGCGGGTCACCCAAAGTTGATACGAGACGGATTGTTCTGGGGAGCACGGGTTTACATGGGAGACGTTTCTGTCCTGGAGCTGAACATGAAAACAAGTTCAAAGTCTCATTACAGCATTCCTTTCAGGGCTAAACCAGTAATAGGAACAATAACTCTGCTGGCACATTTCACCAGCAGCACCGATGCTCCAAAGCAGGTCATGGATTCATACGTCTATTTCAAAGGGTTCACAAGGAAAAAAAAAAATATATATATACATGCTTTTATAGAAAGTTTCAAACGATACGAGAGTCAATAAATATTCACATTTTCAACACACAGCTGCTGCCTTCAAGAGAATCTGACGAATCTCAAAGCAATTATTTTAATACATTAAGGAACAATAGCATTAGCATAAGCAGTTTGACTAAAACATTCATGAGATCCTTCAAAAGCTTTTATGTACTTCATTAAGTTTCAAACGGCATGTTTGCACGTCGTACGAATAACTACAGAATACACTTATCGGATATTCCGCGCGTATGTGGGAATTGGCTTCTCGAATCAATTACCGCGAGTATTCACAGACGAGAGTTCCAAATGCTTTTAATGTAAACATGACTATGCGGTTTTGTCACAGCGTGTTATAAATGCAGTCGTATAAAAACACGCCGGCTAGGTTTATTCCTCTCTTGCACCTAATTGACTCTTAAATTTCCATCTCAGATTCATTCCCAGTGTTCAGGGGGGGAAAAAACACTCTCTTGCTTTTATACCAGAGCTAATATGGATTCATTCTTTGCTGTGAAAGCATGTTAATGTTGGCACCGGGCACCGTACAGCAGTAAATAGGAAAAGCTGGAAATGTGTTGATTATACAGTATATACAATGAATACCGAATACCCGAATATAAATTTGCTTTTGAGCAGTTGATGGGTTACATTTCCTATGCATGAAAAAGCGGTTGTATCGTTTGTCTGATTTCTGATTTCATTGTTCTTTCAAATATTAACCTCAGAGAGTTCGCCACTGCCGTGTGTTTCTGCAGTCTGGGAAAACCTCTAAAAACACAAGGAGAATGTAAATGTACAGAAAATGTGCAGCCTGCAAGAAAGGTTTAGGGTAACATCTGGTCACAGCAGGTTATATCCTTCCATCTGGGCCTAAGACCTCACCGTTTTTTAAGTCTCTGAGCTGCTATTAGATACAGAAGGATGAGTAAAATCTATGGAAAAAAAATATAATTGTCTCGGTAAGCTGCTGAGCCTCCCAAACCACTTCAGTGATTCTCCAAGCCTCTTGCCCTGTATGGAAAGCTTTTGTAATTGCATTTATACCATTTTTTCCCCTTGAACTACACTAAATTAACTTGGACTCCGTTTGCCACAGACATAGCGAAACGGGTTAAATGTCAATTCTGAGCTGTTGCTTTCTCGTTTAAGATGCTACGTTGGGTCATGTGTAAGCTGGAGTGCGAAAGCCAGCTGTTGGAGTCGTGGCCGGAGCAGGTGATGTGACAGAACATCTCTCTGAACCTGGTGGACATGAGGCTGTAGAGGATGGGGTTGACGGCGGAGCTCAGGTAGAAAAAGACTCCGGTGACGATGTGGACGTGCCCGAAGATCTTTTGGTGCAGCTCCGATTTGACGTCGATGTAGCTCCACATCAGGCGGTCCACGTGGAAGGGAGCCCAGCAAATGCCGAACACGACCACCAGCACGCCTGGATAGGGGCGGGGAGAGAGATGGATTGGCAGCAGGCAAACGGAAACACATATACACACATCTATGATGTTCTAAGACATATGCATCAAGCAAATCATGACGTCCATTAGCAGCATGTGACAGACATGGACGTATTATAAGACCTGGATGTGTTTTAATATGTAAATGTAGGTTTATGGGTATTAATTTTCCAAAAGGGATATTAAAGACAACTTTGAACTTTTGGTACTGTAACAAAGTACCATAGGCCGCATATATTTTTTAAGACATGGCCTTTTTATGCGTTTACAACCTTTCTAAAGGCCATAAAATCTCCTTTCCTGGCAGTCAGGCTGTGTCTCAGGAGATTTTTTTTTAATTTATTTTTTTTATTTTTCTCTGAAAAGTTTTTAATGTGGTCGGCAAAATGAATTAAACAACTCAAAGGTGAGTTTGTTTTTTTTTTCGCCCGGGGCATGATGGGAGGTCACAGAGCATCTGATCGGTCTTCAGAGAAGTGAACTCTGGAAGCCAGGATTTTTTTTTGTCACGACGTCCATTAAAATTAACGGCGGCCATTTTTCAGTCGGGTATCCAGTTCTTATAAATACATCGGTGGTGACAGAGGACAAGACAGAGCTGGACGTAATGGCTATAAATACTCATCTCCACACACATATACAATCGAATCAAACTCTGTTTACTGTTCCATAGAAAACATAATTGATTTATACCACCCACACAGCATTTTGGTGATTTGGACGTTGCGCTTGTTCAGCTTCTGCTTGTGGGACACGGTGAGACTCTCTGGTCCAAAGCCAACGCCGCTGTCCACCACGGTCAACGCCCTCTCCCTGTGCAGCTGCAGGCCGATAAGTAGGTACAGTATGCTGATTATCAGCATGGGCAGGAGGAAGAAGGCCAGCGTGGAAACCAGTATGACCACCTTGTACATCCAGGTGGGCTTGACCACATCTGAGGGTTGAAATGGATTTGTATCCCATTAATAATAATACGATTTGAGCACATGCATGATCCCCAGGTGCACCATGGGTATTATAGCTTTACATACCAATGCCCTTTCCAATGTGCAGGTGCGGCAATGATGAAACATACATTACTATTCAAAAGTTAATTAAGTTAAATGTCACACTTTTAATAATAACCATTATGAGTTGAAATGAAATGAAAATTAATAGAAAATGTAGTGAAGACATTGACAAAGGTTAGAAATAGTGATTTGTGACCCCACAAATGTGATGCTCCAGATCAGAGGTGGGCAACCCTGGTCCTGGAGAGCCACTGTGGGTGCAGGTTCTTCTTCCAACCAAGCAGTAACACACCTGATGCTACTAATGAAGCTCCATAGCAAGGGCCCTCATGGTTGATTAGTAGAATCAGGTGTGTTCCTGCTTGGTTGGAACAAAAAAACGCACCCACAGTGGCTCTCCAGGACCAGGGTTGCCCACCCCTGGTCCAGATACGCAACCTACACAAAGAAAGGTCAGTTTTATAGCTTCTCTAATCCCAAACTTTTGAACCATAGTATACAATCTATACCTACAGCAGATAGCAGATCGAGGGAACTGTCGTCCGAACTTCGGAGGCAATTCGTCGATCCCGTGCAGGCAGGTGTTGGGCACGGCGCACAGCATGGACAGCACCCACAGCAACAAGACGACCTTCCTGGCGTGGGCACGCGTGGCCATGTGTCTGACCATGAGGGGGTGCACCACCGCCACGTAGCGCTCCACGCTGAGCGCCGTGACGTTGAGGATGGACGCGAAGCACACCGTCTCGAACAGGAAGGTCTTGAAGTAGCAGCCGCCCTCCCCGAGCAGGAACGGGTAGTTCTGCCACATGTCGTAGAGCTCCAGCGGCATGCCGAGCAGCAGCACCAGCAGGTCGGACACCGCCAGGCTCAGCAGGTAGTAGTTGGTGGGCGTCTGCATCACCTTGTAGCGCAAAATGGCCGCGCAGGTCAGGGTGTTGCCCAGGACGCCCACGGCGAAAATGGACAGGTAGGTGACGCAGATGGGGAGAAACACCGGGGACCTCGGTGGCCCCCGTTGCATGAGCAGGTAGTCGTCCTCGCTCAGGCACATGTCCACTAGGTCCTGTGCGGTAGCGGTAGCCAAGATCCAGGAGATGTTCATCCCGCACAGCATTGCGGCCTCGGGGCAGCCTGTGTCATTGAAAACCGTGTCCCCGGTTGTGAAAAGAGCTGCAAGGGAGCAGTTCATCTTGGTGAAAGAAGGCCGGTTGGCTTCCAAACCTAATGGGAAGAAGTTAGGATTTTAAAGGGGCACAGTTGCTTAGTCTGTGAAAACAGTTGTTTAATATATTTTTCTTTTATGGGCCTAAAGTTTACACTCTTCCATTCCTTAAAAACTGGAGGCAAGTTTTTAAAGATGTGGTCCCTTTAATTTGGTTACCATTTAAGGAGGGGCTAACAATAAAAAGACATTAGACAATTGCATCATGGGCGATTTGGAACTCGGCCAGTGGTAGAGACTAAAAGTCAGGAGGTTTTAAACAGTTATTTTGTGAGTCACCCAAACTTTTTTTTTTTGAAAGAATGAATAATAGTCCTGGAGTAGTTTAAACAAAGAAAGGCACAGATACATTACACTCTTACCTTGTTTCCCACAAAATTGTCATTTGTTTTGGAAAATGAGACTCAGAATGAGATCTAGTGAATCGGGCAGGACATTTTTTTTTTTTTTTTTGTGCTTGCTGCTGCTACTTCTGTTTCTTCACGCACTAAATCATCATCTTGGGCTGCAGGAATTGACATGAAAATGAAAAACAATGGCTCGGCGCTTCTGACTATTAACTTCAAAATTGATTTTAAAACTCTCACCAATATATTTGGACGCTTAAATTTAACATTATACCAAGAAAAAAAATCCCCCAAAGGCACGCAGTACTTAAACAGTAAGATACTAATTTAAACTCACCAGTTCACACACATTATTGACTCCTGTTACAAACTTAGTGTAGCCCTCACCTGCAGAAACGAGCAGTGGAACTATGTTCCTTTGTGGAAGCAGCATGCAGACAATTAGCTGTTTAATCACATTGTTTATAGTATTATTCACCACAACAGCAATAAACTCCTTTCAAATGGAAATTCTCTTAGGCTGAGACATGTAATTATACTGAAAAAACACTGGCTCTACATTTTTTTTTTTTTAAACTCTGTATGGTATACGCTAGTTCTTCACATTACAAAAATGTACTGCAAGAGGAACAAGGCTGTTAGAGTGTTTTGTGTATTAGGAACACAGACCCATGACAGAATTTTGTTTAGTTTTACACAGCGAATAGGTTTATAAATTCAACATGCAGCAGAAGTTCACGTCAGTAACATAAAAGAAATCACCCGTAGTTAGTGGAGTCCTCCGGCACTGACTTCTCCTCTTCTTCTTACAGGACCAACAACCTTTGAAGGAATCGAAGAAGACTTGTGATCATCCTATTCCGCTTTATTCTGGACTTTGTCTTACTGTTTATTGCTTCACTGTGTCACAGCTGGTTTGACTTCCCGTATTTGAGTGCCTGTGTTCACCCCACCTCTCTCTCTCTCTCTTTTCTCTCTCTCTCTCTCTCTCTCTCTCCATCACCAGATCATCTTATTTGCAGCTCTCACCATTAACCGCCTTCTTCATCTTTCCCGACTCCTATTCATTCAACTCCCCCTCACATTTCTTTCTCTCTCTCCCTCTCATTCAGATAAACACTTGGTTACAGGCAAATGAACATATGGACTCAGGAGGCTCTTTACCTTGACATCTTTCATTCCTTTTCATCTGAAAAATCACATAATTCATAAATGTGAGATTGAAGGTTGGTATTAATTTGACCCAAGAAATGTGTGTTTTGAGTTTATATTATTTATTTATTATATGTATGTCATTATATATATTATTATTATATAATAATATAATTATAATATACAATATTTATTAACAAATATATGACTTATTGAAGCCATTAAATTGCATGTTTTTTTATTTGTAGATAAATGCATTTTCCTTTGCAAATATACGTGTGTGTGTGTGTGTGTAAAGAGGTTGTTAAGACATTAAATTACACTTTTGACATTTTACAATTTCCTTTTCTCGTTGCTGCAGCAAAATGGCGACAATCCTTCTGGTTACAGTAGTTTTGTTGTCACTTATTTGTTGAGGCATAAAACCTGTTTGGCATTACACTGATCAGCCACATCACAGAAACCACCCACCTGATGTTGAAGGTCCTCCGCAACGCCGCTGACCCATCCAGGCACAGACTCCTCCAGACCTCACATGTCTGTAAAAAGAAATTCATTAAAGTCCTGTAAATTATTAGAGGGAGCCTCCATGGATCAGACTATGCTATCTGGAGAATTTGGAGGCCGAGGCGACACTTTGAATTCTTTGTTATGCTCCTCAAACCATTTTTTTTTGCAGAAGGGCTGTATCTGGCCTTCGGTAGGTAGGTGGTACTTGTCAAAGTAGCATCCATCTGGATGTCAGGACTCGAGGTTTCCCAGCAGAACATCGCCCTGACTCCGCTACCTAACCCATAATGCATCCTGGTGCCATGTCTCTTTAAATTATACACACGCTGTCCCCTTCTTCCATTGTTCCATTGGTTTGATGCTCCCGTGTCCATTATAGGCCCTATTCTGACTCCTGCATTAGTTGGCGTTTATTTTTTTAGCATGACGTCCTACAGTAACTCTGGAGGTCACCGGTTGGTATCCGTCACAGTCCGGCCTTGTCAAAGTGGCTCAGATCCTCGTGCTTGCCCATTTTTCCCCCGCTTTCAACACATCACCATCAAGAAGTGGCTGCTCATTCGCTGCCACACACCCCTAGAGATGTCATGCCATTCTGTCAAGATAATTAATGTCATTCACTTCACCTGTCAGCGGTTTGAGTGTAGTGGGTGTTTGGTATAGACCACAGCTTAAAAGCTTTAGGTTTGTCATGTGTCACATTTTTTTTTTTTTTCTATTTCCATTCCGCTGTTTTTGTAACTGGTGCAATGACATGATCGGTGAGCTGGTCTCCCATTTTATTGTAGATGTACATTGAAAATACTACACTTTTTTTTTTTTTTTTTTGGAACGCTATCAAACCGTGAAGAATAATTAATATCATAATGGGATACACAGGTCTCCGTAAGCACTTTTTTCAATTGCAGCTGCTGGCACCGGAGTAAAATAGATAAAACGCTTCAGTAAACAGCAGTCACTTAATAAGTATGAAAAAAAAAACTATAGTTATTGAAGCTGATAGTTCTAATTATAGTAAATCAGTCTTAATTACACTATGCGGCCTAACGGGGATGAAAACCGATACTCATACGTTAAACTCTACACAAGTATTTGGTTTGATTTTGATGAAAGTAATGAAAGTATACTCCTATTGCATCTTATTTCATCACACCTGCAGTCAACTGTCATTACCAAGGATTGACCACATGTGAAAAATGTGCGAGCAGATGCTTTGATTTCAAATGACGTCTTGTTCGGTATCTTGTCTTCCTGCGTGAAAACCTACAGCATCTGACTCATCAGGTGTGGTATCGCGTTTGAACATCGCAAAGTAAAAATACTTTCATCCGTGAGGCTCAGAGGAGTACGTCGCCCACCCCACACCACACACACACACACACACACCCCAACGCCGCAAAACTAAAAGGATGATAAGAAGAACACTTTTGGGGGGGAATATTCCTGCGTGTATTCAAGGCAGAGCCAAGGAAATATTTGACATGCTGGAGATTGTTTGCCTAATAGATAAGCCCAGTGTAGACACATCCTATGCGGTGCATTTACAGGCAGCCAAGGACAGGAACAGAGGATTCTGTGTGTAATAAATCATCAACAGTACTCCTGTCAGAGGGCACAAAATGCATGGTTTTGGATGGTTGAACAGACCCGTACGACCAAAGCCCCCCCCCCCCCCCCCCCCCTTTGCCCCGCCCGCTCTCCCCATTTCTCTGCTTCTCTATGCGGCGCCGCCTAATTCAATCACAACTTTTAATCCCCAGTGCAGGGGCTCAAATACTTCCTGTAGCCTGTGCCTTCATTTATCCAAACATGAATTGGGCTTCTGTGTCAGACTCGCTGAGACAAAAAAAAGTTGGGAGTGTGACTCCTGTAACTCCTTTTTCCCTAAAAGATCCAAAACTCCCCAATCTGTGTCCACACAAACCAAACCACCACAGGATGAAGAGTTCAGATTCACACAGATCAATTCCATTAGTACAAACTTTGTACTCGAGATTCAGGAGGGGGGGCATGCAAGGTGGTTTAGAAGATAACAAGAAGAAGAAGAAACACAAGCAATTTATTCGCTTTCTTCTATCAAAACTTGCTGCTGCAATGAATCAGCGACTGAATTCAGTCACTACTCTCCTCTGGGATAGGAAAAAAACACATTTCAGTATGGTTGAAGAATAACAAATGAGGTGGAAGAAACTGATTTGAGATTATAGGATTATTTTTTTTCCGACCTGTGGTGTAACAAGAGCAGCGTGAATTATCCCAAATAACAATGTCCTATGACTGCTTTGGCTGCCTTTTTTTTTTAAATATAGTGCCGTCATGACGACAGCTCAGTGTGATATTTCCTCCATGCCAGCACTGTTTAGAATAACAGCATAGAAAACCCTTTTTTTGTCATTGTATTGAGAATACAAGAAAATGCAATAGCACGGTCGGTGCATAATTCTTAAAACTTAACACACACACAGTCACACACATTGCACATATAGCAGAGGATAAAAGAGCAACTAATATAAAGTGACATGGTCATCAGTCGCACAGTCTATTATTATTATTTTAATTACAAAACACAAGTGTCTCCTAAAGCTAGAAAATAATGTAACTGGAAGTGATTAATACAAAGCTTTGAATCACAAAAAGGCTGCACTGTGAGAGGAGCATCAAAGGAAAAGTGTTTATTGTACAGTGATATTCTTTAAGATAAGGCTCTAAACACCTGGCGGATATTTTGAATATGGTTATTTCTGGTGATAATGTTGATAATGTTTATAAGAGCTGTGAATATTCCTGTTTCACGATTCGGTTAAAGTTTAAAGGGGCAATTTTTAGTGTTAAGAGATTGAATCCGACTTATACTGTGTTTTGTTTGCATGACGTGAGGGTCTAAAGACAGCGGATGCTGTGTTGTCCAAACTGTAAAGCCCATTGGTGTGATTTGTGATTTTGGGCTATACAAAAAAATATGAATCAAATTGAATTAAGCTCATTTACCGGTCATTGAAATTACAAAGAGTATTTTAAAGTAACGGTATATTAACATACTGAATGTTGCTCAGTTAATGAATTATCCATTAAAATCGTAGCTTAGCTATTTTACTCTATTTGCCGTATGGTCGTGATGGAACAGCATACATGCTGAAGTGATGCGCCTAAACAAAAAATGTTCATTTGGTTTGTGTCTTGAAACTGAGAAAGCAGGAGAACCCGTATTAATGCACATTTAAAGAAAACAATGGCCTATCAAACAGAGACACTAATGCATCAGGGAGGGTTCTGGAATGAATATTTGATGTCAGTCAGTCATTTTCTATACCTGCTTATTCCTCATTAGGGTCACATGGTCTGCTGGAGCCAATCCCAGCACATTACGGCGAGAGGCAGGGATACACCCCAGATGGTCGCCAGCCAATCGTGGGGCACACACACCATTCACTCACACACTCACACCTACGGGCAATTTAGAGTCTCCAATTAACCTCAGCATGTTTTTGGACTGTGGGAGGAAGCCGGAGTACCTGGTGAAAACCCACACAGACACGGGGAGAACATGCAAACTCCACACAGAAAGGTCCCAGACCCAGGACCAAGGAGGTCTTGAACCTGCGACCAGCTGTGGTTGGATGCATCGTCAACAGCGATGAGTCTGACCACAGGGCAGAGAGAATGTGAAGAAGACCAAGGAGATGATGGCGGACCTCCCCTGCACGTCGGAGGGGACAGCAGTAAAAGTGATCTCCAGCTTCAGGTACTTGGGTGACCACATAGCGGAGGACCTCACCTGGAGCAGGAGCATTTCCTGTCTGAAGGCCGCACAGAACCGTAGGATGCAGCCTATCCACCATCACAGACATCTACACTTCCAGATGCAGGAAAAAGGGCCTCCTGCATCATGAAGGACCACCCACCCTGCACACAAACTGTTTGTCCCGCTCCCTTCAGGCAGGAGGATGCGGAGCATTAAGAGCTGGACCACCAGACCGAGGAACCGCTTCTTACCAGAAGCTGTTAAACTCTGGAGGCCCCCTGTAGACACACATACATATCACATAGCAGCACGCTTTGCACACTCCTTTTTTTTCTCCTTCAAATTATGCCATCTTTAAGCCTTTGGTGCTGTTGTCATTCGTTGCTAGATGTTTGATGTCCATACTGTGTATATATGGTATATTTAGAGTTTATTTCACATTTTTTATATTTATACTTTCTTATGACTTTTTTTATTTTTATCATTTTATTCCTATTCTTATTGGGCCGAACATGTGATGCAATGACAGTAAAAAAAAATTGTGTTTTTTTTATATATGTTTTCTATCATTTTGTTAATGGGAACATGCTCATTTATTAAGTTTAATTTACAGTATGTAAAGCACACTAGAGTATAATCTAGTCTACTTCACACTGCTCTTCTTTTTCCCATACTCAGCGGGTTCACAGTTTAAGCCTCATGTCAACAGGGTGATTCATTAAACTAGAGCAGGGGTGTTAAACATACGGCCCGGGGGCCAGAACCGGCCCGCTAAGGAGTCCAATTTGACCCACTGCATGACTGCACAATAAAATATTTGAAGTTTTAATTTGAAAATGGTTCATAAGGTAGGAGATAACATTCACCACCAACATTCAACATTCATCCACCTGCTTCTTAGAAAAAGTGAATATAGTTCATTGACTAAATGTTTTGCTAAATTATTGTTGAAACTGCACTTTTTTTCTCATGTCATCTCTCCTGATTTGCAAATTAAAGGCAAATTAATAGTGCAAACATTTAGCATTTTTAGGGAGAAATGTGTCTGTGTTATGATTTATCCATATTTTCTTTTTTACATGGGATCATATTGAGATGTTTGTGGCTGAGTTTGACAGCCCTGATCTGGAGTATAGTATTTTCATGCTTTCGTGGCCATTGGATTTCAGTATAGGTGTAAGTAATTGTGAGTCATTTCACAGCGAGAGCCTAATTACGCATTAACCAAAACAAATCACTGCCGGTGTTTAAACCACTACCTTGGAAACACGTATCAACCCACTGGCTTCATTATTTTGTTAAAAGAAAGGAGGGAAACATCTGTTGTTAATCTGAGCTGCAGACAGCCTTTAATGAAGGGTCCTCATCATTTCCGTCGCATGGCAGAAGGCCGCTTAAACCGTGACATTTCTACGGCGGCGGACGCAGACCTGACATTTTTTAAAAGCGCTCTTTGGATGTTTTTGTATTTTCATCTCTTCCATACTAACGCACAATTTGCACGGGCGACTGTTTAACGAGTCAATTATGAAAGCCGGTCTCTGTCTGTACGTGCCCCTCCTGTGAGCGTGTCTGGTCCGAGCAGCACGCCTCCATCGCAGCGTCCATTATGAACAGAAACGCATACGAGGAGGCTGCTGGAGTGTGTCTCGCATCACACTGCGTCTATAGTGGCTCCTCAGAGATGCAGCTGCTGGGTGCACAGCGGAGGAAAATCCCCTGATAAACACATAGATGGTAAAATGTCATTCCGACTGTTTCCGTGCTGCATTAACAGAATCATTTCACATTGATTTGAAATGAATGTGAATATGAATTCGGTCATAATATGAAAATGCTACTGTCAACAACCCCTTAAAAATGTGCAACGTGCACAAGGAGATAGATACACTCGTTAACCTATTGCCTATGACTGTCATTTTATACTTAACCCCTTTAAGCCCAGAATTTTTGTTAAATATTTCATGCATATGCTGCAATTATATCAGTTGAGTCACTAACAATCATGTTATGTATCTATTTTTTCCGTTGTGTATTATTTTCTTTGCAGAAAATAGCATTTTTATGGCTATTATAGTTGCCACTTGCAAAAATATGCCCATAAACAAAAAACTATTTATCCCACGTACCAAATTTTTCTTTGGGGGATTATTCTAGAGTTGAATGATTAAACAGATACGTACATGTCAGGGTTTGAAATCATAATAACCTAAATCAAATGACCTCTTTTTAGGAGGGTTTATCTTCGCCATGTTCTCAGGAGGAAGGGGCAGGAAGTTGATGACATCGTATGAGAGGAAGAATTTATAAATATCGACATTTATCAAAAGTCTTGTCAAGTATTAGCATGTAGATAACCTGATTTGGTTCAGGCTATCTTTCATTGTTTTTTCAGCCTGATCAGAAAATATTAAAGCCGGCAGTGGTGGAGAACCCATAAACAGAACCCTTGGCGGAAAGTAATCATATATTAATCATATTTATTTTCAATTAAATAACAATATAAATTCTTAAAATTATATATGTTTAAACATTATGATGAAGAAAAAATGTTCCTCATTTTCTATACCTGCTTATTCCTCATTAGGGTCACATGGTCTGCTGGAGCCAATCCCAGCGCGTTACAGGCGAGAGGCAGGGATACACCCCAGATGGTCGCCAGCCAATCATGGGGCACACACACCATTCACTCACACACTCACACCTACGGGCAATTTAGAGTCTCCAATTAACCTCAGCATGTTTTTGGACTGTGGGAGGAAGCCGGAGTACCTGGTGAAAACCCACACAGACACGGGGAGAACATGCAAACTCCACACAGAAAGGTCCCAGACCCAGGACCAAGGAGGTCTTGAACCTGTGACCTTCTTGCTGTGAGGCAACAGCGCTAACCCCTGCTCCACCGTGTCGCCCCTGAAATCTAGTTAACCTACTCAATATGAGTTATACAAAATTTTGGTTTAAACTGGAAGGCATGTCAATAATCATTGCAATACTTATTATTATTATGCACAACCGTGCCCATTGCAACAGTATAACAGTATTTTACAACTGCAGAGTATTTTACTCTTGTATTTATTTTCAAGCAGGGTGTCTCGGCTTGATCCTTTTATGGGAAAAAGAAAGGTGAATTGCATTACAATGCTATTTGTAATGTAAATGACAAATCTATCTTCATCAAATTGAACATTAATATGTTGATCTGGTCTGTATTTATACCTTAATAGGGCAACATATCCTAGGAGATACAACTCATAAAAGCCAAAATATAGAATATATATCATTTACAATGCGCAAATATTTTTCTTAGGGCCTAAAGAGATGAGTGACAACATACATTTTTGTTTTTTGCCATTTATTTTTCACTCCTGCCTGTTTTAGGGTCAATATTGAAATGAATTACAAAGTAAAACATCCTCTGGTTTAAGCTTCTCCAATGTCAGGGAACAGTTTGCAAATAAAATATTTGGGGGTTTTGGGTTAGGGTCACAGCTTTACTCCTCCTAAGGTGAAGGTGTCTTCTGACATCACTTATCTAATCTAATTTGATCGGGTTAGGGTAATTAAATACATTTCAGGTTTTCTAAAGATCCATGTCGTTAAGTCCACTTGCTCTGGAGGAGAAATTGGTTCCCAATTCATTGTTAACTCGTTCTATTTTCCAGTTGTTGATCTATGCACAAATGAGGACAATTTTAAAAATTTAAAAAACACTTGGATTTTCAAGGACTTTTAGTATGTTAAATGTGAAGGTTTAATAAGATAAAAACTGAATTTTAAAAAAATCTATTCTGTCACAATTAGTTCTGGGTCAGATCTTCACTTCACTCGGGCTTATTTTTTTAAAAAAATAAGTAGTTGCATTGGGGTTAAAATAACTCAATACCGCAGCTTTTCTAGGTTTTCCAAATGTCATTTAATCAAATGTAGAAAATATGGATAGTGATATGATTTTGCAGGGGTCGTGACCCTCAGAAAAATGTATCCATCATGTGTAAAAAAATGATTTTTTGGGCCCAATAGCATCAGATGTAATCTTGCGGTTTAGTCTAGTAATGGATTGGAAGCCAGGCGTTTTTTCATTGGGGGCGTAGTCCATATAAATCTTTTCACGCAAGTCTATTTCAAAACCGTTTTTCAAAACTAGAAGACATCAGCTTTTCAAATTGGTCATATCCCCTCCACTTTTGCTGTAGCTGCCCTCAAATTCTGCCGCCGTACGACCCTGATGATTAGAATACATCCGTTATTTTTTAAACTGTTGAAAGCTCTTCCAGAGTCACATTACGCACGGTTCCACAGGTTGAGTAGCGCTCTTTGTGAGTTAAATCATTCCGCAAACTACAAACACTCAATTTAATCATTCGCCGTGTTTGTTACAGAACAATGAAAAACAATCTTTTGTTGTTTTCAGCGGTCTTCAATCAGTGCCAGCTGAGAGGCAGCAGCAGCATCTGCAAAACAAATCAAATATCATTATGCATATAAATGCAGAATTACTTCACCTTTTATAAAAAAGAGAATTGCACGAGCGGGGTGTGCAGCCGCTACTGTTACTACTACCGCTAGTGGTTTATTTCGACTGGTAATAGGGAACTTCTCCTCTTGAAGGACCACTTACATTTGGTTCCATTATAAAATGTCAATGACCCTTGTATTTATGTAAGCCGTCACAATCCAATTTTAACCTGCTATCACTGCTTATGTTATTCTAACTGAAAACAACACTACTGTCCTGGTTCCTGACACCAAAATAAAAAAAAAAAAATTCATTCAAGGATTCAGCTGAGCAGCTAGAACAGGGATGTCAAATTCAATTTATTTATGGGCCACATACATTACAATTTGATCTCAAGTGGGTAATAATTTATGTATAAATAATAACACGGACAAATTTCTCCCTACTTTTCATTTAATAAATACATTATAAATGTTTGCACTAGTAATTGACCTTTATTTTGCAAACCAGGAGAGTTGAAATAAGAAAAAAAGTGCAACTATATGTCTCCTTTATTCCATAATCAGTCTACTGTTGCATGAGTGGGAATTAAAACATTTAGTCAATGAACAACTTAACTTTTTTTTAAAAAAGCGGGTGAAATTATCTCCATTTTCAAATAAAACCTGCAAATATTTGAACTTTTGAGCCCTGAAAGATGCTCACTGTCTTCCCATTTCTGTAAAGAAACAGGAACTGCACCATTTTTTTTTTTTTGTCACTCTTCATTCAGTCATGCAGCGGGCCGGATTGGACCCTTTAGCAGGCCGGTCCTGGCCCCCGGGCCGCATGTTTGACACCCCTGAGGTAGAATATGTATATTATATATTTGCGTCACGCTGCTGCTAGTTCTGAAATTGTACGACGCTGCCGGAGTTAAATAGATTCATGACAGCCCGACGGTGTGGTTCAATAAGCGGAAAGATTTGAATGAAGACAGAACACCATCGGGTGTATTCAAAAGCGGAAAAGACCACACGACAGTGAACAGGCAGATGTCGGGATGACCCGACGTAACCTCTGGATCCTGCAACGTCTACGCCGTAGGTAATTTACTCAGCGCAGCACACTGGTGCTACAATTCACTTATCTGTCCGCTTCAATGGCTCAAAACTGTGTAATCCATAATTATGTTTATCCCCACTTTTGTAGAGGTTGTAAGACTTTCTCTTATTGCTGCTGACTTCTTGGAAAGAGCAGCAGCGACGCTGTCACGCTATTGCTTCACCATACTTGGGTGTAAGCTTTTTTTAGATTCAGCCACAGTTTACAAAAGAGAGTGTAGAGAACGTAGGCCTTGGTGCCAGCTATTCACTAACCTCAAAACACTCTCGAGAGAATTCTTCAGAAAGGCTTGTCAGGGATCAGTCATCAACTCGGATGACGGGCGTAATTCGTCTTGATAGTGTGGTTCTGCTCTTACAGACGCTCACAGCTGCATGGGCGGTTCCAGCGGTGGTGAATCTGATTGGCCTGATTGAAAGGATTTACATAGATTTATCATATACTGAGAGATACATGAACAACTAGAAAATAACTGAGACCAAGTATATTCACCCAGCATTGTGATCCTATTCTTATTGTACAATCGTGGAATTAAAAGTATCAATTTTCATCACCGTCTGTAAAACGTGGTTATAGATTACTCAAAAATGAAAATTGGTTACCCTAAGCATGGAAAGTATTTTAGGCATAGTGGGCAAAGAAAACAAGCTATGCAGGTGCAAGATATCACCACCAGGTCCATTTAACTGCAATGTTACCAAACAACAAAAAGTTCAAAGTGATCCAGAAACCAGGATTTCTTGCAGATCATTACCAAAATGCAGTCATCTCTTCGTGTTACCGTTCTCAACATTTGTTGAAAATTTTGTGAAAATCTGGCCAGAACTTTTTGAGATATTTTGCTAAAAGTCAGACAAACAAACAGACAGGTAGAGGCGGTAATTAATACACTGGATCAAACCTGGGGAAATGCATGCTTTTAATTTGTAGATCCACCGATGTTAGGAGGGGGGCCATCATTTTATTTTAATGTGTTATTTTCTTAAAGGTAGAGCAGAGGGCGCATGTTGTCATGGTGACAAAAGTTCTTTTGTTGCTATGGTATTTCTTGTTTTACGGAGAAACGGGAAAAGACACAGAAACATACACTTTGTGAAGATGGGAATAAAAGGAGCCAATCAATCTATTTGTCTTTTAAATTAAACACAGCGATATAAAATACCGATTAACATTAGGTAATTAAAGGAAATATGGATAGCAGAGACAAAAATGGTAAATTAATTATATTCTGATGTGTGTGTGTACCCCACTTGGGCCACTCCGGTCAGAAAAGTCTGCATACGCCTCTGCTCAGCTGTGGCCAAATGACATAAAACATCGTTGAATACGCAGCTGCGGGATAAACAGCATTCAAGCAGCATCGTAAATCATCTCCCTGTGGGAACTAATGGAGGTGAAGACCCTGGGGCAGCAACAAAGTCAGCTTTCTCACGTCCACAATGTGAGCATGGAGGCCTTAATAAGGCGCAAAATCAGTGCCGAGACATATGATGGCTGCATCAGACTTGCTGTCACCTGACGCATAATAGCATAAGCCACAGCCCTGACATTGTGTGTGTGTGTGTTTTTCTTTCTTTTTTTGTGTGTTAACCTGAGTTTTGTCAGGATAACTCAGGAATTCTGCAAAATGCATGAACAGCTGAGTGGTTCATGTGACTATTTCGCTTATATGCTTTTGTCTCTCTGCCACGTGAGGTTCAGAATGTTCCCCCCACGAAATGAGCTTGTGATTCTTCCTGCAGCATCACAGAGCAGGGTTCAGTAGCCTCTGTGTACTACAGCCATTACAGTAACATGACCGCTGTGTTTACAAGCCCACAGCTCGTCTCCTGGGACAAAGCCCTGAAGGCAGGCCTACGAGCCTTGTAGCAGACTTCGTATAAAGCGGAAAAAAAACAAAAAAACAAAAAAAAAATTCTGTTCTTTTAACTCTTGTCGACCCATCTGTCTCCCATCTGGTCTTTTTCATTGCGAGGCTGAACATAAAAAACACCATATTCTCATCATGCGCAGTTTTCAAAAATCTGTTTACTTCACTTAATGACTCAAACATTAATGAAGCCGTGCCAAAATGTCATAAATAATGCTAATATTTATTTTTTTACTATACTTGTATAGCAGAAGGAGAACAAAATGGTAAAACAGTTAGACTTAAAACCATCCATAAGATCACAGCAATAAAAGCAGCTCTTTTCGGCTGCACATAGGCACAGTTTGAATCTTCACTTAAGTTTTTTTTCTCTCTATGAGTTTCCTTCGTCTTTATCATTATGTATTTTTTTGTCATTTGGAATGATGAACGATGCAACTGTTAAATTTATGTGTAAATGTTTCTCGATACATTTACATTCTGACAAAAAAATTAAATAAAAATGACACAAGTACACCTATTAGACTAGTGGTTCTCAAAGTGGGGTCCAGGGACCCCCGAGGGGTCCGTGAAGTGATTCAATGGGGTTCCCTGACAAAAAAAGGGGAGTAATGTATTTTAATTATAAGTGAATCAATAAGTAGCACAATGGCATTATTGTAATGAGTTTTATTGACTTTTTTTTATATCTCTGGTTCTCAAAGTGGGGTCCAGGGACCCCTAGGGATCCTTGAGGTGATTCCAAAAAGGGGAATCATTTTTTTTTATCATAAGTCCATCCATAAGTAACACAATATCATGGGTTTCATAGACTTTCTTTAATATCTAAAAGCAAAATAAATAAATAGGAAAATAAATAGGAAAAATTTGGGGTCTGTGGTCTAATTTGTGTCAGTTTAAGGGTCCTTGGCATGAAAAAGAGGGAGAACCACTCTATTACACAACCTCCATTCACCCAAATCCAGCTCACTGTGACTAGTGTGGAGTTCAGTTATTGCACTTAACCTTTCTGACAGTAGGAGGTGCTCATGGTCCGTGAGTGATGAAACATTCAAACCCAAGGTATGAGGCCTGCTGAGGCAGCCAGCAGGTACCATTGTGATGTGATATTCCCTGTGTCATGCCGGATAAAATTACAATAGTCCCCCAACCCAAAATCCAGTTTGTGCAGTCGCCAGACTTCTCCCCAGACTTCATTCCGTGTCACAAGCCCTTGCAGGGATGAGAAGGAGAGGAGGGCTCCGAGGTGGCAGACAGTCACAAGTGCTCATCATCACCGCCGCTACCTCTAAGCGCGGCCGCCGAGCCGGTGCCGCCGTGCGCCAAAGTTATAGAGACGGTTTCCTCCCGGAGGGGTTTTCATTCCAGCTAATCCACTCAAACATGAAATAAACCATTCTCAAGGCACAAGGCATTGCCCCCGAACCTCATTATGAAAAGGTTTCGACCCGCAGATTGACTCTGCCGCTTTTTTTTTTTTTCGCTTTTTTTTCCTACAAGATGAGGTTCACGGGGTCAGGCGGGTCTCCGGGGGGGGGAAAGTGATGTTTGATACGCAGCTTCTCCTGTTGGTGGAGGAAAGGGGGAAAAAAATGCAATGAAGTCACTTTCAAATCGATAAATATGACTGAAGATAAATCATCATATAATACCTAAATAGAGTCAAATTTATGCAGATACCTATTTCAGAATGTCTTTGATTTTTCTTGCTTCTTTGTTTTTTTCTCACCTTTGTGCTGGCATCCTTAATCAGCCTCTTTTAGCGAGCTACCAAATTTAGCCACTTAGCCACATCTACAATGAAGTCATTCTAAATAAAGCATTGAGATGCCACTGCAGCAAATAAACACAGTCAACTAAACAACAGCAACTAACCCCTCCTTTCATTTAGCTCATCAAAGCTCCTCATACTCTACAGCTGAGACTGTGGCAGGTTTCTCACGTTATTGCTGAAAAAGATGTTGCACAACTCTGTATCCGCTATGACACGGGCTCTTGCTGGAACTCATCAAAGGGGTTTTCTGTTCCCCAGCACTGCTGTACAGCTCTCTATATAATAGCCCTACACTTGAGGAAACGTATCAAAGGGCTGGAGTCATGAATTCACCAAAGGTCATAGCTTAATGTTTCCTTGAGTGGAAAAATAGCTTTAAAACATGCTTCACATCTGTTTTCTTAGTGCTATAAGCAAAACCTCTCATCCTGTTTGGTTTGTTTTTGCATCCAAGTAACATACAAATATTATTTTTCCTGCATTTATCTATAGTTGAATTTGAACATCTTTTTTTTTTCCTCTTCTTAGCTGTGACTGACATTTCCTTGCTGAAATGTTCTAATACCAACCCATTTTTGCAATAGAACAGTGGCCTGTATGTAGGATGAAAACAACAAGGGCACATAGCATGCGACGGGGGTGTCTCAAGACAATTCAAACATCCCTCAAGGGCAATAAATGGATATGCATGCAAATAGCACAATACATTCTTTTTAAAACAATGATTTAATTAATTAATGTCATATGCCACTGGAGCAGAAAGGGGGATATGGTGATGTGAACAAAGCAAAAGTTGCAAAGGGAACAACATTGTCTTGATGCGCATTTTTATTCGCCCCACACATACAAACACACACACACACACACACATTGGACTCTGCAGGAAATCGGCCTGCTGCGTTTACATTTTTGTGCATCAGTCGAACCAGAAGAAGAACTCAAATCATTTTACAATCTGTGCAGGGTGAGGAAATAGTCTCTTAACGTGTGCACATTTAGCTGTAATGACTGCCAAACCAAGCCGGGACACATCATAGTGCCAGACAGTTGTGTTTTTTTTTCCCTTTTTTTGCTGCAAATGAGAAGTGTAAGAAGCAAAACCATCTGACACCAATTACTCCACCTGCGGTGGGAGCGGAGAAGCTGTCGGATGCGGCAGTCGCGGTTTAACTGGACACTTGTCTGGGAAAATCACCTCTGATGAAGGGGGTCAAACACCTTCCGACTCCTATTTTTTTTTTCCCTGAAAGCAGATCATTAGCGAGTGTTAATAATAAATGCAGAGAAAGCTCTGGATGTCACGTCCCTTCAGCATGAGGGACTCAGATATGCAGTTTGACCGGAAAATTAATTACTTGACAGGCCTGCCTGCATGAACATATTTGCATTTAGCTGTGTGCAGTGTGAAGAAGATGCACATGATCACTTTGCTTACTTTACTTTGACCAGTTGTAGCTGCAAATGGCGGAACCGTTCCTCCTTTTTGTGAGCATGTACGGGCCGATCCTCCATTAACCTGTTGAATTCCAAAACAGCTGTGAGTTTTAAGTATTTTATCTGTAGTAAAAGACAATGTCACTGTTACAGTATCAATATCATCAGTAGTCGCATCATCAATACAATAAGAAAATAGTTTAATATAATCATCAGTAGTAGGGCTGCAACCACTATTTTGATATTTAATTTAAATTTGAGCTTGTTTGTGCGATTTCTTAATTGGGTCCTTTATAATCTCCTTTTTAAACATCCTTTAGAATATATCCTTTAAGTTCTGTAATGATCATTAATGTGATTTCTATGATTTTATGGACAATAATTTGATCTTTCTTATTAATCATTGAATTTTGCATTGCAGATCATTTTTTCCAGATTTTTTTCTTGTTTTACATTTTAAATAAACTATTTTTGTGTACTAAAACATATTATTGTTTTCCTTGTGGATCCTTGTGGTTGTAGAGATATCCCATATTTAGTCATTTACAGAAGGAAAAATGAAAAATAAGCCTGGGACTGAAGTGATTAAATTTATTTCAACGGACCAAACATGTTGCCCATGTCTAAGATCTGATGTTTTGTTTAATATCTTGTATTTTTTTCCTGATTTGGGTCAGTTTGGTCTTGTTTTAGGTTTTAAATTATTTTTATTTGATTTTTTGCTATATTCTAGCTATATTTGCTCTGTCCCAGCGACATAAATCGATTCTGACACCTGTAGTCACCTCACATGTTGTTTCTTTTGATACCAGGTACATAACCTTTGGTGGTTGTAGAGCTATTCCAAATTTATTATCATTCATAGCAGGAAAACTAAAAAAAAAAATCTCATACTTAGCTCATAGTTAATACTAAAATACTGTTACAAGACAGAAGCAGCGGTGGATACAGCAGGCCTGGTGCCCCCCCCCACGTCCTCTGTTATCTAATTTGTCTCAGTCCTGCTTGATCGTGTCTCTGCTCCATCTCGGCTGATGGAAAACAATTGTTTGCACACGTCATTCTCTGCCTCCGCTGTTCTCCTCTCCTCTCCCGTGCCTTCTGGGAGCCCAGTTGGCCGCGCTTTGGACCGGTGAGGGGTGTGAACGCGGGAAATTAGCAAACACGCCGAGGCCAGTAATTGTCGAATTTCAGCAAACGGACCCTGTGTGAACCGGAAATCAACAAATGCCCGTACCCAGACCGCCCCCCCCCCACCCACCCGGTTTATCTAAATTCCAATACTATGCTCGGTAATGGAAAAACACTGTAGAAATGCCATTTCAAATAGACCCCAATGTAATCCCCACCCCACCCCAACCCACTGGGGACCATTTAATCAATGCTACAGACATGAGCATAGAGGAGGAACAGTCTGCAAATGGAAGTGGAGTTCTGAGTCAGCTCACAGGAGATTAAAAAGAAGAGGTGGGTGAATAATGGAGGAGGAGAGTGGTGGGAAAATTGCCGAATGTGGCGAATCATCAATAACGCCTCCTGTGAATAATTCTGAAAGGGAAAAAAGACTTCTGCTTGAAAAACTGTCTGTGCCCACTAAAATGGAATTGTTCTTAATTAGTTTTTTGCTGTGTTATTGCCTCACCTTCTGGATGAGCGGCTCATTATTTCGCAGGCCGACTCCGCTCGTGTTCAGTTTAGATTACCTGCGATCCTGAAATCTCCTGCTGAAATGCCCCCCCCCACACACACACACACACACTACCCCCCAATGTGCAAGTTCCTATAAAATAACTGACAACTTTCTTCTGATTAGCTGCACATGAGGGAGGTGCAGCCACGCTTTGGTGGTGGAGCTCTGCACATTCCGATCGGGACACTCTGGGTTTTCTTTGAGACAAACAGGTTGACGTCACCCCGGACCGAAGCACGGATTCACATTCAATCAATCGGGGCAGATAGAGAACAACACACTGACAGCCCAGCATTGCCCGTGCCCTTAAGCACCAGCTAACAGCCAGCAGCTCCCTGTCTGAACATAATCTAGAATCATTACTATTCCAATCAATGGAGTAAAAAAAAAAAGAAGAAAAAAACGCCACTCCCGCAGTATTTCATGTCTTATTTCGGCGGCGGGGGCTCGCGAGGAGAGTCTGAGCTCTTTATTTTCAGCCTTGTTGGCCAAACAAGTGGCTCAGACAGACAATGATAAGGATTCCAGCAGATGCAGGGATTGTGTGTGAGGAAATTTCTTGTTTTCTCCCCCCCCCCCCCCCCCCCCCCCCCTTGATTGTTCCTCCCTCGTTATCTGTTGTCCTCCATTAACTTCGTCCCGAGGCCTTTTTGTTGACAGATCCTCTTCTGGTTTCCTCACATCAGCAGCCCAGAGGGAAACAGATCAGCTGTTGCTGTTGTGAATAGAGTGAATTGTCTGTGTTTTATAGTCTGCCTTTTTTTTTATCAGCTTTGCTACAATTTCTATTGTGTCATAGAAGCAAACAGTGAAGTAGCCAAAGCCCCCAGCTACACAAGTCTGGTTTTTTTTTTTTAACTGGATATTTTCATCCGCCGGTTAAAAAATAAACTCCAGTCCAATTGACAAATATCTCAGACTTTAACAGGAATAAGATCTGCCTAAAAGCATGCGATACCATAACAGACCAGTAGTGGCTGATAAGCATAATTTCAATATCTGTGTGAAAGAAGATTTTGAACATGTGCAGTGCAAGGCGGTAGCCACCATTGAGGGCGCAGAGGTCATGACCTCTGTATTTTTTTTCCTTAACTTTCGTTTCATTTCAGAATTTTTTCCCATTTCGGCTACATTTCAGCAAGTAAAAATATTAACACAAAGCCAAAAAAAAAAATCCATAGAGTGACAGAGATGTTCATATATTTAATATTTGATATAAACATATATATATATATATATATATATATATATATATATATATAAAATATATGAACATCTCTGTCACTCTATGGATTTTTTGGCTGTTGTTTATATAATTTCAGACATTCCAAGTCTCCCGGAAGTTGATAGTGGCTCCCGGATGCCCGCGAGTCGCATAAAATATCCCGGATTTTCTATGCTAGGGAGTGTTTTTTTCTACAATGTCAGTGAGAGAGTGCAGGTAAGACAATAACTCGTGCATCATACGTGGGTCGCTTCAATTCGCGTGGGAACGAGAGAGAGAGTGACACAGGTAGTCCTGCGCGATGTATCGATTAAATCGATTATTTGTTTACACGCTAGCGTCAAAGGCGGAACTAACAACACACCAAAAGAAATAAAGTGTTAAACCGTCATGTCTAAACAAAGAGAAGTTGAATATCCATTAAATATGTTCATTTAGACTTTATTGTGTCGGAAATTCCCACTTTGAAAAAACTTTATTAAAACCACGTTTTTTAGCGTGCGCACTCGAATGGCCGCTCGTGCACCTCAGGGGTGCGCGCACCACACTTTGGGAATCCCTGCTCTACACGGTTAAGTTAGCGGGGCGCACCCAAACGCTGTAGATTCACAAGCATGGCAGCGACCGAGGGGGGGAAAATAAACTTAAAACTTGTTTTGAGCCATTTATTAATCATCTCTTATTTGCTTTTGATTAGGGCAGAGAAAAATCGATTGAAATCGGATTTTTTGTAGCGGACGGGAGGGGGGTGATAAACATCTCCCGGAAATGACTTTTTGGAACTTTGGTCTGTATTTTAGCTAAAAGGTCACATCGATTAAACTTTGTTTGTTTCTTCCACCTGTAACCTACTGTAAATGTAGCCTAGGCTAAAATGTAAAAGGCTAAAATGTAAAAGGATATGCAATAAATATGAATATTTTAAGGTCATGTTCAGTCACCGTATTTTATTTATATGTATAAATCCATCAACTATGATTTTGATGTGTATGTGTGTGTATGTGTGTGTGTGTGTGTGTGTGTGTGTGTGTGTGTGTGTGTGTGTGTGTGTACTACCATTCAAAAGAAATTTCCTTCCTTAGAAAGAAAATCACTTTTTTTCAATGAAGATAACTTTAAACTAATCAGAAATACACTCTATACATAGCTAATGTGGTAAATGATGTATAGAGGCCCATTTCCAGCAACTATCAGTCCAGTGTTCTAATGGTATAATGTGTTTGCTGACTGCATCAAAAGGCTAATGTCATAACTATTTCTATTCATTTAAACTGGAATGGAAAACACTAAATTGTCTGGGTGACCCCAACGGTGAACGTGTGTGTGTGTGTGTGTGTATATATATGTATATATGTGTGTGTGTGTATATGTATATATATATATATATGTATATATATATATATATATATAATTACAAATTATGACTCACTATTCCAGTATATTGTATATGTATAGAATCTGTATTTGAAAAAATCCTTAAATTCAGCTGTAGAGCTGCAAATGAATCTGAAAAAATATCTGGATCGGGGTCGCTCCATGAATCTACCTCATCAGATATTTTCAAATCTCTCCACTTGTTTATCCAGTTTGACAAATCTCCGGATAAGTGTTGTGTTGGTGCGGTTCAGAGGCTGAATTTGATTGAAAAGTCTGCGGATAAAAAAAAAAATCTAGGTTTGCGTAGTTGGGGCCCAAAAAAGACCTAGCAACATTACAGGGAATATTCAGGGAACACGAGCTGAACCATTACTGGGACGGCCACTTCTAGAGCTGTGTCCGTGTGACATTTCACACCTGTGACAACTCACTCGCTGTGAAAAGTCACAGGTTGGACAGGACTCCCTTTGTGTGTTAATGACTGCCGTCTCCACCGATGCTTACCTACACACCTCGACTATTACCGGCATCGCCTCCTCATGTCTGAACAGGCACAAGAACACAGGAATGTTCCCAAAACGGAGTCCCACGTGTGAATACTCAAAGCCTGGAAATTGTTCCCAGTAATTTACTGGGAACAATGTGTGCGAAGGGCTTAAGTCCAATATTCCCTCTCCTTACAGTTTTATTTGTAACCCCTCAACTCCCAAGGGATCAGTCTTTAAAGGCTCCACTCTATCCAACAGCTAGTTGTTATTTTGTCTGTCTGTGTTTTGTTGCTGGGCAGGTACAGCATACTTCCAGTTTTAACATCTTTCATTGCAAAAAAGAAGAAAAGCTGCTGGTCCAGGCCAGAAAACCAAACAAAGAGGCTCCTAGTTTAGCCCCAGGGACAAATAACTAATAATAAAGTTTCATTTTGGTTCAAATTATACAAACTGAGCAAGGCAGACATGTCACTTCTACCATCTTTGTTTGTGTTATGAGAACAAATCAGATTTTTTTTTTTTTTTTTTTGCAGCAGACTGAACCGCTGTGACTCGAAAGCAATGTTAACACACGAAAAGGCGCACGAGGGCCCTTCCAGCTGCAGAGTCAGGTGATAATTCCCTTTCCCATCGCTAAGAAAGAAACCTTTCACACTCGGGCCCGTCCTGTGATTCATCGCTGACATAAGAATACGGCTCCTCAAAGCTGCAGGTCGAGATTTATCGGCTCCCTCACGCATATCTAAAAATTTTTATGAGGCCCGGGTTCGAAAGTTGAACAGAAGACGGCAGAAAACGCCGTTTAGTCACAACAATTCCGTTACGACTGTGCAAAAAACCGCATCTGCTGCTGGAAATCAGGCGATATCGAAAAAGCTGGTTTAACATTGCAAAACAAGCTCTATTGATAGTGGTTGCAACAGGTTTAAGGATATTCCGCTTCGTTCATAGGAGTACGTTACATAGCTGCGTGATCCCTGCTTATTGTGAATTATGCCTACACAAGAACAGCTGAATAAATAAGAAAGATATAACGCGCATAAGAGCCTGAGCCTAAAACATTACTGGGGGAAATGGTTGCATGTGTCTGACATAAATCCGCGAGTTATATGTGCTCGTGCACACACGGTGCCGGACAGACTCATAATTCACAAGTAGTTTGCAGGAGACATTCTGGCTTTGTGGAGATGTTCTGTCATCCCGTCTTGTCAGCTTAACACTGCCGTCCCACAGAGCTAGTTTTCATTCCTTCCACCTCATCCTTGGCTCTTCATGTCTCCTCTCCACGCTCTGTAAAATATGTATTTTTCTCTCTCTCCCCCCCCCCGAGCCCGAGACCCCGTCCAGTCAGCAACTGTTAAAAAACTAGGGTTGGAGGGTGGGGGTGGTGGTGTTTGACTGCCAGTTCATCATATGGGAGGAGGTCAGCGATGCACCTGAAGACACAAGCACGGATGAACTCGACGGCGTGTCAGAGAGATGCTTTTTTTTTTTTTTTAAGGACATCAACTATAATCGGCTTGGTCCATACACTCTGCAATCCCCCTCCTTGTCTGTCAAATGTTTGCTTGTCAGGATATTACCACGATAATAGAAAACATGACAGTTTTATTGGATTTTTTTTTTTTTTTTTTAAAAAGGAGGGGGGAAAAAAAAATCCCATTAACGTTTTGAAATTCCGCTCCGCAACTTTTATTCAGAGACTGAATTCACGAACAGATTTGTCAATTTTTATACCAAAACCACTCTTTATTAGTCGCACACAAAACAGCCGAGACTGCAGCCGGCGAGGCTTATTTAACACATTCAGCAGCGGCAGCCGCTGATGCCTGCACTTTCTGCACACGTCGTTATTTATATGACCTGTTTATAATCGCTGTACCCATGCTGCCACGCAGGACAGGACAGGACAGGACCAGACTGTCTGCCCCCCTTCCTTTTGTCGCTCGGAGAATACAGCCGGTTAAAGAGAGCTGTCCATCACTGGCTTCAGCGGAGCAGGCCTGACCCAAGCCTGCTGGGAACTGAACTGTAGTTAATTAGTGCACAAAGCCGAAGGGGACAAAGAAACATTGGGGGGGAAAGGGAGTGGGGGGGGGGGGGGGGTCTTGAGTTTGGAGCACAGAGGGACTTTCTTGGTGAGGGAAAGTTGTGTATCGGTGCAGCAGGAGGGAGTGGATTGGGGGTTTGAAGCGGTGGGAGGGCTTGGGAGGAGGAAAGGAGGGGGATGGAGGAGGAGGAGGAGGGGTTGCAGACAGATGAATTAGCAGTGTGAAGGGGAGCCTTGTCCCTGAGCAGAGGGCCCGCTACCAGCCAGCAACACTCTCTGCTGGAGCCCCGCCGATGGGACAAAAGAGCGGCTGGGTCCGCAGGAGAGAGGCCTAAGAGGATAAACTGTTAGACGGAGGCTGCAAAAGGTCAAAGTATGACATTAACTAATGAGGGAAATATAGCCTGCATTGCAAGAGTGGTAGCCTAAATTAAAAAAAAAAAAAAAAGCAACCATTGTGTTCCAACAGCAGGTCCCACGGGGCTTCGGTGTCTACTCTACTGTATTTTTTTTTACTGATTAAATAATCCTCTATTATTTAACACCGCGCATTAGGTGTGGATTTGTTTTAAATCACCCCGGCTCGACCCCACCGACGCGACAACCCGAAGGGGGGCGCTGTCCGCCCGCTGCAGCCGCGGCTCCCATCGACGCGTCCGCGGGCCATTTAATAACACCATTGATCGGCCGTTTAGCGAGCGGCGAGCGGAGCGTCCACAGCCGCTGATACCTGCCGCCAACACGGACAAACACCGCAGGCTGGCGGCCGCCTCCTCCTCCTCCTCCTCCTCCTCCTCCTGCTCCTCATCACCCTCCACCTCTCATCCTCCGCGCCCCCTGCCAGCTTCGTCAAGCGTGGCGCAGAAATCCTGGGGACGGCCGGAAGTGTGTGACTGCCTGACTTCAAAATAAAAGCTGAAACGTGGTTTCTTATGACAACATTTTTGGTGGTGGGGGGGAAGTGTAGGGGAATTTATAGGAATTATCAATGAGTTGTTGTATATTATCTATGTTCTATCCTTTCTATTCAATAGTTTGAATAGTATAGTAATAATAGTATAGAATAATTTGACCGGCTGGATCTCCATATGTGAAATTTGTTTATTTACAGTAACCATGTGAAATAACAGTTGTGTGTTCAGTCATATACAGCTCTGGAAAAAAAATAAGAGACCACTGCATTTTTTTTTTTACACATAAAACCTTTTTAAAACCTCTGGAATGTGATCAAGAGCAAGATGGATGGTCATAAACCATCAAACACAGATGAGTTACTTCAGTTCTTGCACCAGGAGTGGAATAGTCACGCAAGAACAATGGTAAAGACTTGTGGAGAGCATGTCAAGACACATATAAGAGCTGTGATTTAAAAATACATATTATTGCACCACATAATTTCTGAACTCTTAAGTGTCAACATTAGTATTATGTTGTTTTAAAATGAATTTGATCTTGCACTGCTTGAGGTCTGAAAACATCTTTTTTTAAAATTTTGAATATTTGTCAGTTTCTGCAAATAAATGCTTGAAACAATAATATTTTATTTGGAATTTGGGCAAAATATTGCCAGTAGTTTATAGACTCAAAATGTTCCTTTTGCCAAAACACATGTAGTATAATCAGAAAAAGATGATTATTTTGCAGTGGTCTCTTATTTTTTCCCAGTGCTGTATGTCATATGTCATGTACACACATATAAACATGTGTTTACATGTATATTTCTGTGGCTTTATTCCATATTTACCTTATATTTTCTAGAGAAACTTAGTTATATATAATTCTTTTCTGTGTGTCTTTTAAGTTTTAACAGTGTCGCATGTGATGAAGCTTCAATTTCCCTGAGAGAACCTTCCAGATGGATCAAAAAAAAGTCTTATATAATCAAATCTGATTGTACTCCTCCAATCAACATCAGAGGAAGGTGTTCTGATAGTTGATGGGAACCCTTTGACATCACTAAGTCAGGATGAGGTCATTTTCAGCTGCATTGTACACAATGACTCATTAAAGACTATCATTTAATTACTGGAAAAATCAACAAGTGATGAAGCACCAGTGTATTGTATTGTCCCTAAAACTGTGGAAATGTGTAATGAGAAAGTGACTAACAGACAGGCTGTAGGATTTAACTAGAATTTGCTGATCTGAACTGAAACACAACACAAATGCATTTCTAATTCATTCATTTATATTGTCTCTTAGCATATATTGCAGCTGAACTAATCAGTGAAAAAATCCTGGTACAGAAAATGAATAATTAACATGATGAGCTAGAAGAACACAGGAAATATATATTTTCTAGTATATATTTTCTATTCAATAGATTAATTTATAGTTTAATTCATATTTATTAAGGGTGTTTTTATTTAGATATTGCTTTTACAATTTATGTGGGATGGAGCTTCAATTTCCCTGAGGGAACCTCACAAAGTGATCAATAAAGTCTTATCTTATATATCTACCTAACAGTTTTATGGTGTTTTCACACAAAGGCAACTTTTTTTTATTTATTTCTGATAGCATAAAAAAGTGAGTAACTTTCTGACATTTGAACATCGTAGATAAGTGCTAAGTCGATTTCTTTTTTGTCTCTGACCTTCAAAGGACGAAAAAAAAAAACAGCGGTAACCCGCCGCTGTATTATTTTGAAAATCCCAACCGGAAGCGCTCCTTTCCACCGCTTCCACCTTGACGCCGCCTGTGCCGCCAGCCCCCTCCGTGTCTCCGTCCCAGTGTTGCCATTCCGACGCACATCCCTCACGGAGGAGCAACAGCTACCCCCGGAGTTCTTCCAGCGCCGCTCCGGCCGCTCCATCCGCCTTCCAGCGGACCACAGACGCCTCCGGCTCCGGGTTTCAGGTCCTCTCCTCCGGCGGAGCAGCAGCCGAGAGATGCGCCCCTGGCCGGAGCTTCGGTGTCCGTAAAGTCGCATAAAAGAGAACGAGAGACTCGGAGCGCTCCTGGAATAACTGGACCTTGATTGCATGACAAAAACCAAACAACAACAATAACAAGACGCGGCTTGTTATTTGCTGGATTTTTTTTTTTTTAATTTTAATTTTTTTTTTTTTTTTGGGGTAGAATGGGGCGATGAGAGCCCTCCTGCTCACTGAAGACATGAGCGCCGGGAGAGGAACAAAAAGCGGTGCTGCGGTGGTCTGCTGCGTTTGAGTCTCCATCCATCCGAAAGGGCTCCAGTCTACACACCTTTATTCATGTTGCAGAAGACAGGTTTATGACAATGGATTACTTGCTGTGGGTGTGCAGCCTCATTGTTCCCGCGGTGCTGGCTGTGGAAGGTATGCGCTTTATATTCCGATCACTACTTTTCTTTTTCTGTCTCCCGCTGATGAACAATAGGACTGATGGTGCTGGATCAGAATCCCAGAATACCCCCCCCCCCCCCACACACACACACACACACATACACACAAACGTAAATAACGCGTTGCATATTTATGACAATTTGCGATCACGTGTGGATCAGCCCGTCTCATCAGTTTAATCGTGTCTGCGTGTTTCCATCGTGTTTTTTGGGGGGTTAATTAAAAGCTGTTCATGCTCTGTTAAACAGCCAATTACGCCGAGTATCGTTCCGATTGTAATCCGTGAATACACATGTATCAGCATGCGTGTGTGCGCGCGCGCGCGCCTGTGTGTGTTTGATGACATCCCAGTGTTATACCATTGCGGCTGAAGGACTGCCCTGTTGCTACACCCCCCCTCACCCCCCCACCCACCTCCTGTTTGTTGTCACACCCACGAGCTGGAGTGTGAGGGTGCCCACCTGCCCCACCTTTCCCTCCTCCTCCCCCCCATGCCACCCTATACTGAGAGAGGTTTTCGATCCACGGCGCAGGAGAAAAAAAAAAGACAGCAGAGTGGGGCGTTCCTCTGCTGCCACTGAGAAACAGATAACACACACACACACACACTCATACTCACACCTCATATGATGCACGCCAAAGGTTGGGTTCAGTGGATCTGTGGACGCTCGAGCGCAGAACCACAGCTCCACGGGGACGCACGCGCGTAATACGCATTAGACGACAAGTGTGAATTAAAGGTCAATGGCTTAACAAGTATGTTGCTGCTGCTGCTGCAGCCCCCCGAAGCTCTCTCCATCAACCGAGGGGATCGCTGCTCCTCCGGGGAGGAGACCACCCCCCCCCCACCCCCCCTTCACCCCATCACCGCCCCCCCTCCTCCTCCTCCAGCCAGTCAAGTCAGCTCCTCCTCTCCTGAGCTGTAGCTACATTTCTTCTCCTTCTCCTTCTTCTTCTTGTTCTTCTTTTCCCTCCCCTGTCCAATCTGCCTCTCCTGGACCGTGGCCAGCCTGATCCCTCATCAATTCTGGTGTCAGCGAGTAAATCAATGCAGCAGCAGCAGCAGCATCGGCCCTCCAAGTCCCAGCGGGCTCCCACGGTGGAGCTGATCAGCCCCCCGTTTCTGCCCCCCTAAAGCCCCGGCCACTAACTGTTACTCAAGGCTCAGGGGTTAACTAATGTTTGTCCTCTGAGGATAAACATGAAGGGCAGATCATGGGATGGGTTTAAACGACAGAAAAGGGGGGGGGGGTTCTCAGCGGGGTGCAAGTTATTTTAGATGCTTACTTTTTCAACACATGGATAGAATCCGGAATTTTATTTTTTTCAGATTTGGCTGATATGCATGTGTAATGCCTACGCAGTATGAAGAAGTATGGAAATTAATTTGAGTACTTTCCAGGTCTGGATAAGTCTTTGGGGATATGCTGTTTCTATTCTGTTTTCTAAAAAAAAAAAAATCTGAATTTTTATAAATAATGCAGAGTTTGCGACCAAATAGATGGCAACATATTTGACTTGCACACAAATAACCAAAATATAGAGCTGCAACGAATAGTCGACTAATCGACTATTGATCCACGACTGAAAACATAGTGGATTAAGCGATTTGAGTCATTTTAAGAAGAAAACGTTAAATTCTCGGTTCCAGCTTCTCATACGAATAGTCGACTAATCAATTATTTGCCAATTATGAGATTAATCCCTTATTATTAGGATAGTGGATTTATAGGTTTGAGTCATTTTTTAAATTAGAAAATGTCCAAATTCCCTGGTTCCAGCAACCAATCGATTAATAGTTCCCATAAGTGATTATTCAACATAGATTTTATATTTGTTTCAGATTTGGCAAGTGAATGTGTATGCCTATGCAGTATGAGAAAGCATAGAATTTAATTTGGGTAATTTCCAGGTCTGGATAAGTCTGGAGGCTTTGGAGAGATTTGTTTCCATACTGTTGTTTCTATTCTCTTTTCTAAAAAAAAAAGAATAATGAGAATTTCTAGAAATCAAGTAAAGTCTGCAACATCTTTGACTTGCATACTAATAACCAATATATTAAGCTATTGACTGGACTAGAGCTGCAACAAGTAGTCGACTTATTGATTATTTGCCGACTATGAGATTAATCCCTGACTATAAAAATGGTCGATTAATCGGTTTGAGTCATTTTTTAAGAAGAAAATGTCCAAATTCTCTGCTTCCAGCTACTCATATCTGATTATTTTCCGTTTTCTTTCAGTCTTCTATAATATCAGACATTCATTTTAGGATGCATCTTTGGATTTGGGGAAAAAGTGACATTTTCGCCATTTTAAACGATTATTGGTTTCAATAACCGATTGATCAATTTTCCCATCAGTTGCAGCCCTAGTCTGAACATTTTCTGCAGTGATCTAATCATCAGAAAAGCAAAACAACGTTTCTCATCGTTTCCATGGACACAGTGAACAAAAAAGCCGTTGTGAGCGTTAAATTATTTAATTTGTTCGACTCCTTTTTGGTTCCTATGTATAAAGGAGATAAACAAGAGGGGAAGCAGTAATAAAATCATTTTCAGTCAGTATGTTAGGAGACACTCAGATGTCAGTATGGTCTGAAATATCTACCGAGAAATCTGGGAATTTGAGTCTGCGCATGGATGGACCGAGCTGGGCCGCAGCTCGGAAGCGTGTGTTCATTTCTAAAAGCTCAGAGTGACCACTTATCTCCAGTTCACACCAACAGGCTGCAGCAAACGCCTCGGCAACTGTGACACTTTTATGCCGTATAACTCCCATTTACAGTCGGCGGTTGGCTGTACTTGTTATTTTAAAAGATCATAAACTCGACGGATGACCGCGTTATGGAAGTTTGCGTCGTGGAAGAAGCATCGGATGATTGTTTTTTTTCAGATGAACGGAGAGCATCGGTTCCATTCTCATTGCTTTCTGTAGATCAGGAGAATCACAAGAATCGCTGTTTGTTGACCTGTAAAGGCAGATGCAAGCAGCCCAAACGCCAAGTGACAAAGTCTCACAAATAGCGTTGCGAAAGGGGCAGAAAATTCCTGGTGAATTTCCTTAAACTTTCCATGGGAAGTTAAACTGGAGAATTTTTGGAAATATTTCAAATCCTTTCAATACGCTGCTGCATTTCTGTAGCATTCTTCACATATAATACTGTTTAAAAGTTTGGGGTCACTTAGACAATTTTCTTATTTTTGAAAGAAAAACACTGTTTGTTTCAATGAAGATAACTTTAAACTAATCAGAAATACGCTCTATACATTGCTAATGTGGTAAATGACTATTCTAGCTGTAAATGTCTGTTTGGTGCAACATCTACATAGGTGTATAGAGGCGCATTTCCAGCAACTATCAGTCCAGTGTTCTAATGATACAATGCTCATTGCATAAGGAGGATAATGTAATAACATTTTCTCTTCATTTTACAACTCACGGTGGTAATTAAAAGCGTGACTTTTTATGGAAAACACTAAACTTGTCTGGGTGAGCCCAAACTTTTGAACGGTAGTGTGTGTGTTTCCTCAATATTCACACATATACAAAGACATTTCCTTCAACAACAGCTTGCGAGAAATGTTTCCACACATCAGATGGTGAACGTGACAGTTTTCTGTAGAATAAAATAAACCCAAAAAGCTTGTAAAAAACACTAATTTAACAGCAATAACAGATAGTTAAAAACCTGGATGTATAAATTCTTGCACAGTTAGAGGTCAATGAAATGGAAAAACAGCTTATATTTATGTGATCGAGGAGTGTACTTAAATTAAATCTGGTTCTTTTAGCCAAGATTATGCTACAATATATTTTCCCCACTCGACTAGATTTAAGTTCCCTGTTAAGGGCCAGCCTTCAGTTTTGTAAATTTTGGATTTATTCCCGTTTATTTCAATATATTCCCATTAATTCCTATGCAAAGATTCCATTTATTAATTCGCAATCAACTGTTGTCGCCGTGCAAAACGCCCACAATTCACCTTTTTTTGAGCCCAAACCACCGATTTCCTACGTTTGATCATCCACCCCCCCCCCCCCCCCCTGATTGCTGCTGATGATGTTTCGGCTGTTAATATTTCATATGTTTGCTTGTTGGCAGCGAGCGTCAGTGTAGTACAAGGCGAAGGCCTTCCCTTTCATGATGCACCCGCTCTCACACAGTGAATAAAACATGAGCATGTGTGAGTTCCCCCCAGAGCGTGCGGAGAACGCAGAGATGTGTGGCATTTTAACTCCAGCGATCAAAATACAGTAAATGCCACGGGAGTGGTGATGCTCTAAACTCCCCCCCCCCCTCTTTCTGTAGCATTGTTTTTTTATACCCCAGGGGCAGAATGACTCCACTGCTGCTGTAGTTTTATGGGAGAGGTAGAGGTTGAGGGGTGGTGGTGGGGGGTGATTTCTGGATTTGACTTATGGCGGCGAGGCAATCTCAAAGGCATTGTAAATTTAACATGGAGGGGGGGGGGGGGAGCTGTGGAACGAATAGGATATTTTTCAATCTTTAACCGGTTTCTGGGGTTTAGCAAATTGACGTTGCACGAACAAAAAAAATGAATTTTTCAGTGCGTTCGCAGTCAGCTTGAACCCCCAACGTCAACCTTGAGGATCCACGATGCCGTTGATGATGTCTTTTTTTTTTTTTTGCACCAGCACCAGGATTCCTTACTTTCCTTGCAGACCTTGGCTACCTCTGGAGCTGCGAGCCAAGGCTTCGGCAGGCTGGAAATCCTCTCATGGGGTGTGAACCTAGTTTTTTACAGATGCAGGGCGGTCACCCTGCTGCATGTGGGAATTGTCAGTGGTTGCCAAAGCAGCTTTACTGTCAGTCACAGAAAAATACTCAATAACAAGTAAAAGGCATGAATTTGCATTTGCTAAAACACATTGGTCCAAACTCTTCACACAGTCAGTCAAACAGAAGTCTTTGTGAACCAAACTGTGAATCGCCCTCCGTTTTCTTTTCGAGGGAAACGCATCAATGGGCATGTTCTCTGAAATCCATGGGCTCGTTTCTTCTCGCAAAAACACTCTGCAAAACACACACGGCAAAGCGTCACGCTTGTTTCTGCGGCCAACCTATTGGAATTATATAGAAAAACTTAGCGGGATGTTTATAATAATCATTCCAAACCCAGCTGAAAGACGTTAAGTCTCATCGGGGCCTGTCAGGACAGATTGAATTGATGAAATGATTTTTTGTTTGGAAACATGGGAAGAAGAGTGACGGGGGGGGGGGGGGGGGGGGGGGGGGGGGGGGGGGGGGACGCGCTGAGGACAAAGGAGAGGAAGACAAAGATCATTTTTTAGGCCTTTTTTTTAACAGTGGAGAGAGTTTGTGTAAAAATCAGGGGGACGTCACGCAGCGTTCAGTATATATGTGGCATGACGCTCTAAATCCTCACTGAGTTGCCCAAGAGCAGCAGTTTGTGATGAGATGAAGTCCACAATCACAGAACATATGGTGCTGATGAGAAAGTACTAACGTGTGAATGGTTATTGTTGTTAGATGCTTCTTATTTCGCTAATTATGATTGCAGCCCTGAAATTGTTATTTTTTCTTATGATTATATTAACAGAAATAAAAAAAATGCCGGACAGTGATTAGTGATTCATTCTGGTTACGTAATACCGCGCTACAGTTAACAGAGCGAAAATATTGATTCATGTGAAGATTGAACTTAAAGTAAAGGTTCGTCATTTCTGTAGCGCTCCCTGTTAGTTGGTATTTTTGGGGTCGGCGTTGGATGAATGACTTCGTATGATTGGAGATGCAGGTTTTGAAAAAGTGACTTCAGTTTCGACCATTGCGTTTAACCACTTAAGCCCCAGGCCTATTTTTTCAGTTTTCCTGCTATAAATGATAATAAATATGGAATATCTTTACAACCACAAAGATTATGTACTTAAACCTGGAAATCTGCATGTGAGGTGAATACAGAAGTGTCAGAATCAATTTAGGTTAGTGTGACAGAGCAAATATAGCTAGAATATTGCAAAAAGAATCCCTAACATTGTGTTTACAGATAAAAAAATACTTAAACTTGGACCAAACTGACCCAAACCAGGAAAGAACACTTAATAAGCAAAATTATCAGCAAAGTAAAGTTCAATAATTGACAAGATAAGAGATCAAAAATCAATTATTTGTCCATAAATCCATAGAAATCACACTGAGGATCATTACAGAACATGAAGAATATATTCTGTAAGATGTTTAAAAAGGAGATTATAAAGGACCCAATTAAATAATAATATAAATCAAATATCAAAATAGTGGTTAGTTCCAGCCCTAATACTGATTATTACATTAAACTATTTTCTTATTGTATTGATGATGTGGATGTTGATGATATATATTGATATTACACAGTAGCATTGTGTTTTACTACAGATAAAAATACTTTATTTAGTGTTGTAGCTGAGGTTTTCTCATACAAATATGCTTAAAACTCGATGCTGCCCCCATACCAGGGGGGTTTTGGAGTACCCATTATGCATTGTCATTATAACATATTCTACTACTTGGTTTTAATCTAAATACACGTGAGAGATAGTCTGCTTTTGAGTTGCCAGTGGGTGCTGCCTCTGGGCGCCGGGAGAGGAAGAGGGACCAGACACCCGAGGGACCGGGTAGCTGTAGTCCGGCCGCGTGCCGCCGAGGTCGCAGAGCAAGCAAACACAACAGCCGGGCTGATTCCGCTGATTAGTTCCTCCTCTCCGGCTCAAAGTCGCGGTAATCAGTAAAACAACCCCCGCTCGCAATCGTTTATTTAGACCCGACAACTGCAGTTATTAACCGCTGTCGCTCATGTCTTCAGGAGACCGGCAAAGGCTTTTAGAAAGGAGTCGGAGGCTTTAAAGGCCCGCCAGTTAATGCGGTGTCAAACTTCTTTGTGCATGATTATTGCTACTTTAAATGTCACGCAGAGGTAAATGCTATCCCCGAAGCCCACAAAGACACTTATTTCTTTTTCCAATTGGATGACTTTTACTTTATGCAGCGATAGTATTCGCCCCTGTGTGTCCAGCTTCCCTTTTCATAAAATACTGTGACATGCACGGGGATTGGGCCTGATTTGTGGTGATTTAAGGCATGAATCAATGCAGGAGGTCCCATGAATTCCTGTTGCTCACTGTTAAGAAGAAATGATTAAAGAGCATCTAATGTCTGATATGATTGGATCATTGAAAAGTGGGCGTATCCTAGCATGTGCCGCACGAGTAATGTTATCACCTTGACTGACAGGTGGTGTTATAATACTATTGGTTGAATAGTTATGTGCTTTTTAACATAAAACTCTATTCACTATTGGATTTTTGGAAATTTTAATTGGCAGATCTGGTTAAATAAGTGAACAATCTTGACCGGGGATGTGATCTTAATGGATTAAAAAGACATTTCTCATTTCAGGAAGACTTTAAGTGCCTGTGTGTTTCTGATAGTTGAAGATAATGCTTAATAATATTGATTGCTACTTCAGTTATTTGATTTATGTCGCCGAAATAAAACGGAACTCAGTAAAGACAGGAAATCAAAAGCTTCATGAAAGCAGGCCAGAATCAACACAAACGTCTCGGCTGCCTCTGACGCTTATTTTTCCATCGTTTTCTTAACGAAATCGCTGAATCCGTTATCAAATCAGTTGTAATTGTTGCAGTTCTACAAACATGTTGCTGCATGACCTCATGGTCCCTGATGGTAACGGTGTTAACAAATCACATTCTGACTCGATCCCTTACAGGAATTCGGGGTGATCAATCCATTAAATCCCCATAAATCATGCTTTACTGCTGCGTTTACCTCAGCATTTGTTGGTACCTTTCTTGTTAAACGTCCTCAACATCAGACCCGCAGAACTAACCAATCAAGGGGGGAAACAAAAGGGTTCGGAGAGCGTTACATAAGGAGTTTATCCCTGCACATCAGATACCAGATGTCAGCCCATTAACATACACAACCGGGCTAATTTGCCTTAATCTATGACCGCAGCGTGAGTTTGACCATACCAAGATGTAAAATAAATGAGTTGGATAGACGTTGCGTTAAATTCTCGCACTCATCTGCATCCACCCCCCCCTCCCCCAGTCTTTGGTTAGAATTCAAACACACTGTTGACTCAGTCGAATCCCTCAGATGTAATCTATCTTGTTGGATGCACAGATCACTATTCATTATCCCCCCCTCTGTCTTCTAAAAAAAAAAAAAAAAAAACGAAGAAAAGCCATTGTGGTTTCTCTAATGAACACGCGGCACAGATTGTAAACACTGTGCAATCTCCCTCTCAGCAGCTACAGATGGACCACTGATGTATTCACTCAATCAAAACCACTTCTATTATTGACACACAAAAGCCAAGGACGCGCCGCACTTCTTAAACAGCATTGTCTCCTTCCTTTTGAAGAAAAAAAAAAAAGGCGCGGGGAACGCACGCACGCGCGCGGGGGGAAAAAAAGGGCGCGTTTTCTTGGTTTTTCCCGCCGCCGTCGTTCCACACAGGACACGCTGTTTGTTTACCCTCCTCACACACTCCTTTAGCGCTGTTATCTACAACTTGCGAGCAAATGGTGCACAGCAGGCGTCGTGTCATCGAGTCTCCGCGAAGAAAGTGTAATTGTTTCGGTAATTATGTGCCGACGGCACCATAACAATGGGAGTCAACACGGCCGCGGCCTTATGCTGAGAATGCAGGGAGGAGGGGGGAGGGAGGGAGGGAGGGAGGGGGGGTTGGTTCCTTCAGGTGCAGGGCCGCAGTAGAACTCACTGGACCGAGTGACACCTTGATTGACAGCCTGACAACAGCGCCCATTGATCCCGCTGTTTATTCGTCATCCGGCCTCGTCCCGCTCGCGCCTCCTCGCGGAAAAAAAAACAGCCATAGGTGAAGGAAAACAACCTCTGGAGGAGATAACAGCTCCGCTCAGATTCGTCGAATTCCGGGGCGTCACGTTTGTTTTTTTTTTTTACTTATACGACCTCCCTGACCCCTTCCAGTCGCCGGAATATTTCCCTCTCGGCGGCATCTTGGAGGATGCTCTGCTCTTAAGCTCTGTAAATTAATATCGGAAGAAGCGCATTTGCATGCATGTCAAACCCATTTTTTGTTTCAGACAAAGACAGATTTAATTAGGTGTCACAGGTATGCTGTGATCGTGGCTGAAAAAGTGAAAATAAGACTTGAAAAACTGTGCCTCTGGGCGAAGGTTAAGAAACAGAGGGGGAGGAACTTTTACGTGTGTGTGTCAGAGGCGTTGCATATTGCATATTTAACTCTAGTTTTCAAAGTTAATCATTTGGCGCCACTAACGCAGGAGAAAACATCCCAGATGTGTCCAGAGTCCTGGTTTAACGTATCTCTGCATTTACAACTTGGACTCTTATCACTCAGCAAATGTTAAATTCAACAGGTCAATATGACTGGAAGTTTGTTTGGTTTGTGTTCGCCATGTTTTTTTATTTTTTTTTTAGCTTTTTGAAACCAAAACTGAAGTTTCGACATTATTGAGACTATTTCTCATTGCTCCAGTAATCATGAACAGACACTTGCCCTGAAGCATATTTGTCCACTCACATTTTAAGAATGTTAAAAAATATCTCTATTTAGATTTAGCGAGTGGCTCAATCTGAAGGCTGATTTCATGCATTAAAAGGGATTGCTGCAATTAAATTTACAATTTTCACATTTTTTAAACCCTAACCCCTGGACTTCCTAGTGTTTCTTACCATAACCTTGCCTTAAACTGAAACGACACAACTGGTGTGGCTGTGTGTGTTTGTGTGTGGGTGCACGTGTGTGTGGTTCTTAATGTTCTGCGGCGATTTTGGTTTTTCCCTGCTCACGCGGTTTAATTCCAGTTTATCAACCTTCCTCCTACTCTTAATTTGCAGAAACCCTTATGGACAGCCGGTGGGCAACCACAGAGCTGGCCTGGACCACGTTCCCGGAGAGTGGGGTAAGTAAATCTGCTTGCGTGTGTGTGTGTGCGTGCTTTGTGTTCCCTTTTTTTTTCTTTAGCAACATTTGTTCCATTTGCTAGTTAACAAGAGCCCAGTCTGCCTTGAACAGCTCACCTCCTACTGTTTTATATCTTTGTTTTTGCAGTGTGCATGTTTGCTTTTTTTGGGGGGGGTACTAAAAGAAAGGTAAATGAGAACCACATTGTGTGACTTGTGGGGGAAGAAATTAAAGATTATCTTCGGTATTAAGCAAAAACATAAAAAAAAGCATGATGAACTGCACAGAATCTCAATAAACAAGTAAGTAAACACGCAGATACACAAAGCAAATCCCCCAGCGTGTGAGGACTATTAGGTAGGCTCTACCTTGCCCGCCTCCTCCGGATAGAGAGCCTGGTAATTGAAAGCATGTGTCTTGTGTCTTTTATAATATGGGCCCATGAGCACATTACAGGCAGAAATTAAGGTTTTCTGTTGATACCCCCCCTATAGGAATGGTGAGAAAATAAAACAACATGAATTTGACCCCGGGGCTAACAGCCCGACAGACCTCCCCCACTCCCGGGCCAGTGTAATTTGTCTTCGCTACGTGAGTGCAAAGTCAGTCAATGGAAATGCTGGGTTTCCATGGAAACGATCTTTGGCAGCACCCGGCTCTTTCCTTTTTTTTTTTTTTTTTCCCCCTGCAAGGGCCGAGTCTGAAATGTCCCGGCGTCCATGAAGCCATACGTCACGACTGGCGAGGCGGCCCCTCTCCTCACGCCTGACAAGCCCATACGTTCGGGGGCCGGCAATTATCATATTTGTCAGGTAGTGCATCAACGTGTTGCTGGTGATTTACGACGCCCAACGCTGACGCTTGGGCTCATCGTTTTGGGAGCAAATTGCACGGGAGCTCAGAGAGACGTGAGATGAGTTATGCATTATTTTCTTCCAGTTGAAATAATCAATTTCTGGGAAGCTCATTTGTTATGGAAACGAAGCATTTAGTCCAAGGGGGAATTAGGAAAAGGGGAAAAAAAAAGGAAAAGATTGACTCCTCACGCGGTTATTTCCTAATGGACTATATTTATTGACAAATTAGGCCATTTATCATAGTGTGTGCCGTTAGTTACCATACAAAGACCACTCTTAGCATCATATCAAGCCACATGAGTCGTGGGTTGATGTTTGTCATGTCAGCATGTGGCTTTACTTAGATAAATAGTAGAAACACTGTCTACGGAAGTATTATCTTGCAAAAATAAAGTATCAAAAGGAAATGTCCTCATTATACAGTCTGTTATATTTTGATAGGATATATTTGCTTTTATCACTAACAAACACATGAGAGCGGTTTATTGTTGTAGTTCATCATTGTCGAGTTGGTTTTAGATACTTTGGGAAGATTAATAGTAAAGGTACTACATCATACAAGTGAATGTCTACGCTTTATATATATCAGCTTTTACACAAAGAGCATAACACATTATTAATAGAAGAAAATAAAAGAATGTCAAGTTAAACAGTGAGAATTTTAAAAATATATTAGTCAATGCCAAATCCTCATCTAAAAAGCGACTAAAGATGCCAAATACAAAGTATGAAGTTGCATTACATGTACAAGTACTTCAAAACTGTACTTAAGCACAGTACTTGAGTAAATATACTTTCCTGCATGTCAGTAATTAAATCTTGACTACAGTGGCATCATTTCAGTCAAAGTAAGGTATGGTATTGTTAGAAAATGTTGTTGTTAGAAAACAGGAATCTAGTGCAATTTGAGAGTAAAATCAAGAAGCTATAGACTATCAATAATCACTATCAATGCATAGTATCATCCTACAGGTTGAGCTACTCACAAAACCCAAATGAATCTTACATTTTCATCTATTCGCTAGTTGCTTAAAGGGATATTTTCAAGTTTTTATTACTCTTAAAATGTGAGTGGACAAATATGCTTTGGGCAAATGTATGATTATGATAAGCGGAACAATGGAAAATAGTCTCGATAGTTCCTCACTGTTTATTCAGTTCCTGTTTTTATCATCTTTTAATATTATTGAGCATTGTGTGTGTGTGTGTGTGTGTGTGTGTGTGCATGAGCTATTGCTTTATTGTGTAAAGCATTTTTTTCATTTTGTTGTAGGAAAAGTCCTAAACATATACATGTTTTAAATTTAATTTAAATATTTATTTTTTAATAATAAATAAAGTGCCATAACTTGCCATACCCAAATGATGCCACTGCTTGACTATCTTGATTTACTTGATATATAAAGGTTCATATCTTTCCCTTTTTACTTGAACGCTCTGTCATTGCTGTTACTGCAGAAAACACCTTCTTCCATACTGTGCTGCCTAACACGTAAATACACTCTGCAACAACAATAGGATCAATAAAAAATATCGACAGCATATCAGTACATTACTCGAAAACATACCAGCAAGTTACATCACAAAGGCAAAAGGTTAACATGTATATGGAAGTTAAATATAGGAATAGAAGAAACATAGAAAACTAGCAATAAATCTCACAGTGTGTCACATTCCAACATGGGAGACAGAGACAAATAGAAATATATAAGCAAATACATGAAATAATGCATAGAAAATACGCCACAATATAAATACAATAAGCCCCACGACAGGAGTACAATGTAAATACGAACATGAAAAATGAGTGAGATTTAGATGAAACATGACTAGCTCCTCATTCATTCGTGCCTTTGGGATGTTCAGTTTGTAGCATGTGGTTGCAGAACGCTTCCCTATTCCCCTTGTAGCATAAGAATACATCGGTCCACCTGTTATATTAACCACAGCAAATGCAAAAATCTACACTCAGGCTATATATGTGGGCATTGGAAAATAACTATAATATATTCTGTGTAACCTGCAGTGATCAGGAGTGCTGCCATGGTGAAATCACACCCCACAGCATTGCATTTAGATGGACATTTTAATAAATAAATCACTGTTTCCATTATAGATATATGGGGACATTTTCCATTTAAAACATACAGTTATACTCCCATCTCTCTGAGCACACATGACAGATTGATGTTATAGATGTCAAATCTTCGTTTAAGCCTGTTTTGATTGCAGCTGCTCTGCAGCAGCTATAGATCTGAGCACTGCTTCCTATAGATGGGCTGTGGTTAATTTCATAGCTGTTGGGGCTGAAAATGAATCAAAATCGCAATACGGTCCACTGCAATGTTTGTTAAAGGTGAAATATATGTTAAAGTTGCATTTTGAACTAAATATTGTGGCTCTGCAGGAATGTCCCGCCTACAGGTCATATTCTACAGACATAAAACCTCTTTGTTTTGTCCTGACCCTTGAAAAAATCATAATCCATTTGATACTATTTTCAATTAAAATGAGAATTAATGTAAAAATATCCCCCTCTCCGATATCGTAAATGATATCACAATTGCAATATCGGTCGAAACGATCGAAATTAGATATTATTATTCAGCCCCAGTTGCAGCTACACTTTGGTAAAGCCCTCACCAACATAATTTGTGATGATCCTCGATGCAACAACAACAACAAACCCCCCGAACACGTGAGCAGCATCAGAACCGGCTCGTCAAAAAGGCATAATGCGTGAAATCTGTTTTAATAGAGAAGCGTTTCCTATTAATAGTCTATAATGATTGGAATTTTCTGAGTGATTCATGCAATTAGAAGCATTTTAGCTGCAAATTATTCCTCACAGTGCGTGTGTGTGTGTGTGCGCGCCTTGCATTTTTGTAATCTGTTTGTATCAGATGTCACTTCGGTGAATGCCTCCTATGCTTGAATGATTCGCATTCTGGTTGCTCTGCATTAAACATCGCTCGGTATGTATTCACAGCATATTAGATAAGTGACTTCAATTGTTTTCTCGGTGAGAAGAAGAACCGTTATCTTATAAGAAAAAAGTATTAGATAAATCAATTAAAGTAAGGGCGACACTGTGGCGCAGTGGGTAGCGCTGTTGCCTCAGAAAGAAGGTCGCAGGTTCAAGACCCTAATCTGGGACCTTTTCTGTGTAGAGTTTCTCTGCGTGGGTTCTCTCTGGGTTCTTATTCCAAAAGCATGCTGAAGTTAATTGGAGAATCTAAATTGCCCATAGGTATGAGTATGTGAGCGAAGGGTGTGTGTGACCATCTGGGGTGGATCCCTGCCTCTGACCTGTAATGCGCTGGGATTGGCTTCAGCTGACTCCTGTAACCCTAATGAGGAATAATTAGGTATAGAAGATAACTGACTCACTGACTTCAATTGTTTGTCCATGAGAAAAAGAACCATTATCTTATGAGAAAAAAGTATTAGATGAATCAACGTAGATTAGATAGATTGATAGATTGATCAATTAAAATGACGCAGTGGGTAGCGCTGTTGCCTCACAGTAAGAAGGTGGCAGGTTCAAGACCTTGGTCCTTGACCCTTGGACCTTGGCTCCAGCAGACCCCTGTGACCCTATTGAGAAATAAACAGATATAGAAAATGACTGACTGACTGACAATTAAAATGACTTGATTCCCCTCGTTGGCGTATTCAGCCTCCCTCGGCGTCTTCTTGTGTCATAGCGTCTTTCCCCCGTTGTCTCCGCAGTGGGAGGAGGTCAGCGGCTACGACGACTCCATGAGCCCCATCAGAACCTACCAGGTGTGCAACGTCCGGCAGCCCAACCAGAACAACTGGCTGAGGACGGACTTCATCCCGCGCCGGGGCGTGCTGCGCGTCTACGTGGAGCTCAAGTTCTCCGTCCGCGACTGTGCCAGCATCCCCAACATCCCCGGCTCCTGCAAGGAGACCTTCAACCTGTTCTACTATGAATCCGAGGGCGACACAGCGACCGACACCAGCCCCCTGTGGCGGGAGAACCCCTACGTGAAGGTGGACACCATAGCCCCGGACGAGAGCTTCTCCCTGCTAGAGGCGGGTCGGATCAACACCAAGGTGCGCAGCTTCGGCCCGCTCTCCAAGGCCGGCTTCTACCTGGCGTTCCAGGACCTCGGCGCCTGCATGTCCCTGATCTCGGTCAGGGTCTTCTTCAAGAAGTGCTCCACCACCATCGCCAACTTCGCCGTCTTCCCCGAGACGGCCACGGGCGCGGAGGCCACCTCCTTGGTGATCGCGCCGGGGGCCTGCGTGACCAACGCCATGGAGGTGTCCGTCCCCCTGAAGCTCTACTGCAACGGCGACGGCGAGTGGATGGTCCCCGTCGGCTCCTGCATCTGCGTCGCCGGCTTTGAACCCTCTGCCGACGGCACTCAGTGCCAAGGTGCGTGCAATTTAACAGGCATTTGTTTTTTTTTTCTTATTTAACCAAACCTCCTTTATATGCTCAGCGCAAGTCACCTCAGTCTGTGCCCTCTCCTCTGAATTTACTGTGTGGCTCCTGAAAAAAAAAGGGTGGGGGGGTGAAGGAGGGTGGAGGAGAGTATGAATTAATGAGGTGTTGCAGAGAGGAGCAGCATACAAATATTGCAAGAGCAGGACAGGAGGGAGAAGGGAAGATAGCGGGAAGAAGGCACAAAATGGAGAGCCAATAGATTTGTGCAGAGGAGGGGGGGGGAGAGGAAAAAAATCCAGATAATAGGAGGGATAGGCGTTCAGAGAGGCCACAGAAGAAAGATTTTGACAGGGAAGGAGAAATAGTGAGTTGAAAGGTGCGCAGAGCCAAGGATGAGACGGGAACAGCTGCAGAAAAGAGGAAGAATGAAACGAAAGGGAGGGGGGGGCAGGAAGTCAAAGACAGACAAGCTAAGCTTCCTCTCACCTGGGCGTGAGAAATAGTGTCGAACGCGCCAGAGAGCTCATCCGTCGAGGTTTGGCGGCTCAAGGTTAAAAGCTTGACGCCTGATAAAAGCCCCCCCCTCCTCTCAACGGGGGCCTCGGCCAGCGGTTGTGATGAGGAAGTGTAATTTCCTCGGCGGGCCCTCCCGTTAGTTAATCTACAGGCGGCCGCGCTCATTAACACCGTTCAGACCAACAGCGAGAGCCAACACCGCCGCGCTGGGCATTAATCACCCAGACGTTTTCATTTCTTCCCTCGGCCCCGGCCGCCGCTCGCAGGCCGATCGCCGCATGAGATGGAGAGAAGGCGAAGGAGAGGAAGAAGGAGAAGGAGATGATGAGTGGAAGGGAAGAGAGACAACAGGGGAAGGGAAACATCGGCGAATCGAAGACAGGGAAATCATCGTGCCCTCCAAAGAGGTTAATGGATTGAAGCAAGACAGGCGGGAGGGGGGGGGGGGGAGATTTGGAAGAAAGCAAGGAAAATAAACAAGAGAAAACGATGATGCACTGTGTAATAGGAGGGAAGGAATAAATCAGATCAGAGCCGCAGAGCCTAAAGGTCTCCGAGCGTTATCAGAGAGCGAGGGAGAAGGGGAAAGCACGTTTTTATCTTATCGTCTTCAGCTTTTTGAGTTTTAGAGCTACAACGCGGCGGGCCATTACGCGCCGTCTGATTTGCCTAAAAAAAAAAAAGTAGCGCCATTGTTGGAAATTAGGCTGGATCATTGAGTTCGCGCCACTTAGCCCGACTGGTTAATCACGTTCTCCGTCTCTCTCTCTCTCTCTCTCCCTCCCTCTCATCGCCGGCTGCCTTTTTATGAGTCCTCACGCTGACAGCACAGATGTTTGCCAGAGACCCCAGTCAGGAATGTGGGCAAAAAAACAGGCAAAAACGTAGGGCTCCGGAAGGCCGATACATCCAGTCGTTTTTTTTTTTTTTTTTTTTTTCTCGCTGCTAATCCCCTTTATCTGAATCCTTCTTTAGTCTAGGCTTATGCCGGTTTATCCTTAAGACTTGATATCAGCCAACCTTCAGCGTGACACTTTGAAAATTCAAATGAATCGCCTCGGACACGTCGTCTCAGATTTTGTACGTCCCCCCCCCCCCCCTAACATCTCCTCTCAGCGAGTTCACTGTACATCTGGTCTGATTTGAATTGATTTATTGGCTTATTGCGGAGCTGCTCCGCATGCGTTTTGGACGTTTGAAGAGCTGAAGGCTGAGCGGGACACTGATTGATGCGTTTAGGGGTGTAACCCTTCTCTCCGAAGGATTCTCCATCCCCCCGCGTTTGGCTTGACGACGGCAATCTCCTGTCAGCAGTCTATCTCCATCTTTTAACCTCCTTCTCCTCCTCTTTGACGCAAAAAACTTCGCTGTCACGCCAGGCCCCCGTCTCTTTCTGGGGAGATTAATGTCACCTGGAGTGGAGAGTGAAAACGAAAGAGTGGATGCAAATGTGTAGATTATGCTCAAGTGGTTCGCCGTCCCTCTCGTACATATTAAGGTTTTCCTCCATAAATATTGGCCTCCGCCGGCACGCTTTGTGTTTGGTGACAGATGTAATAGCTACTTGTCTTTTGCACAGGTGACAGCTCTTTTACTTTTTTTTGTTTTTTTTTTCCTCTTCCAGCCTGCATCCCTGGGACTTTCAAATCCAAATTCGGGGAGGGATCCTGTGTTCCCTGCCCTTCCAACAGCCGCACCGGTGCCCGAGGGGCCAGCATTTGTCCCTGTCAGAACGGCTTCTACCGCGCTGACAGCGACCCCCCGGACTCTGCCTGCACCAGTAAGTCCTCCTCCGCCTGCTTTCTAATGCTGAGTCTTTATTGAAAAGCCACAGAAGGACTCCAGTTACGTCCTCGCTCCCCCCTCTCTCCCTTTCCTCTCTCTCTCCCTGCCTGTCGTTTTGTTTAACATGACAAATCTGCAGCTGAGCGTCAGCGTTTCCAATGGAGGCCCGGTAACCAGCCTGGTCTGGTTGCTGACCGGGCCTGTCCGTGCTTGTTCTGCGTGAACAAGCCTTTTAAGAGAAGTCCCAGCAGTCCCGCTGATGGAGAGCGACATGTAAAATCATCACCCGGGGGGGGAAGGGGAGGCTTTCACCACACACACACACATACACTGCCCTCCACCGTCTTCCCCCCTAGATACTCGTCACAGGAACGCTGTGGACTCATGACATTGACCGTAGCGATGGGAATTTCAGCTCTTTTTAGTGAGCCGGATCATTCGGCTCAGCTCGGTTCTTCATTTTACCACTTATACCCTTCATAATTCAGCCAAATTTAGCGCTGTTTTGACTTGTGATTTGTATTTAAACACATACAGCTCTGGAAATAAATAAGATTCCACTGCATTTTTTTTCTGAAATCAGCATCTCTATATGTATTCCAGCCATTCCATTCCAGCATCTGTGGAATTCCAACACATGCACACCTCATTTTGCTTAAAGAGGTAGGAGTGGAATAGTCAATCAAAAACAATGGTAAAGACTTGCGGAGAGCATGCACTGAAAACATTGTAACTTTTTATTTTGACAATGATCAATGGTCAATTTGGGGGGAATGTCAGTAGTTTATAGACGCAAACAAAAATGCTCCTTTTGCCCAAACGCATACAAATAAGTAGTAAAATCAGAAAAACGGATCATTTTGCAGTGGTTTCTTATTTTTTTTTCCAGAGCTGTTTATCATTTACAGTTGTAAAATCCCTTTTAACTCTATATCTTGCTACACAAGGCAGACAAAGGACAGCTTACATTTTAATCAATCTTTTACTAAACCTACTGAAAAAATTAAATAAAGCAATCGAATAAATATGCATTGTTAACTAAAACCCAAATGTTTTGTTATAGAGTAATGACCCTTGTCAACCCTTACATGACTGGTTGCACAGCATGCACGTGACACCAGCCAGCGCCTGCAGGTACTTTTCCAAAAGTAAAAAAAAAAAAAAGCTTGTGGACAGACGTGAGCTGGCACCCATCGTTCACTTCAAAGAGCCGGGTCTTTGAACCGACTCGTTCGCGACTGATACATCGCTACTTGACCGGCACTGCACACGCAGGCTGGGCAGAGACACAAGCACCACCTCTACACACACAGAAACACACACACACAGGCCTGACACTTCTGTCCCCCCGCGGTCTGTCAGAGCTTGTGCCAGGCAGCCTGTGCTTTGTGTTGGAAGCAGGCGGCGTGTTGCACAAGCGAGGCTCACCCAGTCAATGGCCGGCAGCTTGGGCCCAGCGTGTGTTTCAGGATGGATGTCCAATTAGAAGAGCCTCCACTCTGAACTGAGTCGGCCTAATTAGGAAGGACAGAGCGAGTGGAATTGCAGCTCTGGGCGAGCCAGCTGAGGGCGAGCCAGCTGAGGGGCTCAATTGAGGGGATGAGGCACTTTTTGGCCAAGAAGAGCTGATGCTCTCTCTCTCTCACTCTCTTTCTCTGCTTTGAGACAGGCTCCACTTTCCGCCTTTTCTGCCGTAATAGGACCAAAAAAAAAAGAAGAGAAAAAAAAAGCGTGTTTGCAGAACCTATCTCTGGTGCCTCCTCTCCACGGTTATCTTACCTCACCCAGGTTTCAAACGCTCAAAGCGCCGGCGCCGCTTATTGTAAGGCGGTGGCCTCGGGTTATGCTGATACCAGAACATGACTTTTCTAGCCGAGTGGATTAGCCCCTTCGCCAAGCACAGAGAAGGGTTACGCATAGAAAAAAAATAGAACGTCACACTGTGCTGCAGCTTTAAGAGACATTACTAAGCGATGAAGAGCGGTGTTCTGTTTGTGCGTGACAAGTCGAATTTATCCTCCACCCTCTGAATTTATTGATTTATTTATTTGCACCATGCAAAGAGTTTTTTTTCCCCTCCATGCTTCATGTGTTGTTGCTGCATCTTAAGGATTTGTTTGGGGCATGAAGATTTCTGCACAAGAAGAGGATTACAGTGTGTATGCAGCCTGTTTCTGTGCAATAAGATGCCTTCTTATATACATATTAAGCTTCACTGTGACGGGTGTAAATGTCAATACTGAAAAGGGAGCAGGACTAACACCTGTGTTGTGTGGAGTGCGATATGACAATACACTACCATTCAAAAGTTTGTGGTCACTTAGCGCTTTTCTTCCAAAAATAATTGTTTTTCAATAATAATAACAACTTTAAACTAATCAGAAATACACTCTATACATTGCTAATGTGGTAAATGACTATTCTAGTTGCAAATGTCTGTTTTTTTGTGCAGTATCTACATAGGTGTATAGAGGCCCATTTCCAACTCATGGTGGAAAATAAAAGTGTGACTTTTAATGGAAAAATTATAAATAATTTGTATCAGTGTAATCTTGTTGTTTGTGTTTTGCTGTGTTGATATGGAGCGATTGAAGTCCATGGACCAACATGTTTCTGATTGACTGACAGTGTCAGATAGACACGCATCAGCATCCTTAGTTTCGGTTTAATTCAAATCAATGTTTATGGAAGGGGAAAAAAGGAAAAAACATGATCGGATGGCGGGATCTGTTGGCACAATGCAATGCAAAATAAGTGCTTATTTCAGTCACTTATTTTGCGTTCTGCCAACAAATTCCACCGTCCTCTCCTTTTTTTGCTGACGACACTGTGGCAAAAGTTAACAGAACAATGGCAGTGATGATACTGTGACATTTGATAGGTTTATATTGCTGCACTAAATGGACGATTCAATTAAATGTCACTTCAATATAAAGCAATGACGTTTTACTCAAATTCTTCAGAGAATAACTAAAAACAGTCAATAAATCAATCAATTAACCAATCAGACAGTCAATCAAGCAGTCAATCAGTCATCAACAATAAATGAAGAGAGCAGATCAGGAGTCAGACAACGGGGTACCCAATAAAGGCAAGGTTTTTAAATGCACCATCAGTTCTTTGTATATGTATATATAATGTTATCGTTGTATAAAATAATCCATATCGTGATATATGATTGTTTCCATATCGCCCAGCAGTAGTTTTGTGTTTCTCTACCTCTGCCTTCGCCTTCTTCAACGACCGTGTGTGTGTATTTATGTGTGTGTTGGTTTTGCTACACTTGTGAGGACCAAGTATTGAGAAACAACCTTTTCTGTGAGGACATTTTGGGTGGTCCTCACAACAATAATGCTCCAGTTGACTCCTCTGTGTGTGTGTTTTTCCAGCTATCCCCTGGGCGCCCCGCAACGTCATATCCAGCGTGAATGAGACGTCGCTGTCCCTGGAGTGGGAGGAGCCCGAGGACACGGGCGGGAGGAGCGACCTGGTGTACAACGTGGTGTGCAAGAAGTGCCTGCGAGACCGGAGCCCGTGCACGCGCTGCGACGACAACGTGGACATCGCTCCGCGGCGGCTGGGCCTGCGGCTGCGGAAGGTGGTGGTGCGGAACCTGCAGGCGCACACGCGCTACAGCTTCGAGGTGCAAGCCGTCAACGGCGTCTCCGGGAAGAACCCCGCCCCTCCCAGCTACTCCACCGTCAACATCACCACCAACCAGGCCGGTCAGTGCAGAACAGGGGTTCTTAAAGTGGGGTCCAGGGACGCCCAGGGGGTCCTTAGAGACATGCCAGGGGGTCCCCAGAATAATTTATTTTCATTATAATTCCACAATGACAGAATATAGAACCATTTATATATGGTTCTACATTGTATAGGACTGCCATAATTTGAAAATAAATACATATATTTATTTAATTTAATTTAGTAGTATTTATTTCCTATTATTTGTGTATTATTTTCCCTATGAACATGAATTCATTTAATTTCAAATTTAATTTTTCATTTTATTTATTAAGGTGAAATTGGAGTGAGTAAAAAAAATTAATAAATAAAATGAAAAATAAAATAAATGTGAAAATGATACACAATGAAATAAATGTTATGAATTAATACAAAAAGTTGGAAAAGTGATAAATACATTTAAATGTTAATAAATAAAATATGTTTTATGGTGCAATAGCAATGTTAGGGTCTGGTTTGGCTTAGGCACAAAGACAGTTGGAAAAAAATAAATACATTTAAAAATAAAAAAAATTAAATGTAAAATCAAATTAATGTGAAAATGATACACAAAGAAATACATTTTTTTATAAATTAATTAAATGGACAATGAAATAAATATGGATAATTTCTGACACTTTTTTATAAAACATCTTATGAGATGAGGTCCGTGGTCTAGTTTCAGTGAGTTTAAGGGTCCTTGATGTGAAGAAATTTGAGAACCATGTCGATGGCTTCAGACGTGTCCACAAACCAAGTTAATTCATATAGCCGTCCCTGATCAATACCACTTAACATCTCTCTAGTTAGTGGATCCTACGTTCAGTCAATGTCAATGAGCGTTAATGAACTCTCAGTATCCAGAGCCGCGTTAACACTAACTGTAAACATCGTCGTGCAGAGCTCAGTGACAGCAGCAGACAGAAGAAACTGTTTTTTTATCCAAGCAGGTTGCAGGAAAGGCGGATAAAATGCAAAGTGTTGGTTTTTATGTCCCCCCGTCAGCATTCAGCCTGTCAACCAGGCATCTTACGTTACATCGCTTGACAATGTCACCTTTCAACATCGCCTCTCTTAATATTTGCAGCGTCATCATCAACCAAACTGCTGGGCGCATCTCTCACAAGCTGTAATTACTCTCCCAGTTAACCTGCACTTAATCCACCTTACTGCGGTTTATGGTCCCAGGACAATGACTGTCAATTGAGTCACTTTCAGGCCTCACAAATCAATAAACTGCAGAATGGCAAAGGTGAAAGATGTACCATTTTTCTAAAAAAACGCTCCGCTTGGTGAATTCTGAGTAATTATTATCTCACTTTGATGGTTTGTGACAATCCCCCCTAAACCATAGCATCAACCTTCCCGGGGCTGAAAGCAAAACCAGAACTGCGGTATCTTTAATGGCCACTTGAGGCTGGCTGCAACATCTCCATAGACGGCCATGTTAAAATGTCTGACTTCACCGCAGAAATGAATGTGCACAAAATGATTTTGAACCTTTAATTTACTCCAAATTTCATGCGTCTATCATTGCTATGGCAGTTGCTATGGGCTATACTACAAAAAAATGCCCTTTAGCGTCTGTAAGAGATGCATCACTGTCACTGTCAATGTGTATAGTATATGTTTTATAGTGTATGTCTGGTTAGGTTTAGGCACAAAAAAACAGTTGGTTTAGTTCAACGAAAAGTCAAATTTAATGGGCTCAAACAGTGGTCTCCTGTTACTTGTGCAAGTTTTTGTATCTATTTTAGGGCTGTCAATTTATGAAATAAATGATCTAATTAATCACTAGATTTTCTAAAGTTAATCGATGCTAAGAAAGTTAGTCGATTTTGTTCTTCTCTATAAGGATTATTGTAATAATATTATATATTTCATTGCAAAATGACCAAACGGATGTAGAATAAATGCAGAGGCAGCACATTTATATTAAAAGTTCTATTTAAAGTCATCCTTTTTAACGGCATGCAGATTATCTTCTGTACAGTACAGATTTTCAATAAAACTTCTTTATATGCACTAACTGGAATACGAAAATCTTCAAAGCCTTTAAAATGCAGCTGAATTTCAACACAGTAACACTGGTCCTGCAAATATTAAAAGAGAAGAAAGAAACACACGCAGAATTCAAAGGAGTCTTTTCCTTTGCAAACACGTAACCTAACTTTGAGTACGTCGCTTCTTTCTAAGAAGACGTCATTACATGCTGACACCAATGGATGCCTTAGGTTGTCCTGATTTATCAAATATATATGTATCTTTACTCTAGCTTGAAAAAATTAAGGGGGTCAATGCATTACAGTGTAAAAACATTGGGTAACACTTTGTTTGACCAGTGAGTTCATAACACATTCATAGCAGCTGCTGCGCATAAAGCATTTATGAGACAGAATGTGACAGAATAATTGCAACTTTTCAAAATAAAAGTCCAGCAATTGCAAAGACAATTGGAGTTTAGCACAGTTTAACATCTGCAAAAGTCACATCTATAAAACAAATATATTTTTATGAAACAAAAATGATTTGCTTGACCATGTTCTGTCTCTCTGCCACCGGGCTAGCCCATCGACTCAGATGTGTCGTGATCAGTTAAGAAGTTTGCAATTGTTGGACTTTTATTTTGAAAAGATTTCTTCGTTCTGTCCTCTACATAACCGAAAGGTTTGGTATGAATGTCGAGTGGTGTCTCATGAAACTGTCATGAATGCTTTATGTGCAGTTTATGACAGCTGCTACGACTGTGTTATAAACTCACCTGTCAAGCAAAACCTTTAACACGTTAATTTAGAATTAATTGCAAAGGGAAACACATTTATTTTGACAACATTAATGTATTTATCTAAGCACCACGCAACCCACCACGTCTAAAAGTAGACCGTTAACATTTTATATAGAGAATATGTTGCTAGGCTAAGGCTTCAAATGGGAGACCACAAACCAACAGGAGACATCCATTGTTTTGTTTTTTTTACAGTCGATGCCCCAAAGTCAGTGAATTACCTTTCCGGTGGCTCACATTATCATGTAAATTGCCTCCTCTCTGATTTTTTTCTTCACCCGCAGCACCTTCAGCAGTGCCGACCGTCCATCTGATGCGTTCCACCTCAGACACTCTCAGCCTGTCGTGGCTGCCTCCCGAGAAACCCAACGGGGTCATCCTCGACTATGAGATTAAATACTACGAGAGGGTGAGCTCTGACATTTCAGCTGTTGCCTTAATGTAGGTCACAGTGCGCCTTATTGAATTTGCAAATCTACTTTTCCGAGCCTTGTACAGAGAGCAGCATTTTTTAGTGATGCGGAGAAATGCAGCGCTTGTGTTGTATGTGTGCGTGTGTGTTAATGTTGGAGTATGTTCTGTTCAGTTTCAGCAACTGGTCATTGAGTCTTTGGTATTGGTCAAATTTCTTGGCATTGCCGTGCAGATATGATATGATACATTTTATGAATGTAAAAGTAAAGTAAGAAGTGTCTATTGAGCAAAATATTCAGCTTTAGGCTAAACAAGACTCATTTATTCACAGACGGTGGTTGTTTTTTTGGTAAAACTTTACTCAAATGGGTAATAATCATGACATGAAACCTGTCATGAACATTAATTGTTGTTTATGTTTGTTTTTTTTGATCAAGATCTTTTTATTAACATGTTAAAAGACAATATACATGAAGAAAATGAAGAAGTGACTGCAAGTAAATTGAAAATAAATCAATAAATAAAATAAATGAATAAAAATAATTAAAGAATATATACATATGGCAGTAAATATTATATGAGATAGATAATTAAATCAACTACCATGCAACCAAGAATTTCAGAATTGACCCTTTAATAGTATTTTTTCTAGTTAAATATAATATGTGACCTCTTTCATTCGGTGTCCATACACAGGAGGTGACACATTCTTCCATTTGTATAGTATCATTCTTCTCGCCAAAAAAGTTGACATTGTTTAACATGTCTTTGTTATGACAACTCAACATAAACCGAGGCAAAATAACCTGTCATAACATAACAAAGCAGACCTTACTGTCAAACTTTAAGAACAACTATTGAGTTTATATCTTATATTGACATTAAACTGTCATATATGCTTTGTTTTGACATTAGCTGTCACAGGACCATTATGATCGTGTCCTAAGTGGTTTTGTTAAGTTTGACAGTAAGGTCTGCTGTGTCATATTATGATAAAAAAAAAAAGCTGGCATGTCAAACTATGTCAACTTTGCATCAAAAAGTGACATATTTTACTGAATGACAATTAGGCAAGGCAAGTTTTTTTTTGTATAGTACATTTCAGCAATAAAGTAATTCAAAGACAATAATAAAAGCATCAAAATACAATTTAAAAAGTTGATTGAAAGGGGGAACATTAAAAAATTTATAATAAAACAAGAACAAAGATATACAATTTAAAAACAGTTGATTAAAAAGCAGTTGATTAAAAATAAATTAAACAAAATCAAGAACAGAGTTACTTAACAAAGCATTTATAATTGTTCACGAGAGGTGTTGTGTCATTATTATGATGTCTTATGAACCCCCATTCAAATAAAGTGTTACCTTTTTTATCATGATGCTAATTGTATCTATATCCAGGAAACTCTTAACACATATACAGCTCTGGAATTTTTTTTTTTTTTGAATTTTAAAAGTTTTAAAATGAATTTGATCTTGTTCGAGGTCAGAAAACATTGTGTGTTTTTTGTCATTTTCTGCAAACAAATGCACTAAACGATTATATTTTTATTTGGAATTTGGGAATTTGGAATTTCCCTTTGCCGAAGCGCATACCTTTAAGTGGTAAAATCAGAAAAATTGATCATTTTGCTGTGGTCTCTTATTTGTTTCCAGAGTTATATTTAGTTAAAGTCATGTTTGCATCGTTTTGTGTTTCAGGGTCAGGCCATGTCACACACCGTCACGGCCCAGCACAGCTCGGCCAAGGTGGAGGGTCTGCGGGCCGCCACCACCTACGTGGTGCAGGTCAGGGCTCGCACCGTCGCTGGATACGGTCGCTACAGCAACCCCATGGACTTCAGCACCAGCCTGCACAGTACGGACCACCTCTCCGCTTTCCTCTGCTTCTGTTCCATGACCAGGAGAGGGCCGTCCTGGTCCTGGGGGGCCGGGATGGGTGCAGGTTTTTTGTTCCAACCAAGACGTTAACACACCTGATTCTACAAATGAAGGCCCTTAGCAACGGGCTCTAGTGGTAGATTAGTAGAAACAGGTGTGTTACTACCCAGACCGGTCCTTCTGGACCAGGATTGCACCACCCCTGTTCCTGACAATCCGCCTGCTGCGGTCTTAAGCCTAGTTTATACTTCTGCGTATGTGTTTATCCCGGTTGTCTGAAGGAGTATTAGGGCCAGGCAAAAAAAATAAATAAATAAATAAATCTCCGGTACAAAACAGAAAAAAACTGGCAAAAAAACATCTGATACTTACAGTGGAATATGTTATTTTTCTTTCCCCCTGTGCTTCAACATATGCAATAAAAGCCATTTGCTCTTTGATATCGATGAGCTCCAAACACACACGGTGCATCCCGGAAGAACGAAAGAAAAAACAGGCAAAAAAAGAAAATTCCATTACATATATTCAAGATTATGTGTAATTTGGGTGTGTTTTTTTGCCTGTGATTCTGCAGACCAACGCGTTCCCCCTACGCAGAACTTCTAATGCACGGAGCTACGCACGCACAAGTATAAACTAGGCTTTATCAATGAGGGTTCAGGCTTAATAAGTTTTTTATGACTGCCTTAATTGGTAACCATTTCCCATGCAGCAGAGGCCACCCTCTGATCCCTGAAGCTGTTGTTTTCTATTTACTCATTTCTGTGTGTGTGTGTGTGTGTGTGTGTGTGTGTGTGTGTGTGTGTGTGTGTGTGTGTGTGTCCAGGCGACCCTCAGAAGTCCGTGCAGGACCAGCTCCCGCTCATCATCGGCTCGGCCTCCGCGGGCCTGACGGTCATCGTGGCCCTGGTGGTGATCGCCGTTGTCTGCCTTAAGTAAGCGTTTTGATTCCCATTCTCCCGGACGGCCCCCGAAGTGTACACGTTTCATTTTGTTTCGTTACGAGTCAGAACAAAAGAGGCTCATTAAATTTTTACGTCCTTCCAAACGGCGCATACTTACTCTTTAGCTTCAAAGGGAGGAGCTCTGGGAGAGGAAAAAAAAAAAAAGAGAGAGAGAGAGAGACAAGAAGCGCTCTGTATGTTTCTTTCTCTGGTATCAGCCGATAGTGACGTTGGATATTAGTTTGATTCGCTGCACCTGGATAGGGTCAGGACTGATTATGTGAATGTGACTTTGTTCATGCGCTGCTTGTTTACAGGAAGCAGCGCAGCGGCTCGGAGCTGGAGTACACGGAGAAGCTGCAGCAATACAGTGAGTTCAGTGTATGGGTCCCCGCATGGGAACCATGTCCTCTGCGGTCTGTTGGTCACGCCAGTACAGTTACCCAACTGATTCAATCAATTACCTAATCACCTGATTCAAACCGCTCCTGCTGCGAGGAGGCCCTGACCGTGTTGTCCACACATTCCTTTTTTTATACGTTAACTTCATAACATATGTCGTTGAGGATGCCTTTGTAACGTTTCAGGGACAAACGTGTAATTACAGCCCATTTGTCTATCTGTAAAGTGGGAAAAAAAACGAGACACGTGTAGGGTTCGGCAGTAAATGATTGTATAATCAACTTTCTGTGGAATTGACCCTTCATGAGTTCTCCCCATCCCCCTTAGTTACTGTTGCTAGGTAGGATAAGATATACAAAAAAAAAAGGACACTGCTAGTCCTTGTTCTTCTTCTGGCGACCACTAGATTACACTATAATTTTTACAAAGTTAACTTTTCCCGTTTCCCGCTGGCATCCGTTGGTCTTCCTATGTCCCACCGACATGAAAGCATACGGCAAATCCGCAACTTTTAATGCAATAACTTTCCCACAAACGTGATCCCATCCCAAATGTAATTCTTAGTTTCCTGTAACTGTAATAAGTCACATGCATCTGACCTTGTGTCACTAAAACAGTTTTTTTGTTTGATTGTAAATATTTTGATTTTAATATAATAAAAACATGATTGGTGGTTAATAATTCATCACTCAACACAACACTTCTATCAAACCTAAATCAACAACAATCTAAAGAAGAAGAAGATTTGGTAAGAAAATTGATACCTTTGAAGACCTTTAGTGTTCTACATGAATAAGCTACAGATTTTTGACTATATTAGTGAATATGTCTAATTTGTGGGAAGCTATTCAGGTACAATTTTGGCCTTCCAGAAAACTAATCCCTGCAAGCGTAAAGATTTGTACGGTAGCTGGAAATAGCATATTACATTTGCTGTAGGCAACCGCTTTTAGGTTTGCAGGAAATTGTAACGTTTATAAGATGATTACATTCAAATCTGCAGATTTGTATTACATTTCAGGTTTATTATATTTGTGGGATGTTATTATGATACTCGATCTAACGGATGTTCATATAAATTATACCCAAAGTTACATCAGGGAGGCCTTACAGTATGTAGCCTTACAGAGATAGTCTAAAAAAAGCGATGTTAAGCTTTGATTTTTTTTTTTTATCTTATAATTATAGTTTTTTTGAGACCAGGCGGCAATTTGGAACAATTTCCTTACAAAACTCTTGTTCAGCAAAACTGGAAAAATATGGTAATTTACTCTTCCTTTATTAAACCAGTATGACTACGGTATAACTTAAAGTACAGTACTGTATTTGAACGCCTCGCAGCTCCTTCTCCAGAGTTTTCCTCTTTTTTTTTGGTAAATTAAACTTGTGATTAAATCATTTAATCATTAAACATGATTTATTTGTACACCTGTACCCATCTTTTAAAGGAGACTTAGCTGCAAATCAGCTATTCTTTAGTAATTTACAGTAATTTACAAATCTCTGTATACAGAAAAGAAAGAAAAGAGGCGGGACTTGGGAAGGGCCAAATCCGTCAGGCTGAAACGATCCTATCATGTTTAATCTTGCGAAATTCTGTCGCAATTAAAGAGTCCGACACTTTTGGGCTGTACATTTATATGTTTTCTTGCTGCGAGACGATCAGTACCAGCACTCTTGGAAACCTCTAAAACACACAAATTATGCTGCATCTCATTCGGTTAAGTCATTAGAAAAGAAATGAAATTGAATAGACACTAGAAGTCTTGCTGTCACCGTCGCCAGCCAACCAGCAGAGACTCCCGCCAAGAAACAGTCTGGCACATAAGCCCCACACAACCACCAATTGTCTTTTTTACTTGTTTTTTTCAATTTTTTATATGCATAGAACTTGTTAATTAGTGAGCTTTGGGCGAACGGTTTCTCCTTAATATTTATGCCAAGCTAAGCTAAGCTAACTGATGATTTCTTAACATTTTGACATTGCTTTTTAAGTGTGTATGACTGAATTCTGACTCCTCACACAGTTTCTCCAGGGGTCAAAGTGTACATCGACCCGTTCACCTACGAGGACCCCAACGACGCCGTCCACGAGTTCGCCAAAGAAATAGACATCTCTTGCGTGAAGATAGAAGAAGTCATCGGCGCAGGTAAACACAGTCATCGTTTTTCTTTCTTTCTTTCTTTTTTTTTCCCGGGGGGCACAGCGGAAGGATTCGGGTTCATTAATCATTTATTTGAACAGGAGTGTTCCATCAAGTCCCGAGGTTTGTAAAGCGAGTCCTCTCTGGGATTCAGAGAGTGCATGAGAGCTGCAGGTGGGAAGGACTGAAGTAAAAAATAAAAAAATCTTCTCCGTAGTCCCCCATGCGAGTCTCCTTTTCTTTCCTTCTCTTCTCTCTCCAGTGGCATGTTGTGAACTAACGTCGTCTCGAATGTCAGTCTGCTCCTGCTCCTCATTTCAAACTTCCCCCTTTTCCTTTTTTTATGTCTCTCTCTCTCTCTCTCTCTCTCTCTCGTAAACATTTGTACTCAGGCACCAAATGGAAAGCTCCCAGGTTCCTCGCCCATTCCTCCCTCCCCTTCCACCGCTCCGAGGTCGCGCACCCGATCGATACCAGTCACTCCCTCTTTCCCTCCCGACGTCTTTGACCCTTGACCTCCTGCCTGTCGGTCTTCTTCTCCTGTCCTCTTTTCTAATCCCCCTCCACAGCTGAAGCCGACCCCGCCTGACTCTTTCGAATTCAGCTCCCTCACTCCCGAATCCGACCGGTAACGTTCCCTTTTCCCTGCACTCCCTCCCCCCCCCATCCCTCCACCTCTCCTCTGTTCACTCTCCCCCCCCCATCGCCCTCACCCACTCCCACCCCCACCCTCCTCCCCCCCTCCACATCCACCCCACTGTCTCACCCCAGGGGAATTCGGCGAGGTGTGCCGCGGGCGCCTCAAGCAGCACAGCCGCAGGGAGATGGTGGTGGCGATCAAGACGCTGAAGGCCGGCTACACCGAGCGCCAGAGGCGGGACTTCCTCGCCGAGGCCTCCATCATGGGCCAGTTCGACCACCCCAACGTGATCCGGCTGGAGGGCGTCCTGACGCGCAGCTGCCCCGTCCTCATCATCACAGAGTTCATGGAGAACGGCGCGCTGGACTCCTTCCTCAGGGTAAGGTCGCCGCAGGAAGCGGGGGAGCGAGGGGGGGGGCGTCGCGAAAATACCTAAAACGATTCCCTCTTCCTATCAAAGCCGTGAGGAACACACGCACCGACAGTCAGTCGCGACACCTCCGGGTTTTTGGAACGTCTCGCTCTCTGTAAAACACCCCGAGGCGCTAGATAGAGATTAAACGGGCAATATGACGTCTGGAGACGGGGCATAGTGTCTCCGCTTGATGTGACTGACTGACGCCAATGTACTAACTCCTGGAAGGAGAAAGTGTCGCGCGCCAGACCTTTGGATAGGTTTGCTTTGGGTGTATTAGAGAGGCCTTTGTGTGAGTACGGAATACATTACCGAGCAGACTCTTTTTTCCTTTTTGTTTAGTCCACCTACACAAAACGCGCTGAACAAAGGCAGGATGAGAAATTAGGTGTCACACAGTACATTTCCAGCTGCGTGGGGGCTATTACATGTCAATTACCGCGCATTCCATAAAACGTGCTCTCTCGCATGCCTGCGCTGTAAAGACGTCTAGTTACTGGAGCTGTTAGGCCCCACGAGGTTACTTAAAGGGACGGTTGTTGCATTTTCTTTTTTTTTTTTTTTTTTGAAGTGGGGTCGCGTGAGGTACTTTAGTCATAATCTACCGAGTTGAGATTTGGGTCGAGACGCCCCCGGGTTTGGAGGAGCAGACGGAAGAGGCGGCACAGGAGCTGAGCGCCGCGTTGCTGTGGACGGGGCCAGCGGCGAAATGTATTTTAGACACCTACGAAACACAGTTTTAAGTGTACGCTATATTTAGAATGCTTCACCGCTTCACTTTGCCGTCAGACAGCCTTTTTTTCCTTCGGCACTTTATTTTCTCAACTGTAGACTTTCTGTGTGCATGCGGCGGACACAGCGTCTTCTGACCCAAACAGCTGATGTTCCGCAGCTAAACAAACGCGTGCGTGAGCGCGCGCACGTTTGTTTAGAAACGGCTCCAAAGACTATTAACAGCGATCATGATTTCAGTCTCCAGAGAGTAGTTGTGTGTATACATGGCAAAGCTGTTCCAGCTTGTTGTGTTACAAATCACAACCCCTTGACTTTGTAGCAGAATGCATATGGATGCATCTGTGACTGTTTAATTACAAATGTACAATGTGGCAGAATGGTTAGGGCACATATCACGGCAAACATGAGAGAGCAGAGAGTCCACGGTTCAAATCCCGGCTGGTCACTCCTCTACTTTCCTTCCCCCCTTTGCTGTCTTTCCACTTTCATCTATAATTAAGGCAAAAATGCCAAAAAAAACACATGTTCATTGGAGCACGAAGTAAATTCATACACATTCACTAATGGTTTGTTTCTCACTGTAAAAGCTGACATTTTAACAAGTGAAAATATCTTGTTGTTTTGTCCCCTGGCAGATAATTTCCTGATTTCAAGTTGTTTGGCTAGATTTTAGTCAATTTCTTCTTTTTTTTTCAAGAAAATGTTTGACCAAATTAACCCAAATCAGGAAAAAAAAACAACTTGAAATAGGCAAAATGATCTCCCAGTTCAATAAGATAATTCCACTCAATCTTGGACTAATTATACCAAAAACAAGATATTTTCACTTGTTAAAATGTCAGCTTTTGCAGTGAGAAGCAAACTATTAGTGAATGTGTATGAATTTACTGTGCTCCAATGAACATTTGTTTGTTTTTGTTGGGTTTTTTTTGGCATTTTTGCCTTAATAATGGATGAAAGTGGAAAGACAGCAAAGGTGGAAGGAGGATTTCAGTTTTTGCAGCGACGACGTTAATGTAAAATATAGAAAATTGACAGCTGTATCCTTAAAAAACGGTTGTTCTTCCAGCGATGTACGGCTGATTCGTTGCCAGGGAGGCTGAGACATTTTGTGTGACGGTTTCAAATGAAATTGATGAGCCTTGACGATGGCCATCTTCTCCTGATGTCTCTTCGCTTTGCTGGCGCCTGTGTCTCCTGTCTGTATGTACACATTAAGGAAAAATTACAGAGGTATTGTGTTTTAATGAAACCATTAATCAGTTTATAGGGCTGGTTATGGTTTGAAATTGGAACAGGTTTTTCAATACACAAAAAAATAAACTTCATTCTTGTGAGTTAAACTTCTCAAAATGTTGAATGTGGAAACTCACAATCGTGATACAAGAAGTGCGGCTGAATAAAATACCAAAATTGGCTAAATTATTATTTAAATCTGTGAATAAATGAATGAAGAACGAGCAGAAAAGATTATGGGCCTGATTCTTGAAATCAGAGCTCGGTGCTACCAATACGTTTCAGTACAAAAAAATCTAATTAGTGAATAAGTGGATAAATTATGCTGCAAGTAAACAAGAATACCAACCTGACCAGACGTTTGATACTCGTCAGCTGTCGAATTTTGAAGCTACAGACACATTTTAAGTCCCATTATGACAAATTGTCTTTTTCGTCTTCCTACGCTGAAAGTGGAAAGTTCCTCTGTTCTCGCCAAAGATCTTGACCTTGTAACATCACAGCTAGTTCGGATCCGCTCGCGGTCCAGTATGCAACTAGCAGAAAGTGCGATATGGAAACCTGAAGCCTCTGAGTGCACTAAAGCTTTTTGAAACTGAAAGATATTTGCATATTCATACATTCTGGATTTTTTTCCAATGAGTGAAAAGGAGCAGATTTAATTTGAAGGATTTTAACCAAATATTGAGCTTTTTTTTTGTGGGAAAAACCATATCAGACACATTTAATTACTTCAAGCATAGTAATACCATGTCTTGAGGGGATCTTCGAAGCAGAACAGCGTAAAAAAAAATGTGCTGCTTTTGCCATTTTCGAATCCGGACCCAGAATATCTCCGGATCTGGATCTGAAGACGTCACCTTGGGCGCTGGGAACGCGCGATTGTCGCTCCTTCATTCGCCAGGTCATTCACAGGCCACGTTACAAGGAACTCATTAATTGGCAATGATAAGAACTCCAGCTGAAACGATTCGACGATTACGGTAAAAAATGTAATCTGTAAAATTTCAGATAGGCGACTGCAGTCGTTTTGAAGCAAAAAAAAAAAAAAAAGGAAGTGACTGTTTTTTCTTTTCTCAGTCATTTGTGGCAGTAAACTGAAGATCACGGGGTTTCGACGCTGTTGGTCTGACAAAACAAGAAACACGAAGACGTCACCATCGGCGTTTTCTTCCATTTCTTGATGCTTTTCACACAATTCATTAAAAAAAAAAAATAATCCGCAGATCAGTCAGTAATGAAAATTAGTTGCAGGCCTCCATCTGACTGTCCAGCCGGAGCCATTTTCCCTCCATCTCACACCCTCTCCTCCCAGCTAGCGTCCTGCTCCTCGCCCTCACCCCCCCGGCTCCTGAAGGAGAGCTCCAGTCTAATGAGGAGACTGCAGCTAACTAACTCACACACACACACACACACACACACACACTATCCCGTGTGTGTCACACACAGACGAGCACACACCGCGCTCCAGCTCCCCCGGAGACACACTCATGCACATGTGCGCATGTAGAAACATCACAGATCCACACTCATGCATACACCGTGGCTCCGAAGGTCTGCTATGAATCACGGCTGTTTATACATCCATCCATTCCGGCTTATTTTACTGTCAGACTTCATTGGAGCGTGCAGACTACAAAGCAGAATGTTTATGGTTTTGTCATGTCATGTCTTGAATTCTTTGCTCTCTCATTGTGGAGTCGAAGACGGGATTGATTATGTTGAAAATTGTTTTTTTTTTTCTCTCTCCTCCAAATCCTACTTGAATATTCAGGTCAAAAAATACCCCAAAAAAAAAGCGCCCGGCGTAGTTTTAAGCTTTTGTAGGAACCCTCTGCATCTTTCCCCTCCGTCACTTGATTATGTATTGACTCGCCGTTGATTAGTTTAATTCACACACATCGGGTTCCGCAAGCCCTCGCAGGTTGGAGTGCTAATTTCTTACGATCCGGAGTTTATCCGACTGCGGCACGCTTCGCAGACGCGGAGAATTGTAAATTAAAGCCTGAAAAGCCCTAATCTTAGATTTGTTTCATGCCTCTTGAACGTTAACACAAAAGGGCGAATTCTGCGAAATCGAGAGCTTTCAAACGGAGGAGAGAACGAGCTTCGCCGAAACATGCCATTCTTATTCAGTCAGCGGGCCCAGTTTAATGTTCACAAACACACACACACACACAAAATGCAAGAAGAAGAAGCCGTGTTAACAACCGTGCACTCCCAGTACCTGCAACTAGTTTGAGAATGAAAAAAAAGAAAAAGTAGCTGCTGGTGTCTGTTTTTTGTTTGAGTGGCGCGGCTCTTTCCGAGATCTGTATGAACCCTAATGGCTTCAGTACAAGAGTAAATAGTCTAATTAATCAGCTAATTGAACAACATGCATGAAAAGGTCAACTGTCTCTGACAGCCAGGATCAGCCGTGAAGCTTTATGATGTCATGTTTATGTGGCCTCAGTGACTGATTGTCTATCTCTGGTGATTTCTCCCTCCTCTTATCTCCTACACTCGCTCCTATCTTCTACGTTTTCATATTTAAACATGTTTTTTTCCCGTTTTTTTTTTAAGTTTTTCACTCCTTCACTCGCTTCTTGTGCATTAATCCATTGTAGCCTATGAGCCTTTAGGTCTACAACTGTAATTTATATGTAAAATAGAAAAATCTAACTGTTACTCATACATTTTTCTGACATGTTAGTAGATATCTTTTTATGTTTCCAAGTGCTTCCTCTAATATGACATCACCAACTTCCTCCCCCTTCCTCCTGAGAACAAGGAGAAGACAAACCCTCCCATAAAGAGTCCATTTTATTTAGATAATTATGGTTTTCAACCCTGACATGTATATATCTATTTAATCAATCAAGTCTCCAGAATAATCCCTACCAACTTTTGCACATGGGATAAAGAGATTTTTATTTATGGCCATATTTTTGCAAGCCGCAACTATAATAGTCATTAAAATGCTATTTTCTGCAAAGAAAAATGGAAAAAATAGATGCATAACATGATTGTTAGTGACTTAACTGATATAATTATATGCATGAAATCCTTTTAAAAAGTCTGGGTTTAACCCCTTTCTTCTTCTACCTCCTCCCTCCTGCCCCGTCTGTTTCCTGCAGCTGAACGACGGACGTTTCACAATGACCCAGCTGGTGGGGATGCTGCGAGGCATCGCCGCAGGGATGAAGTACCTGTCGGACATGAACTACGTCCACAGAGACCTCGCGGCCCGGAACATCCTGGTTAACAGCAATTTGGTCTGCAAGGTCTCCGACTTTGGCCTCTCGCGCTTCCTGGACGACACTTCTGCCGACGCCACTTACACAAGCTCCCTGGTCAGTATCGCGCGCTTCGTTGTGCGGGTGCACATAGTTTTGAATGATTTTTGACGTTTGTATCTGATATTTTTTACAATTAAGCTTGATCTCTTAAAACGAATTGACCAAACTCAAGAAAAGAAACTTGATAAATTGAAAATAAGAAGTGGACTAACCTACTGTACTTTAGCTTTCGGATATAGCTGATGGTGTCCATCCTTTTTTATGGATATTTAAAACATCAGTTAAAATCTTACCTATCACAGCTCTATCCTACAGCAGCGCTTTCATTTTCCATATCACGGTGCTCCTCCTCATGTTGTTTCCCAGCGCTTTCATTACAATTCAAAGCTCCGTTGTCCCGTTTCGTCCCATTAGCCGATGTAACGGAAGTATCTTAACGTTAACACACTAACACGCTAGCCGGTTAGCTGCTAATTTATTCCTCATGCTAACACAGGCTACCGTGAGCCGCCGGAAATCCCAGCACTATCACCTAACAGGACAGAATCTGGGCCTAACCTCATTTATTTATAAACACAAATAACAGTAACATGTCCAGGCAAGTGAGAAGGAAGAGATTTATCATAGTTCCCGTTTTACGGTGCATGTCTCTTCATATCTCAGTGTATGTCCATGTCTTACCCAATGAACAATTTGTCTATTAAGACTATGTAACAGTCCAACACTTCCTCATAAGCATCCATTCGTTGTACCAAACTAAAGACATTTTCTCTTGTTCAGATTTCTTCTGCAGCGTGCTAACTCTGCTCTGTTGATATGCACCGTGCATGTTTAATTGAGCTTGTTATAATGCGATCACCTTCACTTGTTTCACATCTGCATATGGATCCGTGACTGCTCGCGTGTGCCAATATTTGTGTTAGGCGGGCACGACCGTCTGTGGAAATTTGCATTCGCTTCTGCGTGTGTTACTGTAGCATCTCTCAGGGTGTTGATACATCCCCTTTGTGTGTGTGTGTGTGTGTGTGTGTGTGTGTTTGCGGGAGCAGGGAGGGAAGATTCCCATTCGGTGGACGGCGCCAGAGGCCATCGCCTTCAGGAAGTTCACCTCCGCCAGCGACGTGTGGAGCTACGGCATCGTCATGTGGGAGGTGGTGTCGTACGGAGAGAGGCCGTACTGGGACATGAGCAACCAGGATGTGAGTTACACACGCATATATCATATCTATAGACCAAAAAAAAAAACGCAGGGAGTTTTATGTCTAAGTTTAGCGTTCGCTGCGAGCGGAGCTGCCGTGGCTTTGATTTTTCCAGCGTGACACGTTGGACCCGGGCCCGCTCTGCCGTCTTTATCTCCTCGCTGCATATGCCGGTGCAGCTGTGTACCTGTTTTTAGCGCAACCTGAGAGATCCTTATTCACCTTATTTGCAGCCGCAGCCTGTCCACCCCCCCCCCTCTCTACAAATCCATACAGCAAAGCTCCCTCTGGACACACACACACAGGCGCACTCAGGAAACGGTTTTGTTACCTGTGGGCTATCTGCACTGCACAGACATCGTAAGCACAGCAGAGAGCATGCAGGAGAGAAAAAAAAAAGAAATCTCCTGCCCCCCCCCCCCTTTTTTTTTATTCGGAACAAAGTACAGAACGTAGCAATGTGCACACCTCCACTTTATTCTCTGTGGAATAGCTACTCTGTATTGTGCTTCAAAAAAAAAAAAGAGTTGTACTGCTGATAGCAATAAAGCGAAGAGGGATAAAATAAATAAATAAATAAAATGCTGGTAATGTATGTATAACTTTCATAACAAAACCCACATGCAGTAATGAAAGCATCAAAGCCCAGGCCCTCTATTGTTCCTGCTGAGCCTTTGTGCCACAGCCACCGCTCAATAAGCAACAGAGTCAATAAATACGAGATATAAACAGAGGTACTCGCCGACGAGAAGCACGACATAAAAATCAAAGGACGAGCAGCAGGAGAATAGGAGAGCAGCAAGAACGCTTTATTGTTCCCAAATGGCGCCGTTTTTTTTTTTTTGTTTTTTTTTTTTTATTGTCGCGGAGAGCTAAAACCCATACGGAGCTTACGGATAGAAACGCCGTTGCTAGGCGAAATCAAATCAACGAGAAAACGCTTCCGTCCTCCGCTTATTGTCTCGCCGTCACTCACGCCGGCGTCTGATGTGACAAGTTCGAGAAATACTTAAGGATATTGTTTTTTACGGTTCCGTACGGATGCGGAGGGGATTATGTGACAGCATAACTGTCTAATGTAGGGAAATAATACAGCGGCTCTGGGATTGTTCTTCCCAGCGTTAAGTTATTCTGGCGCCAACACGACGGCTTCCTGTGCCCTTTTCAGGTGATGACGGCGGTAGAGCAGGACTACCGGCTGCCCCCGCCCATGGACTGTCCCATGGTGCTGCACCAGCTGATGCTGGAGTGCTGGATGAAGGAGAGGAACCTGAGGCCCAAGTTCTCACGCATCGTCAGCACCCTGGACAAGCTGCTCCGCAACGCCGCCAGCCTCAAGGTGGTGACCAGCACCTACTCAGGGTGAGTCCATCTGCTGGTTTTTAATAAAAAAAAATATACTAAATGCCAAGTTTGCCAAGTTGGATTTTTAACAGTCTTGTACATATGTTTCCGATTACCAATCATATTGATCGGGATGTATTTTTCAGTGGATTTTTTAATCGCTCCCGTTTTTGCGTCATTGACTTCCATTAAAACCACAGTGTATTTGATCCCCTTAAAAGACCTTTTTTTTATAGCTGTCCCATTTGAACAGGAATCTAAATGCAATTAACCACTTAAGCCCCCTAGGCCTGTTTTTAAGTTGTCCTGCTATAAATAATAATAAATTATGGAATTTACAACCAAAAAGGGTTATTTACTTAAACCTGGTTTCAAAAGAAATCATGTGAGGCGAATAAAGAAGAGTCAGAATCAATTTATGTTGCTGTTACAGAGCGAATATAGCGAGAATATTGCAGAAAATATATATATAGCTAACATTGTGTTTTACTACAGATACAAATATTTTATTTAAAACCTAAAACAAACTGACCCAGAAAAATTAAATAAGCTAAATTATCTGCAATGCAAAATTCAGTGATTAATAAGATAGAGTCATAGAAATCACCCTGAGGATCATTACAGAACATAAGGAATATATTCTGTAAGATGTTTAAAAAGGGGATTATCAGTCAGTCATTTTCTATAGCCACTTATTCCTCATTAGGGTCACATGGTCTGCTGGAGCCAATCCCAGCGCGTTACGCGGGAGGCAGGGATACACCCCAGATGGTCGCCAGCCAATCATGGGGCACACATTCACACCACTGAGCAATTTAGAGTCTCTAATTAACCTCAGCATGTTTTTGGACTGTGGAAGGTTAATTATAGTCATTAGTTGCAGCCGTAACATTGATATTATATTAAACTTTTTTTTATTGTATCGATGATGTGGATATTGGCGATATACATTGATACTGTAACACTGTGTTTTACTACAATGTATTAAGGGGGTTGTGGATTTTAACAGGTCAAAAAGTCAAAAATATGTGTAGAATCATGTGCAAATACACAGAACTGATGCTACAAGTGTTAATCAGAATAGCTTTTCTTATGCTGCAGTGATTGCAGAGAAGTTTCAATGTAGATGGGAAGTCTCTGCTTTTGGGAACATGTTTTTTGTGCAGAGCATTCGCCCACCTTAACATGTCTGTTGCGAGATTGTCGTCACAGACTTAGTTGCTGGTTATTTCCTGAAGCCGCAGCTTTAAATCTGGCTGTAGGCTGCAGAGCAGGGCTGTCAAACATGTGGCCCGAGGGCCAGAACCGGCCCACCAAAGGGTCTAATCCAGCCACTGGATGACTCTGCAAAAAAAAAGCAGACTTTTGGATTTTCTAAGAAAAAATAGACCAGTTTCTATTTCTTAACATAAATCTGAAGCCTTGGTGCTTGTTGAATTGGATTACATTATATAAATATAGCGATATTTTTCAAAATTACACTCCTTTTCTGAAGACATCCCAAGATGTTCATCACCTGCTTTGTAAATGGATGGTTCATTGAGTATTCAGATTCTGGTTTTACACCTTAACGTGAAAAGAAAATGGAGATTTTGCTTTTTATTTTTTATACAGGAGGATATTATGGTCCAGTTTTACTCGTCCAGCCCACATGAAATCATATTTGGTCTGTATGTGGCCCATGAACTATAATGAGTTTTACGCCTGTGCTGGAGAGGATCGCACCAAATATATATTAATGTGGAAATCATTACACTTTGTGACATCTGGTTTTTAGAGGAGCAGACATGGAGTGTGTTTGCGGTCGTCGCAACAACAGCAACACCCGGGCTTTAAATCAGACACTTGCGGTGGACATTTTGTAGTAGTTGTTAACAACTTCACAGGAACTCTAATTAGAGAGTCGGCCATTGTTGTGGTCCGCTGGCTGACTTGGCAGCTACAGTTGTGGGAAATATATGCATAATGCTTTTGATGTTTATTTTTTTGGTGTGTGTGTGTGTGTGTTTCACAGTAGCTGAAAAAAAGAGGTTGTCTCACCTTGTGTGAAATTGTCCCCTGTATTGTGTATGACAGCTGTGAAGTGCAAGGAAGCAGAGCTGCGCCGCCGGGATTGTTTGAATAAAAACATACAGCGAAAAAAAAAATCTGACTGGTCTAAAGAGAGGAGCAACAAGGTTCAGGCTTTTTTTTTTTGTGAGGGTTTATCTGTTTTTACGCTTCTGGTTGATTTGAGAGGAAACTCATTTGAGCTGAAGGGTTTTCTTCCCCTCGGAAGTGTAGGAGTCGACTTGTTCGTCGGTAGCTTTGCGACTCCAAATGTTCCCCGCCATTCTTACTGACGTGTTCTGAATCTTGCCATCCCTGGCGCCTGAGACAGCACGATTACCGCTGGTTTCAGACGCGAGATCCTCGGCTCAGTAGCGATGTATAATGAATCGAGCGCTACGTCCTCGAGTCTTTGGCTCTGCCCGCGCGTTTAAGCTTCCTGTTTCCGAAAAAAGGCAGAATTCATACATACAGTATCCGGGTCTTGTGCCAGCTTCTTGGCTCGCGGTTTCTCTCTAACACCGAGCCCCCAAGGGTGATTCCTATGCCAGGATTTGGGGCTCAGTGAAGCTAATTGTGTGTGGAAATCTAATGGCTGACCTCGGTTTTAATTCCCCCTTTACTTGGCTGGATGCTGGAATGTAGGTGATAGGACAGACAGCAGCCAGAGCTGCTGATGTGGAAAAGCAGGAGGTGATGAAGTGTGAGTAATAAGGGAGATTGAGGAGAAGCTAAAAGAGAGGAATGTGTTTAATTAGGTTGCTAATGAGCTTTTTAATGCATCGGGGGAGGGCGCGCCCAAATGCTACGATGGGCGAATAGGAGCTGGGTGTGTGTGTGTACGCATGTTGTGCTTCGTGTTGCTGCATGCACATGACATGCCAATGATTAATTTAAGGCCTCATCTGTATGCAACAGCAAGAGATAGACGGAAAGAGAGCAGGAGAGAGAAAGCATCATGTTGTCAGAGCAGTGATTTAGAGAGAGCGCGCCGGTGTTTTGCGCGTGCGAACGCTCACATATCGCCGCCGCCGCGCCTCCTCACCTGCCGTTGGCTGATGTTAGCGGCAGATAACGGAAGGAGAGGCCGGATATGAGATGCTGCGCTATCTGTAAAGTATCTTCAGCCACGAGGGCCTTAAAACCAAGGACACTGGCCGAGGAACAAAGGACAGCGAAGACACTGCAGCATGGCTCCGAGTTGAGAAATGTTGAACTTAAATACAGTATCTCACAGAAAGTGACACTGCATTTTTGTAGATATTTTACACTAAGGAGTCGTTGTACAGCTCGAATAACGGTGTAAATTTGCTGTCCACTTTTATATGTTTATTCACAAACCCTTACTAGACATTTATGTCATCCATGCTGAACTGGAATGCCGGAACATACTGAATCTGTTCAGCTGACCGTCTTTTGCTTCACTCTGAACTCGGAAAATCTGCTTTTATTTACTGTGCACCGGTTGCATGGAGCCATCTGCACAACTCACTCAGGATCGACTCTTTCATTCACCCCAGACGTTGCAGGTCATTGCTCACAAGCCACTTTGCTCCTGTTTTAACACTGATATTATCAGATTGTATTTTTTCATGCTGTGTTGTATACATTTTTTATGTTGTATTATATATATTCACGTCGTATCTCAACATCATTGCAAATGAGGGAAACCCCAATGACCTTCCAAGGCTTAAATAAAGGTTTGAATTGAATTAAAAATAACTCAGCACGCAGCCATTAAGGTCTGGCAACAAAAGTGAGTACACCCCTAAGTGAAAATGACCAAATTATGCCAAAACTGTCAATCTTTTTGTGTTTCTACCACTTTTCTCTATCACTGTCTTGACTGTCTTGGACATGGAGTTCACTAGAGCTTCACAGGTTACCACGGAAACTTCTTCTATTTCTATCATGGAGCTGGTGGAGTTTGGGCCCCCTGCGCTCCTCCACCTTCAATTTGAGGACGTCCCACAGGTGCTCTATAGGGTTTTAGATCTGGGGACATTCCATTGTTGTAGAGACCTTTACCCTCTGTGTGTTTAGCAAGGCAGCGGTCATCCACAAATGTGACGCTTCAGATACTCAACCTGCTCAAAGGAAAATCCGTTTTATCCGTTCTCTAACCAGCTAAACTGTTTTCAGCTGTGCTAACATGATAGCACAAGGTTTTTCTAATCATTAGCGTAGTTTAAAGTTATCTTCATAGAAAAAAACAGTGCTTTTCTTATATAGGGAAATAGGGAAATTTCACTTTCACCCACATTGGCATTAAACTGTACAAAAATGTAGGGGGGTGTACTCATTTTTGTGAGATACTGTATGTATTTATAATAGATTTGACATTGGCACAAGGTTGTAGGTGAATGCAGGACGTACCTGCACTAGCAATAAGATGGAGCTGACCTTTATCCGCCAGTTGAGGGGCTATAATGAACCTTTTTTTGAACGTTTTGTGTTTGCAGGGACCTGCTGCGGCTCGGAGGGACGCTGCCGGGACACAACAGGAAGAGTCCGGACAGCAGTCAGGAGATCGTTCGGCAACAGATGAGCCAAACCCTCCCCATCAGAGTGTAAAGCTGCAGCGAGCCCGAAGGATACGGAACGTAATTAAATACTACCTAGAAACTCTGACGAGAAGAGCCCGATGTAAAATAACAGAAAAAAAGAAGAAGAAAGCGAAAAAGAAGGAATCTCCAGCTACGGAGCGAGGACCGTTTTTTGGGGGGAGGGGCGGGGACGCTGATGTTTCCGTGAGCGGCCGGAAATGTAATGTCCGTTTTAAAAGAGAACTTCCCATCGCAGTGTGTGTGTGTGTGTGTGTGTGTTCATTACTTGACACTTTGTGGATTCGTGACTGTTGACATAAAGCCAAACTTCCAATCCACCCCCCCAACCCCCCTTTTCTCCCCTCTCAGGTTGTGTTTGCATGTCTGCATGTGTTTTCTGCTGGTTGGGAATCTTTTCTTCTCTTCGGTTCCTCCAGAGGACGGGTGATCGGATCCGGTGTCTAGAAAGACGCAACAGTGCCAAGAAAAAAAGCAAACGTTTGCTTAAGAACTAACTCCGTAAAGACAGCCAGACATCTGTAGACCTCCAATCAAACCTTTTTTTTTTATTATTATTATTTTTTACATTTTTTTTTTTTACCCAACCAACTTTTCTTTTCCTTTTTTTGCATTTTTCTTTTTTGGAAACAAAACAAAAAAAAAAAAACACTTTCATCCGCTTCCTCTTAAATACTGTCTTCCACATGTACTGGGAGGTATACGTGTTACAGTTCTTGTACAAAGCATCCGAAGTCTTCACGTCGAGAGACGTCACTGACACTGTGCGGGACACGTCATGTGCATGCCAAAGTGGAAACCTTCGTTCACGAGAGAAAAAACAAAAAAAAGAAAAAAAAAAAAAAAACGAGCAGACGTACCAATGAGTTCCATATTAACTGTCGCTTCAGTGCCGTCCGCTGTACGGACTTTTGAACGTCCGCGTTTTCCTAACCTTGTTTGATTCACACATGCATTGTTTTGAATGCTAAGTTATTGCCTATTATCACAAAGAGGGGTTTATGTGTTGTTGTTTTTTTATATGTGCGGGGGTTTAACTTTTTTATTACAACGCTTGTTTTTTTTTTTTTGTTTTTTTTTTCACACATTAACAAACCAGACAGACATGAATGAGTGAGATTAGAAGGTTCTGCTCAGACAGAATTATAACCTTTTAAAAACACTGAGGAGACTTTGTCGAGATTGTTCTTTTTTTTTTTTTTTCTTTTCCATTTTCTTTTTATTTTAATGATAAGCGCCTGTGGTAGTGCTGTGTTGTATATTTTACTTTGGCAAAATGTGTCGCAGATCAGTGGGAATTAAAAAGGTCACTGTCCCCATTTTAAGCTTCGCAACCTTAATACTGACCTGACCTACGAACATCGATGTAAAAAAAAAAAAAAAAAACGAATCATGGTTCATTTCTCTCTCAACATGTGTTTTCTTCAGCACGCCAGCTGTCAGTGCAGTTCCTATTTAAACGACTGCCTGTATATAACACTATATTTCTATTAGACCAATCTGCTCAGTATTTACAACTATCTGACCTGACTTTGGCCTATCTCTATGATCCTGGTTTATATGCCTGTTTGTTTTATTGTTGAGGAGCAAACAATGGAGAGAAATTACAGTTCAATGGTCATTACATATCTGAAACTATATGTCACGATGAAAGAAGAAAAACGTGTGTCTGTTAGGGCAGACCTCTACAATTTAAGGTGTATTAGATTGTAAAAAATAAAAAAAAAAATTTAAAAAACAAAAAAAATGGCAGAAAACTAGTACAAAAATCAAGCATTTCTCTTTCAGTATTTTTACGATAATAATATGCAAATAAATTATTAAACGGATCTCTGGTATTCTCTTTGATTTCTTTGGCTGGGTTCACCAGGCTGGAGTTGCAGCTCTCCTCTCATCCGGCCGAGCGATGAGGGGAAAAAAAAAAACGCGTTTCACCTCCTCAGTTGGAATATCACAGCGGTTTTTGGACGGACTCCTTGCGTTTTGCGGTCCACACAGACCTCCAATTAGCGAGACCACAGGACAGTTCTGGGGGATTTCAGCCTCTGTTTTTGCTGGAGAGGCTTCAAGGAGCCAAAGTTGATATGGCCTCGCACCAAATGTCAGCGTTGTTTGGCTTTAATCCGCCGGCCAGGACTCAAACCAGGCCTCTCTCTGAGATGAGCACACGAGGGAATCGGTCAACCTCCTGTTTTATTTTATTATTTTATTTTTTTTTAACGACTGCGAGGAAGCTCATCTATCGGGAGCTTATGCTTCGCCGTTTCTGACTAGCTGGCTAGCATAATCAGCCGCGGAAGGGAGGACTCATGTCATGTTCTCTATATGTTCCCTTATCATCTCCGCTGCTCTCACAGGATTCATATGCCTCTGCAGCACAAAAGACCCCTCAGATGCTCGGATCGAAAATGCGCCGACATGGATTCGCTGATTGTAATTCCGCTGGGTCACCCGCCAAGCGTGGCATTTATCACGTGCGTCAAAAGCCCTGCAGATAGATGCTTTGTGATGGTATATAGCTGCTTCTTTTTTTCTTCCTGAATGTAAGAGAGAAGATGTGTATGACCACTTGACCTTGGAAAGTATGTGCAAGGAGGAAGGAGAAAAAAAAAAAAAAAAAGCTGCTTGTGTTTCCAAAGGGAGCCCAGCTTTTAATCATCGTTTCTTAACCCATTAAAGCTTATGGGCCTTTAAGTCTATGACTGTCATTTTATATTTCAAATAAAAAAATCAAGCTTTTTTTTTTTCTAATGACATGATAATAGACTTAGACAAACTGTTTTAAGCAAATAATTTAAGTTTCCTAGTGCTTCCTGTCACATGATGTCATCAACTTCCTGCCCCTTCTTCCTGAGAACATGGCGAAGACAAACCCCCCAAAAAGAAGTCATTTTATTTAGATTATTATTATTTTCAACACTGATGTGTATATATCTATTTAATCATTTAAGTCTTTAGAATAATAACCCCGAAATTATTTTGTACATTTTTGTTTATAGGTATATTTGTACAAGTGGCAACTATAGTAGCCATTAAAATGCTATTTTCTGCAATAAAAATAGCTAAAAATGAACTAAAATAGATAATTCTAAGTAGCTCAATGGATATAATTATATGCATGAAATATTTGAAAAAAAAAAATCTTGGCTTAAATGGGATAAGTATAAAATGACAGTCAGACTTAGCAGCTCTTAAGATGGGTTAGAAACACAGTCTATTTTTAGTTTTTCCCGTCGACGTGAGGTCAAAGGTTAAACGCAACCTTTCCCGATTAGACGATCAAACGCGTCCCCCGGCGCGTGACGTTTATCGCGGTGACGTGAAAGCGGCAGCGAACCCGAAAGGAAGGCATCTCGTTATCCTATTACGGAGGCCGTTAAGTGACGAGAAATCAGCCGCGACAAGTTTTCTCGACACAGGTTTTCCTTTTAATGAGCGCGCTCGGCGAGGGGAGAAAAAACGAGGGACGCTGGTTGGCGGGATGACAGGGCGGGTTTTTATTACACGGCTGCCGGCCCCCCCCCCGCTCGTCAGCGAACCGGATAGTTAATGGGCTCGACGTCGGGTCCCTACATCGCGATTACTGCCGGAGATTAGCAGCAGCTCGGCCGTTATGCCGGACGTACATAATCACATGCCGACGCCGGCCAAGGCAGGGCCCGCTGGGGAGGGAGGGAAAGGTACAAACACACATGCATATTCATATGCATAATGATACAAACCAGTACCCCCCACCCCCCCCACCTCACACACAGATCTGGTGGATTGGCAGTGATTTGTCAGATTTAGCCGCATCTCCTCGTGCACCCCTTTCCTGAACGCTCTAGTCAGTTTTCTTCCAAGCTCAAAGCGCTCATTTGCCATCCTGTCCAAAGCAAGTTTAATGCCTCCAATTACAGGGGGGGGGGGGGGGGTCTGCAAGCAGGCAGATTTGGAGCAAGGATGCTTGGCAGGAGAGTTTGCCACGCATCAGGGCCTTTTAACAGAGTAGTGATTTGCTGCTGCTGGTGGTGCTGAAGCCGCCCGCTGCCGGCTCATCAATGGAAAACTACCCTCTTTATGGCGAAGCGTATGCAGCACTAAGCCGGAACCGTGAGAGGAGAGAGACACACACACAAACATCAGGCTTTTTAACAAGAAGTCGGCGCCGGGGCTCTTTTTTTTTTTTTTCCTCCTCCCCTCCCCCCTCCCCTCTTTCTGAGTCTCTGCACCGCCAGCACAAATGGAAATCAAAGTCTTTTCAGCAATAATTTTTTATGTAAAAACCGCCTCTGTTTTAATTGAATATTCCGCAGACACTGTGCGGCGGCGTGTCATGGCGGAGAGGAAGCAAATTAAAGAAACATGGGAAACAGCCGTGATAACTCCCCCCCCCACCCCCCAAACTCTGTCAAGTGAGGACTTTTATCTTCAAATGAGACGAGGACTTTTATCGTGTTATTAAAATCAGCCCGGCTTTGACCTTGTCAGTCGTGCGTTTTTCCGAGTTTTGTCGTTTATTTTTCTCACTTTTGAAAGGTTTGGCTATATTGTCACTAAAGTTTATAAAATCCCAGATCATTCATGCATATTCATATCATTTGATGACAAGTATCATGAAGCATACGGGATAATTTTCCGCGCTCCACATGGCATAAAACACTCACTACTACAGTTGTGCTGTGTGAAACCTGACCAAAAAATATACTCAACCAGGCCTACTGTAATCTATTACTAAAGCCATATTAGATACTAATTAGGCATTATGAATCTTAGGAAAATGCTGTATAATATTCATATTGTTTTACATTGAACTCAATTCAGTATAAAGCCACAAGTTCTGAAACGTTCTTTTTTTTTTTAATCCAAATTAATGTATTACATTCACCATTTCTCGTAACCAGATTATTGTAATCTTGTTAAAGATAATCCGTTACTCCCTAACCCTGGTTTTCTTTGCTGCGGCATCACCTCTAATGGAAAATATAAACGGGGGAGCTGCAAAACATCTCATTACAGACATACTCAATTTTCCCCTCAAATGATTTGTTCACATTTAATTAAAAAAAGCCACAGCAGAGAAACACCCTCAAACACGCGCGCGCGCTCACACACACACACACACACACAGAAACACAAAAACGTCTGCTGTGGCAAATAACGCTTCCCCAATTTTCGCCTTTTATTTACCTCGCAGCACTTTCCTCCTGAAAGCCTTTAGTGTTGCGGGGACCGATGATTAGCATGACAGTGCATTTTGTGCTGTGAGAGGCTTTCCCACCTCTGTTGCCTCTGGCTGCAAGCTTTGCAGTGTGTGTGTGTGTGTGTGTGTGTGTGTGTGTGTGTGTGTGTGTGTGTGTGTGTGTGTGTGATCCATTAAAAGGCTCCTGAATCCACACCCATTGATAAACGGGTGTCAGCACCCTGGTGGGTATGAAGGACGGGACACTGAGCGCCGTCACCGTCGCCCCTATGATACGCTGATGCTACCGGGGCGGCTACTTCTCTGAGCTGCAGCCTCCTGTGTTCTGATGAGAATCAGCATGGACAGGGCAGCAAATGAGAGCAGCGGGAAGGACGGAGGAGAGGGGCGCTGGTGAAAGGATGAGGGATTGGGGATAAACCAAAGTTGCCTTGTTCGTTTTCAGCCGTTTCACGTTAAACGGATCGTTTCGGGAAACACGTTTATTGGCCTTCCTTCCTGAGATTTAGACGGTGCGACTCAGGCCCGTCCGTACATTACGTTAAATTTTACAGCGTCCAAGGTCAAAAGAATCTTGGCTCCCACCCGGTCGAGCATGCGGCGAAATGTCACGCCGTCGCGATTAAGCGGCGGGCAACTGAAGGAAAAGTTGGACGTTCCTATAAAACAAAAAGCTTATTACACTTATTAGATGGAAAAGATAGATACCCCGCCTGTGTCTGCACAGTAAATTAGAAGCTACAGCCGGCGCCGATTAGCACAAACACTGGAAAAAAAAAAACGGGGGAACAGTTATCCTGGCTCCTTTTCATACGACACCAGTAACATTCCGGTCCCAGCCAGGAAAAAGTCTGGCACAGAACCCCCTTGTAAAATACTGAACTGTAATTTTACATAACAGGTTGTGTAAGGAGTAAATCGTCAAAATATAATGTGTTAATTAGTGAGTTTTTGGGGGGCTGGTAGTTAGTTTTTTTTGGAGTGGGGGTGCTATCAATCCTTTCATCTAAATTCTGGTATATTACTATCATTATTATGAGTGTATTTCCCAAAATGTTGGACTAGGCCTTTAATTGGCAGCTGGTAATTGCGACTTGGCCGGGCGAGGATGTGACATTTCAACGCGGAGCTTTGTGGGTCTGCGTGTGTGTGTGTTTGTGTGTGTGTGTGTGTGTGTGTCCTTGCCTATTGTATGCTGTAAAATATAACAGAATCTAGTCTGATGCAGCATCTAAAAGACCACATCTGACTGTGTGGGTGTGTTTCAAAGCACCAAAGCATTGAGCTCTTTGTGAAAAGAAGGGGGCCAATGGAGATCATTAGCATGCATGTGAATGGGGCTGCAAAGAAAGAACAGATTATGCATTTGTATGTTTGCTGATGAGATAGAGGGCTTTAGGTCCCTCAACCCAGTTTGAATCACAAATCCCCACCAGGGGAGACCAGGGGAGGGGAAAGGCCACGGATAGAGAAGAGCAGGAAGACACAGACTTTAGGCTTTTGAGCAAACGTAGCGGGGGTGAGCGATGCCGCGGTCTCCGAGCCAGATGTCCCAAATTGGCAAAGAAAAGAAAAGGAGACCAAAGGGATCGGTGAATCCCGAAGCTTAACTCCGATCCTTCTAAATCTGCAAAGTATCTGAGCGGAGCATCGGGGCGGATCGCCTCGCCAGGCTGCCAGTCAAAGTTTGGAGAGGTTGTTTTCAGAGGCCCTTTTGTTGTGGCCTGTGGGGCGTGTTAGCAACAAGGCTGTGAGCGAGAAGGCTGGCTGGCTGGCTTTGGGGACTCTTCTCTACATGCGGAGGGATTTCCAGCTCGCCGGAAAAAGATGAGGAGAGACAACGAACAAAAATGCCTCCTCAACCGTCCCCGGCCGAGAGAGAGGCGGCGAGAGCCCGTGCGCCGCGCCGCCCCGTCCCGTTACCGGGGTCAACGGCGCTGATGTTGACTGAAATGCGGCGTGATCTCTCTTTTTTTTTGTCTATATCACAAAGGCACACATACACACACGGGCGAATTCTTATCGCCCGAAGCTACCTGTTTCGAAATAAATGGCCTGCCAAGCATTTGATGGGTTGGCTAGAAATCCCAAATGCTTATACTGCCTTGGCTGCTTTCAAGTAATCATCCCCATGGTAACACCTGACACCAGCTATTCATCACGGAGCCCATATAAACTCCAGCATATTCACAACAACAAGTCACGCAGTCAACTTTTTTACGCCCGCTGCTGACAAATAGCCACACGAAACATGTCCGCGCACGATGATACATCGGGAATCAAAGAGCTGGGCCGCGCGTGTGTGTGCGCACGTGTCGCGTTGCATCATGCGGTTTCCTCACCGGTAATTGTCAGTCGTTAGCGTTAATGTGACAGGTGAAAGTGAATCTGTGAAGACGGCGCGGAGTCTAATGAGACGCCGTAGTTTCTATCAGCCGCTCAGGCGTGCGGCATCATGAATCTGGGCTTCATTTAGCATTAGCACAAAATGGGAATTCTTTGGTTTTAAATTAGATGGGGTTGCACGCACGCACACAGCACCAAATAGGCCTGTAGGTGCGGCAGCTGTTGTGTTTTCTGTCGACCATCTGTCAGCGATACTGATGTTTCTCACAGGGGTCGACGGGTCAGGATGAGGGAGAGGTGTGAGAGAGGGGAAATATTTTTGAGATGTAGTCATACAGGTCTCCTCATCGGTCCTTCACTACACAGATCTAGTTTTTGCTCCCCTTCACTCTTGTTTTATCCAATTTGGCTTCTGAACCACACCAACACTGCAATTATCCGGAGATTTGACAAACTGGATAAACAACTGGAGAGATTTGAAAATATCGGATTGAGTAGAAAGATTCAAACTGGACCTTTTTCAGATTCATGATATCATGCGTTTGGCGCAGAGTTGCTCGCACTTGCACGTTCTGTTAAAAACCACAATGATGGCGGAAGTGAATCCGCGTAGATCAGCATGTGTTTTTGATTCACTACCATGTTGCACTGCGCATGTTCAAAAATGTTGCGTATTGGCTACTACCAGCCTAGGCTTTTAGGCAGATTGTACTCGTGTTGAGGTCAACTTGTAGTCTGAGATATTTATCAATCACATTGGCTTGTCCAGTGTGGCTGGGGCCTAAATCTAGAGGTGTATATATAGAGACCTCAGGTTGGATACTGGACTAAAATCAGTGACTGGTAAGACCCAGAGCCCACACTATATGTGCAAGTGAAAGTCTAGCATTCAAACTTAAGTATAGACACTTGAGTACATAACTTTACCAATTAAATTACTCTATAAAACACAGTTAAGGCATTTTCATGTTAACAATCTGCGTTTCTCCATTGCTGGGCGGCATGTTACTTGCTCTGCTTTTTTCCTTGTTTCATCTAATTCAAAATATAGACATTTTAAGATTTTTAGACCTGTTCAATGGTTGTACACAAGTCTCTGACATGTTTTCACCTTTCTACGATGTAAAAGAAACTGTATTTCTGTATTTTTGTGCTCCAAATCAAACACAATGTTCTCAGGCCACTGCTACATTCGTCTAGATTTTTTTGAACCCAATAAATTTTGTTTGACACGCTGATCTGATCGACAAATATCTCAGACAACACACTTCAACACAAATATGATTTGTTTAAAAGCCTTCAATACAATCCCACATGAATCCAAAAAGCATACGGATTGGGGCACGCTACACGAATCTACTCAATCTGACATTTTCGAATCTCTCCTCTTGTTTATCTGGTTTGACAGATCTCTGGATAAGTGCCCTGTTGGTGTGGTTCAGAGGCTGAATTGGATAGAAAAATATGTGGATTGGTGTAGACGAGGGACTCAGTTTCAGTCGCCGTTCTTTGTAGTACGAGAAGAGGTTGAAAGAAACGCCAACTACCGCCAATCAGCCTAGCTAGCAGGAGCCGATCATGTTAGCATGCTGATGTTTAACATTTCATGATATAGTGGAGTGGCTGGCATGACTGTACAGGCTTAAATCATGGCGTCACTCTTTTTTTTCCAAAACGTCCTAATTTGCCACACGCCGTTCTAATGATTTTGTCGAGCCGACGTTTGAAACCTTATTGTTTTTTTCCGTCAGCTTCAAAGAGACGAGCGGAATGAAGCGGCACTGCTGGCTGCTCTGAGCTCCTCTAGCTGCGGACTGCAGATAATGAGGCGGCTTCTGGTAGCTGGAAGGAGAAGCAGCCGGACCGGGGCGTCGGCGCGAGGAGAATCGACGTCTCATCCAGTCAAACAGTAGCGTGAGGTTTTGTAAGGTACATCCTGAATTCCCCTAGGTTTAATGTCTCCATCAAAAGAAGATCAAAAGGAAGGGATTAGAGCTACATAACAGAGGTAAGTGTGGAGAGGAGTCTTTGCTAAACTCCAGAGCGCTTTTGATACCACTCATCCCTGCCAAACCGTAGCCATGGCAACAGTGGAGAGTGGAAGTGTGCGGCGTTGATAAGAGTGCGACTGGGGATGAAGGGGTTGACAGATCATTTTGGAGGAGTCTGACCCTTCTGCAGAAGGACCGTCGTCTTGTCCGGGAAAAATTAATAGCGTACGCAGATGGTGTGCAGAGATTGACGGTCTCGGGGCCCGCTTCTCTCAGTGGGAGTAATTTAACACATATCATACTACAAAGTGTTAACTTCAGACACTAGTGAGGGTATTTTCACACTGTAAATGTCTGTGACTGCGGGTCTCTTCTTCAAGTCCTTTAGGATTTATCTGCCATGCCGAGCCTACCCTCGCTCCACATTGTTAGGAATATATGCACAAAAAAACCCCACCGCCATGCCTTTAGATGCGCGTTGGCATGCCTCTACAATAATAACTGTTGCCATGCAGAAATACATGCCCGACATAAGGGGGCTCCAGGTTTTTTAAACAGGCAGATTAAATACCGGCGGTCCCGTCCTTCCCCGGATTTTGTCGCGAAGTCCACCCCTGCGAGTAGGGTTTTATGAAACAGGGCTAAAAAGCGAGATTTACTGTCGTTACGGAAAGCTGCTGGGAATCCTTCACGTCCTGTCCTCGTCTCCTGAGCAGAGAGAGAGGAGGAAGAGGAAGAGGAAGAGCGGCGTACAGTAGAAAGGCCTCCAGCCTGCCTCAGGGGCGGAAAGCCGGATGCGGCATACGGTTTGACAAACAACGTCGGTTTTTGCACCGGTGATTCAGACGAGGAGTGCGCTTAATTAGTAAAAATGGACACTAATTGAGCCCCAGCTGTATATGTTGGGAAAGAAAGGAAAAAAAGAGAGAGATGTGAATCTCTAAACACACACACAGCAACCCAAGAGCTCCTAGTCTCTCTGATCCTCTTCTCCCCCCTGAGCTCCGTCTGTTCACTCACCGAGCGTAGCGGCTTGTTAGCACACTGGGAGATTTGTACGGATAATGAAAAGCCAGGAGAAGATGGGAGATTTTCGGCACGGGGAAGGAGAAGGGACTGCAGGACTTGTTCTTCGCCGAACAACATGTTGTCCAGCAAGTGTTGCGGCAGTACTAAACAACCACCCCCTCCCCCCCCCCTCCAGGTTTTTATAGCCAGCCGTGATTTACACCTAAATGGTAAATCTCTTCGGTTAAAAATCAAGCGTCGCGCCGGCCGTTCCATAACACACAAATCTTGTTTTGCCGCGTCATTTGCACATCTTGTTTAGTGGAGGGAGCCCGACTGACTCAGCAGCTGCAGCTGAGCGAACCAACACGACGCGATTTGAAAGCTGACTATACAAAAACATGTAAATGAGCTTTTCACTATGCTAATGAAAACGTAAATGTTAATTAAAAAGAAAAGAGAGAGAAAAAAAACCCTATACAGCCAGAAGGCAAAGTAGAAACGGTTAATTTGTCACAGTGCGTCCACAGGGAGGCTTCGCGTCTTTCCATTGAACACAAAACCGTGTAAATGCTTTGTCATAGTATGTGTATTTTTGTGTTTTTTCCAGCGATGATTGCCTTAAATGTGTTTTTTATTCCGCCAGATATTGTCACGTGTTTGTTACACACAGACGCTTTCACGTGTCACACGCTATGATCATGATAATTATGGTCATTACGTTTGTTTGTTGTTTTTTTCAGTCTGGCAGGATCACGCAGTATGTCACAATATGTGTCCCTTCAGGCCCGATTTAACGATTTATCAAGCAAAAAATAGATTTTGAAGGTTTTAAAGGAAGAGTCTTTTTAAGTGTTCATCATCTAAAGCACGGTTCTTCAACCTTTTTTAGCCCAGGGACCCCTTGGCTGTCAGAAGAAAAGAGCAGGGACCCCCACTTAAAATTCTTATTTTATTATTATAATTAGTAGTAGTAGCAGTAAAGGTAGAAGTAATAGTATGATTAGTCATTAGGAATTTATCCATCAGGTCTTTAAAACAACTCTATGTGTCTTTAGCCAACAATAACTATGATAGCTAACTAGCTTGTTTGACGTTAGTCACATAGCGCTAAGACTGACGTGATGGGAATCATGTCTATGTTAATAAACTACAATAGTTTTTGTCAAAAGTAGATTATTATCGCCTGTTAATGATGTTTTCTAAATCATATTATAAATTTATATATATATATATTTTTTAATATATTTTTTATTTGGAGAACCCCCTGCAGTACCTCCACGGACCCCCTGTTGAATATCACTGGTCTAAAGTACACTACCGTTCAAAAGTTTGGGGTCACTCAGATAATTTAGTGTTTTCCATGAAAAGTCACACTTTTATTTACCACCACGATTTGTAAAATGTTGTTATATTAGCCTTCTGACCCAATGAGCAAACACATTGTACCATTAGAACACTGGACTGATAGTTGCTGGAAATGCACCTCTATACACCTATGTAGATGTTGCACCAAAAGCCAGACATTTGCAGCTAGAATAGTCATTTACCACATTAGCAATGCATAGAGTGTATTTCTGATTAGTTTAAAGTTATCTTTATTGAAAAAAACAACAGTGCCTTTCTTTCAAAGGAAATTTCTAAGTGACCCCAAACTTTTCGACAGTAGTTTAAGGTCAAATGGCTCATCCAGTCAGTCCTTTAAAACTGCAAAATATATCAAAAAAATTACAATGCATACCATGATCACACTAATAATCCAGTTTCCTGTTATAAGGAGGTAATAACACTTACCAATATGGTAGAAAACCTGTCCAATCGGTCTCAACGGACATAATGAAACTAATTTAACTGTTTAAGATGAATTATTTATCGTCAGAGTGTTGTTAATGTTACACTGACAGATGCTTCTCTTGGGCAGCAAAGCTCGTTGTTCATTCTTTCCACTTCCTGTACTGAATCTATAAATGATGTCAGTCTGAAGGACAACAGCACTGCCTCCTTGATGCTGACTGTTGACAGCCCACAAGCTCTTATATGCCATGTTGCTGAAAACAGAAATCAACCTTTTTTTTTTTTTTCTCCTTCTTACCAGGTTAAACTCAGTGTAGCTAAATATATTTTCTGTTCCCATGAAGTCCTAAGAAAAGATGTTTTCATGTAAATTTCCATGTCTTCATCGTAGCCTGGTCCCTGTAATCTGATTTTAAAGAGAGTGAGGGAGACGCTTTCCTTATGGTTTTGGTATAAACGTTCAGGCAACTGAAAGAAAACGCGAGTGGGGTGTTTGTGTGTGTGTGTGTGTGTGTATGCGTGCAGAGATGTGTGTTAATGTAAAGAGGCCGACTAAGGATACTGTATATCGATCCTTGCAAGTCAACTTAAAGGCCATTCCTCTGTTCAGTTTGTGAAAGCAGGTGTATAACGTCCTCTCTGGAGAACCTTTGTCCAGCCTCAGAAAATAAACCGGATTTGGAGAATTGGGTTCGGAGACTTAAAATTAATAAGAAACTCCTGCTTTACAAGCTGGACACGTTTGTGCTTGAACGACTTTTACTTGGCAGGAACAGTTGATTGAATGACACTATTGACTTGCATTATGGGAAATGAAGGTTCCAGTGCTTTTGGAGCCCATTAATAATATGGACTAAAACTTTCAACATCTGTGCCTGTACTGCTTCAATTAGACCAATATTTTTATGGGAGTACCAAATCACTGGATACCCCTTTAAGACGTAATATGCTCATTTACAGATCTATATAGATATATTTTTAAAATCTTTTCTTTGATTTAAAAGAAAAAAAAAACATTATCAATCTTTTATGTAGCCCCTCAGTTCAGCCTCTGTCTGAAATAGACTGATTTTCCTCCTGTCTGTCTAAAGCCGCCGGTTATGATTGATTATCTCCTAGAAGCTGCCTTACAGCTGACTCCTGCCCGTTCCAGATGCTACATAAACAAACTATAGTAGCAGAATTTCACTTTTTCTCTCCTTCTTCACTTCATCAACTTCTCAAAGTCATCTGAAAATGTTTGAGCCTGAATTCGATCCGGGACTTAAGAGTGGACAACACGAACATCCATAGCAACCAAGATAACAGCAGATCTGTTGGTAATATAATGCTCATTACCTGTTTATTGTGTGACCTAGCATTATATATTATGTGTGGGGAATGCATAAAAATGCTGAGGGAAGTGGGAAATGACCGTCAGGAAATAACAAAGGGAAATATCAGTATCAGATTACGCTGACAACGATGACAAAATCATTTTTGACACAACAAAGCTATTTCATAACAAAACTAGAAAAGCACAGACCTTCACCAAGCACACGGCCCAGCTATGCAGGTTTCACGATATCACTACCATGTGGCCCCAAATGAGCACCTGTTTAAAGGTGCATTTACCACAAATTTAAAGTGATCTAAGAACCAGGATTTTTTTCTGAGCATTACCAAAATTTTATCATCTGTTCAAGGTACCGTTCCCAACATTCGCTAAAAGTTTGATGAAAATCCAGCCTGAACTTTTTGCGTTATCAAACAGACAGACAAACACCAGCAAAAACATAACCTCCTTGGTGGAGGTAAACATGATGGGATGTATGCAACTTGATTGACGATATTGGTTAAAAATGTAACTTGATGGATTAACAGCATTTTAGATGACATGAAAAATGTGTCAGTCATACGCTCAAAATATCCAAAATGCTGTTAGTGTTAACATTTCTCACATAGTCAGAGAAAAAGGGAAGATTTGTGGACGTACTTTAAACATCATCCTAAAGAAAATAAAACCTTGTATCGGGCGATGGAGGCACAAATGAATGCCAGTGTTAGCTAAGCTAATTTTGAGCGGAGCTGCTAGCTCAGAGCTGAAGTTAGCATTGTTATGCAAGCAAGATAGCAAGATGTTTTTTTGCTTGTTGTGAAGCTTATTATATTAACAGTTATGTCTATTTTATTCATGTGTAACTCCCCAATACTTTATCATCGCCTAGCCAGGGCTAATTTTGTTAATTATTCCACGGCACGTTGAGTCTGATAGCTTTTTGGCTAAATCCATGCTGCTACTAGGATACATCAGTGATGTTACACAACCCCAGCCACGGATTAATTAGATAGGAGTATTATACAAAAGGGTTATTAAAGTTAACTAATAATATTAATTCAGTTACAATCTGTCTTCTTAGTATTTGTATTGTTCACCTAATTAATTTATTTCAAAGACATATGACACATGACATTGGAATGAAATCTAACTGAACTGAACTAAAATTAGACTAGGGGACTAAAACTAATAAGAATTTTTGTTCCAAAGACTAAGACTGAATTGAAAATGCCTGTTAAAAACAGCACTGTATCAGAGCAGTCTGAAGCTTGAGCCATTTACTATAGGGATCACCTATACATAGGTTTAGAAAAGCACAATAGGTCCCCATTGAACCATAAAGAGCGTAGGTTCTATATGAGGAGTGCAGCAGTAAAGACACTTCATCAGGGTGGAGTCTCTTTGCACCAAAATTCCTTCCTTAAACATTTGGGAACCACTTTTGAATTAGCAACCCTTTATAAAGGATTTTTACATTTTACTAATGGATTCATTAGTAGGTTATAAATTATTTTCTAAATCTTTAACGATCAGTTGAGCAAAAACAAGTTTTGTGTTGCCAGGTTATGAAAAATCCCTCTGACTAAAGAACTGTTTGCCCACCAAAATTAATTTCGACTATTGATTAATCTCTTTTTAATATGTATAACTTCTACCTATTGTACCTGCATTGTTGCAAAAGAGAACAAATTAACACCCAAACAACCTGGCAAACAAAACTGTCATGTTTGGCTAATCCTGTTGTATAAATCATCAGTAAATAAGAAAAGTGATACCATTATTTGAAAGCATGATCCCAAATAAAACAACAGACACGTTTTTATTACAAATTACTTGGCATGCAATCCATACTTTCCAATATGCTAATACACTTAATGCAGCCTATTAAAAGGACAGACCTTTCATTAAATGTCCTTTAATAATATCCCAACACTATTTAATTATGTGATATATTATATATCTATAATTGAATGAACTTCCCTGGTATTTGCTCTGAGTGAAAATAACATTGAAAAAGATTAATCAACTTCCTTTGAAGCCTTTTTGAAATGCAGTGGTTAAGCGTCTATTTGAAGTCTGAGTCTTATAGCTGAGGTCTATGATGAAGTAACCTTCTGTCGGCACGAAACGCACCTTTTTCTTGAGTGATTTCCATTTGAGGATGCCGGTGAATGTAGCAAGGGCCAGAATTTAATCTCATTCTGCAAGCTTAAATTCTGGAGTTTTATTTTTCTAATGTCCCGTTCAGGTTACCGGCAGCCCCTGCATGATCAAAACAAGATATGGAAGTGCAGTGAAGGGCACATTCGATTTAATTAGGAGGAAGATTTTGTTCCTGCTACTGACTCATAATCGTCTTGTTTTTCCTCGGCTGTGCCTTCCCATTATTTTCTATCATACAGTAATGAAAGTCTGTGCTGATTGCAACCGCACTGGTGGATCCTCAGCTCATTGTAACACATTAACATAGTTTGCAACAACTAGATGAGCTCCTGATGAAAGCGATTTGATTAGAAAATGGTGGATGGTTATGAAACGTGGGCTAAATACATCTGTTAATTTGAGTTGTTTTGTACCACAGTCACTGATTGCACTTCTTCTGAAAGAAGTAACTTATTATTTACATTATTCATCTGTTTAAAAATAATCCTACTTTAAGGTATCAACATTCGGGGAGATGTGCATTCTGATTTTCAGGAGGAGTTGCTTTTTCCCCAATGTTACAACTTCAGAGCAATGATATATGGACTTTGTGGCAGCAGTGTGGAGAAAAGAGGAGAGAAGGCTTCAGTTAGAAGTACCACTTACTGACTGCGACCTCTGACCTCCCCCGTGGAGAAGGGTTAAGTAAAAAAGAGAATTTATAAATGGAGATCTTTTCACATTAATGCCCTGAGGGTCAATTTCAACGTCTATAAAATCCACCTAAGACATAAATCAGCTGAAGTGTGACAAAACTGTCCGCTTGTTTCTGTCAGTTAAAAGGAATCTGCTGATGAGACTTTATTGTAGCCATTGAATTCAATAACCGAAGTATTAAAATGGAACGAATGTTCCTACAGAGAGTGATGATCATATGGAGGAACCTGGCTTTGAATGCAAATTTTTTTCCATGGTAAAAGAACACAAATGCATGCAAACTATGCATGCACGTTTTGTAAAAAAGATGCACATTTTTGTTTTATATCATATTAATGCACAGGGTCTATTTTAGCCTGGCTAAATGGGTAGAGAATGTTGTTATCAGCAATATCTGTGTCCTCTTCCTCCAACTGTGTCTGTGACTACATGAAACAAGAACAAGCTCCCAGCTAGCAAACCGAATGCTGAACATGGTAAGATAAGTTTGTCTTGTTTTTACAAAAAAAAGTCATATATTGGACTGACATGTTTTAGTGTTTTAAGTGGTGTTTTAGACATTTTAATGCCAGGTCTCAAACAAGTTCCCCAGGTACAGTTTTGCGAAGACACCTGTCTCATAGCAGAAACTTTAGAGCACTATTAGCATGCTATTATTTTATAGGCCATAGGATAGCATAGCATGGCTACTGAAGATTAGGTTTATCTATGCATGAACTATTTAGCAGCTTGAAACGTGCCAACTAGCTATCATTAGCATTGATACCTTTTTATATTAAGGAAATCTGCAAAATATGGTCTTGTGTCCCACTGTCTCCACTGGATGTAAGAGATCAATCCCATCATTTTTTAAATGTTGTCTTATTGTTGCCATAGCTAGTTAGCTAATGTAATTAGTAAGCTACTTTATGGCAACATCCACTGGTGAGGTTGCTTGTACGTGTAGGAAAACGTTAGCATAGCTAACACCAGACCTTATGTCGATGGAGATTGAGATTCAGTGGAGAGTTCAGTCTAAGGTAATAAAAACACAATAATTCTGATATTGATTTAATTATATACTAATTAAAGCATATTCATGAATATTATATTCCACTTCTGCCAAGTCTGTTACTGCTAAATTCCGCTTAACACACTGGACCATTAAAAAAATAAATGTCGTCTAATATCATAATTTATCATGAAGGTTACCCATGTCCACTGAGGATTTCTATAGATATACAGGCTAATGAGCAGTAACTGTATTATTTTTTAATGTTTACATCAAAATAGTCATGCAATAATATATCTTACATGATGACCAGGAGGGAATTACTCATGTTTGTCCTTGTCCAGTGTAGATACGCATATAACTTATGTGCAATGCAGCTAAACAGTGCCACAAATCTGTATGAGGACACAAGACGGTCTGAAGCGAAGGATTTGTGCTTCTAGATGTTCACAAAAAGGCAATTTATTATTTTGGCCAGTAAAGAAATGTGCTCGGCCAGTGGATTTAAAAAAAAAAAAAAACTTTTTTATCTACCAGTCCCTTTGGCAGGTGAGCCAAAAAGTTAATTTTGGACGTTGGTTGTAGGGTAAGCTCATAGATCTTCATCAATGACAGCCTACGGACAGCCCCCCTCCCTCTACTGTGACAGGAAGGCATAGCAGGTACATAGTTATGAAAAATGAACAGTGAATCTACTGTAAGTCCTTGTCATCAGCTCATTTATTATAGTTATTGCTCTATAGAAATGGCAAGCCTTTTGAATGGGCCTGTAGTCTAGATAACAGCTGGGACCTGTAGTTTTCGTCCACGTTTTGCTGAAACAGGAACGGTGGATTTTTTGATAATTATTTTCAGCTGCCGATTAATTCACATTTGGCGCTCTGGTGAGTGTTTCTCAGCAGGAAGAAGAGTGCATGTGTGAAATAATGCTAGTAATAATCAGCTAGTGCACCAGTGTTGCTCAATAATGCGTGTTTAATAGTTTTTTGGACAACAGTGGAGCTCTGTGGCACATATCAGGCTCTGGCAACACACACATTACTTTTGCGTGGATCAAACCATTATTGATTTCGATCTTTATAGGGAAATGGTTGGCAACAACAAAAATCATACCACCAGATGTATCCTTTGAGCCTGTTGAATTTCAAATGGGCAAATTGTTTTAATGACCAATACATGTTTTTTGGGGGTGTTTTTTTTTGTTCCGTTTGTGCAAAACTGTCATGTTTGCGCTCGAATTTTTCCGAGACTGAATTTGTGTTCCGCCATTACTTTTCCATGAATCTCAACTAGAGGCTAAAAACGCCCTCAGGGCAACAAACATGAAAACAGCAAGGTCAGTATTTACTCTGGTAAGATAAAGCTCATCTCAGCACTAGTGTCTCCAATTACGATGGACCACTGGGCTCGCCGCTCGTCCTTAATAGCTTCCCCACATATCTGACACTCTTCATTTCACGTAATGAGAGTCTTCAAGATGTGAATAAAGGTATGCATATGATTTGGTACAAGGGCTTGAAAAACGAGATATGCCTCGGGGCTCACTTCAAACAAGACGAAATTTGCAGCGCGAGAGATGCTCTGTGGCTTTAAACCAGACATCTGTTCTTCGGCCCTCTTTGGGCTGAGGGAAAAAAAAAAAAAGGAAGCAGCCGGGGGGCCTCGGTGCCAAGGAGCCTCTGTCTAAATCTTTGCCAACTTATTTGTCACTGTGGCCTCATTGGCCACAGAAACAGCCAGCCACTCAGCCTAATGGTAACGGTCATCACAACTCACAGCTAAAGCCTTACGACACAGAGCATCAGGGACATGGAGGAGGAGGAGGAGGAGGAGAGTGAAACCAAATCCCTGACTGGATTCACTCCTCCCTGTTAACGCCATAAAGTCACCTAAAGTTTATTGCCTGCTGTCCATTTGTAAGCAGCCCAAAGAGAGCCCCTACTCTCCCAGGAAGCTTCGGAAAGCTCCTTAACTGCCCGACCTTCCTGTGTTTTTATGGAGCCGGGGGAGCAATTTAACATGTTTTAGTTCCTCTGCTCCACCAGCTCCGATGCAAGGGGCGATACGGAGCTGGAAATCAGCGATCGGCTATCTGGTCTGCAGCAAAGAGGCCGGTATCAGCCCGAAACATCTCCACCACATTTGTCAGTGCTCAGCCCCGGCTGTCTGTGGTGCATGTAAGCCTGCTCAGCCGCAGTTTATCATAAAACTGCCTTTAAAGTGCATTATGCAATTACCTTGAAATCTAAGGGCCTGTAATAGAGATATTCCCCCAAGTGCACAATGACACGGAGTCTGGGGGAGACGTCTTGACTGCATCGACAATAGACGGAGCAGACGGGATTAGAGGGAAGAAATCTCCCGATTAAAAGAAACTGTCATACAGCCGCAGCTCCAGTTTATCTTTTAATTAACATCTCATACACCGTGGACAAACACTCCATCAATAATGCAAGTGTAACATGCTACAATATTAATGTCAGTTGAAATGAGGCGGTTAGACGGAGGAGTGGGGGGGGGGGGGACTATTTTAAGCGGCTGGGATTGTTCTGTTGAAAGAAAAAGGGAATCCGGTCTAAATAGAGCCATGAGAAGAGGAGAGCAGCTGATGCCGTGTGTGGCTGCGGCCAACGGGAGGGGAGCGAGGGCCAACGTTTTGTTTGTCAGGACGAACAAATGGTGACAAACGATGGCAAATTGGAGTGAAGGCCCCCTGCTGAGCTATGGTTTGCCTCACCGGGGTCCCAATGGTGCAGAGGTGCTAGCTTGGGAAACTGAAGACACACACACACACATATATATATAAATAAAGATATCGAAATGTAATAAAGGTCAAGGCGTGGCGCGCATGCAGAGAGAACCTCACACAACACACAATGATGAGATGCCAAAGAATAGAGCCGGGCTCCCTCGCTATCTAATCCAATGTTTCACATGAAAGAGTTGAGCCTCTGCTGAGGACGGAAAACAGCGTTCGGCCTAATCCTATAAATCTATATGATCGAGACAGATGGAAAGTAAGTTCTCTGTGTCTCGGCCTCTGGGAAGAAGAAACGAGGAAAAAAAAACCTCACACCCGAACCCCCGATTTCCAGCCTCCTGTACAGCTCGTCCTCTGCGGGTGAAGCCACAACACGGGGCATAAATAGAGTCCGGGGGGCCAGCTCCAGCCATGTACAAAAAGTGTATTTCATTTAATTGGCTGGATAAGACAACGATTTTTAATTTCCCCAGAGATCTGGGTTGCCAACTTTTGTTTTTTTTTTTTTTTCCACGGCAGAAAAGAAGAAGAAGAAGAACATTCAGAGCAGTGCCAGGAATTTACAATGCTCTCTTTACCACGGGCGATGCCGATGGTGTTTTACTCTCCTCGGAGAGCGCCAAAGATATGGGATTAATTATGCAGATGTTTAAATATCAACCCTGCTGAAAGACTCCTACTAGTCTGTGAACCTTACGTCGCCCTGCACGAAGTCTCCGAAAGACCTGTCATGGCCGTCTGGCAGGGAGGACGCACACTTACGGCTTTTTCCTCTTTTTCGGCTTCTCCCCCCCACCACCCCAAGTTTTCCCTTTTTTCTCCCTCCTCCACACAGACAGGCCATTGTGTGCGGGCACAGATGAGATTTGCATGCATGTTAGACTGGATTACACATGCAGGCTCTGGGAACCTGGACCCCTGTGGTCTCCCTCCGCTGTTCCGTCCAGGAACCGGCGAGCTCGCCTTTTTTTTTTTTTTTTTTTTCAATCCACGACTTCAAACGAATCTCACAGCTTAATTGGCTCAGGAACATATGAAATCAAAGGTTACATTCTCTAGATTTTTCGGAGAGCGGGTGAAAAAGTTCCGTGGATTTAAAAGCGGCTGGACTTTGTCTCAGAATCGATCTCATGAACTCCCCCTCCCCCTACATCGAATTTATGGGTAAATTCATGTGCGAAAGGGTTAATCCTCTATGTGATATGTATAATGAGAAGCATAATCTGTGATCTGATGATGCTGTGTCTAAGATGGGGGGAGATAATAGATGAGAGAGGCAAAATATCTCCTTAAAAATAGCTGCCAGCAGATGTAACAAACATTTGACTAGCTGATTTCCATTTGCTGCTTCACTGTCAATACTTTCCTTGATCACATTTGTGTGTGTGTGTGTGTGTGCTCGCTGGTCCAGGTTATCCATCATCCGTCAGTGTATTTATAGTGCATTTGTTGACAATTGAACAGTACTAAAGTGCTTCACGACAGACAATAAAAAATCCCTCTCAAAGCACTCGTGTGTCATTATATTTATTCATATGAGCATTTAAGTAAATTGTCAAACGCTGTCTTCTTTAAGCAGCTAAGCCCCGCGGAGCCTCTCTGCTCAGCAGGATTATAAATGAGATAGGATTTAATATTGATCCTTGGCTGACCTCCTATGAAGTTCTCATCATTTTATAATATTCTTCACACATACTGGTAATGAGATCAATGGGCTCCCACAGGTCCATCCGCAGATAAACCTTGACCTTAACGCTGCCAGACAACAGGCATGACCAAGCTTTTTTTTTTTTTTTCCCCGCCACAAGAGGATAGTGGCGAGTGGGAGTGAAACGCCGGGATTAGCTGTTTACTCCGTTTGTTTACCACACAGCCATGGACGAACAGGCCTGTGTGTGTGTGTGTGTCTGGCCGTGAAAAAAATAACGCCTTCGGACCACTGCGGCCTCAAAAATTGAGCTTCTGCTGAGTAACGCCGCCTTCAAAAGGACCAGACCGTGAAATATTGGATAATTTTTTTCACCTCACACCGGAACGAAACCGGTTGATGAGCAAATTTACTGTCAGCTCTGAGGCTCCCTGCTGCTGCTGCTGCTGCTGCTGAAAAAGGAGAGAGAGAGAAAAAAAAAAAGTCTCTCTGCGCACAAAGCAGGTTCAGCCACATACCTAAATGAGCCTGATAATTATCTGAATACATTTCCATCGCTATTACAGTGGGCTCCAATCAATGGGAGAGAGACTGCCTTAAAAAACTCGGTGCTCGGTGTGTGTCCCAGAGGCATTAATTTCACTACGGCTCACATATGAGTACTGGAGGTGGACGGCTGGTTGTGGGTGGAGGCAATTGATTCGATGTATCTGAGGCGATGGCGGAATACAAACACATAGTCATGGGAGCTATAAGAAAATGCAGGGGTCGGGTGTGGACTGGGGGGGGGGGGGGGGCTACCACCTGAGTGACTGTTGCCTCTCTGCACATAACGCAAACCCCCTGAGCGCCGGCCTCAGATGCATTAAATCAAATCATTTGCCTTCCCAACGGAGAAGTCCTGTTTTTGATTCTGGAGCCGCTTATGAAAAAGAGACATGAAAAAGGCGATTTGTATTCATCGATACCGAGCCCAGTGCCACAAGCACACACTGTCCCCTCTCCCTTTCTTCTCTCCCCCCCCCCCCCCCCCCCACCCACTCCCCTGTCAGCTCATTAGTAGCCTATCTCGATATTGCTATAAGGTGTAGATCCAAACCCTCATCCAATTATGCCTGCCCGCACATATAATACTGTGAATTAGATCAAGAAAAACTTTCACATAATTGGTTGCAAATTCATGTGTGTGTGACAAGCCGTTCTTCTAAATCTCTCCTGCTCTCTCTCTCTCTCTCACACACACACACACACACATCTTTGGACTTGAGCCACACCCTGGCAAAGACATCCAGAAGTCAGCAACAATAACGGCGAAACAGTAAATCTTTGACCGAGCTGGCTGTAGACCAACCAGTGACATCTATTTAAAAGACTTCTCTTTTTTTTCTTTTTTTTTTTTTTTAATGAATGGCCCTAGCCGAGGAAACAAAATGACATCCTGGAATAAATGTATTCCTGTAAAATTAAATCTCTCAATAAATGATTTGTAAGGACAAATCTATTCAGCACGAAAATATGGATGGCAACGGGGGGAAGGGGGGAGGGGTGAATCATGGAATGAATATAACTGGCCCCGGTATCATCCCCCCTTTGTGTGTTTTTTTTTTCCAGACTATAACTCATCTATCATCTATGAGCCATTAACAACCATCTTCAGTCCAGCTAATACCATCAGGAAGAGAAGAGCCACTCTGCCCCTCTGCTGCCGCTAACATAATTGTTATACATTGGCTCCAGTCAAATGCACTTTTTCTCTTTGCGACCAATTACCTTTATCTTTGCTGGATGACAACGTCAATTTGCCCTCGGAGCTGGTCAATGCAAATATGTGAAAACAGCTCGGGGCGAATTTCCCTTTGATAAAAAGAGGATATTTATTAAAGATAAACCACTTAAGTGTGGAGTGAGCCGGGCCACCTTGCCACAATAAAGGACTGTTACTCAACCGTGTACGGGTTCACTTCGTTGCGCATAAGCAGTGATACACAAATAGTACTAAACACTTGAATCGTCATCGTGATCTCATGGGACGCCACATAAACAGATTTCAAGGACGTTTGGCGATTCACGTCGACGCATTTTAAGCTTTTCGCGGTGTCATTTAAAGTCGCTCAGCCGTCAGTCCGTGTCACGTGATATGGAGGGAAAAAAAGAGGCTGACATTCTTTTTATTCTTAGCGGAAAATGTAATATTTTAAGGTAGTTTCAGTATTAAAAAAGCGTTTTATAGGGAGTAAACCGGCTTTAAACAGCGTTAGATCTAGTGGCATCTAGCGGAACAAGACTTGGCAGAATATAGTATTCACAAGTGTGTTTTAATTAGTATATAATTCAATCAAAATAGGCGTTGTTGTTTTTCAATCATTTACAATGAGCCGTTTGTATGGGCATGAAGAGCAGGTTCACCTTTGTGAAGCCTGCCATGTTTCCAGTCCAGAACAGACTGAACAGATGGCTTTTTATGTTTTTATTTTTTATTTTTTTTTTTACTTTTTTCATGAGTTGTGCAGCCAATGTGATCGGTTTGTTTATCAGTTGACTGCAACCTGCAGCCTCACCACCAGAGGCCGACAGAAACCACGCACTGTACCTTTAAACCACGCTCAAAATGACTCAAGAAATCGGCGTGTGATCGCTACGGCTTTTGGTCATACGTGGCTGGAATTACGGCTACCAACATATTTTCCGCCGAATAACTACAATAACGTCTTGCAGCTGAGTTATTCTTCCTTGACGGGGCATGAAAACTCCTCGGTGTATGGAAAGCAGACATTTATAGCCACATCGCCGTAAAACATGCAGACGCTTCTTCCACACCTGCATCGGTTCCACACAGGAGCAAACCAGGGTTTCCACTCTCCAATTACATAACATCCTTTTATCTCTGGCTTTTACTTACCTCACGAAATCCCATCTCCATAGCGACAGACCCTCGTCGGTGGTCCACGGAAATAATTGTTGCCTCCTGCATCAAATGGTTGTTCTGTGTATCTTTAAAATTTCATAACTTGTGCATCTTTGCCTGCCTTTGGTGTATCTAATCTTATGTCCTTGGGGGGATTGCGTGCTGCCTCTATAGAAGATGAGCAGAAGCACCGATCCAGACAATCTGGCTGGTTTCACGTTCATCTGCACAACTGGGAAAGTTTCCTCTGGCTCAACGTTCAACATGCGCACCCACATGAGCATGATTTGTGACATCACAACTTTGAAAGGCAATAAGGCTCCATCAAACGTGGACGTTTTAAGCCTCCAGCGCATGTAACCTGAGTGGAGTTTAAAGTAGTAGGAGACATCTTGTGTCCAACAGGTCAACTTCTGATATGAACAACCTTTTGCATGTTTATAGATTCTGGACGTTGCACTTTTACTTTTTGCACACAATGCAGCTGTTTTGCGCACTGGACCATTGCATTGTTCATACTACATTCATAAATGCATATTTTTTTCATACCTTATCAGGGTTAATTAGTGGAATTTCTTGCTATATCAATCAGAACAAATGGTTGCTACTTTGAAGAAATATAAAACATGTTTTCAGGTATTTCCGTTTTTCTGTTTACTACATAACTCCACATGTGTTCATTCATAGTTTTGATGCCTTCAGTGAGAGTCTACAATGTAAATAGTCATGAAAATAAAGAAAATTCATTGAATGAGAAGGTGTGTCCAAACTTTTGGCCTGTACTGTATGTACATGTGCTAAATGATAATAAAGTATCCTTGAATCCTTAAACCTTGAATTTTTCACTTAGGCTGAAGAAGTAGATGTTATTTTAATGATTTTAATGGTATAATTTAAGGTCGGTCAGTCAGTCAGTCATTTACTATACCTGCTTATTCCTCATTAGGGTCACATGGTCTGCTGGAGCCAATCCCAGCGCATTACGGCGAGAGGCAGGGATACACCCTAGATAGTCGCCAGCCAATCGTGGGGCACACACACCATTCACTCACACACTCAGAACAACAGGCAATTTAGAGTCTCCAATTAACCTCAGCATGTTTTTGGACTGTGGGAGGAAGCCGGAGTACCTGGTGAAAACCCACACAGACACGGGGAGAACATGCAAACTCCACACAGAAAGGTCCCAGACCCAGGACCAAGGAGGTCTTGAACCCGCAACCTTATAATTTAAGGTATGTTTATGGTATATTTGTAGAAATATCACATCAGACACATGTTATTATTCCAAGTTTTTTTCTCCCATATCTTAAAACATATCTGAATGTCATCTTTAAGCTGCGGTGGCACAATCCAACTGAATCTGAATCCGTACGGATTGACGGCAGCTAGCGATCATCCCCTCTGATGGATGAAATTAGCCGCGTACCCGTGTAAAGGTGAAGATTTTTCCGTCCTGAATCATTCATTTGAAATAGTTTTTGACAGCTTTAGGGGTGGGGGGAAAAAAAAACAACAATTATTTACGTTTTTTGTCAGAGCTCCACGGGCAGGATGTGAAAGTGCCGTGTACTAATTAAACCTCGACAACGTTGCTGGCTAGCTCATGATCATAAATCAACAGGCTTGCGAACCATTATTCCTTGTGTTGTAATCGGCTGAAATATAGCATTTAATAAAAATCTGAAACACATGTAGCGGGAGTTTTACCAGATGCGGGATGAACTCGGCTCATGCTAACAAGAGATTAGAGACATCTGTGTGTAGCGGCCTCACTCGGATCGGTCCAATGTCAACATATCGTTTAAAAGGCTAAAGTGAAAATATAATGGGGATGAATTAAACTGAAGTGAATTTCATATAGCAGGGGCTTGTCAATTTTCCATTAGCTGATTTGCAGGTAACAAAGCATCTGGCAGCTATTAAAGGGCGGGCTCACAATTTTTCAGGCCTGTCTTAAAGTAATTGTCAGCTGCCTGTATAAACACTGAAAGCAGCCTTGCGCACTCTAATCACTCCTCTTCTTCAAAGACCCATCTCTAATCCACAGGCCTCGTTTAGTGCAGAAACGTATTTGAAGGTTAATCAGAAGTTAATATGAGGCTTCTGCCGTCCAAACTAGTGGAATCAAGTGGATACGTTCCAAAGTTCCCACCTTTTTACTGTAAATTTCCCGTCTTTTTATTACTATCCTCTCGCTGCCACTTCGGGGAATTGTGTATTAAGACACTTTAGGTTTGGAAGATACCCACTTATTTTGAATAATGTGGACAAATGAAACCTCATATTGGCTTCAGATAAGCGTTTAAATAAATTTAAATAAGAGGAGAAATAATTACAGCGAGAAAAACGTGTTTTAATGTTTCCCCTCTCACCTCTAAAACCAGCGTTACTTTCATGCTGTAAGTGTTTTACATTAAAACCACTATTTCGAAACAAGTTACAACTTCCACAGCCCTCCCTGTTCGTATTTCACAAGAGCAGTAAATAGTAAACTTCTTCCATATCGTTTTATCGCGGTTTGTTCAAATCACACCCGGACAGTCCTAATGAAGCAGATAAGATGACATTTAATCATACTGAAAAAGGCGAGCCACACTTCAAAAAAACAGTGAACTCCGGTTTGACTTGATCCTATATACCCCTGTTATCTCCCTTGAAATGTCAAGTACCTGAATGCGCTGGTCAGGGCCAGAAAGTACTTATAAATAATATTATGTCCTTCAGTCCCAGAGATTAGAATTTCCATTTCAAGCAGAAAAAAAAGCCTCTGGAACGCAAAACATCACATGCTGAGTGTTGAAAACTGGAAAGGTTACTGAGCCTTATCTGCAATTATGCAAAAACACAGAGATGGTTAAACCCTTATTCAAAAAAAAAGGGACTCTGGAGTACCTTGATGTTGCTTACAGCATTCTCTTCTCAGATGCAGAATATGTAGCATACATCACGTCCTAGAGGAGAATACAAGCTAGAACAGCTGACTATACACACACCTTTTCACATTTAAATTATGCATATACAGGTGATTAAACATTAAAGTAGTAAAAAAAAAAGTTAGAGATTGCAAATTAAGTTTTTTTTTTTATATAGATTTTAATGAAAGAGCTTCTCAATTGCACACATTATATAGAGGAACAGATTCAGATAAGTCTAGTTTAGACAGATGCAAGGCATTGAGTTTATATAAAACGCATGTAGTAGTCTCTAACACTGTACAAATAAATATCAGCAAATCTGTATTGCATCACTCTCTTTGACCTTCTTCTTCTCCTCCTCCTCCACTGACACAGAGCTGCTGAGATGTTGACAACTCCACTTCTGCACTCATTGTGTCAACCTCTTCATTTTCAGAGAGACCGTTGTTGTCTTTTTCTTTTATTTTTTGTTTAAGAGGAAGAAAGAAATGAAAATTCGGGTACACGAGTGACATGGAAAAACCTGCTCTCTCTCTCTCTCTCATCTCCTCATCAACACCTGGGAATATAAATAGTTTAGTTTAAAAATAATGGCGCTTCATCTTCGATTAAAGCCTCTGAATATTCAATACGAGAGCAATGGTGCCCCCTTGTGTGAAGTATAATTAATAGTGTGGTAGTGATATGCATACAAGTTAAGTTCTAATAAAAATCCGAAGATCACCCTCTATGGCAGGGCTCTGAGGTACATATGTTATCTCAACATTTTTATTCCACAGTCATACACTTTCCTCTGCAGCAAACTTATATTGATTCTCTCAGAAGTGAAGGGCATTGCTCCCGTCTGTCTTTAGCCGCCCCGGCTCTTCAGACAGACTGCAGCTCTATCCTCCGCTGTCTGAGTCCTGGGCGCACTGCACCGCCCTGGGCTCAGTCAGACGGTCGTAGGACACCACCGTCAACACCTGGAAAAAAAAAAAACGTACAGAGTAGAGCACGATACGGCTTTAGAGGATAGAGAGCTCCGAGTAATAAGTAGAGGCTATCAAAAGCATGCTGAGTTAAGGATTTCATAAGCAAGCTCAGCCCTGAAGCTACTGTATATATTTTTTTTTCAGTTTGGGAATGAGCCAGTTGTGACTGGTGTCTTATACAAAATGCACATACAGGGTAGGAAAGTAGAAGCGTGGAGTTAATGCATTAATTATGACAGCTTCACGCTGAAAATGAATGCAATGGGTAAATCTTTTAAGAAATGCACTTATTTACTTTCTGAGGTTAAACATGAAGTCACAGAGATGAAAAAAAAACAAGATATAGGTTTATGAATGAGCTTCAGAGGTGTTAGTAGTCTGATTCTGTTTAGCTTTGGGCAGCAACCAAGCAAATAATGTTTTCCATAATGTCAAACAGTGATTTTAAAGGTCCCATCTTGTCGAAACTGTCATTTTAAAAGATGTGGTCTATGTAGAGATATGCATACAAGCTGCAGGACTGCTGTGAAGTTGTGATGTCACAACCATACAAAGCCATTTAAATCAGCCAATTAATGACACGGACACCTAACCCTAACCTGTTCTTTCCAGAGCTCCGGAGAGAAGCTCGAGAAAGGAGATGGAGCGCGAATATTATATCTTATCTTGTTAGGAAATCACAACATAAAACCCAGGAAACCATGTATGACACTGGGACCTCTAATTGATCCTGTTAGCCATTTTCTGTTTGAGGCTATGAGTGAAACCATAAAACGAGCTGTGGCGTACTTACTAAGATCAATACGAGGAGAGCCAGCATCATGCCCAGCATAATGTATAAATTATTGGTCAGTCCTCCGGCCCACAAAGGACCCAAGATGGTGGCCAAGCCCCCGACCGAGCGCCTCACACCATGGCTGAATCCTTTCGGCGACACGTCAGGAAGGAATAAAAGAATATTTCCTTCACTTCCAAACATTAAGAGCATTTGGTCTATGACTGTTTCTTTGTGTCACAAATACATCTGTTGTTGAAACCGTGCAGGGTAAAATGAGCCAAACCTTGAGTTTTCTCCGCAGTGACTTTGGAGAAGAGAGACACCTGAGACACGGCCACGAAGGGAAGCCCCAACAGCTGCAGAAACACTCCGATGATGAAGGCCGTCAGCTCCCATCCGTAACCACCTGGCAGGCATGGAAAAATAATAGAAAGATATTACTGACTAGTCTTTTTTTATGGGCTGAAACGCTGCACAATTACATTCGCAGTCGTTTTAACGCCGTCTCTCACATATAAATAAGATTCATAAGGTTCAGTTGCTTGGTAAATTAAACGAATCCCCCAGCTATTTAAATAGTCAGTGTTGCTTTTTTATTTATGAGACGTAGGGATAATGTATGGGTGTGTATGTGACAGATTGTACTTCAGTCATTTTTTTTTTTTTTTTCCAAGTTCCTTCCACAAATGATTTGGAACCACCAGAGATAGCTCTATCTGAAAACCAAACCACTGCCAAGCTGGCAGCCACTCGATATTTGTCCTCTGCTGCTTTGCATCATGCACATGTTTGTGTGAATTTGTGCCCACTCGAAATGTTGGATAGTTCCCATCTAAGCTTGAAAGCCCATAATCTTATTATCAAAATGCAATTTCACCAATCAAATGTGTTTCTTACAGCGGGTCCAAAAAGAAAAGAAGTATTTGTAGGTATCCCCCCCCCCCCCCCCCCTTTTTTTTTAAGGTTGGGTTTCTTTGTCTCGCCGTCTCCACTGTAACTGTAACAAATAGCAAACAAATGTAGGATATGCTTTAACAAATAGCATTTTTGTCTAATTAGATTACTGTAATCCTTTTATATGTACTCAGGCACTCCCCGGCCCCAGCACCTGTCACTTGTAATCAGAGCGATAAACGTGACGAGCTGCAACAGACGCAGGCCAACGCGAACACGCAGGATCCAGTTTGTGCCTGTGCGATCTCCTGCTGGCCTGCGAGAGCTGAGTGATATCATTTACAGAGCCACAGTCAATTCAGCCCGCAGTGTGTAACCCAATATGGCTCCGCTGTGCTCCACGCACCAACACCAGCCGCGGCGAAAGGATTTGGCACAGAAAAATGATGCGTTTTTTTTTTTTTTTGGACCTTTTTTTTTTAAAAGTGCGTGCTTATATGTGTGTTTTTGTACGTGTCCCGGGGCAGGGTCGAACCTCGGGGGGTGCAGATGAAGATGAGGCACCAGATACAGGCGATGCAGCAGATAACCAGGCCCGTGGCCAGCACGACGCGGTCGGCCACCTTCCTGCTCAGCCAGTGCACGAAGACGAAGCCCAGGATGACCTCCACCCCGCACAGGCTGTACATCAGGCTGTTGCCCAGCTCGCCGAAGCTGAAGGAGCGCTGCGTCAGGGGAGTCACCATGGTCTGGGGGTTTTTAGAAAAACGTTTGCAGGGTCAGTTAGAACATGTGACTATCGAGGCGCCAGAGAACCTGTTTACAGTTACAGGGTTCCCACCCCTAACCTGAAACTATTTTCCAGGACTTTTCCAGAAGCCATAGACAAGTTATCATGTCATACACTAATATATTCCCCTTTAATGCCTGCCCTAGCACATTCAAGGGCCGCTAAGTCTATGACTGTCATTTCATACTTTTAAAGGCAGATTTTTTTTTCAGATTCCATACATATAATCAGTTGAGTCACTAATGATGTTATGTATCTATTTTTTTTCAATTTTGTACTGCTTTCTTTGCAGAAAGGAGAATTTTAATGGCTATTAAACTTGCCGTTTGCACATATATGCCCATAAACAAAACGTATTTATCCCATGTATAAAATTCTTACATATACGACATATGAGAGAAACTTGAAAACTTAATTTTTTTTTTTCTTAAAACCTTTTGTCTAAGTGGTCTACTGTCATGTCATTAGAAAAGACAAAAAAGCTGTATGAGTAATATTTCAATTTTCTATTTTAAGTATAAAATGACAGTCATAGACTTAAAGACTCATATACTTAAATGGGTTAATATGCAATGCTTTTTATTCATTAACATGTACCTCTATTCTGTTTTATTCATTTTTCTATTGTAGGGTTCAACAAATATTTCATTGTCCAGGATAATGATAATAAAGACTCTTGAATGAAGGCAAATCGACTGATTTATAGCTTTAATGCTATTTTAACCGTGTTGAATCACATTCATTTATGTTATCAACAGTGGAACCAGCGGTTCAAATGAACATGTAATAGGGTACTTTAAGTTTTCCCTGCCTACTTTTCTCATTTTAAGGGTACTCCTATTCCCTGTGCATGAAAAGGGGTCTGAAAAGTGACTAAATCTACCGACCATTGGCATTCACTCACAGGGCAGGAGGAGGATAAATCATTTTCCAGGATAACTTAATAATTTCCAGGACATTTGACCTTTTTTTTTGCTCATTTTCCATATGTCTTCCATGACTGGAAAAGTGGTCAATCATTTTCCAGGTTTTTCCAGTATGTGTGAGAACCTTGACTTGGTATTAACATGCGTCATAAGTGATCCGTTCATATGTCGACAGTAGAGGTGTAAATGCACCAAACGTGTCCCTAAGACACATTTAAATCTGATCATTCAAATCACATTGAGAGGTGTTTCAGGACACATTTGACCACATATCCTTTTTTATGTAAAATGCATAATTATCATAGATTTAAATTGTTAAAAAGGGACCCTAAAGTGCCCTTTTAAATGTCTAAACATGCATAAAAGTGCCCTCTGGGTGGTGAAAACACACATACTCCAAAATGCAATGAAACACTGTTGCTACATATATTTTGAACCAAAACTGCATCTCACAGAACCAATTTGGATTAACTGGTGTTGATGTGGTGTTAAAATGAAAACAGAACACAGGAAATGTCATCAACTTCCGAAACAAGCTCACCCCCCCACCCAGAGGATTATTTCTCTTCCTTCTTGCATGTCTCTGTGTTCTTCATCATCCACAAGTTAAATCTACACAATCCCGATCACTGATCCTCACTACAAACCACTTTGAGTAGTCCAGTTACGCTAAGTTAAATTTTAATAAGGTACAATTCTTGAATAATTTACATAAAATACACTGTAAGTGGCCTTTTTTTTCCTTTTAGCCCCCGCCCTTAAAATAATCCGTGCACACCGCCGGTCATTACTAATAGAAGATAAACATGAGTGGTCAGCTTTGTTGACACAAGGTTTACACAAGTGTCTCGCCGTCCACTTATGATCAGATCACTCAGGAAATATGTTATTACCAAATGTAAAGAGAGTTATAGATTAATGAGAGGAGAGAAAGGTGTCATTTAAGTGTTGAGGAGACAATGCATTCTGGGATACGCGGCTACAGTGTTAACAGTCTGCTGAAAACAGCACTGAATCATTCACTTCATAGGCAGTGTGCAGTATATACTGTAGTATCAGGGAGTACAGAAGGAGACACAGCATGAGCCTGGGTTATGTGCACCTATTATATCAGTTTTTAGCATTAAACAATGCTCGATTATATTCTAACAGGGCAGGTTTTTCCGGGTAGGGCTCCTATTGATGCAGTGTGGACAAAACCCAGGGTAAAACACTGTGACATTGTGTGAAATGTTTGGAAACTCCGGCTGATGGATTTCAACGGTGGCTGCTCTCACCTCCAACGCTGTCTGATTGAAGAGAGTGATGAACTGAGCCGTAAGGAGAACCGCCACCTCCTCTCGCAGGAACTCTGCAGAGTGGCAGACAGAGAGAGACAGAGATACCGAATAAACCAAACAGAAAAAAAAAATAATCATAAAACAAGCTCAAGTGGCGCCATTAAATTGAAAGTTTCAACTGGCAAGTTATGTTGAGATAAAGGAGTTTAAAGAGTGAAAAGAAAAGTTGGACTATCTGAAAAGTAATGTCGAGATTGAAAGAGGCAGGCATGACGAATCCTGGCTGGTCGGTCATGTTGATCCTCTGGTTCAATAAATTGTCTATTCCTTTTGCGAGAGATAAGTGAGAGTTCTGTTTTTTTTTTCTTTTAGGTTCAAAACATGATAACACATAAAAAAAATGTTTTAATAAATTCCAAATTTTGATACCAGCTCTTTCTCTGGAACAAAATCTCCCTTATGGACTTGGAAAGGAGGAAAAATGAGCTGGTGCTTGCTGCTAAATTTGGAAGTACGTGCCAGATGGCTGGAGGAATGGCTGATAATACAGTGTGTGATCTACTATGGTTCAGTTATCTCTGTAGAACGTGGTGCATTATTATTTATGAGATTTAATTTTAGTATGCTAGTGCATGTGTGCATATGTACATTTTGTGCATGTTCTTTTAGGAAGAATAAAGGTTGACGTGTTAAAACATGTATCACATGGACCTCTAATCAGCTGATGTCGCACTTCCATAAAGTTGGAGCCTAACTTCTGTTAGTTTGTAATTTAGACTTCATGCAAAAAAAATTAGTTGTAAATGAAAATGTCTGTTTAAATCATTTATTTATTAACACATATACAAGCTGCATATTGCATAGCGGGTCTAAAACTCACGTTTAAACCACCTTTCAGTAAATATAATAATTTTAAGAGAATTTGTGATACCACACTCATCTGTTAAATATAAAGCTTCTGTTAGCAACTGGTCGCTTTAGTTTAGCGCTAAGACTAGAAACAGGGGAAACATCTAGCCTGGCTCGAGCTGTCAGCACTAAAAAAAAATCTGCCTACCAGCGCTTCTAAAATGTTAAACAACATAAATCCTGTTAATTTGTGAACTTTAGAGACACTGAAAATGACATTTACCCTTGCTTCCATTTGTGCTAAAATAAGCTAATCGGTTGCCGGGGGAAGCTTTATATTTGCTGTACAAACACAGAGCGTAGTCTTGTCTTCTTATCCAACTTTCAGCAAGAAAGCAAAGTGTATTTCCTGAAATGTCAAAGTATTCCTTCAAACTATCATTAAATGTTTGTAGATGTAGCCTAAATACTGACTCATCTCAAAGCCAGTGCTTTAGGCAATCGCTTCCAACCGAGACAAATGGAGGCAGAGGCGAGGAACAATTTTGTAGCCTATATTTTTCTTTGTTCAAAAATAACAATAAAAAAAAAACTCTTGCAGCTTTTATGTGTTGTTTGTGCTCCACAGACCCAATCAGGAATGGAAAAAAAAAAAGATATAAAGATCTGCCTGAGTTTCAAAGGTTCCTCACTGATACACACAAAAGTTGGGGGTTGGGGGGGGGGATCAATAATTCAGGAAAGCGAATACCGAACCGTGTACGGCTAACGGACGCTGCTACAGCGTGAGCGAGGGCTGCAGACATCCTCCGGTTTTGCTCCGGAGTTTCTGGTGCTGTAGATTTTCTTCAAAACAAAAATGAATCGATAGGATGAGTGTTGGCTACATTACCAATTCTGTCTCCATTTCATCCACAAGTCAACCACAGAAAGCCAGTCAATAAAAAAAGGAAGCCTGCTATCCATCGCTTTGCCACAACTTCAAAGAGTGAAAGAATCAATACCAAGGTTTGACATGTGCACACACACACACACACAGACACACACACAGAAAGAGAGAGCTTGGAGAGTACCAAAATAAGCAAAAAGCTAATCAATAGAGACACACAATCACTGCTTGCATCCTTATGTAAATTTACCATGACACTAATCCAGTAAGACTTCTGACATCACATATATACATGCAAACATACACAGCCTGACACAAAACAGACACACAGCTCCGATCGATTCCTGGGGAATCGGATCTGACATGCCAGACACAATTCCACAAAAAGGACCCGGAGCACGGAAAGAGTGTGTGTGTAAGAATGGGTGTGCATGCGAGGAAATCAATGGGGCGCATAGGAGACACGAGCATTGGCAGTGACACCTCTTCCTACCTGGATACAGCAAACATGGGCAGAGGGAAAGCTGACAGTCATCGTTCAGGACAGGCAGTCCGAGCTCCTCACTCACCTCTGCTGGCGCTGAAGTTTTTGAAGGGGTTGGAGCCCGCCGAGGTGATGTGGATGGGCTGCATTTCGAACGAGGTGGTGAACTCCAGGTGCTCGGAGTTGACGGCGCTGTAGCTGCCCATCTCCTCATCGGAGCCCACCAGCGGCACCTCCTCGCCGTCCTCCTGTTTCATCTCCATCTCGTCCTCCGTGGAGCTCAGGAACGGCGTGTCCCAGTACAGACCCAGGACGACAAACTGGAGCAGCACCCACATGAGGCACATGAAGATCTGAGGAGGGAGGAGGGAAAAAAATGTGCTTTTTATAACGTCAAAATAACAGAAAACTATCTAGGAGAGATATAGTGTGGCGGATTAAGGAAAGCTCTGAGTGCTCAAAAAAAAATGAAGTGAATTTTCCACAGTGAAATCAGGAGAAACGTGCCCTAACCCTAACCCCTAACCCCTAACCCTAACCCCTAACTATCAGGAGAGATATAGTGTAGCGGATTAAGGAAAGGATGCTCTGGTTGCTTAAAAATATAAAGTAAGTAACCAGGCACAGTGAAATCAAGAGAGACGTGCCCTAACCCTAACCCCTAAACCCTAACCCTAACTATCAGGGGAGATATAGTGTAGCGGATTAAGGAAAGCTCTGGTTGCTTGAAAGTAAACTGGCACAGTGAAATCAAGAGAAACATGCCCTAACCCTAACCCCTAATCCTAACCCTAACCCATAACCCCTAACCCCTAACCCTAACTATCAGGAGAGATAAAGTGTAGCGGATTAAGGAAAGTTCCGGGTGCTCAAAAAAAATAAATAATGCCCTAACGCTAACCCCTAACCCCTAACCCTAACTATCAGGGGAGATATAGTGTAGCGGATTAAGGAAAGCTCTGGTTGCTTGAAAATATAAAAGTAACCTGGCACAGTGAAATCAAGAGAGACGTGCCCTAACCCTAACCCTAACCCCTAACCCCTAACCCCTAACCCCTAACCCTAACTATCAGAACAGCTATAGTGTAGTGAATTAAGGAAAGCTCTGGTTGCTTGAAAAAATAAAAGTAACCTGGCACAGTGAAATCAAGAGAAACGTGCGGTGTCAAATTATGTGGAAAATGGAAGTAGGCGTACACAAGCCTCGGTATATCTCATTTAAGATACATCCGAGCTACAAGTGTTTTATTCAGCGAGACTCATGAGATGGAAATAGATCGATAAGGGTTGTTACAGGTCTGAGAATCGCTGCAGGTGTTTTGTATTCTTCTTACTCAGATGACACCAAAGGAAAAAAATACACGTCGGCCGGTAGGTGTGAAGAATGTAGACCGGCTTTGTCTGAATTCATGAGGTTTTTTTTTTTTTTGGGGGGGGGGGGAACCTTAAATTACTGATTATCTGGATGCTGTTACCCCAGGAGATGTATACTTGTTCACAACAAAGGGGCCCAGTTTGAAATCACACAGCCGCAGGAACAGGTTGCACGCCGGCCCTGGAGAGAAGACAGGAGGGAAGACGGGATTAAAAAAAAAAAAACAGGATGCGGAGACAGTAGCCTCCACCTTAGTGGTTTTATTGAACGTCTCTTTCTCACAGTTGAAACTGAACATCAAAGAAGACATCACAATAGAAATCCTTCCTGGTGTCAGAGACAGAAGAGGCAGACAGAGGTGAAATGACACCGCTCTCGCTGCTAGGAAGGAGGCCTGGAAACTGACCGATGAGGAGGCCGGCCTGGCGACAGGCCATGATGGCGGCGAAGATGCTCGCTCGCTCATCTGGCCGAGTGCTCCGAGTCAGGAAACCGAAGATGGAGGAGCCCGCTCCTGCACCGACACCTGAGAGGAGAGAACGAAAGCGTCCGTCTGTTAACACCTTCACACAGTCCACACATGCTGATGGTACACAAGCTCTGGGTTCTTGTTTCATTCCATTGCTAATGTGTGTGTATATGTGTGTGTGTGTGTGTTACCTGCTACAAGCCGACTAGACAGCAACAGCCACTTTGAATAACCAAGAAAATACATGATGTTGCCTGAGGACAAATTAAAATGAAAATCAAGTTTGGGAAACAAAATGCTTCTCAGGTGTGAAACTAATGCACAACTTGAAGGTCGTGTTCAGAGATAGTTTTTAGCAATGTGCTTCCACCACATGAAACATTACTATTGGACGGATTGTTGTGGAATTTAATACACTCACTCATGGATGAGCAGTGATAAGCTTTGGGATCCTAGTGCCACCGTTTTTAGTGCTAATTTCCAGATGTCGGTATGCTAAATTGCCAAATAGATAGATAGTGACCATGCTAAGCACTTTAGCTGCAACGCATCGTGATTGTGATAATGTTAGTCATGCTGACATTAGCATTTAGCAAAGCACCACTGTGCATAGCTCATAGGACATATTATAGGAACTGGATTCTCAACCTCAAAGATGGCAATCGAATTAAAATTTGAAAAAAGAAAAAAAGTTTTCTAGCTTTCCAGTTTGCTTCCGCGTTTGTTTGAACCACCGAACATGCGCAGTGGCGTTTTCCTGCCCACGACTTCCCGCTCAGTCCGTTGACTTTACATTGGGGTGAGATTTTAAAATTGCTTTTCTAAAGTTCCCATCACAAATATATATAACCTTTGTGGATTGAAAATAAATTTTATCATATTTCCCTTTTGAGGGGGAAAAATGCAGAAAACCTGGCAGCTGTATCCATCTCTCATAATAAATCTTTTGAATAGCCCCCCAGAGCTTTTAGCATGACTCTTGTTCGTAACCTTACTTCGCTAGTATGCTTGTGGTAGTGTCTTGTAAGCATTATATCTTAACCTCAAAGTATCCCCGCGCTGTAACGTTATATCTGAAAGCTAACTACCGTCACACGTGGCTCAGGCAGGGGGCTGCCAGATGATAGAAATGCCGTCTAGAGCCAATTACAGTCCTCTGCATTGAATTACCATTGTGGCGTGGAGTTGAACAGTGAATGACTGAATAACTTCTGACAAAGCCCAAATAGGAGCTGCGGAGGTTCCGCGCAACAGATTGAACACGCGGCCCTGCCAGCGGCTTCTAAAATCCGATTCTTTCCCTCATGTGATTTGTCTTGTGGCTGGGCTACTCACCGACAATCTCAAAAACATTGGCAAACAGGATGATGGACTTTGTAGTCTTGCGCCGATCCGACCAAAACCCGAAGAGTGGGCCGACGAGCAGCCCGCTCAGACTGAACGCCGACAGACCCAGGCCCAGGAAGTACGGAGGGGCCTCCAAGATCTGGAGATACCGCCATATTGTAGGCAGAATGACAGCTGAGACCACCAGAAAGGGACGGATGGGGGGGGGGGGGATGAGTAGGGGGGGAGGAAAGGGAGACAAGGGGAGGGGGGAATTACACGCTTCGTTTACCCACAGCAAAATAATATTTCAATTAAATCTCATGCCATATCCTCTGCGATGTGAGCGGCGCAGCCAAAAACTGCCAGCTCGACTCCAATTCCGGTCGGCTCTAATGAGATCATCATCCAACGTCTTCCCGAGTCTACAAAGCTCTGATAATGAACTTACCATACTCTACGCCGCTCAGCATAAATATCAGTCCAATGGTTAAAAAAGTTAGCTTCCTCCTTTGGTTATTATTCATTGTGCTCAGTGGATTGCTGCCTTTTATATGCCGACCTCTTTCTGCGCATGTTGTTCAGAAATGTTGTCCAGTAGCATAATCAGATAACGGGAGACACCGTGCGCCCAATTACAACCGCCAGGCCGCATAGTCACAGGAATTTGTCGCCCATTGTGCGTCTCGGAAACTTCGCAGAGGTGGGAAAACCGGAGGTCACGTGAGGTTTCTCCCCGTGGAAGGGTCTCGGCGGGGGCGAGAGGCCTGAGGGGTGGGGGGGCGAGGCGAAAGCCATCAAATCAGAAAGAAAACAACCCCAAATGCGGGCGGCAGCCTGCCTTCCATTAGGCATTTAGAGGAAAATTCTCTTTGAGTCACGTCCGCAGTGCAGCACCACGCTGCGAGCCTCACGGTCAAGGCAATGTCTCAGGTTGCCAGGTAGAGGTAAAGTACACTGAGCCGTATACATATTTAATCTTGTTTTCTGAAGCACCTGATTCCCTCACAACAACGGGGGGAAGACGCCGGGGTGAAACGCAGCTTACAGAATAATGAATAACTATGCTGTTTTACATTTATGTTTATTAAAGAAAAAGACTCCATTTGCAACCCAAAAACAATAAATTATGAACACATGAAGGCAAAGACGGAGACGAGAACGTGGGGTGTGTGTGTGGTAAAGAGAGATATTCAAAATAAGGCTCGGAATTGTATTCAATACTGAATAAATTGGAAAGAGGCTGACTGGATGTATGTGTTATTGAATGGCTGGCTCCATTTTCAACCTGCTGTGGTGTTCCTAGCCTTGGGCGTGTTTTATTAAACAGGACTGTCACCAAGTTAATACCTCCATATGTTTGTGTTTTTTTTTTTTTTTGCACCCCTCCACCCCCTCTGCAACCCATGAATAATACAAGAAGATTTGATTGTTTGAATAACACATATAAACTCGCTCAGCATCTTACGCCCATAAATCACGGGGACTGTTGGTCCGGTGGTGATGTCGCGGCACCGCCCGGGTCAGCATGGTCCTCCAGATTCTGCAGCAAATATATTTTCTGACACAGTCAAAACCCAACCCTGCTTCTCCTGCGTGTTGTGGCTGAGGCCTCGCAGGGCCCACTGAGAGGCCATTATCGGCCTACCTGTGCTCACCTGCGGCGGTTTCTATAGAAACAGACATGAGGGCGGAAGGTGTTTTCGCGCTCACCTTTGAGCCACGGTAAACAATAGGGTGTCGCCCTACAAATAAACCTGCAATCTCGTTCCATTCAGGCCCGGAGGAGAAGGAGGAAGCCGGGCGATCGGCTGTTGACACATTTGACTTTCAGATAACGAGGAGAGGAGCTCGTTAGGTGGATACAGATACTCGGGGCTGGGTCGCGGCGGAGCAGGACCGGCGATGTTCCTGAACACGACGTCTGCCCAGAAGTCGTTCAGCATCCCCATTAACACCAACCTGCAGGGCGCTCGCAGGCGGCAGACACGGTAAGGACGACTGGAGACTCCTGTTGAACGCCGGTTGGTGAGGGGGAACATAAAAAAGACATAGTTTCACAAAGCTTCCCAGATTTCTAACAGAGCATCAGTGATTATACGATACTATTATCCTTGTTGGGAAAAAAAAAAAACTGTCTTCTGTCACTTCTGAGCTCTCTGAGAAAATAATCTTCCACTGAAGTCTTAAATCATCACCAGAGAGCCTGTGTTGTGGAGTTTGAAAGATGTTGGTATTTACCTGACTTAGATGTAGGATCCAGAGTATTTGGAGCTTGGGTAAACTTCTGCTGGTTCTGCTTTGATTTTGAACATTGTGTTTTTTTAAAAAACAGAAAGTGCTGCTTCTGTAAAACTTTGCTGTGAAATCTACTTATTTACTGTGTTAAATACAGTAAATACAGTAATGTTACAGTAAACAATTATTGCAGTAGATTGCTGTATATTTTACAATGAATCACAGTAGTCAAAGTATTACTGTAGTAAATCACAATAGTCAGATTTACTGTATTATAATACAGTTCATCACCCAATATTGTCAACACAACTGAAAGTATTTATATTTATTATTATTAGGTGTATTTATTTATTTATTTATTTATTTTTATAGTTAATCACCCAATACTGTGAATACAACTGAAATCACAGTATTTATTTTTATTTATTTATTTATTTATTTTTACAGTTAATTACCCAATACTCTAAATACAACTGAAATCACAGTATTTATTTTTATTTATTTATTTTTACAATTAATCACCCAATACCATAAATACAACTGAAATCACAGTATTTATTATTTTTTTATTTAATATATAATAATATTAAATACAACATTAATATAAAAATAATTATAATATAATGAACAAATATTTAAAATTGCAAAACAAAAAAAATATATTATATTATATTTAATTGTATTTAGTATTTTATTTTACAATAAAGACACAATACTGTAAACACAAGTATATAGGTAATAATTACAGTAACTTTTTGAATAATTGCTGCCAGTTAATTACCGTAAATTATAAGGTTTGGATGGTTTCACAGTGTGAGAAAATCATAGAGGAAGGAATATAACACGAATAATCTGAGATCACAAACTATGGACTTGAAAAAGACCTTGGAACTAGGCGGGTATATATTTTTTCTTTTTTTAATTGAAAAAAAAAATCTGCTCAGATGTTTTGCATTCAAGCTTGGAAGCGGAACCACGCAGTTGCGGAGAATGGAAAATTAATTAAACAAACTAAATCAATTGAGATTTGATTGAATCAAAAGCTCCTATTTGAAACACTGTTGGATTCAATTATGACATCTCTGGTGACCATGCTGTACTTGTGTACTTGTGTGTGTATGTGTGTGTGTGTGTGATACAGGGAATTTATCCCCACAGTGGCAGCACAGGAGCAGGAGCGGGGCAGAGGCGTGGATGGACGTGGGGGACAGCGAACTCGGACCCTGCAGGTGTCGAGTATCGGGGAGGACCGGGCCATCCTGCTGGGTTTCACCATGATGGCCTTTGCCGTGCTCATGCTGTTTGTGGTCGGCATCACTATGGTCAAACCTTATGTTAACAGGTACTCAGCGGTCTGGGGGGACGATGCAGTATATGTCGAAATGAACTTGTACTTAACTGAACTTGTTTCATTCAGAACTTCATTTTATGGAACAGACAAAAAGAGTCCATCAGTCAGTGGGTGTGGTTTTAAATTTTTACTGTAACCTACTGCACCATTTTTTTTTATAACACACTTTGTTTTAAATGTTAATATATATTGCATATGTTAATTTTTTGTGTTTTTATTGCACCTTTGCATTTCAACCTTCATATTTTCATAATTACTACTAATGTTGACATATATTGCACTTTATCATCAAAGTGTCTCTGCTGCACTTTAGTTTTTTATTTAACTTAATGTAGTTTTTAATTCAGATTTGTGACGTGTGCTGCCGACCTCTAGGTCACCAGGTCACCCTTGGAAAAGAGATGTTTATCTCCATGGGATTATAATTACCTGGTAAAATAATGGTAATAAAAAAAAATGTGAATGGTCATAAAAATAGCAAAAAATTCATGATTTTTAATTAATTAAGAAGCCATTGTTAAAAATCAGAATTTTTCGGGGTTTTTTTCAATTGTCAAACATTTCACTGCTGCTGATCTTGCGGTAATTTTAACAAATTTATATGAAAGAAAACAAAAAACAAAAAAAAAAACAGACGGCTTTAATCCAGGTTAAAAATGTAATGTGAGTTAATGACATTTGAGTAAAATATTATTAACTTAAATATAATATTACCTTTTTTTTTCCTGTAATGCCTTAGATTACTGCTTAATACCAAAAATCAACAGTTATTTATTACTTTCAGGGGTGGATCTACCGGGGTAGGCCCTGTTGCCACCCCAATTAGCAGTGACAAATTTAACATTTATGATTGAGGAACTCCAATGTCTGACTGCAGTGCACTTCATGAGATTCCGTTTGTCTGCATGAGTTTGTAAATGGCAGCTTGTGCCTGTATGTAGTGTGTACATACTATCTCTCATCAAACTATTAAATTCACTATATATACATCTGTCATATGTTGCCACCCCTCAAAAATGCCGCCCCCCTCTCGCCACCCCATCAATATTTTTCTAGATCCGCCCCTGATTACTTTTATAACACGCCACTCTCAACACTGCTAACGACAAGTGTCTTTCTGTCGTGTCTCTGTCTCCATGGGTCGGGGGGGTATGTGGGTCGGGGTACTTCTACCTCTTCCTGTCTCCTGTCTTGCAGTGACTGGAGGAAGGAGGCCAGCTGTGTGCTGCTGCACACCGACATCCTGGAGGAGTGGGTGGACTGCAGAGGTGTGAGCACAGCGCCGTGCCTCAGGGTGACAGTTAACCTCACAGCCTCCAATCAGAGGGCTTTTCTACACTTTGACGAGGAGCCTGTCCTTCTCGCTACCGAGGTGGGGGGATTTATGAAAGTAAATTCCAGGTTTTAGTTCTGACCTCATAGCTTCACAGGCCTCAGGTTTTGATCTATTTCACACCGGGTCTGGATTGCCGCCTGTCAGGGTAGAACGCCTGCAGGACAGTAACCCTTGAGTGGATAAGAGCTTTAAGGCTTTATATCTATGTACATCTGATATATACCGCCGCAAAGGTAGATCTAAATTCTGCTCTTCTGTGCTCAGGACATTTTATGTGATGGCCGTAGCAGGGACTTACAGCTGTGAAAGTGATGAAAGTGGGAAAAAAAAATGAAGAAAAAAAAAAAGCTTACAAGATGAAAAAGTAGCAGTATTCTCAGATACGCTTGTAGAGATGCTTGCTGCTCTCATGCTCCAGTCAGAAATGAACCGTACGCGACGATACTGTTGCTATCAGTGCAGCGGGGAGACGAAGACGGGCTGTTCAATCTTCAACAGACAAAAAAAATCGGAATAAAAAAAGAACCTCGCGGCTCGTCTCGCTGATTGCAATCAGGGCTTCCGACTGCGGCGGGCAGGTCACTTAAAAATGAATCCTATGCTTTTTCTTTCTTCTTCTTCTTCTTTTATTCCCACAGTGCTTCTACATACCCAAATGTCAGATGGACCGGACGGAACTTCAAGATGAAGTTCTGAGAGTAAAAAACAGCTTGGACGCCCTCCTAGGGAGCAGCTCTTCATGCTTCACCGACCTGTCCAGGCACCCCGGGGTTGTCATCCTGAGCAGGAAGTACACTCTGAGGAAGACCCTGTTGGCGTTGATGTGGCCCGGCCTGATGCTGGGCGGCGGGGCTCTGCTGGTGGGCCTGGTGAAGCTGACACAGTGCCTGGCGCACCTGTCCTCCGAGATGCGCAGCGGGACCGCGGGGGGCAGGCCCGCTTCAAGATACAGCCAGGGTAAACTCTACAAACTCATGCGGAGGACCAGCGTTCCGTCTCCTACGTGAGATAAGCGCTGTCGCCGGTACCGTAGCAACGAGCCAAAAAATACAGGTTGTTACTGTGTAACTTGCACATACAGTGAAAGTATTCACAGCACTTCACTTTTTCCACATTTTGTTATGTTACGGCCTTATTCCAAAATGGATTCAGGTCATTTTTTTCCACACACAACATCCCATAATGACAACGTGAAAAACGTTTTTTTGAGATTTTTGCAAATTTGGAATAATGCTGTAACATAACAAAATTTGGAAAAAGTGAAGCGCTGTGAATACTTTCCGGATGCGCTGTATGTATACTAGTTACTGTTTTTACCATTAGGAAAAGAGTGCCATGCAGAAACCTGGACATCTCTACAGATTGATTTCACTTTAAATGATTACTAATGTGGGTGACGCGGTGGAGCAGGGGTTAGCGCTGTTGCCTCACAGCAAGAAGGTCGCAGGTTCAAGACCTCCTTGGTCCTGGGTCTGGGACCTTTCTGTGTGGAGTTTGCATGTTCTCCCCGTGTCTGCGTGGGTTTTCACCAGGTACTCCGGCTTCCTCCCACAGTCCAAAAACATGCTGAGGTTAATTGGAGACTCTAAATTGCCCGTAGGTGTGAGTGTGTGAGTGAATGGTGTGTGTGCCCCACGATTGGCTGGCGACCATCTGGGGTGTATCCCTGCCTCTCACCGTAATGCGCTGGGATAGGCTCCAGCAGACCATGTGACCCTAATGAGGAATAAGCAGGTATAGAAAATGACTGACTGACTGATTACAAATGCACCCTTCTTTGAATTCTTCTGACATTGACTGTTACTTTCTGAGGAACAGCACTGATATTCTGATAAAATATTTCATCACTAACTCCATTTCCAACTATTTATATCAATATTTAGTGCATTGGTGTTCCTTACTGCTAACATGTAATGGTTCAATTAGGATAAGTCACTCGTTTTTCATTAAAAAAAAAAAGATGTTCAAACCCTTCTTAATGTTTCATCAATTTATTACTTAAGAAAGATCAAAATATATAACACAATAGTTTTAAATAACATTGAAACATAACATTTAAATTTAGTTTAACATACGTGCACTGTTTGTGAATCAGAAATGAACAAAAAACACATGCAATATGAACAAGGTGTGTGTGAGTGTGTACATGTATACATGGAGGAATATGAATATTTATTCCCTCGTCTGCTTCAAACTCAGAATTATTAGAATCAGAATTTATCTCAAGACATTTTTGATCTTCAGACACATCCTCCTCTATTTCACTGTCATGATCAAAGTTGACCTTTTGCTCCTGCTGCTCATTTTGTGAAGGACTGCTTAGCAGACAGGGTGTGATGTTGGTAGGACTTCCATGTAAGGAATCCTTTTTTAATGTTTCACCCATCCCCATCTCATTAGTGTCCACTAAAGGTTTTCCCGCAAGAACCTAAATGGTTCCCGTCAAAAGTCATAACACTTGTGCATGTGTTTGTGTGTGTTATTGTGGTGAAATATGATTCATAGTTGCAGAGAAAGGAATAATGTGATATTTCTGACATCCTGTGGTGTGTGTGTGACTTGGAGTTTTCCCATGAGAACATAAAGGGTTCTCGTCAAAAGTCATAAATAACACCTGCACCTGTGTGTGTGTGTGTGTGTGTGTGTGTATGAGGAGGAGATAGAGTGTGATTGTGGTGAAATATGTTTCACAGTTGCAAGTAAAGAAATACTCTGGCATTTCTGATATCTCAGAGTATTTAATCTGCATTTTGACTGCTGGGTCAAATTATATATTATTATGATAGTGGTCTACAGTCCTGCGAAACTCATCAGTGTTTCCAGTGTTGACTTACCATAAACTACCAAATAAAAGCAGGGTTTCAATTAATCACTGGGCCGTTGCCAGGTGCAGGTGTATATTCTGATAAATAACCACTGGTTCCAAATAAACGCAAAGTCTAATTGATTTAAAAAGAAAAAAAAATCAAGGAAGAAGACGTGATCACTGACGCTGATTTTTGAAGGACCACAGTAAGGCTTTGACACACAATAAAAAAAAAAAAAGTAAGAAAAGGGCACTTTGGGCATGAAGGGGCAGGTGCTCAAGCTGCTATGGAAATGTTCTCCAGGTTATGGCATCACTTTTCGGCACGGTTCCAGGTGCCAAAACCAGAAAGGACAGTTGAAACACTGCTTTTCAGCCTGGTCTCAGTAATATTATCCTCAATCAGCGGTTCCCAACGTTTTCCAAAATCATGGCCCACTTGAAAATCTCAAAAATGTTTGCAGCCCACATCCAACCCCATAAACACTACAGAAGGCCAAATAACGCCAGAGCACTTTTCATTTTAATGCTCACAACTGAACATAAAGACTGAAACGAACGCAACGTACAGCCGGCTTGAAAGTCGGTTTGTATCAGGATTTAATTCCAAACTTTAGTGGCCCGCTTGCAGTGGCTCCGCCCACAGGTTGGGAACCACTCTCCAAAGTAGCTTATCTGATAATGACAAAATAACTGTAGAGAGAAACCTTTTTATATGAGCTTTGTTCTCGAGCACTTTAATGTAACCAAGGTTCAATAAACGATGAGTAGTCTTAATGCATAAGTCCATGATGGTTCAGGTCTGGTTTAAAACAACTGTCAGGGGGTTCCTTGCTGTAATCATTCCTCCTGTTCATACTGGCCATTAAGAGATCCGTTCCTAATGCGCTGTCAGTGTAAGTGATGGAGTACCAAATTACTGTAGCTATTAAAGCAAGAAAAACCTGCTTCAGTGTTCATGTGGATGCTTGACTGTTGTTTTTTTTAGACAATCTTGCAACATTGTGAACTAATCCTTTAACTTCTATGATATGCTGTGTATGAAGCTGATGGTATGATTGTAGTCAGGTTGCTTTAGGTTTCAAAACTAAGTCCTTCTTTTTACCTTAGTTATTCTCGGGTTTGCTTTGTCAATTTTATGTCATGAAGATTTACAAATTATAGATTATACAAATTATAAATGTCTATAAAATATATTTACACAATGCGTCAAAAAAAATCCAATAGTGAAAAAGATATTTCGATAGGGAGAAATGTTTTTATTCAACAGTACAATAAATGAATGCTTACAGTTTCTTATCAGACAGTCACATGAGGATGACTAAAACAAGTATTTGAAGTGTTTATGATATATATACAGATGGATAGATAACTAACATATGAATCTTTTTTTAAAAAAAACAAAAAAAAACATGCAGGGTAGCTTCTTCCTCCTTATTGTGCTTACAGACCTCCACTCCGATCGTACTCTTACAGCACAGAGTCCTTCTCCTTCACTCTGACATTTCACCTCTGCTTTGTCATTCATATCGTTTCAACAACTAGAAGCTGTCTACTGGGTTCGTATGAGGATGGTGCATGTTATGCATAGTTCCTCCGGTTTTTTTTGTTGTTTTTTTTTCTCTTTTTTGGTTAGCAGTTACATATATGAGTTTGCTTACATTTTTTTTTTTTAAAAATACAAAAATATATTACCTCTGTAGTTATTCAAGGAAAGCATTTGCACATGTAGTAGCAGTAGCAGGATCTGTTACCTTCATTGTGACTTTGTTGTACCTCACACAAGTAACAAGGTCATTTCTATACATGAAATTCAAGTAAACAACATCAGGTCAAAAACAAAACAAAACAAAACAAAAAAAAGATTCGAGGACCTCATGCATAATGCAGTGTGAGAAACAGAAAACAACCAACAAGTACAAAGGGAAATAGCATCATTAGAGTTCTTCCGTAAAGTACCGGTTTATACGTATGGGGTCTAGTTTTCTCAGCTTGAATGGGTCCGGCCCACTGCTCTGTATCCCGTACAGAAGCGCATGTATCTCAGTAGGATCGGTTTCCTGAAGGTTTTGAAGTCCACGTACAGAAGACACACAAATTGGACTTTTAACAGACTCGAGTGTCCAGGAAACCGTCCTGGGCGTGTCATTTGGTAAAGCTAGAACATTTACTGACCACTTATGTATGTGTCCGTGCAAGCGAAGCAGACCTGCATAGACGATTCTTCCACACATAAGGGCAACAATCATAGGAAAGAGGAGGGAAGAAGACACTTGGAAGATTTCAAAAGAAAAAAAAAAAAATTCACTTCGGTTACTTTTCTTTACCTGGATGTCACGATCTGGGATCATTATGGCAAATGTGAGGAGGAAGTCTTGTTTTTAAATGATCTATCGTGCGAGACTGAAGCATAACATCTTAGAGATGGCTCGACTGAAGCTCCAAATAGAAATCCGGTAAGGAGAAGCAAAAGGCAGGGTAGGAGGAAAAAAAAACAAAAAAAAAGGCGTTTCTCACAGTTCTTTTTCAACTTGCTGGGAAGAAGTAGATGATACTGTTACAGTGCAGCATTGTGCATTTTCTTTCCTCCATGTACTGTCTTGTACAAAGTTTACCGACACATTTGTCTGAATGTCAGGGGGATACACTTCTCTCTTTGCCTTATTCTGACATCAACTCTTTTTTTTCCTTTTCTTTGCAGTATACAGTACATAATAAAGATCACAACTTGCATAGTGTAACAGCACAGCACACAAAAGGAATACTGCACATCCCCCCCCTCCCCTTTTTGCGTTTTTCTCGCCTTTTTTAAATAGAAATCAGCTGACTAACAAAGACCAATTCATAACCTGTCACACAGCTGGCCGTTAGAAAGTCTCTCTCCGGGCCCATCTGTGCTGCAGCTGCACGGGGTGGACGACAGACGTGTGCCTCAAAAATCTGACGTAGAAGAATAATACTGATAAAGACAAAACAAACAAATACTGCAGAGATCAGTGCTATGAGTACACATGAGACTTGGAATAGTAGCGACTATGTTTTTTTTTCCTTTCTTTTTTTTTTTTTTTTTTTAACAATAAGACTGCTGAGTAGTGGGGGGGTTATACATCTAGTACTTTGGCTCAGTAGAAAATAGACTCGAAAAGGAATATGTGCACCGTATGCATACAAGTCTATGGATACACCGCTGTACAAAAGTGTCAAATTCAGGTAATCTGGTGCGACATGGATTCTAAACTGAGGACTCATCATCTGTAGGCTACAAATAGTCATTATTTCAGTTGAAGCAGCGTTTACGCTCCAAACATTAAATGCTAATTAAGTGTTTTCAACAACACTTCCTCTGTCAGTCCTTAGAGTTTTAATGATTCTTGTTTTTGTTTTTTTTCTCCATGATTGTAAGGGGTAATCGTGATTTTTTTGGGCACGTGCCAGTCTTCTCGGTGTCCTTCCCGGCTGATAAACATCAGCCTGGCTGCGTGCGCCGATACCTCTCCCCACGTCTTCATTAGTTCACAATAGGTAGTGGAAATAATGTAGTTAAGCTCTTCTCAGTTCACTAGAAGAAGCCAGCTGTGCTCATGGTTTCCCACTTCATGATAATGTTCCTTTCTTAATGCTGATGGTTGATGTACTGAAAGGAATAAAAAAATAAGGGTGAAAAAAAAAATATGTCTATAGTTTGTTCACATGAAGGCCAACTTTGTCGAGGTCCATTACACTTGTTCAGTTCCTATGAAGAAGACAGATGAAGTAGAACTCCACCCCGTCCTTCTTAAGTTCATAATGCAGGGAGAGGAAATTCAGACACCTGTAGAAACAGGAGCATTTAGGCGTTACGTCCCTGATATTGGCTCTTCTTAGCACCGTTATTTCATGGTGCGCTGGCAGGTAATGTTTCAGAGTCACACGCTGGCAGAAATATTGACCAGGTCTTAGTGTGGGTGGCAAAACATTTTGCCGTTTCTCGCTACTCGTTTTGGTTCTCAGTGTGCCGATCGAACCCTCCCGGCCGCCCGTTCAGTTCATGGCGTGCTGGCGGATCGTGTGGAAGATCCAGTCCATTTTGGTAGTCCAGCCGCCGTGGTGGGCGTCGTTCATCTGCTTCATGAAGTAGTCCAGGGCCTCCTGCTCCGACTTGTCCAGGGCCAGGGTCTTCCGGATGTACGCGATGTCGTCGAAGGACTGCAGCTCGGGCATCCCGGAGCCCAGCATCATGGAGAAGAGGTTGATGAAGAGGTTGGCGTGCTGCCGGATCGCCAGGTACGCCTTGTAACACATCTCCTGGAACCTGGGGCGGGAAAGGAAATTACAAAAGCGGGGGCAGAGAAAACAATAAGAGAGAAGCCAGGACAAAGGAGAGATTCGATTAATCTGCCACGAAGAAGAGCGGAAAGCTTGATCTAATAATTTTGCTCTGTGATTGTTTTTGGTGCATATTACAAGTTTTCAATTTTACCTTTCAAACTCCCGTGTTTTCGTGCACTCTTGAGTTCCTTTGCTAATAACGATTAAGAAGTCTTGTGTAAGCACAAAGGGCACACGTTCCCGCTTGTACCCAAACTTCTTCTTTTTGTGGTCAAGGAAATGGCCAAAATCTATGTGGAACAGCTGTGAAAACATTATGAAATGAAATACATTAAAGAACTTGGAATTTGCCAAAAAACAAAACATATAAAACATTTAAAGGACGTCAAAATACAATCTTTACCTGTCCGTCATCTTTGACCATAATGTTGCTATTGTGTCGGTCCCCTATGCCCAGGATAAATGTGGCTACACAGTAGCCTGCACAGGACCGTGTGAACAGATCTATGGCCTGGTCATACCTTTAAAAATATATAAATAAATAAAGCAGAAAAAAGTGAACAATGGATTGAATATTCTTACTAAAAAAATGAAAATTTAAGTGAGATTTGTTATTTATAAGACCACCGCTGCTCCTTACAGGGGAACAGAAAAGCCTTATAAATCACTGTTTTTACCACTCACATCTCTCCCTTGTTCTTATCCTTAAGCCACTGGTGCAGTGTGTGGCTGTTGAACTGCAGCGCCCCCTTTAGGCCTCCTTTGCACTGGATCTGCATGATGGTGTGAGAATTTCTCACCACCTCAATCAAGCCCACACAGTCACCGATTGACATGCAGCCATAAGGGAGCATCCTGTGAGAGGAAGGAACCGAAACATAAAGAGAGGCAGAACAAAAAAAAAAAAAGACAGGACATAGATCCCAGATAGATCAGAGACAAGTGTGTCAAAACGCATTCTAATTAAATGGGTTCTCTGTGCCCATCCATAGCAGAGATGGACTTCGTATTAAAACGACCTGAGGTGGCTCGTGGGGGCGGTCGCTGATCTGCATTCAGGTACAGAACATGAAAGGTATCCAGAGCCTGTTAATGTGTACCTGTATCGTTGCTGTCATGCTGAAGTGAGGAGCCTACCTGAGATCAAGGCCTTGGTTCTGCCAGATGTTCTCCATTATCCTAATGATCTGCAGCGTCAGCATGTCCTGCCTCAGATCTGCGGAGGCACAGAGAGACAAGGAGGTGGATGGTGGTGAGGTGAATATCAGCTGCTTAGCCCGCTCTTTGATCAACTGGGTGATGCATTATGGAGGAGAGCTGTCAAAGTCAGTTTTGGTCACAGATGGTGCGGCAAAACGCTCAAGCGGCCGCGGTGACGTGCGATTCAAATAACTTGTTCCTTCTGAAATGCATACGCGGAGCATAGATGAAGTTTGTTTTCGCGTGCCACGATGTGTCTCACGGGCTCGGACTGATTTATGCTGCATGCTCGGCTGGAGTGTTTTCAAGTCTGTGTGTGCAAAGATGGATCAACAGAACGATATGAGGGAGAAACGACCCAGAGGCAGATCTCACCATCTCCGTTTTTGAAGATAATTTCATTGTTCTGAAAGAGCAGCTCCGACATCATATCTGGGTTTTCCCAGTTAAGCCACAGAGGTCGCTTGGCTGATGACATCATCCTGCATTCCTCCAGGCTGAAACAGAGACACGGTATGTTAAAGAGAGGAAAAACAATAATATAAAGAGTTCTCTTTAAATGGAGCTGCCCTTACAAGCGACTCAAAACAAATTCACCACCAAAAATAACCCCTATATGCTCACGTGGACTACAGTGACTATAAAATCAGGTTATTTTCTAAGAGAAATAAATACATCAGATAAGTCATGTAGCCAATCCATGCAGCTATTTTGTATTAACTATAATGATAGATAATTATTATTATATATTCAAGCCTTAAAAAGGAAAAAAGCAAAAGCAAGAAGGAGCCAGAGTTAGATAAAGACTGCGGCTGTACCGGAGGTTCCCCAGCTGATGCGCTGGATTCAGTGGGGAGGTGAAGCTCTGCAGTGCGTCCATGTAGTCGGGTCTTCTCATCTGCTCCACCAGAAACTTCATTTGAACCTTAAAAGGAGAGAAATGGACCGGTTAATAACACACAGCTGGAGGAGTCACAGTAAAAGGAGGCGCAGGAAATGTAAGCACATTCAGCTCACTGCTGCTTTTCTTCACCAAAATTATTAACCTTTCACAATGAGGTAATGCTGCTTCATGGGGGGCTTTTTGGAGAAGGATAGGCACCCTCTGGTGGCCGTATTGGACGACCACAGCTTGTGACGTTACCAACTCAGAATAGCTGATGAGATTTTAAATCAAGACTTACGACCTATAGTAGCCAATATATATAAGGAATATTGGATTACGGTTAGTACTTTGCTTAGCTCCTGCAGGAGATAGCTAACACCTAAAGAATTATATGAATACAGTTATTTCTTAAAATACTGTCCACAATATTGTCAAGCGAAGAGCAAATTTGGCTCTCAGTAAAAAAAGGTGGATATAATTCTTTATATGGAAGCAGCTCATTTTCTGATTTGCATTAATTTGCTTTTGCTGTGGTTTTCTACTGCACTGTCAACATTTCCTTTGACCATTCCACATTAAAGCAGCCCCAGCCGTTCAGGGGGCATAAATCGTTTCGCATCCCCCAAGAACGCTTTAATTATGAAACAGCTACAGAAAGCATTGAAATTCATTCAACACACACAGTAAAATCAATACAACTCTAACTGTGCATGAGGACTATATTTTTGTTGAAAGAAACTCAAGAGCAACGGATACTGATGCACGATGTATAAATGCTTTGAAAATGCTAAAAATACCATTTCAGCATTATAATTAGGGAATCGAAAACCCGCTATTTTTCCCTGTTTTTATTTAAGATTTTTCCATATATATCTTTAGATTTTACCCCAGGAATCTTTGCATGTTTGAGATGTCTTTGCATGTATAGTTGTATTATATTTAGCACTGAACAAACTGATAAAGTACCTCTCCAAACTGTATCCCTCTACTACACAATATAATGACCTCTCTGTGGCCATTTGGTCCGGACGTCGACAAGATTAACCGCAACAATTCAGCGGATCACCATTAGCAGCTGCCAGCAGTCAGGTTACCTTGTGTGCCTCATCTTTCTTCTCCTGTTTGAGGAGGTCAGTGAGATTGATGAGTTTCTCCATGGCCTCCACCTGTCTGCTCAGGTGCTTCAGGTACATGCCACAGGCCCTGCAGTACGACTCCAGCAGAAGGCCAAACCGCTGGCTAACGGTCTTGTTGTGCATCTCGGACCTGAACATATGTAGGGACGGAAAAAAAATGTGGTTTTTGCCATTTTTCTATGAGAAAATGTCTGCAAGCCCACCCCCCGTTCATCATTGTTCACAAAAGTTATTATTATTTAACAGGATTTGAGAATTAATTATAAATAAATAATTAAGTTCATTCAAGCAACAATCTGAAATTTGAAGTCATGTGCCAATAGTTTTTCCCCCAATTTACTGCAAGTGGACGCTTTTTAATTTAACTCACTTTAAATGCCAGAAGAAGAAATGTCCTATCCTCTGATTGGTTAATGCCTTTTTCAGCAGGAAGCGTGCAAGTGGATTATCCAGGTACTGCTCATACTTTAGAACCTGGACACAGGCGCAAAAGACATAAAAATATCATGAAAGCATTTTTATTTCCCCAAACACAACAACAGTATATCAAGTTGAGACATCTGCGTTCTAACCAGAGTAGTATTTTAATGATAATGGTTTTTCCTTTACACGCATTTACAGCAACGCACCTGAACCAGTTGAATGAGGTACTGTGAGAGTTTGTCATCGGTTAGGTATTTATCAAGGCACTTTACGGCAAAGTCTCTGATCATAGGATCGGGGAAGTTGCAATCCAGCAACTCCATGGCTTGTTCTGGCTTGATAGCAGGCCAGTCCTTCAGAAGGCAATACATCTAGGAGGAAAGGAAAAACATTCATCAGCTACAAATTCATATATATTTTTTTAGAATTCCTGTCATTTTAAACGATGCACTCAATGCATCAAACAATGTGTTAGTGTGTGGTGTCCGTGTAAAAATCAGCTGAGTTGCAATAATACAACAGGTAAGATAAGAAGAGGTATCCATTTCTCTGTGCGATGTCCTTCAAAATAAAGGTGTGTCAGCAGCAGAAACCTGAGCGTACCTGTGCAACCTCATCTCTGGAGTTCCATTTCACAGCTAGGAGGATCTTAGGAAGAATCTCTGGGATGTTGACGCAGTAATGTCTAATAGTTTGAGGAGAGAAGGTTAGAATATGACCATAAGGCAAAGGACCCTCCTAACACACGCATCCTCTATATCCGTTATAATGGTAAACAACACATTACCTGTGCCTCCACACAAAGTCTTTTTCCTGCTCAGTGATTTCAGACAGCGGGTCCCTGTTACACACCTGGCGAAGCTGCTCGTTGTCGGTGTCCGTGAAGGGGTTGCCCTGCGCCACTCTGTTACTCTGTTATAACACATAACACACGGTTCACCTATACAAACTCGGCAACTATTTCAGCAAAACGTGGTGCTGCATGGGGTCTACGACGACATGGGGTCACATATAGGGTTGCAAAGGGGTGGACAATTTCCAGTAGATGTCTGGTAAATTTCCAGAAACTTTCTATGGGAACTTAAGCTGAGGAATTTTGGAAATATTCAACGTTTAGCACTGTATGAATACATTTTTATTTAATAGTTGCAAGTTAAACGTAAATAACATCAATGATCTAATACATTCTACCCTTTTAAATCTGGTTGTTTATATATTACAATTGAAAGTTTCAAACAAACAATGTGGCAGCAGTGTGGAGCAATTGACCCAAAACGAAAATCAGATCTCATGATGAATCGGACACAATACACATAATTAAATGCAAAACTAAAGTTATCTTACCAAACCAGTGTGGCAGTAATTAAAGCCCAGCTCTCTGGATATGTTCCAGTTTGCATGATCCTCGACGGTGGTCATATCAGGGAACTTGACTGGGCAACTAAAATGGTCAAACTCCAGCTCCAGACATGGGGTTTCCTGCATGTTTAGAGAGCGGTGGAAGGGGAAAGGTCATTCAAGGTGTTTACCCTGATCAAAGAAAGGCGCTTTTGGAGAGGCCCGATGTATCAATGAGTAATTAATTAGGTGGGATAAGAAGCTTGGTTGCTTAAATCGAGGCGGCTTAAATCCAGCTCTGAATCTCTGCAGGTTGTCACCAGCTCTATTAAAACTGGATCATAAGGCTTAAAGGTCAGTAGGAGACACGAACATAACGCATACTGTAAAAGTTGGAAACAATCGGGAAACAATTGTGCGTGGCATGTACAGTTTTGCCTTTCATTTGTAAAAAAATATATTTTCTAACAAAAACCCCAAAGGAAAAAAAGAGGAGAGCAATGTCTGCTCACATTTTAAATGTCTCTGCCAGACCAATATTTGCTCTGTAAAAACACTGAGTTCGCAAAATGTTCGTAATATTGAAGTTTGGAGTTCACCTTGTTCGGGTTAGAGCCTGTGACGCCGATAGCGTTGAGCAGGTCTTCCAGACCATGTGGGACAGGCCACAGGTTGAGAGCCATCTTCCCTGCTACTAGTGTGTGGGTGTAGTCAAACAGGTTGATGTTGCCCCAGGCCAGGGGACAATGCTCCTACAGGAAAACAAACACATGATGCATATGAAAATGATTAGAAAAGGCAACAGCTCGAGGCGATGTACCGACAGCTGCAGCGCAGATCACAGGGAGGCAGTTTAGTTCTCATGCTGACATTAACCGCCTTCATCAACCGCTTTCATTCAAACAAGAGTGGATTAGATTAAGAATTAATAAGTGGAACATTTCCATTTAGAATTTTTCATGAACTCAAAACCGTTTTTTCATTTTATTAATGGGAATTCAGCAATAGTACCATTCCCCCGCTGAATTGAAATTGCCTACCTACACACAATGTACTCCAGCATAACTGTTAAATAAGCCTCACTGGATTTAAATAGTAGTTGCTTTTATATTGTTTTCTTTGAGAAAACTGTTTGGTTCATGGTCAAAACATAATTCTTTGGCATTGAAGGATAAAAGAGATGTTCCAAGTATACGAACATGCTTCTGCACGGCAAAAACAGAAATCTTAACAGGTGAGTATATCTTGTTTTTGGTGCAATTAGTCCAATATTTAGTAGAATTCTTATTCCACTGGCAGGTAATTTAACTTATTTCGAGTTTTTTTCTTGATTTTAGTCAATTTAATCTTTTTTTAAGAAAATATTACTCTTGTATTATTAAACTAAATTGAGCCAAATTGTGAAAAAAATTAAATAAGAAATAATTTGCCAGTGGAATTCAATAATTCTTTTCAACATTGGACTAATTGTACCAAAAACAAGATATCTATTCACTGTTGTCGACACCGTCTGTATACGAGAATAAAAGCAAAGGCACTTTGTTAATACTATGGGTGGGAATCGCAGGGTAACTCACAGTACGATACGAACCTCTTTAGCTCCCTTCCTCCCTTTCACAGAGCAGATGGAGAGGCAGAGCCGGGCTGCACGTGGGATGTCTGGAATGTACATGTCGTAGTTCAGCCACTCATTCCACCTGAAATACACAAAGACAAAAACAATTGCATTATTGTCATAAAGCTGTGTGAAATCCCAGCAGAACATGACAGTATAGAATGCTATTCTTCAGTTTTTTGCTACCTGGGGTTGGAACAGGGCACGCGCTGGGTGTTGACATTATCACACAGCTGCTCTCCACCGTGGTATATCCCAGTCCTGACGTAAATCTAGCACAACAACAACAGATTTATAAACTACTCCATCAGGTAAATATATATATCTTGCACTGCTTTTCTGACTACATGAGAAGAAGATGCAATGAAAAATCCCCAATAACCTCCAAGGTACTGGAGATGCGTGAGCCCACGTAAAGTAACGTCACAGTAAAAAGTTATTTATGGATCTTAAAAGAAAAAAGATTAGGTAAGCACGTAGATGTGCTGCGTTCATACCTTGTCGATGTCTCTGATATTGACGTTGACATAGGTGGCACACAGGATCCTGATCCTCAGCGTTCCATTGATGGTCCACAGAGACTTGGTGGCTGTTTCCCCATTCATGTAGGGCGTTGCCGTGGATATCCGTCTTGCATATGATGGCATGGCGAAGTTGTCTATGGGCAGCTGGGAATACAGGCTGTCTTTTGCCATTAGCATCAAATTTGGCATCCGTCCCAGCATGATGCAGCTGCGCACGTACTGTCGAGGACAACGTGACATTTTGAAGTGGTAGCGATTGTGACATTCTGAAGGTATTTGTGTTGTTTGACATTTTGAATGTATTCATACCGTTTCTACATTATCTACATATTGGGCTACAAGACAGCAATAACCGAACGGAACATTCAGCACATTGTACTCGTATATCATCGAGCTTATAATCTATTCTTGAATCAGCACATTTTGCAGGCGAGCATATTTTCACGTAAATCTCAATTGGCGTCATGAATGCCAAACACATTCAGAGAAGATGATAATTTGATGTGAAGTGAATAACTTTCCCTTTCGAATACAATAGCATCAGATACAGCTAGCCCAAGATTAAATTAGATTACCTTGTACTGACTCAGAGGGTATTTCTCCAGTAAGTACTCGTCACAGCCGCAGACTTTGAGGATGTACTTTCCTTGATACTCCTGCACACACATCTTCAACTGCTCCTGAGAGAGCAGCATGCTACGCGTCTTCTTACGGATCGCCTCGGCAATCACTTGCTCGGGCACAAAGTCGTGGTTGATCTTCAGGGTGTACTTCTGTTTGTCATTGCTGGGTGACACAATAACCCATATGACCACGATTATTTGACCTGAGGGGGAAACAAAAGCAAATTGATCAAAAATGAGAATGTTTGCAGGAATGTTCTCCGAGCTATAAAAATGTGCTGAAGCGTTAGTTAGTTTTACCTTTATCGAGCTTGTTATAGATGTGTCTGGGAAGTTCTGCTGAGGATTCTACATTGGGAGGATAGACGTACAAAGCTCTACTGTGGGGTGCATTACTGTCTCTGAGGTCCACAGCTTCTTTGCAAACGTTCAAAATATTCCTTCTGAAGTCCTGCACTTCTGGGTCTTTCACCAGATCAAACTCGCATATAGGCATCCCAATGGCAAAACCTACATTGAAAGACAAGAACTTAATTTAAAAAGGACCTCAGAATGTTTTTGAGAGTTACTGTAACACAGGGCAAGACAATACTCACAATAAGTTAAGAATATTGTTAGTTACTCAGTGGATTTTATTTATTTGGAGTAATAAATATTAAACTAATGAAATTATTAGTATTATCAAATGCAACTTTTACTTATTTCATTAAAATTCCAAATAGGAAAAGCACTCGGGTAAATAATTTCCCTGACTTATTGTGAGTAGTGTATATGTGACCTGTAAAAGCCGGATATTATGATAATCATCATCATCACTGCGAGTAATGGCAGCACCAAAGCCAATGGATGTTACAAGTGCCATTACTTAATAGTACAATGGGTTGTTTTGTAGCAGCGTTAAGAGTCCAAAAAACATACCTATCTCTCTATTGAGAATTTTCTCTTCTCTGTTGCCTACTGGCTCGATGACTTTCAGGAAGGCCTGAAAGAGCCTTAGATCACACAACCTCCTGGTCTCATCATAGAACTCTTCCCTCTCTGCCTCCTGGGTGACACTGACGAAAATGTAGGAGCTCTCCTCCTGCAGCAGATGGTGAAGGGGGTACTTCCTGGCCTCTTTGAAAAGCTCATGCTTGACTGTGATCAGAGTGGCCTCTCGGAGGCACTCCAACGTGAGAATCATGCCATTTGGCAGAAGGCAGTCCACTAGGATGCTCGGGGGCATCAAGTGCATCCCCCATAGTTCCCCTGAGGATGGCCTGGGAGGCATGGTTGTGCCAGCAAATCCGCTCTTTTCAGAGCCTGGTAATTATGTGACGAGCAATGTCAACCAACTGAAAAAAAGAAGGGCACAGAGAATTATATAAGAACCACTGACCTGTGTACAATCAAGCAAAAAGCTTGTGCTTAAATATTTGACTTCAGTGATGATGGGGTTGCATAAGAACAGCATATAAAGATATATATTTTTGGGGGGAAATCCTGCAAACTCTGCATTTATTATTGGGTGTAAAACATTTGATAAACAGTGTGTAGTCTAATGAAAGCCTATAGATGAACACTGTATATTGCTCTAATGTCTTTATGGTCACGTTAGTTAAAGTGAACATGATGGCAACACAGATACTTGTGTTATGTTAATGTAATTTGCAATAAATGAAGATGTTATTGAGTTTTATTCTAACCAATGTGCAGTGGTGGAATTTGACGAAGTAATAATACTTTGTTACAGAGCTTATTTTTATTTGGGAGTATCTATACTGGAGTTTTTATATTTGATCAACTTTTAATTTTACTCCACTTTACTTCACTTTTACTTACTACAAATAAAATAGAAATTTGGTGGGAACAAACTGCACACGATGAGTATGAGCATGACGTTCAACATCAAAATTATTTGGAAGCCAATCCTGGATGAGTAATCAGTTTACACAAGTGTTATGTGGAAACCTGAAGCCTCCAGTGATGCATAAACACTGAGAATAAACTTCAGAATTCTCATCTCAAGTGTGGCTTTCGGGGACTTTATACACCAAACCCAACGTGACAACTAACCTGATGTTTAACATCATGTTGATGTGAACACATCCGTGATGGATAGTCTTCGTTTTTAACAAAATAACTTATGTTCTCTCAGAAAAACAGAGAAGAGATGAGCTGAAAAACACCCAGTGATGTCGAATGATAACAAGCTCTCACCAACACATTCCCAGAGGTGGATGAAGTACCTGAACGCAACACTCGAGTCAAAGTACTGGCGAATTAATAGAAGTTTTAGAATATTACTTGAGTATAACTCTAAAAGTAGAGAGTATTTGGGGATTAAAAAAAATCATATTCTGATATTAATCTACTTACATATTTAAAGTAAAAAAATACTGTTAGTAAAAAGTAAACAGAAGTTTATTCTTTGTGTAAAAAATATAGAGCCCGAATTGGCTTCCGAAATACTTTTATGTCACAAGTCATGCTAGTATCGATCGAAATATAAAAACTCTAGTAAAGTACATATACTCCCAAAACATACGTCAGTACTGCAAGTCTGTTTTGTTACTCGCCTACAGCACATCACGGCACGTACTCGTCGGTAAGGTACGGTGTAGTTCTACCGGGAATCTGTCGTGTTTCACGGCTTCACGGTGACAGTCACCTCCACTACTTGTGTGGGGAGTGAACGTAGCTGTGAGGTGTTGTCTGGGCAGGCTAACCGAGCTAGCCACGTTCACTAAGCAGATCAATGTCATTCCCAAAATGAAAACCTCAACTCATACACAAGCTAAAGTCCGTCCGCAGCAATAAAAGGGGCGCGACTCGACACCGTTGTCGCGTGAATAACCCGGTTGTTGTTTCGGATAACGGCGATAAGCTATCGATAAAAAACGCGAAAAAAACAAATATAAAGCTACCTGTGTCAGGGCTAACCGGTTAGCCGCGGAGCTAGTCAGCCAGCACAATCATTAGCAGCGGCTAGCCGAGTGAATCCCATTCGTGAAGTCTCACCCAGCGGTGCTAGCTCCGGCGTTAGTCCATCCGAACTGTGGTCTTCACGGGTAGGGACAGTGGAAAGACGGCCCTAATTCCCGGTGATGTTGTCAAGATGTCGTGGTGGAACAAGTCTGTAATACTTCATGATGTTCTTCATCGTGCTCTCCCCAAGAACGAACAGCACAGTTTTTTTAGTAGCACGCTAGCTCCGCGCAGCTAGCCCAGCCGAATGCTGCTGCTGCTAAGCGGCTCATCGTTATGGACCGCCCTCCCACACACACACAAACGCGCGCGCGCACACACACACACATATATACTGAGAGAGTATCTCTCTCACTCTTTCACACACACACACAATTCAGTTATACAGTGGTGAAAGCGGCTTGTCATGAGATAAAATGAGAAACAACCGTTTGTTTTCTGTGTTCCTAGACGGGAAATGAAATGTCTCTTTAAGAATTGCCATGAAAGCACATAAGGAATAACTATCAATATTATTGTTGCTGTTGTGAGCCCAAAACGAGGAATTAAAAGAAAACATATACATTACGATCAAAAGTTTGGGGTCACCCAGTGTTTTCCATGAAAAGCCACACTTTTATTTACCACCATGAGTTGTAACATGAATAGAAAATATTGTCAAGACATTGACAAGGTCCGAAATAATGATTTGTATCTGAAATAATTTTTTATAAATAAAGTTTCATGCTTCTCTAACCAGCTAGACTGTTTCAGCTGTGCTAACATTTTGCACAATTGCACAAGGGTTTTCTAATCATCCATTAGCCTTTTGATGCAATAAGCAAACACATTGTACCATTAGCACATTAACACTGGAGTGATAGTTGCTGGAAATGGGCCTCTATACACCTATGTATATATTGCACCTAAAAACAGACATTTGCAGCTGGAATAGTCATTTACCACATTAGCAGTGTTTAGAGTGTATTTCTGATTAGTTTAAATTCATCTTCATTGAAAAAAACAGTGCTTTTCTTTTAAAAAAAAGACCCCAAACTTTTGAATTTGAATTTTGATTTCATTCATTTCAGGTAATATTTCAGTGATGGTCAGAGAGGAAGCAACGTGATATATGTTAATGCCTCTTGTTGGAATAACCATAATGCACAAACTAAATCATGCACATCCATCTTCTTTCTCCAAAAACATTGCCACCATCAACCAATCAATCATCATCACTATTACACGTTAATATGTGTTTTGATGCCAATTTGGATGCAGATGAAAAAGTTTCAAAACCAGTTTCTATCTTGCAGCCTCGGTAGAGGCACGTGTTCTCTGTGTGCTTCCTAGTGCACAAATATCCTGGAGAGATAATCAATTATTACAGCTGTAAAGTCATGGTGAACCCTGTGACCTCAAATTAACATATTGCCGCTTTAAAATCACCACAACGGGAGCATGAAAGTGCTGCTTTTAATTTGTGAGATGACCCGAGAAGGTGTTGAAGAGGGGACTTGACCTTGGAATCTTGAATAAAACCATGTTTGACTTTAGCTTTGCTTGACAGGCAAATTCCATTTTTTTTTAAGTATAAATCTGCAAGATTGCATAATATTCCAAATACATATAAAGGTGTTTTATAAGCTCATTGTGGTCAGAACAATTTCCTCAACCAAATACAAACAAACAAGATGTGAATATTTGCACCTGATGTCACTGGGCTACAAAATAAGCATATTCAGCAAACAGTCACACAGATAATGAAAAGATAGGAAGGTTTAAGAAAGTGCTGAAAATTGTTAATCTTTTTCAGCATAAACGGCCACAAACAGAGGACATTTTTGGAAATAAATCAGCGTTTTAGCTCCCTCTGTTTGGACTGTAGCAGTAGCAGTTGTCATTTATATCATACGTGACATAGCAAGCACATGCTCATAATACACCATGTATATAAAATCTACACTTCCTTGTAAACAAGTAACCCCCCCCCTTCCAAGTGATTTAACACCATGTAAAATCCATTCATAGTTTTTTCCCTGTAACAGCCAGTTCCTCATCTTGACAGTTTCCGCCTCGGAACATCCAGTTCACTTTTATAAACAGTCACATCCTGAATCCGGAGTGAAAGTCAGCTGTTCCAAATGTCTCAGCCGCAGAGCAGGGTCATTTGGTTAAAACGATCCCTTTCATGTCTCCGTCGCCGAACCGCCACATGCTCGGCTTTGACAGCTGCCTCGCGCCTGTTTCACCTCTCGATCTTCCCTATCTCTTCGCACAGCCTGGACAGATACTGGGTGAGTTTGACCATCAGTATGATGAGGGCCCCTCCCGTGAGCACGCAGGAGGGCCACAGCAGCGAGTGGAAGACCACGTTGCGGTCGTACAGGCGGGTCAGGAGGACGGTTTCCTGCCTCTCGCTGGGGTCGTAGTAGCAGGGCACCTGCAGGTTCACCTTCAGGCGGTCGGAGATGTTCATGATCATGGCGTGCGTGGCGGCGCTGTCCTTCTGGCACCTGGGCACATAGAAACACTGCAACGACAGAACGGAAGGTCACTGAAGTTAGGGGTCAGTCGAGCAGTCATACGTTTCGTTTCATAGATTGACACAGAGGCGTCATTTCAGTTTAACCTGTTCCCCCTAGGCCTATTTATCAGCCTATCTCTTGAAAAGTACATGCCCAGACTGAATGCAGACTCCACCACTAAAGGGCTTTTCTGAATGGTCTGAATGATCTGGTTTAAAATAAAGTTAGCACCTGTAAGATAGGCGTATAATTGCAAGAATCAATTTTAAATGTATGTTAAATGAAGTACATCCAGCTAGAATAAAGCAAAAAAGAAGAAATTAGCTCTGCCCCCCCAAAAAACAACATGTATTTAGATTGAAAACCACCTGAAAATCAAGCCCAATTTATCTATGGAGTAGTAAAGTAAAGTCTTATAAGTAATTGCATAAAATGTCAGCCTTACAGGGTGAACCAGACCAATTGTAGAGATGTTTTAGTACAGGTATGTCCAGGCAGACCTGATTTTGGCACTTTTTATTTATATGATCATTATCAAAAGCAGAAATCTACAGATTTGTATTTTCGCTATATGTTCAGCTTGGGGTTGAAATTATGTTTTCTTAAGATAATAATGTTTGATATAGACTTGTAGCTGAGTTTATTGTCAACATTTTGGGGTGCTACATGTACATAATGGTGCTGCTACTCGGCTTAACAAGAAGGGTTAATTATTTATAAAGGAAATCACCCAAGGTTCCAGGGATGAGGGTGAGAAAAATCTGAAAATTGTAAATTTAAATATAGCAATCTGATGCAATCTGAGAGCAAAATCAATGTTCACTTTTATTGCATAACATCAGCCTTCAGATCGAGCAACAACTCAATTATTCACACATTTTTATCTGTTCTAAATGTACCTCAAAGGGATATTTTTAAATTGTTTTAACACTCTTAATATGTGAGCGGACACATGTTTCCGGCAAGTGTCTGTTTATGATTACTGGAACAGTAAGAAATAGTCTCATTAAACTTAATTTGTGCTTTTAAAATGCTCAAATGAATACAGCTCTGGAAAAAAAAAATAAGAGACCACTGCAAAATGATCAGTTTCTCTGACTTTACTACTTATAGGTATGTGTTTGGGCAAAAGGAACATTTTTGTTTGAGTCTATAAACAACATTTCCCCCAAATTCCAAATAAAAATATTATTGTTTAGAGAAAATGTGCAGAAAATGACGAATGTTCAAAGTAACAAAAAAAGACACAATGAGTTCAGACCTCGAACAAAGCAAAGAAACACCATTAAATTCATTTTAAAACAACATAATACTAACGTTTACACTTAAGAAGAGTTCAGAAATCAATATTTGGTGCAATAACCTTTATTTTTAATCCCAGCTTTCATGTTCTCCACAAGTCTTTACCGTTGTTCTTGAGTGACTTTATTCCACTCCTGGTTCCTCTTTAAGCAGAATGAGGTGTTCATGTGTTGGAATTTAACAAAAGTTGGAATGGAATGGCTGGAATACATGTAGAGATGCTAATTTCAGAAAAAAGAAAAATGCAGTGATCTTTTTTTTTTTCTTTTTTTTTCCAGAGCTGTATGACAGACACAAACCAAACCAGCTTTAGTCATGTTGAGATGTTAAATTTAACATTTACTGAGTAACATGAGTCCTACTCACACAATGGAGACTTGTAAATGCAGTGATACACAACTAACCCCAGACACATCTGCAATAATTTTCTCCTATATACCTCAAAATTTATTTAACTATAAAAGCCTTAATTATAATTAAAAATATGTCAAACTACGGTGAGTGCCATACCTTGCCAAACCCAAATGACACCTCTGGGTTGACTTTTCTTTTATTAACCAACACAGGATACAACACCCTTCATGTGTTATCTTTCTGGCATTTCAGTTTGACCCAGAACAAAAAAAAAAAATCCTATTGACTAACATTTCCTGAATTAGAAGTCTACAACCGGGCCAACATCTGACAGCCCTTGTCAACATTTGAAACGGTCCAATGATTCACGGTATTTTTTTTTTTCCCCCTCTGGCGCTGTACTCACTTCGGAGCTGGCGTCCTGGGTCTCTTCATTGTGAGATAAACGGCTGACACGGCCCGTGTTATTGACGCTCACGTAGACCTGCAGACAGGGGTATTTGGAGACTCTCCAGCATTCTGACCCACAGTTGTAGGAACAGTTCATGTCTGCTGTGACCGTGGAGTTGACAACAACACACACACCCTCCTCTGTCCACACACTGTTTTGACATTTAAACGGAGACTTAATGCCAAAAAAAAAAGAACCACACACATTTTTAGGGATCTCATGTCATAAAATCAACTCAGCTTATAATTTGCTCCTGAAAAATCTGGTTGAGAGCCGCAGCGAGGCAGTTTGTCAACGGTAGAACATGCTTCTGACAGGAATATTAAATTGGAGTCGTGACACACAACAGGCCTGTACCTGTCAGCGTAGGAGCGTAATATGGTGATCCCCAGGACAAAGTACATCATGACCGAGGAGAGGATCATTCCAAGACCCAGAAGAATGGCCCGATCTTCCCCGGGCTTTAGAGCTGTCACCGTCTTCTTCTTGTCCAATATATCCACCTCGCGGAATTTCTGGTAAATTGACCGGCTGATGGAAAACCAGAAGAAACGGGATGTCACGTCATTACTTGGAAGGCGCGGTACAAACACTATGTGGGTCACTGACAAATCTGTCATGTGGTGTAACCCTAAAAAAAACTTGGTACCAGATAGTTTACCTCTCTAAAAAGGGTTTAAAAAAAAATAAAAACGCCTTCTATGAACAAGTTTTATATACTGGATTACATAAAAAATGTCACAGCATTTGACATTTTGTGTCAAAAAAAAGTCAAATGGACTTTTAAATAACAAGAAATCAACAAAAATCTCCATTTTCTGAGACCTGATGAATGCTTCTTAAAACTGCATTTTTAGAAATATCTTGACTTTCTCATCTTGCCAAACATTATTTGCCACCCATATACATAATATTATGACATGAAAATAAAAGTGTTTGATAGGTCAAAGAGTTTCTACCTCATCCCCACTCTCCTCCCCCCACAGTTCGGCATTTTAAGTCGGTTTTTACCTCCTTTCATTTCCTCTGCCTGATCCGGCTGTGTTTCTGGCCCCCGTCACGAAGAACATCTTTCCTGATGATCCTCGCCCTTCTTTGCTCGCTGAAGCGGAATGGAAAGACTGCTGGAAAGACCTGCGAAGAATCGCGGCCAGTTTTTATGTTTAAGCTGTCCAGAAAGATGAGAGCAACACCGAAATACGACATTCGCTAAACAGGAATCCCACGTCACTACAATTGCAAAGTGGAAAGAAAAGTGAAAATACAAGTCATACTGTACCTTTGGTGCATATTTGCTGTCACCCTCTGTAAATATGCACAGTTTTGTCTACAAAAAACAAATAGCATATGCGTCTCCTGCGAGCAGCAGTGTCTTATTATCAGCTCATAATGATGTGTTGGGGCAGGAAGCACCAGTGATATATAGTGAAGTCCCTGGTCGCAGCCACCAAGTAAACAGCTCATTTTGAACACAAAGCAACGCTACAAAAGAGTAAACAAGATGACAGGTAGCCGCAGATGAAAGGTGTTAATGCTGATGAGGCGCTGCATGAAAAACCTACCTGCTGTATCCTCAACACTTCTGCTGTCAACACAAAGTCATTGGGTCCTCTCTTGGCACAACAACAACACCTTGCATGTGCCTCCTCTCTCTCTGCAGGCCCTGCCATTTGGAGAAAAACACAGCGTTCAAAGCTAAAGTGGACGCTTTTGATCCCATAAATAACATTAGCCTTCATTTGGATGCAAATGAATGGACAACCGGGGATATTATGAGTTATTAGTTCTGGGGTGAAACGAGTATTAGCGTCGATGCGAGCACACTCCGGAGATTCCCAGGCATTTTATTTAAACCCATGATTCAGAAGGAACGTATTTACACACGCACTCCGAGGTCATATTGTTAATTGTTTTGCTGGAAATCTCAGCTGTGCCCCAAATATAGTCACGACAACAATCGCATCCCTTTGTTTATTTACTCCACCTCAGATGCAGAATAGCCAGCGCAGAATGGATCGTTCAGTTCTGCTGAGAAATGTGAGCAGAATGAGCAGGCTGTTTTCATTTTTGAGGGGGATGAAAATCTTGCCTTCGAGTGCTGGGAGCGGACTAGTCAGAAAACAAGCCAACAAGTTCCTGTCGGATGAGTAATTTCCTCATTGTATTACATTCCCAGCTGCTTAGGGGAAATGTTGCCGAGAGACAACCCCGGGGTGACACCGAGACATCCAAAGGAAACCATAAATGTCAGCCGCGTGTATGCCTTCCTGTAAACATTCCACACCATTTTACATGCATACCCGCCTCTAGGAGTCACACTAACATGCTCCGTCTTTAACAGCTTTTCCTCCTCCCGACGAGCACGCTGACCATTGCCTCCAGAGTGCTTCAAATTCCGCACATAACTGTATTGATTTCAGCTAAACATGGACACATGGACACAGGCACTTTGAGGATGACCACCTTTTACTCTTTGTGCCGACTTTACGGTCAAGCTTTAAAGGCTTTTGGGAGCGGCTCATTTGTTGGAAGCTGTTCATGCCCCACAGAGGCTAGACTCACAGCGGCAGGTGACACCCTACCTTATAAGTTATAAGGAACGTGCCGGCGATGCTCTCCTTGATGTTATATGGGACCAGCAGGCCATTCGCGCTTCCAACTTGGCTCAGAATTTGGCAAAACAAGCTTTAAAAACATTCAAGAAAGAAGCTCAAATTGTGAAATACACATTTTTCCACACTCCGGATTTGTGTCATAAAAGTGTTTTTTTCTGAAAAAAATCAGAAATATTGTCACAGGTGATTCCTCTAATGAAGGGGTGGGCAACTCTGGTCCTGGAGAGCCACTGCGGGGGCAGGTTTTTGTTCCAACCGAGCAGGAACACACCTGATTCTGCTAATCTACAACTATTAGGGCCCTTACTAAGGAGCTTTATTAGTAGAATCGGGTGTGTTACTGCTTAGCTGGAACAAAAACCTGCACCCACAGTGGCTCTCCAGGACTAGGGTTGCCCACCCCTGCTCTAACATACAATAGTCCTCATTCATAGCATCACTGCTTACTTAAAAAAAGCTACTAAGTCTGCAGTGTTACTACATGAAGCGGTGGAGGGAGACAGTCTTTGTGTCTGAGGAGATGCTCTAACTCCCAGCAATGTGTGAATCCTCTTACCCCAGCAGGAACGTATTGTTCAGATTTCCCTATTATCAGTCTAATGGACTACACATCCTGAGCCAGAGGCAGATAGGATCAGCTGACCTCTCTGTATATTCCTTATGGGTGTGTCCTTGGTTCATATTTCTTCCAGCTGCCTCTTTCCCATGCTGCAAGCTGTGAATGAGTGATAAACCAAAATGGCATGTGACAGACCACGTAATTGTAAAAGCAGGTGTATCTGCTTAATTGTAACCCCCCCCCCCCGATCACATGAATGCAAACAAATATAGACACTAGCTTGAGGTTGAACTTTTGCCTCCGCGTGTCTAATCGCTCATCTTTGATCCCGCACCTTTTCGATTTAGTAGGTGTTTACTCCCGCTTTGCGGGGTTGGCACCGTGGCATTCAAAGCGTGGCCAGCTTTCAACGCGCTCTTTGATGAAGAATGTGTCAGGATGTATTTTTTGCCTTAGTGTTTGGTGCTTTAAAAAGTCATGAGCTCTGCTGCACAGACCCCCTACAGAGCCGTAAACACTTACCTGAAGTGGAACAAACCGGGCAGCACAAGAAAAAAAAAATAAACTGCATGACTCAATAAACATTTTTTTGCACTTTAATAGTATACAAAGCTTTTTTTTTTCCTGTTAATAATATTGTACACAATGCAGTGTCAAAACCTTAAAATCAGAGCATCCATTCATAACTGATTAAAGTGTATTTTGCATCATACGGGCACTCTCCACTTCCTAAAAGTGAGCCAGTTGAGATTCACTTCTTCTAAATATGTAGTAGTTATCATATACAGTAAATCCTTCTTTTTTAACTTAAAATCAGAGCCTGTAGAAATCAATTGCACATGTATCAGTCTAGTAAGATTTAAAAGTCTTTGTACTCTATTGCCAGATAAGTGCTGTGTGTTGACCTACTATTGCATCTTAGATCATTTGAACCACATGGTCTATCATATGGTCAACAGCCTCAGTGTTTCTAGCCGGTGCCTATTGGTAATGCTCTCTTTCTTTGCGCGTCCAAATTATAATAAGCCCCAGCTTTCGCGTGTGACTAACGTGTTCTAAGGTTGAAATAGCAGCAATAACACGTCCGATCTGAGAGGTCCTACCTCTTGTCCCTGGGCTTGTTATGATAATCCACACTTTTGGCTACAACTGTCAGCAATGGCTCTCCAACATGGTCTGGGCTCCCAGGGACAGCAGCTGGCTACCTCTTATTTAAACCTCTTACCCCCAAGTGAACAGGATGCCTGCCATACCTGCGAGCGTAATATGAGTTCACTGTACAATGCAGTCAAGCTTAAAATGAGTTAGACCCAGCACAATGAATCTCCTCTGTACCTCCAAATAACTGGCTCTGACGGGCTCGGGCTGCGGGCCCCGGTTGCTATGTTTGCTGCATGCGCTGCTGCGCACCCACAGAAGAATTCCGGGGCCAGCTATTTCAAACGCTTCTGTCCTTTCCATGTCACAAATGTACAGTATGTATAGGCGGCTTGAACGCAACCACCTCAAACACAAGGAAACATTTTGCAACATTGTGCCACAAGGTGTCTCTGCAACCTCAGAAACTGGAGAAGGACACGTTATTGTAGGGGGGGGGGTTCCCTCTTTTAGAGGTCAACGCCTGATTAACAGCAACAACTCACACGGAAGGCTTGGATATTTTGCAGTGAATGTTTTTATTCGGGTGAAAGAGGCGAGTGTGTGAAATGCAATGGGAACCACCTTGGGAAAGGCCAGTTGGGTCAACATGTTTGTAAATGTATTTCATTATATCTTCCTTGAATGCTGCTTTTAAAAAGACGCACATGGTTTGGATGATATGCACTAGATGAACACTTTAAATGCTGTTGATTGGTGTCACCTGAGAGTGGTCAACTCCTCAGGAAAGCAGATCATTTGTGCTATGACAAAAAAAAAAACATATAAGACAACATATTTTGTTTTAACCCATAGAGGGCCCCTCTTTTGGCACTGATTTCCTACAGAGGGGACAGGACAGTACTGGTCTGACCAGCTGGGGGATTTTCCCTTTACAGACCGCAGCTGATGAGCCATCTTGGCTGCAGTCATTACTCATTCCCCCTTGGCGCGTGTGATTATGAATGTCTGTCCCTTATAGCAGCGGCAACAGGAGATCAGATTGTGGAGGTGTCGACTGCTCATCATTTTTACCTCCTGCCATTCTCGTTCGGTCTGTGGCGAGTATGCATTAGGAGATCTCCCTGAAGAACCACAGAACTGCTCCTCCCTGCCTCTTAGCTCAGACACTTTCCCCTTTAATTATACTGCGGCTATAGATTTAGCCTTGAACAAAAAAATAAATAAAATAACAGACCCCTTTGCATAAAGTAAGACATCAGGAAGACACGTACGCATACAGTATATAACAGGATGAGAGAGAACAAAAAAGATTTAAGGGCATGCGGAAACGGCATTAGTGTTTATTTGACGTTAGGCCTGAAATAGCTACAAAGAAGTGCAGGTTGTCTTCGAACGCCACATTTGGAGGTGAAACGATGTTGTTACAGCGAGGGATGAAAGGCGAATCTGCCTCTTTGTTTCTCCGAATCTAAAAATAGCCCTTGCTGAGCAGGCAAGTATAAAGCCAAGATGCAGTCCCTTCTCTCGCTCCCTTTTCCCCCTTTTTCTGTCACACGCCATCCCGACGCATTGTGCTAACGATGTGTGATGAATTTGAAGTCAGACTTTATTAGGTCAAGCTGGTCTTCACCAATATGAATTGATGTTCTAATGAATCACATGCTGCACACACTCAACACGGGGCGGGCTTATTAATATTTATGCGGTGACTGAGTGCAGTGTCACTGGTGCTGCTGTGCATCACTCGGCTGAAAGATATAATGGAGTGGAAGGTTTTGGATAATGCAAAGTATTTTTCCATCACGCTTCTGATCTTTCATTAGATGCTTTCGTGAACATCTGCACCCTCTGTGATTGCATTCGGCAACACACACTCGCAAGAAGACATTACATATTCTGAGGGATTTACAAAAGAAACACTGATATCCTGTTAATATTGATAGTGTGATATCTCTCCCAAGAAAGGTAGACTTTGCTTTGTAGATCCTAAGCACCACCTGTACAGAATCTGTGATATGGCCTCTATGGTAATCTCTGGTCCGTTTTCGTTCTTCTCTTTCACACACACACACACACACACACACACACACACACACACACACACACACACACACACACACACACACACACACACACACACACACAAAATGAGTAGGCAATGCTGCTGTTGCTAAGGCAGTTGATAAAGCTTGCTGCCACTTGTGCGGCTGTATCCAAGCAATTACACAATGCCAACAGGTCCAGCATATATTTATTTATCAGTGTTGCCGCTGCACTCGCATCCCTAGCAACCTTGTGTTATTGTCCTGCAGATTAGTTCCCCCACCCCCCACACAGACACCGTACGGTACTCCTTCCAGGATAACATTTACAGGGAATCTGTGCTAATCTCATTTTGAGATCTATCTCGAAGGATAGAGCTACTATTTTAGAAAAACACTTGCAGATTCCAAAGATCCAGGAATTTAGGCTGAGGTCTGTTCCTGCATGGTACACAGTGTGTTGTACATGTATGTCACAGCAGATAAGTAGGATTTTTAGTCACACGGGAGGGTTGAGTCAATTCACAATATTTGCCCCTAGAGTGAATCATAAATTGTGTAAATGTTGGCATCAGAAAGGGGGAATTTGTCTTGCATTTCTTCTCTGGCAGCCAAAACAAAACGCCCTCACACAGTGGGAGTGATGGAGCACATATTTTGGTTCCTCCTGGCTTGAGGAAAGAGAAGTGAGGGAGAATGTCGGAAATCACTAATAGAACTAATACAGGCAAACAGCAATAGAATTGAAACCGCTTTTTTTCCCCCACATATTTTGTGCAGTATCAAAATCCAAACCCAGGGAGTGCCAGTGTTCCTCATAGTTTCTGCTCCGTGTCAAGAAATTATAATGCATTTCCCAGTTTTTTTGATTGTGTATGACAGGTAATTAGACTAGGAGGTCTCTGGTGGACGAGATGCAAGAATGTTAACAAAGGGCCAGGTGAGCGCTGAAATAATTGAGTGGGAGGATGAAAGACCTCAGGGTTTGGGAAGTAGCAAAGCCAAAAAAAATGTGGACTGCAGTAGCTCCTGCTACAGTCAAATCCATCACTCAACAACATTGTGTGTAGACTAGATCACGCAGCAGATAGAGAAATCAATTTGAACCTGTTTGACTAGTACTATCTGATCGCATGCAAATACTGTACTTCTACAATATTATCAACATTGACTTTGCACAGGAGGATATGCAAAGCTGTGTTTTTTGCAATGATACATTATTTGTCCCACATAATTACACGCAGTAGCTCGACGTTGTGGTAGTTCTTCGGTTTCTTTTGTTTGTGAAGGCACTCAGAGAATGAGAGATAATGAGGGAAAGCAGGATGTAAGTGCAACTGTGTTCCCAGAAGAGATTCCTATATTTGCGGTAATAAAAAAAAAAAGAACAACAACAACACTGCACCAAAAGAGAAACTGAATAGGATACACATCTGCTGCTGCATACAACTAATATCAACTAATATAATGGCCTTTGATTCAGCATTTCATGATATGTCATCATCTCACATAGGAAAGGCGGAGGCAACCACTCAGTAATCACATTTACATGAGTTACATTGTAATGAACGAGATATTATACTGAATCCTGAACGTCAGGACACATATTTTGGCCAAAGTGAATCATTGACATATAAATCTTTAATTATCAAGGGTGTAGCATGAATATGTTAAGGCAATCGTCAGGTGGAAATTGATATGATTATGGATTATGCATTCAACTATAAAAAAAAAAAAAATCTGTGTAAAACAGATTGCAATGATGATGTAAGCTTGTTGTTGACTTTCCCAGTGAATGACTGAGCAAAGGATAGGGGGTGGGGTGTCATTAATCCATGGCTAGTGGTGACCAGACACGCAAAAATGAGGTGTAGTGGGGGATGGGCGCGGGCTCTGTTGTTATGACTGGTCCTTGGCTGCGGGACAAACTTCCAGAGGCCTCGGTATTTTTTTTTTCTTTTTCATCTCATTGGTCGGTTTCAACGAGGAAATGTGGCTCCATTTTTCTGTGAACCTGTCAAACGGACCGGGATCTCGTATTTAATCAACGCGGGAGGACGGCTATCATCTTTTGCATACCACGAGGTGGTGTTTGATGCTTTTTCGACAATAGGTTAGTTACCGATGCAAGGATATATATCATAGTTCCACTCGCTAGAAAATAGAAAAAAGGGGCGCTTTGTTCATTAGGGTCGTAAATCTGCTGCGTTAACATATAATAATCCATGCAATTGTTCGTGTTCCGCCATCGTCACGGGTTAATCTTTACATTGAGTTTCTGTGAAATATCAGTAACGTTAGTTACACGGCAGCTCATTTGTGCATGTCGGGTCAGTCCACTGTGTGGATAGCTTCTTACCGCCTGGCTTCAGCTTTAATATTATAACCTCACGATAGTTGATATATGTGAGAAAAACGATCAGTCTTCCAATCGATTAAAGAGATAACACTGTCTCATTTGAACACAAGAGGAAGATACCGTCTATTGAAAAGGTTTAACCCAAGTAGGTACGAGATTGTAGCGACACTGTCATTAGCATAGCATGGTAGTGTTAGCTAGCTCGCTAGCTCGTTAGCAGGTTTGAATGATAGCGGGTTGGTCTCATCTTAAACGCTTTAACAAAGGAGCTAACTTTGACGCTGTTGCAGTGAAGCGCATTATAAAATAATATTAAAACAGGACGCTAGCACGTGTAGCTTTAGCGGGGTTAGCTTGGCAGCTAACTGTTGATGACCCACACTATATGTGAGACCGCCTTGCCTGAGTGGCTAATAACGTTAGCTCACAGCCTGGAAGACCGCTAAACGGGCTGCAAATAACAAACTTTTAATTACACCAATTAGTAAAGTGAATAACAAGAAGACGGAAGGAATGCGTTTACTCATATACATATTTATATATATATATAAAGCCCCATTTCTCACAGTCACTGGTGACCCATGACATGTAGACACAACAGTGAGTTACTGCAGAAATACGGCGCTGTTTCCCTTCTACTGTGAGCACAAGTGGCGTTTTTTTATTCGCGGCTATCTGACTGAAAACAAGATGCATTTGTAGTCGTTCATTGATGAACTAAAGCTCCACATTGCGTGCAGCGTGCTGGTTAATGTACACACTGTAATTTGCCTCATTCACTCGTGTGTGGGGGATGGGCAGATCACTAACACGCTATCTAACATTCAGCATGGTGACAGAACCTGAACACAACCTGAGCTGTAGAGGAACAACAGGATCAGGCCTCCACACTTTTTTTTTCTCTCCCCTTTACTGTAAACGCGGCAAAACAAAAGCTTGAATGACGCAGTTGAGCGCAGCTTCATTTCAAATGGGAGTAAAACAGAACAATCCTTGATTTTTTTTTTTCCCCTGCTGGCGATTCATTGGCAGAAGTGGGCTGATGGTTAATATTGGACGTTTTTTTGAAATGTATCTTTGCAAAATTAGATTAATAATGTCCCGGTGACTCATAACACAAAAACACACGTCCCCTTTAATGACAAATCCTGCTGGGAAAGTTACACTGTACACAAATATCCACTGGCTGGGCTTTTTTACAATGCTGACCCACTTTCTCTCATTGATTGGTGACACACCCCATTGTACATAACACTTTTCCTCTGGCTTCATTTTCACCCACCCTCTGACACCTCAGCTAAAATGTCCATTCTAAGTCAATTGTCACAGTGCTGAAACAGAAATGGCCTCTTCTATGAATATTTGGCATTGTCTGAACAATATTTTAACATATAATAACATGTAAAAAGTGTTACTTTGGCATTAAACGTCAAAGCAGATGACTCATGTTTTCTAGGTGGTTTAATGATGTGTAAAATGGCATGCCAAGGAGAAATTGATGATTTATCGATTGTTTATAGATATATTTTGCGGCGATGTTAGTTCAAATAATTGAAAATGTGTTATAATTTTGCCTGTCTGAGGGCCGGTCATTTCACTCTGAAGAAACTCTGCAATCTTTATCATTGATGTGACCTAGATGTTAAGTGTTTTTCTGGAACTGGAAGAGATGGTAATTTTCATTTCTCTTTCTCTCAGGGGCTGAGAGTTCTTGCTGAGGACAATGGAGCAATGATGCACATCTGAAGATATCTTGATCACATGGGTATCGTATCTCAGTTTTTACAGTTTTCTAATTCACCTCTATACGTCGTGTTTCGCGTCTTCTCATTGCTTAACATGTATGTTGCTGTCTGGTCCCATGGCCATGTGTAAGGACTCAGGAGCCATAAAGATGATTGTATACTACAGGAATGACTAATGACTTACACTTAGTATTATAGACGCCACACAAAGGCTTGGGACTCGCTCATATTGATTAGTGTGTCTACATGTTAATTGCTATAGGCTCATTCCAATTTTTATCTTAAAGGTGCTTTCAGTCCCAGTTGATGCCACAGCTGTCAGAGTTGATGTCTTTTTAAGCAGCTTATTATGCAAATGTGTCATGTCATATCAAGTACAGGGGAAAGTAATACAAGGGCTAATATTATAGGTGTCTGATTTTGAATCAAACCTCAAAACAATCTCTTCACCAGCAGTGATAATAAACACTTTATTATCTGGTCTGGGCTAATAAACTACTTCTTAAAATGATTATTTTTATTTGTTTCATATTGCTAAGGGTTGTCTCTGTCTTAATATTACTGATGTAGCCGAGTTAATGTGTTAACAGTTGCTGTAATTAGGACCCTGATGGAACACTAACTATCAGTAGTTGCTGGTACTTCAAAAGGCAGAAAAAAAACACTAGTGGTATTTCTTTGCTATTTTGGAATAATCATTTGGACGTGAGTTGTGGTATTAGTTTGGTGGTTCAGCGGAGTGTGGCACTAATTCAGTGCTCTTTGGCTTTCTGTTCAAATTTGTATAACATAGGATCATGCTTAAATCTGCTGGAACCTGCAGTTGTGAAATAGACTGGAGCTCATTTATCACCGGAACACGAAACAGGAAACTGGGCATACAGTCGTTTCCACATAAGGCTATCATTTATCATTTTGGACATGAGTGGAGGCTACGATTAAATCTCATGTCAAGTCTCACCTCCTATGCAAGTGTGGACTTGCAGTGCAACATGGTGAATCTGGCTGTGTTGGAGATGTTTTATTACCACAGTGCAGTGCACACCCGGCAGACAGCGGTTTCCAGGCTTAAAGTTAAATTATATATGGCATCTAATGGTATTATCAAAGCATATACAACATCATAGGCCTAATTATAACTTGAATGTAACTCAACTTTGTGATTCTCTCTTATTTTCCTTAGGGCTATTTGTTTGTTTGATATGGACAGAGCACAGTGAAATTTAGGCTCCAAAAATACTATTAGCTTTGCTGTTAAATACTTACCATTACCTGGCTTGGACACAGAGTGTGTATTAGTAACAGGTTGTTATTTTAACAACATAATTCTATTTAATAAACATTAAAAAACTACTGTATCTAAATATCTATATCACAGATGTATAAATTGAATATCTAACCCCAGCTGGAGTCTCCACCAATAATTTTTTTTCCATACTGACTTGGAAAAGACAGTCGTTAAATTCCATTTTTCGTAGCCAAAACGAACTAATCTGGTCTGTTGGATACGGTTCATTATGAGATTTACAAGATTTATGTTATATACAGTTAAATAATGTATAAAGATTCATATAAACTTTTTTTTTTATTGGCAGAGGCCTACTTTTTAATATTTAGTAAATTGTATATAAATAAATCACATTATTTTTGCTTACCTTCTTTCTTGTTTAAGTGTTTTACACCTCTGTCAATTCAGTAATTCTATTCTCGCTACCCTAAGTTTTACCAGCGAGAACAGTCTGTTAAATTCAGAACATGACATCATTTTTATGTAACATGGCCTTTAAAACCAGGAAAAGAACATCTATACCATATCAGGATAACACTATATCAAACAGATAATATCTAGTCTCATTTAACAATCAAATATCGATATATTGCCCAGCCATACTTTACATTAATAATAATCTGTAACAAAAAAAATTTGGGTAAGTACACCATCTACATGAAGCTATGTGTGAAAGAAATGCGGATGTGCTCGGTGCCAGACCTTCATTGGTGCAGTGTAACTGTAGCGTGGACGTACGTCTGGTAATATGAGACTGATGTCAGTGAGTTTAGTACTGGAATGTAAACTGTGTCTTGGAGAACTGCATTCTAGCTAGCTCATTGAGCTAATCTTGGCTTGACATGCAATTACTTCATATTTGGGAGTTGCTATTCTGGACTATCAAGTTGGTCAATGTTAAAATAGACTTGCAGATAAATGACTGATGATGTGTAATTACCGTGTTATGAGCTAGATGAAACCCCGGAGAAAGAAACTCTGTTGTGTCTTTAAATAGCAAAATGATATCGATAGAGCTATTGATCACTGCTGGTGTTCATTAAGCAGCTGATGTTATGCCAGACGGATTGGTCGACCTATTCTTGTAGCTGAGCTCTGACCTCGTTCACCCCTCCTGCGTCACTTGCACGGTGATGACATTTTGCTGGCGAACTTTGAAGGCAGGCTAGCATCATGTAAGCAAGAGTGCTATAAGAAAACCTGTTTTTACTATAACCAAATCAAAATGTAATGGAAAAAAACATGATGCAGCATAAGAGCATTTAGAAAAAAACACCTCTGGTTGGATTCAAGCTGTATTTATTGATTTTCTTGTTTGTTTAATAGTAAGTGCATCCTTAACAGCGCTGTGACCTAATCTTGATTCCATAAAGCCAATTTTTGAGTTGTAACAGTGCTTCAGTGTGAGAACCTTTAACCATCAGAACATTGTGACCACCTTGTTAGGGATTGCTAAAAGCCTTCTTCCAAGCGGTTCAGTTGCTCTTGGATCTTGGCCTCCGGGATGCGACAGGAGACATGTTGACTTTCAGCGGGCTGCACGATGGAAACAGCGGAGGTTCTGTCCCTCGTCCAGAACCCTTGTTTATTTCCACAGTCCCATTTTAAACAGTGCGGGTTGTGCATGAATAAATATGGAGCCCGGGCCCGAGCACTGTAGGATCTGTTATTGCTGAGGTTTAAAGTCCTTCTATTCCAGATGTTTTAGGCCAAAGTGCCCAGCCTGCCTCATGAAGATGGCTTGTAATTATTTCCAGTTGTAGGTTAATGAATGGAAACATGCTGCCCTGCCTAGAGCCTGGAGACTTCTGCTGCCACCAAAAGTAGACCGGAAAAACACATCATTATTTATCAAAAAGCAGATCGCAGCTCGCGTCGGTCTCCTTCACTGTTTTGAAGCTGCGCGATCTGGGTCAGGCAAGGTGATGTGGGGTTTTTCAGCCTTCCTGTTCTCTGTTTTCATCATGTGTGCCAGTCTGGTAGTGAGTTACGTCGTGAGCTTGTAGTGTAACACCATCCTCGGTGTGTGACTGCCCTCCTTTACACCCTGCTCAGTGACCCCCCCCCCCCCCTCCCTCCACATGTCATGTTACTTTTTTATTACCCATTTATGTTTCTGGCGGCTGTGTGATGAAGCTATAACTAAAACCTTCTTTCAGCTCAATTCTATGGTGTGCGATACCACCACCTCTAAATAAGGAAGTCTTTCCGCTCTGTGGTTTGTTTTCACAGGCTCCTATCCTGTGCTGACCCAATGGTTTAATCACCAGGACTAAAAATGAGCATAAGCAGTGATGAGGTCAATTTCCTGGTTTACAGATACCTGCAAGAGTCAGGTAGGTCGGACAAAAAAACGCACCATGCAGTCACGGCGGTTTCGCTCATTCGAAAACGTTCATTTCGAATGTAATGTTATACCCTGCTGCTCTTGACTCTCTGTAATTAAACTCCATTCCTGCTTTCCAAATTATTTTTGTCTCCTCCAGGCTTCTCCCACTCAGCGTTCACCTTTGGCATAGAGAGCCACATCAGCCAATCCAACATCAATGGAGCCCTGGTGCCCCCTGCTGCCCTCATCTCCATCATCCAGAAGGGCCTGCAGTATGTGGAGGCTGAAGTCAGCATCAATGAGGTCTGCCACCATCTTCACAATTTCTTGCAATATACTGACGAGCAGATTCGCAATGTCAGCTTTGAATGTGTCTGTTGTTTACATTGTTGTATTGTGTTGTTATAACTAGGGTGTTATCAATACACAAAATGCACAGTTCAGTATGTGCCTCAGGTTTGGGGTTAAAGTTTGGTCCAGTTTCAGTACACTAAAAGAGGAAAAAAGGGTAGAAAATGCCATTTTAGTCTTTTATTTTTGAAAAATGGCCAACAATGGCTCATTGGCTGTAACTATTACCGAACAAGTTTATTTTTGCTGCAGTAAAAAAAAAAAAAGGGGGGAAAACGACCGTCCGTTTCCTGCAAGGAGTCAGGACACATGCTGACAGCTTATTTATGGCCCAACTGTATTTAATATAGTTGAAACTCGCTCCACCTCCGGCACCTACAACAGTAAAACGCATCAGAGGAACTGAACCACTACTTTTATTTTCATACTTTATAAAATGCATTCTTCTCCCTCAGAACTGGTTCTTATGAAATGTTGTGTTTTATTGTGGTTCCGAACGGCTTCATTCAGGACGGGGGCCTCTCATTTGTCATTCTGATGGCAGTGACTACAGGGTATGGTCGAGGGGTTTGGCCAAAATCAAATATCACAATTCTTTTTATCAAATACCTCTATAGAGATTTTGACATTAGTGTAGAGTCGGTTGTTGTTTGGACGAAATATTTACTATGCTGCCAAGCAAACATTGCTTTAGTGCACCATTGCTATTTGCACCTATGTAAATTAGGTAATGTGCACAAAGAATCATCTCCTTTCTATTCAAATGTGCCTCATTACAAAACCAGCCTGACGACCAGTGCTGATGCCTACATTAACTTAGAGAAATTATTAGCACCTCAAGAGTCTTGGTGGTAACTGAAGTGTGCACTCTCAATTTATATGCTTCTGTCTCTCTCTCTTTTTCCTCAAGCTGGCAGGCCATTGAAATATATTTATGTGACATTTGTTATATAGATAAATATCTGATTTTCAGTCAGATATTTAAGGGAGGTTGTGAAATGTGTTCGGGGTGGTAGCATAGGGTGCTAGGTTTATCTTGGACTTTCATTTTAAAAATGAAAATGCCCTGACAATTTTATCAGCGGTTCACCCATACAGGTGGCTTTATTACAATCAATTCCACCGTATAAATGTGGGATCTGTGTGTAAAAGCTCATCTGTGTAGGTGTGTTGCAGAACACAGAATGTTACTTACTGTCAGATCCTGACCAATCCAGCATTAATGTAGTTACTGCCCCTGTGGTGCAAGAGTAAATGTACACAGAGTTATTGTTTCAGCAGCCGTGTGAAGCTGCAGCCAGTTGTGACACACAGCCAGCTGTGTGCACCAAACAGAACATCAGCTTCATGATTCTGAACAACATTAGCATGAGATTCTGACGTTAATCCGACACATTTCAGATATAGCTGTGTCATATGTATTACTAGAGGGGGAAAAAAAGCAAAATACATTGTTATTTCACGGTTTTGCTGTCGCATCGCTACTAATTAAAAAACACGCATTTTGTGGTATCTGCTGCAGTATTCATTATGGACCAATTTGAGAGCAAATTGCTTTCAGCTGCTAAACTTTATGGGTGTGTTTGCACCGTCATATAATTAGCGAAATATCTTTTGTGACAACACCTTAAGACGGAGCAAATAGCAGGTGGAAATGATCCATAAATTATGGTGCTATCAGTAGCTGGATGACATAACTTTAAAACCAGGAAAAGATAACGCTCATGCCATTTCACAATATTAGAATATTGAAAACCTAAGGAAATATAATATTGATATATTTCCCAACACTAATACAGTGTAACTGTGGAAACCAGGCTACCTTAAAAAGACGGTTAATGTGCATCCTTGAGCATGCTACAACTACAGACACATTTATGGTTCTGCACTGAATCTACAATCCTATGAATTAGTTAGCATTTATACGTGTGTGCTGCTTTGTCTGTGTGTTGCACTGCAGTTCCACCACCACACCATTAGTGGTGGTGGTGTTTCTATGAGCTTCTTTGGCCATTTTCTTGTACTACAAATAATATCAACAGAATCTGAGGGGGGTTGTAGCTAATTAACTGTTGAACAACAGTATTATTACTGAAATGCTGAAAAGACAGTGAAGGATATTTGTATTTTGAAAAGAGACAGAGAGAATTTGAACTTTACTTCTTGTGCAGAACACAGTAATTAATTGCATCAAACAAGACAAACCAAACATCCTCCCACAAATGATTGGGGATGAATACATGTACCGTTACACCCCTCTTTACAATACATCTCTTTATTTATAGAAATAATGTAAATATATGAAGTTGCTTCTGCTTTGCGTAGGACGGGACCTTATTCGACGGGCGGCCCATCGAGTCGCTGTCTCTGATCGACGCCGTGATGCCAGACGTGGTCCAGACCAGGCAGCAGGCCTACAGGGACAAGCTGGCCCAGCAGCAGCAACAGCAGCAGCAACAGACGGCAGCAGGCAGCGGCAGCAGTGCGGGACCCCAGGGAAGCACCAAGAATGGAGAGGGCGCCGCCAACGGGGAGGAAAACGGATCCCACGCCTTAGCCAGTAAGCAAGCTCAAGGTTTTAAACAGCCTCTAAAGCTATTTTTCATGATTTTATGCTGGATTTTATTCTTTAGTTAAATGTCTTGACATGGTCTAGTTGATGTTCTGTACGTTTTATGGGATTCTTGTTAAGTTATTGTGTTTCTGGCCCCTTTGACAAAATACAAATTGATGTTGGGCGGTATGATCTTCATTAATTACATTTTTTTTTTTATTCATTTGTTTAAAAAATCATGCTTACCTCCTCCTGCGTGTGTCATTCTCATGACAGCTGCAGTATACATTTTCCTTTGTGTAAAAATGTCTCGTAAATCTCATAAAATACTCTCTCTCTCAAACTGAATCGTATGCAAACAGATTTCTATTTGTCAGACCGAAGCCTAAGCAATGAAGAAACCTCTTGGATAAGAGGCGAAACGTCTTCCTAGACAAATATAAGTCCAGTTGCCTACAATTCACTTTAAGAGAGACTAGGAATAGGAGAATATCACAGACATCTCCTAAAATATGGTCTGGTCAGTTGTTTTTGCTCAAAGTCTATTCCTTGCCCCAGCACATTTCAATAACAGTAACACACTGTGCATCTGAAATAACTAGCTGCTGTAAGCTAGGTTCATCCTTTCTCTGTTTGTAGCTATACTATTGTTTATCCAATAAAAAATGTTTTAAAGTTAGTTGCAAACTTTCCCAGGTCACCCAAGTTAAGGCTACCTTGTGGGAAGCAGCCGTTCTTTTTAACTGTAATGGGCTATTTTACTGGAAGTGATTCATTACATTTTGTTTATGTGCCGTTACTTTTGAATATTGCAATTGTGTGCTCCTTCCCTTGACAATCAGAGGATTAATAATAGTGATTTATAAATGCAGTTCTTTAATTTAAAGGATTTGTTTTTGTCTTTCTTTCCTGCAGATCACCACTCAGAGATGATGGAAGTAGACCGGGATGTGGAGATCCCCCAGAGTAAAGCCATGGTCCTGAGGGGCCACGAGTCTGAAGTTTTTATCTGTGCCTGGAACCCAGTGAACGACCTCCTCGCCTCCGGGTCAGGATGAAGTTTTTTAGTCCCGTACCTTTAATAGAAATGCCTTTTTTAATGCCATCAAACATATTGATTTTAAAACGCAGCCCAGCGTTCTAAATAGTCCCTTTGGTCCTGTTTGTGGCCAAGAGTCGGATCTAATTCTCAGAAAGTAATAAACGTTTCTCAGAAGGATCAAAGGCAAAACAACGTTGTCATGTTGAGGGCGTACAATTCCCTTCACGTTTATCACCATTAAACAAATATTTGTTGAATATAGCCAATATCATTATCCCAATTAGATATATGCAATCATGCAGAACAATATATTACAATTGAGGGTTTATTAAGAAGCAAAGCATATTTTAGATCATTATTGAGATGCTTGAAAAGTGGTTTCCAGTAACTACTAATGATTCCGGGCTTATTGCCCATAAAGAACTAATCGTCTGAGCAGTTATTAGTCAACCTAGACTCCACTGACGGATCAGTCGACTTTAGAGAGACTCATGATGTCTGTTGTCCAGTAAGATCTACCACGGATTTTGTAGTTTTGTACAGTTTTGATGGGCTAAAGTTGGGATTGAAACACTGGAAGTTTGAGGCAGGTTTACCATGTTGAGCAGTCTGTGCACTCTACTACAGACAAACAACCTCAAACAGTAGGGATGGCTTGATTTAGCTGACCCACAAATATTGTACACTTAAATTCTGGGGTCAAAGTCTAAAAATCATAGACTTGTTAACCACTAAATCAAGCAAATCCAGTCATTGAACTACTCCAACAATGATATCGCATGTTTACACTGCTGCCGCTACCTCTTTGTGTGTTTGACAGCCAGATGAAAAATAAGCTAAATGTCCAACTGTGAAATTATTACAATTACAGTTATTTTTATAGTGCATGGATTGAAGCCTGTATCAGCAAGAAGAAGTGATTGAACTCAAGGACCGGACAAATTTCTAAATTCCACAATTTAGTGTTCATTTATAAAAGTAGCCAAACCCAACAGAGGAGAGTAGTCGGCCGGGTTGTGTGGTGTTATACCATATAGTCCTGCTGCCCCGAACCTGGAGAAAAGAGCAACAACTCGGGCCGCTCGATTATGGAAAAAACATTATCACGATAATTTTGGTCAAGATTGAAAACTCTATTTTTTTTACATAATGCATTCATTCAGCATGAGCGACTTTCAGCTTTTGTTTGAGATGGTTGAACTGATTTGTTGTGTTGCCAAGAGTCGAGGATATCACCTCGTAGCAGATCTTGCACTTTATGTTGCTTCTGCTCCTCGTGGGATTCTTGAAACCCGAAGTGTTCCCATATAAGACAACTTTTCTGACCCCTTTTTCTCTCTGCTTTCCCTCACACCGTGGGAATCTATTGGAAAGAAAAACGTCAAATAAATCCTTTCAACTCAATTATGAGTTCGGGGATCGTTTTGACACGCAAATCGATCAAAATTCAATTAATTGTACAGCCTTAGCAATCACCTCTGGCACAGTCCCCAAGAGTTAAGGCCTTCTGTGCTTTTAAAATGTTCTTTCTCCCTTTTGCCTCAACAGATGATGTGAAAAGGTTCGTTAGAGATTTAAATAGCTTTCGGATTTGATTCCAGGTTCAGGTTCGATACAATGCTTACTCAAGAGTAATGATGGTCAGTTTTATACCTTTTTTCAGAACCGATTTCAATAGTACAACCCATGTTTCATGCCTAATGTGTGTTTATGTGTGTGTTTTCGCGGGGGGTAGGTCCGGGGACTCAACGGCGCGGATCTGGAACCTGAGCGAGAACAGCACAGGCGGATCCACCCAGCTGGTTCTGAGGCACTTCATACGGGAAGGGGGCCAGGACGTTCCCAGCAACAAAGACGTCACCTCACTAGACTGGAATGTGAGTGTGTGCGATCGTGTGTGTCTGTTCCACTGACTGCAGTTTTTAGTAATCTAATCTATTTGTGTTTGTATGTGTGAATGCCTGTGTCCGCTGCTTCTGCTTGAAGGCATTCCTTCCAGCCTGATATATGGGGGCGAGTCACTCCCACAGGGGGATCAGGCCTTATATGCCGCTCAGCTGCAGACTGTTTTTTTTCCTTGAGTTGCAAAAGCAAATGCATAACGACCAATAAGCGCTAATACTTTGTCATTAAACATCTGATCCTCAATGTGACTTAATATTTAAGAAAATAGATTATACCACTGATTTAAAGCACAGTTGTGTGGCAAACATCAATGAGAGATTGAAAAAGATTCCAAAAATGACAACATGCTAATGAGAACTCTGTGTTTCAGAGTGAAGGTACGTTGCTAGCAACAGGCTCATACGACGGCTATGCTAGAATATGGACAAACGAAGGTAAGGTTCTCAGTTTCGACGATGTCATGTGCTTTATAAGAATACATGTACATGTTTGACCTCTCTCTCATTGGACTTTTCTATTTTCAGGTAACTTGGCCAGTACACTGGGCCAGCACAAAGGTCCTATATTTGCACTCAAGTGGAATAAGAAAGGAAACTTCATCCTGAGTGCTGGTGTAGACAAGGTAAGGCACATTGATTTTAGCTTTGAATTTTAGAGGGTGATGAATTTGTCTTATGATATGCATATATTATTGACATTTTCATTAGATCTGGCAATGTTGTGTTCCCTGTTTTAAATATTTATGGCTCTACAAAACACACCAATACCATTAACAAGTGAAAGCAGCTATTTCAAACACGATCCAGAATAGGAATGCGGAATCGAGAACCGGTTCCTGTAGAGAACCGGTCCCGTGTGTTATCAATTCCATGGAATCGTTTGGCAGTTTATCTCTTATCGATTCCAATCAGCACAAATACGCACGCAAGTTACGCACGCTCGATTCCAGCAAGCACAACTAATTACGTTATGACGTTACGCCGGTTTAGCACGTCGTAAACAACAATCGCGCCCACCAGATTCAAACGCTCCAAAAGTTTGGCTTCACTTTATGAAAACAGATGGCAACAAGGCGACTTGCAGTCATTGCAAAATGGATCTAAATAACAGCGTCGGGAGGGAATATACACAAACATGGAATAACGTCAATGGAGTGTTGTGTTTTTGACACTTCGGAGCGATACATCTCAGCCCAGCAGCAGCTGCAGTAGCCAAGCTATCACCTCTACGGTTACGTATCCTTCCTGAAAAAGAAGACATGCTTATTTTTCTGCAAAAGAAAAGTTTATTCTTCATTGTATTTTCAGATTGCACTATGCACTGCTCCATCGTATTTGACAGGATTTATCTTCCTTTATAAGGAGTGCATAGTCAGCTCATATATCCTTTTAAAAAGGAGAAAAATTTCTATTAGGAAAAATTAGTAGTTAGTAGAATGTTCCACATTCTTGTGTATTTTCACAGTTACATATTGCTACAGTTAACACAGCATTTAGGTTTTGGGGTTCTTTGGACCTCACTGTTGAGGTTGTAAGGTCGTGATTTCCAAGTAAACACACTTTATCCTAATCAATCTCCTTTTTTTCCCGAAATTAGAATCAATAAAGAATCGTATCAATACTTGTGTTTAGTCGCTATTTTCTCTTGAGAATTAGAGAGTTGGAAAAGGTCTAGCAGATCTGCCTTTATTTAAAAAAGGACATGGCAAATTATCACTGAAAGGTTACTTCAGGGTTTTTTTTTCTTTTGCTTTTGGGCAGATGCAAATAAGTCCCCTATTTTTAAATTTTTAATCCCTCCCCTTGATGTAATGTGATACAGTAAGCCACGTAAAGCTGGTTAATAAACTGTTAGTTCTGAGAACAAATAAGCTGTCGGCCTGGAGTTTATTTGACAACAGCTTGAACCGTGACAAACAGGACCAAATATAGCAGCTGAGAAGTATGCCACGCTCCGTTAGTGTGTGTGCACGTGCGTGCGTTAACTTGCATAATCATTCGTTTTGTGACCCATGAGGAAAACAGATAATTCAGCAACAGGAAAGACTTGACCAATTATATTTGACCAGGTACATTTTTATTCAGGGAATTGGTTCTTTATAAACAAGTTGCAACTATCAATTATTTTCATTCATAGATTAATTTCTAGATTATTTCTCAATTAATCGTTTGGACAATAAAATATATACTTCAGTAAAATATATAAAATGTATACATTTTAGAGCTGATTCTAAATGAACTGCATTTGCATTTCGGCATTTTAGTCTAACTATTCAAAGCACTTCACACTATGTGTCAAATTCTTATTATTAGATGGTTGATGATTAACATCTGATCTGATACTGGTACCCAACAATACATTTTTTTCTGTGGTTAATGGTCATTATGTGGTTTCAGTTATAAAAAAAAGTCATTAGTTAAAACAATTGTTTAAACTATGTCTAATATACAAGTGAATCCATTTTTACAAGAGATGAATCACTAATAAAATGCGATCATTGATAAATTATAAATATAAACATGGAGGTATGAAAATAAATGGCATTTGATAAATTCCCTTCTTAACCGTGACTTTAAAACTACAGGTATATGTCTTACAGTGTTTTGAAATTTGGAACAGTTGTCCAAACATAAATGAGTACCCTCTTGTCCCAATATAATTCAATCTGTACCCAACTAATTAACATGCGTATTCACAATGATTATCAGGGAAACTGTATAGAGTTTTAGATTTTAATGCAAAAAAAAAATCCAGTTATTTGCCATTTTTGCCTGTGAAAAAATGAAAAAAAAATGATCAAAATTATTGCTGAGTAATTTTCTGTTGATGAATTAATTGACTAATCGTTGAACGTTGATAGTATGTAGGTAAATGAGAGGTCTGTGCAGATATGATGCACTGCCCTCAGTTCAACTGCATTTCAGGGTCTGCAGACAGTTTTTAATGCAAATGGCTTCACATGTGCCTGAGACTCGCTACCTCTCACAATAAAAAAAACAACCATTTTTGAACGTTGTTCGTCGTTGCCATCTAGTGTTGTTTAAATATAACGACTTTCACCGTGTCACCTTCAGCAAACACGTTAATGGCCAAACACGGATGTCTCGGGGTGATATACAAGCTTCCCCGTGCATCTTCACTGAAGTGCTTGTGCACATTATTCAGGTCAACTGAGCGTGACTCAACGTTTTCTAAATGAGAAAAAGAGCGCGGCTTCTATATTTTATGTGGCATTACTATTGATTTCCTGACGCGAGGCGATGCCAGCTTAGTGTAAATAATGGAAATCTTCTTCCCACAGACCACGATTATCTGGGACGCTCACACGGCAGAGGCGGAGCAACAATTCCCTTTCCACTCGGGTGAGTGAGCGGCGTCGGCTGCATTGTCTGACGCGACTTTTCAGTCAGATGTTACCTTTTGCCGAACTGCACTTGAGACCAAAGTGGTGCCATTCGTTAATTTAATGTCACTAAATCCTTTCTCACACGTTGCCATTCACTTATCTTTACACTAGGTTTGAGATTATTTGGTGTGACAGTGGCTAGACCCTTTAATACGCTGAGAAAGTCTATTTAAAAGCAATTATTTGTGGCGTGGATATACAATAAGATGCACATTAGCTGCACCCGGTTTAAAATTAGCGATTCAATATGATATTGAGAAATTTCTAAAGATATTCGGCTTATATTCCTGCTGTCTTTTCTCCTCATGTTTTGTCTGCACACCTCACTGCTGCAGCAACCCTAAGTGCTCTCTGTCTCTCTCTTGTTTCTCTGCCTCCCCACAGCACCTGCTCTGGATGTAGACTGGCAGAGCAACAACACGTTTGCCTCCTGCAGCACAGACATGTGCATCCATGTGTGTAAACTGGGTCAGGACAGACCTGTCAAGACCTTCCAGGGACACACGGTAAGACAGGACTCCTGTGCAAAGCACTGCTTTCTCACAAGAGGCGAATGAAAACCATCCGCCGGCCAAATGCATTGAAGCATTCTAGAATAGCTCATACAAGTCCAGGCACTAGCTTATGATCTGAAGTTTATTGTTCCTTTACAGCCTCCAGATTTCAGTGGAAAGTCCCCATTATTGCGCAAACTACGATTAATTAGGCCATTGTTTTATAAACTATTTTTAAAGCATTCGCATAAGAGAATAAACAGGGGTCCTAAAAGGATTACATTTATGAATTTGGAAAAAATAACCCTAACCTTAAAAAGACTTGTCTTGAATTTTGATATCTGGGTCTTATCATGTGTGCAGGATGTAACTTCTCTGTATCACATTGTTTATCGTTCAGGATTGTTTGAGAAATAAATGTTTAAAAAAAATGGCCTTTTATTGCTGGTAGGCTGTTAAATTGGTATTAGGTTTTATATAAATGATCTTGAAAAAGTTTTAAAAAGGCTTGAATTTACCTGTAGCAACCCTGTGTATGTATGTATATATATATATATATATATATATAACTACATTATTTCTGCCCCTGTACATCAGTTACATTGGTTTTCTAACCTTTGTATTACTTGCTGTAGAATGAGGTGAACGCCATCAAGTGGGATCCCACTGGCAGCTTGCTGGCCTCTTGCTCCGATGACATGACACTGAAGGTCAGTCCACAACGTGCATTTCAAGAAAATGTCACAGCCACATTCCTGATTTAAACCCTTTGATCGTGTCAATTGACAATCTCACCCCTTTCCTTGCAGATTTGGAGCATGAAGCAGGACTCGTGCGTGCACGACCTCCAGGCTCACAGTAAAGAAATCTACACCATCAAGTGGAGCCCCACAGGCCCCGGCACCAACAACCCCAGCGCCAACCTCATGCTGGCCAGGTGTGACCGCAAAGCTACAGCCGCTCTGCCCTACTTAGCGTTCATTGGGAGTCGGAATGTCTCCCCTGTCTGCGTTCAAAACCCAAACCGCCAAGAGGCACTTCACTGTTCACTGATCCTCGCGCTCCGGCTTTTAGAAAAAAAAAACTGTTTCTTATTCTTGTTTCCAAGGGGCATGAAGTGTATGAAATCTTTAATAACATGCGCAAGTTCTCCATCCGCTGCTTTGATGGAATTTGCAGCAGTTCTTTGATATCACCATCAACAACCTGAGGCGCGCTACTCATGCATTATTCATGTTCAATTTGTCATAAAAATGTATCGTACACTCTTGATACCTACATCGGTTAACCAGATTTTGACGCCTCAATTACAATCTCTTGTTGCCCGAGTGTGTGTCAGGAGTCCCTGCACGGTCAGCTTGAATGCTTCTCAGGCACATTTGTAAAAGACGCCGCAGTGGCTCTCAGATCCTGGAGAAATAATAATACCATCCAGCAACTCTACAGCCATAAAGCACCTGAGCAGAATTGACGGTATATTGCTGCTTTTATTGCAGCGAGCGATAGAAACCCAGCTGTGTACTGTCGGCCCCTGGAATCAGACATCATATCTGCCTGGATGTATTGATTTATTTCTTACGATGATTGATTAGAAGACACATAACATTTATATGCATCACGATGCTTTGACACTTTCCTTTTCACACTCGTTCCTTCCTCTCCAGCGCATCATTCGACTCGACGGTGCGCCTGTGGGACGTGGAGCGCGGGGTGTGTATCCACACACTGACCCGCCACCAGGAGCCCGTCTACAGCGTGGCCTTCAGCCCCGACGGCAGACACCTCGCCAGCGGCTCCTTCGACAAATGTGTCCACATCTGGAACACTCAGGTCAGGGAGGATCATCACACACTAGCTGGGTGGGATCTTCAAAAACTCATATACCTGTATTTTTCAAAAAACCCACAATGTGGAAGAGGACGCAGATGTTGGTTCTATACATTCTTCATGTTTGTGGTGGAGGTGGTGAAGCAAACTGCTTGTGTCACCTCCTGCTGCTACATTTACCGATTACGGTTGTTTGATCAACGGTGCAACTTTTGTACATGACACAGTCACCGGTATAGGAATATTTGTAATATTCATAAAAAACAACAGTATAAAACGTTATACCACCCAGCTCTAGTCATAAGGTGCTTTCCAAAATGAGTTACAAGTCACTAGCTTTTATACTACATACAATGAAACTCTTGTATGAGGTTCATTGTCTTTCTCTTTTCTTTCATCACAGAGATGTAAAATATTTTTCTTTTACCTGACATGTTTCAGTCATAACTTCCGTCTTCTTCAGAGTGTCAAAAGAGTCAAAATATGTTGCCTAAAAGCCAAAATCTTTTACATGTCTGGTAAAATAAAACCGTAACTAAAAGCTGTCGCCTGTCATTACTTAAGTGTGTGTTTTTGTACGTTTTCAGACGGGTGCTTTAGTCCACAGCTACAGAGGGACTGGGGGGATCTTTGAGGTGTGCTGGAACGCCACAGGGGACAAAGTAGGAGCCAGCGCTTCAGACGGATCTGTAAGTTTTCCTGCATGAAAGTTTGTTTTTTTGCCATTATACATCATAATCATGAAGGTACATGCAGCAAGGCCTCTGCGTACACCTCCAACTCCAGCCCTGACCCTACTGGCCCACAGTTATACATCAGCTGTGCTTATTAAAGTTCAACCCAGATCACAACATAAATTTCTTCTGGTCAGAGTTGATGCCAAACGTTGCTCTGCTGTAGATAAACATTCAGTGGGGTAGTTTATAGTAAATATTTTGCAACACCAAGGTGAATAGTAAAGGAATTACGTGAATTACAGTGACATCTGTTCACTGTGTTGCTGTGACGCCTGTTGGAAATGAAATTGTGTGACAAAGGATGCTGCAGTGCTGTCAGTGAACACTAGATGGAGCCATTAGTGTCTGAACATGAGCTGATGCTCACTTAATGCATCCTAGTGCTAAACTGTGATAAACACCACACACTTAAATGTTTCAGATCATCACAAAAATTTTAATATTAGTCAAAGACACACATTTTTATTATCAAGGGAGAGGAAAAATCCAAACCTACATTGCTCTGTATAAAAAAATGGATCTCTCCCCCCTTTAAAACAAAACTTAACTGTACTTTGTTAAATCTGAGTTCAGTTTCTCTATCCACACCCAGACTGTAGCAATACTGAAGTAGAGAAAAGATCCTCAAAAGTGAAACATCGTGCCGAGAAAGTCAAGAACAAATGTTGTAAAACTGGTATTGCTCGTTTCTGGTAATTGAAACATTTTGTGCAATCTTTCACCTTTTACTGACATGTGGAATTTTACTGAAATTCAAGTATAGAGGAGACAATATTATGTAATGCACATGTGACCCATTTTCAGAAGAAACCTGGGTGATTTTTTTAAGGTCTAAAAGGGACTTAAATACTAAAACTAAACTTTTTATGCTATATTTATTTATATTATATAGACTCTACTATTTTTGCATGATTTACAATAAAAAAATAACTCATTTATCTAATACTGCCCCTCAGTTCAGCGTCTGTCTTTAACAGGCTGATTTATCTGCAGTTTCTCTTTCCCACTTGCCTGGAGCATTTCAAAACTGCATCGACGTTAAGTTTTGGACCTTTAAAAATAGATCAGCATAGATCTGTCATTATAACAGACAGTAAAGCACGCTATGTCCCCTTTAAGGTGTCGATGAGATACAGATCTTTCATTGGCACGGGCTCACCTGCCATCTGCTCCTTCTCCTTTCCAGGTTTGCGTATTAGACCTGAGGAAATGACACTCGTTTGGGGGAGCCATGGACCGACTACGAATGTGTACATAGCCAAAATGACTGACTGTCTCTGCCTGTCCACCACACTGCTGTAGTCCCACCTGATGCCATGGCCCGCCATTACAGCCAAAACGGAGTGCTCCCCCCCTCCCCCCTCCTTCCCCTTCATATGTACACACACATTTATGGACCACACGTTCGCCACATACAGTTCTTATGCACATGTGTCATACACACATCCAACAGGTCTGTACGGACGCTTCTGTTGCTCTCACAGACCTGCAGGAGGAAAGCATCTCTTCACTCTGTACAGACTCGATGGGCCGGTCACACGCAAACCAAAACGCCAGGATTCCTTCTTTTTTTTTTTTCCTCTTTTTATCCTTTGTACCAGAATTATAATGATTTTTTTTTTCTTTTGTTCTCTGTTGGCGTGTGCATATTGCATATGTCAGCATTTTGGTGTCCTGTGGACATTCTCGTTCTGAATTTGGATTTTACCGATCTCTGTAGGTTTTATATCACATGTGGGTCGGGAGAGAAGAGAGCAGGGGGTGGGGAGGGTCCAGAGTCGTTTGTCTTTTACGATGGCTGTTTAAATCTGTTCATTGGGAGATCCATTAATTTGTTTCTTGGCGCTCTTTAAGGTTCAGTAATGATCAGAAAGGAGGAAAAAAAAAGGTTTGTTTCTTTCCACTCTGTTTTTATCCAAGGTTTGTTCCATTTTTGACATTTTTTTTGAACACAACGAAAAGCAGCTAATCAAAGGAGGAACTGTCCTTTGTTTCGCAACTCCTCGGAAATGGGTTTCAGGGGTTCACACTTCGTCAGGTTAAGATAGAGCTCTAACAAATTCCAAAACCTCAAGGCTGAGAGATAAACTCTGTAGCTGTTAAACACCCGTGTCAGTCTTCTCCATGTCCAAGCAGGCCTGAAAGACCTCAACCACAGACATTAAAACGCAGCCGTCAGCCTCAGGTTCCCGTCACTGAAACCGAGCTCGTCCTGGAATGGTGTCTTAAGCTCACGAATAGTAGCTGTGCTTCATATGTGAGGTAAAACGGCACAGCAACAACCCGCTTTTCTGGCATCAGTGCAGCCTCTGGGATCTGTGGAGGGGGAGAGAGAGAGAGAGAGAGAGAGAAAGAAAGAAAGGGAAGGTGGGTGGGTAGGTCCGGGAAAACAGGCACAGTAACAGTAAATAATTAATAGTCATTATGATGCTTGTTTCCTGAATCCATGGCTCATTGCGAACCAATGCTGAATGATAATCAGACTAAACCATTCTAATCGTGGCCTCGATTGGTTGTTAAACATCAGGACATTATCTGCAGTATCACTTCCTCTGTGGGCGCAGGGCCTCTTTGATCCCACCGTGTTAAAACACGAACTCAAACATTCGCTCGCGCCACATGTGGGAACGGCCGGTCGGCGACACTGGATGAGATCAAAGCATCTCAGTCGGCCTCTTTAACGTCCACTTTCAGCCGCCACTGCTGTTCGCTGCACAAGTTTCCTGTCCAGCATTGACCTCAGTACACACTACAGTCCCTGCTTTGGTTTTGCTGTTGTCAGGCAGTTGTTGCCCAGCATTAAAACACACATACACACACACACACTCACACACACTCTCTGGAGACAGGCTATGTTTTGGCCTATGCACGGATAGACAGCGCTTTTGTTTGTAATGTTCAGAGTTGGCATATTGAGGCAAGCCTGTGCTCGTTGTTAAAATGCAGACGTATGACTTGATGTAACATGGTAACTGCATATATATATATATATATATATATATATATATATATATATATATATATATATATATACATACAGTACAGGCCAAAAGTTTGGACACACCTTCTCATTCAGTGTGTTTTCTTTATTTTCATGTCTATTTACATTGTAGATTCTCACTGAAGGTATCAAAACTATGAATGAACACATGTTTATGGTGTTATGTACTTAACATAGAATGTGAAATAACTGAAAAGCTGTTTTATATTCTAGTTTCTTCTAAATAGCCTCCCTTTGCACTGATTACTGCTTTGCACATTCTTGGCATTCTCTTGATGAATTACCATTTCAGGTAGTCACCTGAAATGGTTTTTACTTCATAGTTGTGCCTTATCAGGGTTAATTAGTGGAATTTCATTCTTTATCAATCAGAGCAAAGGGTGGCTATTTTGAAGAAACTAGAATATAAAACAAGTTTTCAGTTATTTCCCCTTTTTTTTGTTTCGCTATATACCTCCACATGTGTTCATTTGTAGTTTTGATGCCTTCAGTGAGAATCTACAATGTAAATAGTCATGAAAATAAAAAAAAAACACATTGAATGAGAAGGTGTGTCCAAACTTTTGGCCTGTACTGTGTGTATATATGTATATATGTATATATATATATATATATATATATATATATATATATATATATATATATATATATATATATATATATATATATATATATATATATATATATATATATATATATATATATATATATACATCTGTTCTATCACAGGGGATTCTTTTGTATGCCACTCATGCTAAGGGTGGATTTTAACATATTTTTTTTTAACACGCTTGAAAAAGTGTGTGTGATGTTCTTGTGCATCACGAGGGGTCGTGACCATCACGAATGGTTGTTTTTTTTTTTTTTTTTTTTTATAAAATACCATTAAACAGTCATAGCGAAATAAAAAAAGCAGCCCATCGACGTTTTTTTTTTCTGCACTTTAAAAAATAGAGAAACAGGGAGGTGTGTTTATTCAAGCCATCTTCAACACATCTAATGCTCCGATGCTCCTAATTAAGATGAATCAGGACTGATGCAGAAAGCGTGCAGTGTGTTCCAGTGGGATTTAAAGGCTGAATCGTGTCTTGTCTGACTCTTCGAGTTACGTCAAAGTCGAACCAAGCCAACTTCATGGCATTCCAGGTCTCATCTTGCAGCCATAACACCTAACGGCTTGATACATACACACACACACACACACACACACACTCGTCAGACATTTCAGAGGTTTTGTTTAGAATGTTACTTGTTTTGAAAAAAGAATTTTGTACTGATGCTAAAGACTATTTTGAAGTTTGCTTTAATACAGTCGACAGTGATTGGACTGTACCACAAAGACACTATTTCAAATGATGTCTATGACAGTGGAATGGTATTTTATAATGGTTTGTTTTTAGATGATAAGCTTTTTACACTGCATTCAAGTGTGTTTGCTATTTTTTGTTCATACCGAAAGTACTAATGTTAATTCTATCTTTGCTATGTTTGAGAGCCCTTGAAGGTTTTGTACTCAAAACTTTTGTAATTCTGATTTATTTGTAGCTGCGTACTCAAAATGAACAAAAAAAATCTTCAAAAAAAAAATAAAATCCGGATTTAATTGTTGATGTATTATAACACACAACATGTAAATACCAATTTGCATTTTTTTTTTCTTCGTTGTGTTGTCTTTGCCCTCACCTACGTTGTACTCTCTTTCTCTCTCACTCACATGGTTGCGGCCCGCAGCCTCTTGATCTGACTGTTGTAATATCACTCAGATCTCAAGGTCTAGAATAAAATCTATTTTGATAATATGATGTGTTTCGCTTTTTATTTCCACACTGCTGCATAACGATTCCTTTATTCGAACACATGCACTGCTATGTTATATAAGCCACACCCTAGTAACATATCAAGCTGTCATGATGGCTCTCATTTCAAGAAGCTTTGCTACACATGATTCCTGAATCAGTATCTACAGATAAGTGATATAGGCTATACTGTTTTATAGTAATTTAGTCTAATTTTCACAAGTTATACTTTAATAATAATTGAATATAAAGTGCTGTAAATTAATTGTAATAAATTAATATGGGGCCAAATATAAAGAAAGGAAGTTCCAGGATCTTCGCTCCATTAAACATGTGTCATCACTTGAATATTTGCCACATCTCAGGTTTCCCTAACAGTCGAACGTTGGAAATGAGTTACGTTCAATAAAAACAGGCAAAAAGCCAGGTTTAAAGTTGCCAAAAGTCACACTAGAATGTTCAAATATGTTACTTAAGTGACCCCGTGTTCCACGTATGTCCACAGTCATCCACTATTAAGGTTTTTTTGATTGAAATAATTAATATACTATTCTCTGCATTTGATAAAGTTTGTTGTTGTTGACATAAGCCTTAATTTTCATAGGGTGATGAAAAAAATGCATATAGAGCTGGCGTTTGCAGCACCTCTTTTCCTACATCTCTCATATACGTGGCAGCTTGGACTCGGGATCTTAGAACAATTTTCACTTTTGAGCCACGCCAGTGGTGTGGCGCTAGGATCACAAAATATCTGTCTGACCAGATTAAACATCGCAACAATTACTGTGGATTTCCGTTAAATTGATCCAACAGACTTTTCTTCCACTCCCACCATGAGGTTTGCATTTTTGGTTTCTAGTGAGCCGTCTAGACCGTTAATGAATGGATTTGATGTGCGCTTTAGTCCAAACATCCCAAGGGCACAGAGGACGAATCCTAATGACCGGGGTGTATCCCTTTTTCTCCTCTATCGCCGCCATGATTTTTTTTTGTTGTTGTTTTCTTTGTTTAACCAAGTATTAATGTTCCCCTAAAGATAAAATGTAATAACTGGTGATCTCCTCCCCATTCGGCGCCACTTTCATCTCAAAACTGTGTTTGGTTAGAGACTGGTTTGGCCCAGCAGCCTCAGCTATGTTAATCATGTCATGTTAATTGTGCACAATTACCATTGACATTAGCACTTCCCTCAAAGCGTTTGAAAAGCCTCTAAAAGCCTCTCACGCAGCAGATTCAATCGGCTGCAGAGTCTTGTTACCGTGTTGTTGAAGAGGAAAAAAAATACTTCCTCTGATGTTAAACAATGCGGTTTGATGGATGGTTGTGGTTTAATGATAATGATGCTTTAAACAGATCTTTTGACTGTCATTTAGAGATATTTCCTCTATCTGTCTTGTTCCCATTTTCCACAGGGTCGCCTTGTCATAACTGTTCCTATTGTTCGTTATCGTTAAGTGTCACACAGCAGCGTTTAAACACAACAGCTCTGTTTGACCCTTCTTTCCTTCCTTAATCGCCCGTATGGAGTCAGCCACGAGAAGCTTTTCCAATGCAAATGCTTGTCGAAACGCATATATCATGGGGAAATGAGAGGCCGGTGTTACAGAAGGGAAGAAAAAAAAAAAAACAGGATTCACCACAGGCATTCATACGTTTGTTTCAGAGGAAAAGTCTGGTGGTCTTCTACATTTGTGTCAAATCCAGTGAAAATAACAAAACCCACAATTTCCTCATCCTCCTGTGCAACCAAACCCAGATATATTTAGATCTCTGTGCCATTGACCTACATATTTAACCGAAAGCTACTGGAAACACATCAGCACATCTCTGCACTGGGTGAAATGTCCCTTCGTTACACTGGGAATTCCTGATCCATGAACGGAGACTTGTTGTCTGAGCAACTGGGACTGGATTTGTGTTAAGTACCAACGGGCGTCGGTGCCAATTAGGTTCCTGCCATCTGGGAGTTACTGTGATCAGCTCGTACTGTCCACATCAATGTCAGAAGATGGAATAGGTCATTACAAAGCTCAGAAAAAGTATTCCAGCATGGGGTTGTTTTCTTAATTTGAAGTGGTAGTCCCAACCACATCAACTATTAAGGATCACAAATAAATCTTTCTATTTAAAAAGAAGGGGAGGGAAAAGGCTGAGTAGTTTCCCAAAACATTTGGACACTGTATGATGGCAAAAAAAGAGAAGTTATCAGTGTATTTCAACAGCAGAATAATATTATTTGGTGCTCTACACCTGGACCACATCAGCATTACGGTTTCCCTCAATGGGCCGATTTTAAAGATAATTATATTACATACTTATCTCCCCTTTCATTATAATGTCTGAATAATTCTAACTAATAATTAATTAGCTATTTAAAAATATGCAGATGTGGAATAATATTATATTGTTGTGATTTTAGCTTCTAATTATTAAAAAAATGCTGCAGCAAAACACGGAAACTTGTACAAGAATATGCTGGTAACCACTATTAACAATAGATTTTCAAGGATTGGACTCTACGGGGGCGACACAGTGCTGCAGGGGTTAGCGCTGTTGCCTCACAGCAAGAAGGTCACAGGTTCAAGACCTCCTTGGTCCTGGGTCTGGGACCTTTCTGTGTGGAGTTTGCATGTTCTCCCCGTGTCTGCGTGGGTTTTCACCGGGTACTCCGGCTTCCTCCCACAGTCCAAAAACATGCTGAGGTTAATTGTAGACTCTAAATTGCCTGTAGGTGTGAGTGTGTGAGTGAATGGTGTGTGTGCCCCACGATTGGCTGGCGACCATCTGGGGTGTATCCCTGCCTCTCGCCGTAACGCGCTGGGATTGGCTCCAGCAGACCATGTGACCCTAATGAGGAATAAGCAGGTATAGAAAATGACTGACTGACTGGACTCTACGGATTTGCATTGTTATTCTGAATGTTAAACGTACTGCAGGGAAAGAACAATACAGGTAATGACAGATGGAAAAGGAAAATAAGGACAAAATGGAATCTTTTCTGTTTTAAGTGAGTATACGTGGGATTGACTCAAAATAAACTCTTTATTTTCATTGTATAAAAGAAAAAATAAGTTGGGTCAATTTTATTTATATAGAACCAAATAATGAAAGTTATCTAATGCCACTTTTGATCATTTTAGAATATTATATGTGGAGAGCAAGCATAATTTACAAAAAAAAATGTTCCAAAATTGTAAAGGTACAGTGTGCATTTTGCAGCATCTAATATGGAAGAAATGAAATATAATATACATTTACACTTATGTTTTATTTAGTTTTTAATTTGACCTAATAAGAACTGTTGTGTTTTTATTACATTATTACATTGGGCTGTTTTTCTATACACGAGCAGGTCTCCACCATGTTTCTACAGTAGCCCAGAACGGACAAACCACACAATGGCTCTAGAGACGCCTTTTGTGTTTTTGGTCTCCACTGTAGGTTTTCCCACAGTGGGTAGTCAGTTAGGTAGTAGTAATCTGCATCCTAACCACTAGATGTCATCAGAAACTACCCTCTGTCCCATTAAATTGGCCCTATTATGCCTATTAATATAATAATTATTATTTTGTATTGTTTTATGGCACCTAATTAGATCTGTATCAGCAATGGAGGCTGCCTTCTCACACACTCAAGGCTTCAAAGGCTGGATTCCATGAACCAATGGGTTCAGAGTGGCTACATCCATTATTTATACAGTCTATGATTCTACGATGGTATGTTGTGGGCTTACAAATTAGTAGGCAGATCTACTTTATGGTTAGTGCGGCTCACTAATACACTTTGTCCTGCCAGTGCAGCACCCATGGAAAAAATAGTGAAGAGCACTGATGTATACACTTCATACCGAGTGAGTGGGTGTGTTCATGTGTACAAATGTATGGGAATAAAGCAGGCTCATAAATATTAACATTTGTTATGTTTGTTCTTATTTTATTTATTTATTTTTTATGTTGTTTTATGTTTTTTTTGTGTGTATGTGTCTTACATACAGCCCTGGAAAAAAATCTTTTTCTGAAATCAGCAACTCTACATGTATTCCAGCCATTCCATTCCAGCGTCTGTTGAATTCCAACACATGAACACCTGCACATTCGGCTTAAAGAGGAACCAGGAATGTAATAAAGTCACCCAAGAACAACGGTAAAGACTTGACAAGACGCATGAAAGCTGGGATTCAAAATAAGGGTTATAGCACCAAATATTGATTTCTGAACTGAAGTGTAAATATTTCTATTATATTGTTTTAAAATGATTTAGATCTTGTTTCTTTGCATTGTTTGAGGTCTGAAAATATAGTAGTATCTTTTTTTATTTTGAACATTTGTCATTTTCTGCAAAAGTAATGCTCAAAATCTTTAGAATTTGGGGTCAATGCTGTCAGTAGTCTATAGACAACAAAAATGTTTGCCCAAACACATACCTATAAGTAGTAAAATCAGAAAAAAATGATAATTCTGCAGTGGTCTGTACAAGTTGCCTACAAAAAAGGAGTAGATGTCTTGCTGCAATGGTTTTCTGACTGAGATTACGTACTAATTACAGGGCAAACTGAGTACACTGGCACAATTATTCTAATTGCTCACATTTCTACTTGTCATTTACTATATATATATTTTATTATATTATATTATTTCTAAGCGTCTATTGCATCCTATTTCCAGATGGCAACTCCATGCAAATTATTTGCACATAACACTCTCCCTAATTTTGTCCCAGCATGTACTGAGTAAACAAGTCGCTTCCTATTTGTATAAAATTTTATTGAAAATTCAGTCAGTCATTTTCTATATCGGCTTATTCCTCATTAGGGTCAGTGGGTCTGCTGGGGCTACACCCCACACTGACCCCTATGGGCAATTTAGAGTCTCCAATTAACCTTCAGAATATTTTTGGACTGTGGGAAGAAGCCGGAGAACCCGGAGAGAACCCACGCAGACACAGGGAGAACATGCAAACTTCTGAATCTGTGACCTTCTTGCTGTGAGGTAACAGCGCTAACCACTGCTCCACCTAATTGATGACTCTAAATTGCCCGTAGGTGTGAGTGTGTGAGTGAATGGTGTGTGTGCCCCACGATTGGCTGGCGACCATCTGGGGTGTATCTCTGCCTCTCGCCGTAACGCGCTGGGATTGGCTCCAGCAGACCATGTGACCCTAATGAGGAATAAGCAGGTATAGAAAATGACTGACTGAATATCAAAAATATCTAAATGAAGAACTACACCTCCCCCTATGACATGGCAGCCAGTTGGTACAGTCCGGGGAAACACTGCTGAATATATTTGCTCATTCTGAATTTTAGAATGATTTTGTTTTTTTTACACAGATCAAGCGTCAATTTCCTAGGGTGTAGTTTGCAGTTGAAAGCGATCTTTTTAAAGCCTTTTTAATATGCATATAGGATATAAAGGGTGTATTTAGACAGACATACCAAAATCCCGACCCGTCTTTTATTAATACACTTGAAAAATCCCATCCTGCTTTGAGTCATGTGCTCAGCGCGACCTCAGTCTTCTACGTCTGTGACCTTCTGACAAACATTTCTTCTAATCAGGTCATTCTGTATATTTTTAGACACCCATCTACTGTACCCGTCGGTTCCCAAACTCTCAGGTGATATTCTGAAGAAAGCTGCTTTGGTTGCTTGTTTGTCTCCAAACGTAACTGACATTTTGATAAAAAAAAAAAAAAAAAAAAAAAAAGACCTCAGTCAATCTGTAGTGGGAACAGAAGAAAAACAACAAAACGTCTTTGTTTGGGTGATAAAAAAATACAGGGCAAAATGAAATATATGAATTATATTTTGTGTTTTTAAACCTTTATCCATTCGGGGGAGCATCACTAGGAGGACGCCTTTCTTTTGCTGTCATGGCCTAATTCCATGACACCGTTTCACAGACCTGTTCAAACCCCCCCCCCCCCCCCCCCCCCCCCCCCCCATTGCATTTTATGCAACTCAAACCTGCAATTTCATTAAAACTGAAATCTAAGTCTTTAAGTGTGTGTGTGTGTGTGTGTGTACATGTACATTCACAGAAATTACTTCACAGTTCCCCATTTCCATTTCATATAACCGCATTAAAGCAGGTAAATACCTCAACTGGTTGAGCTGGTTGACCTTGTTGAGTCAAAAAGGTGCACGTCAATCAAAAAGCACATGCCAATCAGTTGCAGTTAAATGGCTTGTTTGTCGAGTCTGTCTCTTACATTCGTGTTCTACCTGATTCATAACAACAGGAACAAAGATGATGTTTCCAGCCAACAGCATCACGTCCAAAGTTTCCTAATAAGAAAGAAAGGGGCTATGTGTCTGTAGGAGGTTTTCCTGGAAAAGTCATTACGTACTAATTACAGGGCAAACTGAGTACACTGGCACAATTATCCTAATTGCTCCCATTTCTACTTGTCATTAACTACTTACAAAATACATGTATATATATATATATATATATATATATATATATATATATATATATATATATATATATATATATATATATATATATATATATTATTTCTAACCGTCTATTGCATCCTGTTTCCATATGGCAACTCCATGCACATTATTTGCATATCACACTCTTCTTAATTTTGTCCCAGCATGTGCTTTGGTATTCAGATATGCCCTGGAGGTTCATATGTTCTTTTATAAGTTCATGGGGAATAAAAAGTAGTGAACTATGATTTCCTATTCATGGGCCGTGATCATATTATTGTCCTTCGGAGTAAAAGACACGATTTCAACAATTATACAGTAAAACATGGATTTTATATTACCATAAAAGAATTAGTCGTCGTTGTCGATGCAAATTGTCAGCGGGACATGCAAAAAAAATGCATTTGTCTTCCTGTGTTTGCATTAAACAAAAACAAATATAAAGAATAAGGTGTAATAAGAATATTTATTCAGGTTAAAATGTGTCACTGGTTGTTAGTCTACCTTATCTTCCTTGTTTCCTGTCTTCTCTCTATTATCACTATGGTGACTATACTATACTCTACTATACTATACTATATTATACTATACTATACTATACTATACTATACTATACTACACTATATTATACTATACTATACTATGCTATACTACACTATATTATACTATACTATACTATGCTATACTACACTATATTATACTATACTATACTATACTATACTATACTACACTATATTATACTATACTATACTATGCTATACTACACTATATTATACTATACTATACTATGCTATACTACACTATATTATACTATACTATACTATACTATACTATACTATACTACACTATATTATACTATACTATACTATATTATACTATACTATACTATACTATACTACACTATATTATACTATACTATACTACACTATATTATACTATATTATGCTATACTATACTACACTATATTATACTATACTATACTATACTACACTATATTATACTATACTATACTATGCTATACTACACTATATTATACTATACTATGCTATACTACACTATATTATACTATACTATACTATACTATACTACACTATATTATACTATACTATACTATGCTATACTACACTATATTATACTATACTATACTATGCTATACTACACTATATTATACTATACTATACTATACTATGCTATACTACACTATATTATACTATACTATACTATACTATATTATACTATACTATACTATGCTATACTACACTATATTATACTATACTATACTATATTATACTATACTATACTATATTATGCTATACTATACTACACTATATTATACTATACTATACTATACTACACTATATTATACTATACTATACTATACTAAACGTTATTATACTATACTACACTATATTATACTATACTATACTATGCTATACTACACTATATTATACTATACTATACTATACTATACTAAACTTTATTATACTATACTATGCTATATTATACTATACTATACTAAACTTTATTATAATATACTATATTATACTATACTATACCATACTATACTATATTATACTTTACTCTCCCTTGTTTCCTGTTTTTTCTCTATTATCACTATGGAGACTTTAATTATAATATAATATAATATACTACTATAAAATCCACCAAACTTGTATAATGTCTTCATGTCAGACAAAGAAATGTGAGTCAGATTCTCTTCCGTCATCCTCCCACAAAGATGAGCTTCAGAGGGCAGGCCTTCCTCTCATACCCCCACCGCCCTCCCCACCACCACCACCCAAACCGACTGGAGGCCACCCCCACACAGAGAGGGAGGGAGGGAGGGAAAGAAGAACCGAGGCAAGCAGCACATTTTCAAACAACTTACAGTCTACACACTCAGGGCAGAGGAAGGATCAGACAAGGCACACACACACACACAGAGACACTCCACTGTTTGATTAAGGTGTGATGCCTGGTCTGACAAACGTGTAACCTCCACTCCTCTGAAAGGAAACTAAACGGTGAGGGGGGGGGGACTTCAAGAAGACAAGAGGATCTGTGCAGGAGGGGAGAACACTCACAGAGTAAAGAAGACTGTTGCTGCCTCTGTCTTGGATTCACACACAGATATTTTATTTTGCCGGTGAGTGTTGCTTCTCAGTCGAGTGATGGTGTGTTTTCCCCCCCCTCTCTCTCTCTCTCTCCCCCCCTCTCTCTCTTTCTCTCCCTTTCTCTCTTCTCCCCACCCCCTGTGTTTCAAATCTGTTTTTACAAATGGTGACTTTGGAAATATGCTAGTGGGGTGGTTCACTTTCCCGGTGCTTATTTTAGATGTGGGATCAAACACTTGGAGGGTTTTCTTTTGCGCTCACTCCAGTAGAGGCTCCCTGTGTTGTCTAGTGAAGCGACAAATGGAACCAGCACAGGACCTGATGTTGGCACACCTTCAGTCAATATACTAAAAATAATTAACAGTCTTAAAGCAAATGCAAGAAACACAACAATAGGATGAGAAAATGTCAATCGTGGAGGAATATTTAAGGAAATAATACAGTCGTTCACACAATTCCACAGGCTGGAAATAAAAGGTCACATGAGGCCCATCCTTATGGAGATCTGAATCATGCTGTTCATTTTACAATTTTTATTTTTCTTATTGAGGAAATGAGACACATAAGAGTTGTGTTGTTGTGTAAAGTATATGAATCCTAAAAATACATATATTTTTAAACCATTATATATTAATGGTGGTTGTGTGTATTATATGTATTATATGTATGTATATGTAACAGTGGGTGGAGTGTATTAGGGTTTCCACTGTAGTCTAATCTGATCTAAATTTATATATGTATATGTGAATCCAGACAGCAGGCAAAGGAAGGCATGTTATGGGGCTGGACAGCTGTTCATTCCTTCTCCTTAAAGGGCCAGTTAACCCCCAAAATATTGATCTTGCTATTTTATGTTAATCTGTAGAAAACCTGCTTCATAGGACCTTTTTTTTTTTTAAACAAAAAAAAAGAACTTGTTTTTCAGGACAGAATGTAAATATTCTTTGCAATTACTTCCTACTGAAGAAATAGTCAAACATGATGTACAAACATGCAAAACAGCATGCAAAAAGGGAGCTTTCACTTGTACTCTGTTACAAAATGATCCAAACAACCTATACACTGTTCCTAAAGAAATTTTGATCGTATATAATTTTTTTAGTGCGGTGAGTCCACATTGTGTTTAGAGGGAAGCCACTCTACTCCCCTGTAGGTTCCCACATGAAGGAAAGGTAAACCGGGTGACTAATCCTTTAAAGAAGAGTCATGACCTGTTACTCAGCAATGACATAACCTTTTTGATACATGATACAACCAATTATTCCATGTGTGATTCACATATCAGATATGTGTTCTTATCTCCTCACAACCTCTTATCCTTTGTAACAGACGTAAGAAGTAAAAAATGTACTACATAAAAAAAAAGTAGTGGGTGTAGCCTAGACATTAATTGAGCAGGAGGCTGATGTGAACCAGATGTGAAGTAGTTTCTCATTATCAGGCAGAGAAAAAAAGAGAGCCATTCTAAGCCATTGACCCCATTAGGCACAGGCCATCCAATGATGTTTAAAAAGCTCTCGGGGTGCGGTGGGAGTCCCAGGCCCTGGGCCCATCATGATCCCCCCTTGGTTTGAGACCAGGCCCGGGCGGAAGCGGGCTATTCTCGTCGCCACATTGTGATGCAGAGCTATTCTAGCGCTGTCCATTGTGTCCGAATGTTTTCCATGGCCCTCAGCGATTTCAGTGGGTCCGTACCTTAAACCCCTCCATTATGGACCAGCTTGTATTGCAACATTTGCTGCGTTGGCTTTTGCATTCACTACACCAACCCCACCCCGCCCACCAACCCACTAACTGTTTGACTTCTCAGCTATCGCTACTACCCCTGCGCATAAGCCGGGGCGCATGCTTTCTCCATGCTTTCCGGCTGATGAACAAAAGTGTGGTCCTCTTGCCATTGCAAAATGCTGCCCAAGAAAACACATCAAAAATACATGCTTACAAAATCAACTGGCCAAATAGGGAAGTTATCATCTAAGCTGCCATTAGGAAAGCATGAACGAAACTGAGGTTTCATTTTGACCAAAGTAATCATTGAGCTCTGTCACAGTAGCAAATGTGCTCTCTTTCCTCAGAGTTTTGGAGACTCAGCCCCATGGACCAAAGATGAACATCCAGCTGCTGGTTGGCTGTGAGGGTGTGAAGGATTCCGCTGTGATGGAGGATGTTCCCCAGCAAACCCAGTGACTCTCACCACCACCACCACCTTATGCCTGCTGCTGAATGTGGAACGCCTAGGATGGAAGACCCACCAAGTGGTGCACTGAGGCACTGGAACGACGCTCTGAACCTCCACCACCTCTGCCGCATCACAGCCATCGTCAACAAGACAGGGACCACCACCACCGGGTGACAAGACTCCAGGATGTTCGTGAACTTCCGCCGGATACGAAAATGCCAGTGTGTGCAGCTGATGACCACCTGCCTGGTGCTTTCAGTGGTGATGGTTTGCTGGGAGCAGCTGGACAACAGCGTCGTCAGCCATGTCAAGTCCTACTCCTACCGCTACCTGGTCAACCGCTTTGCCTACATCAACAAGAGCCTCACCATCCCGCGCGAGCAGGCACGGAGCTTCAGCAACTTCCCTTACCTGCTGGACCACCCGGATAAATGCACCGGCAAGGACGTCCTCCTGCTCCTCTTTGTCAAAACGTCCCCAGAGAACATTGCGAGGCGCAACGCCATCAGATCCACCTGGGGTAATGAGACCTACATCCAAAGTGCTCTGGGAGTGACAGTGAAGGTGGTGTTCGCCCTGGGAGCACCTCAGACCAAAAAGGACAATCCCTCCTGGGGCAAGAAGGGCAGGGTTAGTTTTCAGGAGCAGCTCATCCACGAGGACCGTCTCCACGGGGATTTGATCCAACAGGACTTTTTGGACTCCTTCCACAACCTCACGCTAAAGCTGATCCTGCAGTTCCACTGGATGCACAGCCGCTGTGCCCACGCCCGCTTCCTCATGACGGCCGACGACGACATCTTCGTCCACATGCCCAACCTGGTCGGCTACCTGCAGGACATGAGCGGCAGAGGCGCCACAGACTTCTGGATCGGTCGAGTGCACAGAGGGGCGCCGCCGATCCGCAGCAAGGACAGCAAGTACTACGTGCCCTTTGAGATGTACCAGTGGTTGTCTTACCCCGACTACACGGCCGGGGCGGGATACGTGGTCTCTAGGGACGTGGCGGACAAAATCTACCAAGCCACGCTGACCCTGAACGCCTCTCTTTACATAGATGACGTGTTCATGGGCATCTGCGCCAACGCCATTGGCGTGTCGCCGCAGGAGCACCTTTATTTCTCAGGAGAGGGAAAGGCACCCTATCACCTGTGTATCTATGACCAGATGATGACATCACATGGTCACGTAGAGGATATCTATGACCTGTGGAAGGCGGCAACACACCCGCAGGTGAAGCAAAGGACCTCTGGACTTATAGGGAGGTTGTATTGCACAGCTGTAAAAATGGCTCTGCTTTGTAAACCCTACTATTTCAACACCTACCCCTGCAAGGCCGCCTTTTTGTAGTATTATTCAGGTTTGTGTGAGTCGTTGTGTGAAAGACAGAGAGAGAGAGAGAGAGAGCGTGTCATCGATCGCAATGAAGTGAGGATCATCGCTGCGAATATTACCTCAGTCCTTTCAGTCGGATGCCCATGTCTGTCAGAACGGCGTGTGTTGGGTGTTTGCGAGAGACAAAAGAGACCAGACGATTGATGTCCGTTGCTGTTAGTGTGAGTTTACCAACGCATCACTGACCTCTGGCCGTGGGCGTTTTAGTAATGTGACAACACTGGCTTTGCCTCGACAGCAGAATGTGTTGGAAATAGATCCTGAAGAGATACTGTCCCAGCCTCACTCACAGACAGGGGATTTGAAATCGCCTAAATCATTCAGTTACTTCAGAGAGGGCTTTCCTCCTATCCGGGAGTTTCTGCTGCGATAAACTAAAGGGTTGCAAAAACATTTTCCTCACACGAATGCCATCTCTTCTTTTGCGGACTATCTAGACAGTTCTAACATGACAATGCAAAGCAGAAGTAATGCATTAATGCGTGTGTCACACCTATATCATCGGTCAGTGACATGTCAGATCTAAAAATGTCACGTAAGTCACGAGGTGTAAAATTCCACACAGTGAGGTAACCTGTAGAACGACGTATAAAGGAACAGGCTTTACAAACAGTTCCTGTGTTGCAAACACATAATGTAATGATGATCAACAAAGTGTGGGTTCTAATTTGAATCTTTTTTTAAATGTAACTTGACATTGTAAAACATGTTTTTTAATGAAATAAAATCTCCACTCTGTTCTCAGTGGTGTAAAAGACTTCTGCTTCTTTCCTATTGTTAGTAGCTGTCATGTAACGGACATGTTGGTCAGGAAACTTATATTAGGAAACTAAACCTGTTTGACTGCACAACTTTTAGATGTTTCCAGTAACATTGCAACGCAGCAGTAGGACACCTGCTTCTTTTTTTTTTTCATTTACAATAATTTGTCTCGGTAGCATGTAATGATTTGATTCTACACCGTGCCACTTCTGTAAAAAAAAGTTAGGGTGGAGGTTTCTTACCATAAATCAACAATGCACGACTCAGGCGGTCTGTTTCCTGTGTCAGTTTGCGAAAAAGGGAAGACTGTATAGCTTGTGGTATCAGTGCATAATGACATAGTTGCGTTGTTAAAATGGAACTCAAGCAATGCCTGTTCACAGGTCGAGTTCAAAAATGAAACAAATCTAATCTAAAATCTAAACCACAGCTTCGCGTGTTAATGGGGAAAAGGTGACAGAGTACACAATGGAACACAAATTACAGAACGCAGCTTTGAACAGGATAACAACAAACGTCAGAAAGAAGTGACTTCATTAGACCTTTCTAAATTAACCACCACTAGAACAACACACCGGTATCTGGAGAAACTGTCTGGGATCGTGTTGCATTGTGGGTAATGTTGGCATGAGGTTTTGACGAGAACAATACATGGAATAAAAGAGGGAATATCAGAGGCCACGGTTCTGATCTCCGATCAATGTTACACAAGTGCAGTGCTTAATTGATTAGTCCTATATTGTACATATTTGCTAGGTTGTATTTATAAAAGATATATTTGTGGTTTTAAGCACCAAAAATCAGCTCGATATAGGTTTTTTCTCCTTTTATCAGGAGACCTGTGGAAAATATCTCTAATGAAAACAATATCCTGAGTTTTTTTCTTTCAAAGCCAAGGTAGGATTTAAACTCTCACAGTCACAGATCACTGAAACCCTAAGATAATGCAGCAACGTAGCTGTAACGTCTTCAAAAAGGGCTGCCAGTTTAATGTCATGAAAATGTCACTCTTGCCTCACTGCCCCCGGACTCATTGTGAATCGCCTGCATGTTTATTAAAGGCACCTCATCCAGAAAAGTGATGTCGCCCGGATTAGCTATTCTCTAAACAGCTGCTCTGTTTCCACGGCAACGCATAAAGGACAATAACTCTCTGCAAGGATTCGGATTGGTCTAGAAACAGGACCAGCTGCCTACATCTGTTTGCTTAACCGCAACAAAGGACTGTTTGTAAAATTGTGGCCGATGGTTTTGGTTAGGTTGCCCATTTAAAGGTGAATAATAAGATCTGATAATGACATGTGCAATGTGCGAGCTGCTGGGTCTGATTTCCCTGGGAGGTGGGACCCAGTTTGTTATTTTCAGCCTGACTTCAACGACTGTGACGGCGAGGATCAGTTAATGAGGAGTCAGCCGCTGACTACAGAACAATGAGGCTAATCTTTAGTTGCCTCCCAAGTGGTGGCTTGGCAAAATAATTGTGTTGACAGAGTTGACACGCTAAATATAAATGGCCATGGTCATCAGTGCACCAGATGAGCGTAGTACCCCACAGGAAAGCTGCAACTGGAGCCAATAAATAAATAAATACATATTTGAAGAAATAATCTAGCTGGGAATAAGAATCTGTGCTTCTCTGTGACAAAATAGCAACTATCAGAGAGGATGTCATACAACATAAGTGGCGTATAATCAGCTTTTACTATCCCTTGATAAGATGTATAAACAATGTATAGTATATGGCAGCCATTCAAATATAAAATCAACCTACTGGCCTCTCCACTGCTTTAATTATTGCCATACGGAAATGATAGGTTGTGGTTTCAGAGGAAGTCACTGCAGCAAACACAAATAATCAAACAAATAAAATAAATTAAAAAAACACACACACACACAGGCTTTCACAGAGATGAAGCGATTTTAATTAGCAGATTTAGGTGCTGATAGGTGATGATAGGTGAAACTGGTAGTTTTTTTTGTACTGTTGGAGAGAGCCAGGCAGCAACTTCCTCTTGTTTCCAGCTTTGATGCAAACTAACCTACCGCCTGCCTGTAGCCTTACAATAGGACGTGGAACTGCAGTAAAATCACCTGGAGCAGTAATAGTCCTGCATGCAAAACCCTGCAACAGTAAAGGTGCATCAGTAGTATGAGCTTCCTATGGTTAATGTATTCCAGTAAATCATTGGTTTATTGCCCTCTGACTTTTATATTAGTAGATGATTAATAAGAATCAGCTGCTGGAGTTACTTTAGGCCATCGTTTCCCAACCTGAAGTTCTGGCCCCTCCGGAGAGTCAAAATTTAAGGGGTCAGAAGATTAATTGGAAAGAAAAAAAATACGAAAATAATAGTTTGATTCATGTGAAATATTATTAAATACAGTAGATGCCAATATGTGTAACTATCCCTTAAAGGAACAAGGTGGAGTCATAAGCATGCTGCTTTATTATTCAGGTTTATGAGTGGGTGAATCAGTTTCCGAACACATGATTGACATGGATTCCAGGAAATGTTCCTTGCTGACGCATTCTTTTAAAAGTCATGCTTGAAAATAGACAAGTTCGATATGAACGCGTCTCTGCAGTCATCACTCGCTCCACCTCATGGCCTCCAAATAAGACGGATTCAACGTGAAGCTGCAGCCAGTAGCTGGTTATCTTAGCGCAGCATAAAGACTGGAAACAGCCAGACTGGCTCTCTGTCCAAAAGTAACAAAATCTGCCTGCCAGCACCTCTGCAGCTCACCAACAGATTTCCCTCCTTCGTGTCAGAATTCGGTGTCACTGACAGGAAAAAGCTTTCTAAATTCTCTGGAGGCTTAATGATGCAGTCTCTGGGCGCTTGGAGTCCGAATAGACTGTCTATTACTTACCATTATTTAAAAATAAATTAATTTAAAAAATAATTATTGAATTGATTAAGTAGCATATAGAAGATAATGTATGGGAATCAATGTATTAAATGAAGCTTTTAATTATGGAGGATAAATAAATATTGAAGAATGAAAGATTAAGTAGTAAAGTCAAGAGGTTATGTTTTGGATTCATGATCCCTTTAGTGTATATTGGAAGATAAGTGCAAAAAAAAAAGAGCATAATGAAAATCTAACTGAAATATTGGTATATTTAGCAAGAAAAACTATCATTCCATTTTGGCACAAACCTCACTCACTGCACAGAAGTATAAATACTGTGTGTTTACCCACTGGTGAACCACCATAACTTACTGTAACTAACTTCTACAAACCCATAGAATATTTTGTGAAGTCAGTTGTGTTTTTCCTTTTAGGAAAACCTCACCAAAAAAACCCATTTTGTATCAAATGATTATGTCGTGTATATGGTACAAATTGTAGAGCTGTCTGTGGTCATAATAAAGGTCATTGTGTCATCCTACCTCAGTTAATAAGAATACTTCCTGGCTCATGAGGAAAGGCCTGAATAAGAAATATTCAAATTTCCTGATGGGAAACTACCAAAGGGATAAAAAGTCATATCTAATCTCAATATGTCAGCCATAGATTAATGGCTGTATAATTTACGGATGTTCTTTTCCTGTTTTTCGTTAGACTACACTGGACTATTTGAGTAAGGACTTAATTTAACAGAAAAGGAATCGATTTTGTGGCAGAAAGTCGGTGCATTCAACAGACGTGAGGTCTCGGAGCAGAAACACTTCTGCATATATGCAGGTTTCAGCAGGATATAAACACTGAAACCTGCTGGCTGCAGCACAGAGGTTGGTATTCACAGTATGTGAGGTCTGGTTTCTCATAACATGCAGTTTCTGTTTAGTGCAACTCAACTCAGCTCTCAGGCAAACAGATCGTATGTATATGAAACTTTTCCTCTTTAAAATTACAGGTTTTTAATCAGAAGATTTACAAATATCCATAGTTTGGCCTGATATTCAGATTCCTGTGGTCAGTTCACACCGGTTTCATGCCAGTAGATGGTGCTGTGCCATAAAACTTCCACCGCTTAATGTCTCCCTGCTGGTTCAGGTTTTATACTCACTCCAGACCAGTTCAACACAAATGTTAACAGTGTAGGTAGGTTTCATATTTTCCTTTTAGCGGTTTTAGATTACAGGGTCACTCACGGATAGGGGTAACTAAATATAACCACCAACTACAGTGCATACTAGTTCCACACAAGACAAAAAGGCAAGTTTACTTAACAGCAATTTCTGTTTATTAAGACATTCATACAATTCTGGAGGGGAAGAAATCTGAAGAGGTCAAGGGGGGGAAATAGCAATATACTCTGGAAGGGTAAAACCATAAATCGGCAAAACACGGCCAACCAGTGAGGAATTCTGATAGAGCAAGTGGGATTTAAAAAAAAAAAGAAAAGTTACATTTAAATAAACACAACCACAATATAACAAGCAAGTGAATCTACAGTATTACATGACGAAGAGCCTCTATTAAGCAGGCCCACGATACATCGAACATATGTTAGCATAACATAATTTGCAGACTTTATACAGCACTTATACCTTTTAGTCCACAAGTAAGTTACTAAATGGTGGAGAACATCGAATATACGCATCTCAATTGAACATGGAAAGAAATACCTGATAAGGACCTTAATGTTTACAGACCCCATAGCTTTGTAGCTCCAACCAGCTGGCTGTCAAGGTTAGAATCTACAACTGTCCGAGAGGGACCACCATAGAAGTCACCTTGCTTTTAACACATACCAAAATTCTGATCCAAGGTTTAGCATTGAGAAGTTTTTTTTTTCTCCCCCTTGAATAATATAAGCACAATGCAAGTGGACGATCGCTCTCACTGCGTTAAAAAAAAATAATCTATCTCCGGGCTCAAATCAGGTCGGCCACATTCATAGGCATCTCCTCCACTGTTGTATTGTAAAACGTCTCGATGTCTCGAAGAATCCTCTTGTCCTCTTCAGTGACAAAGTTGATCGCAACGCCTTTTCTGCCAAAACGGCCACCGCGGCCAATCCTGAAGAGAGCAAAGATGGAGCGGCGTTAGCCATACAGGAGACGGATGCATACACTACCCACGATTTCATACATTTTTTGGGGGGGTAGTAAGTACTTAAGGAAAATTGTGTTTCCAATTCAATATTAGTAATATCCAAAGGGAACTTTTACTTATTACTACAAGTAAGGTACTTTAACCACAATTAATGAGGCAACTTGCCTGTGAATGTAGTTCTCTCGGTTTGTAGGAAGGTCATAGTTAATGACCAAGGAAACCTGCTGAACATCAATTCCACGAGCCTGAGGAGGGAGGGGAAAAACAAAAAAGGATTATATTCAAGCCCAAAACAGGTAACTATATAATATTGCTTGATTATAAGAGAACAGATTCCTAGGTTAAAAGAACAAGCCCTTACAGCCTAAAGGCTGCCGACTGCTTGGTCATTTAAGGAATGTTGCAGGATTAAATTTTGGGTTTAATTTCACAACTTACTTTTGAGGTCATAAAAGTAAGTTGCCGTTGTACATTTGATCACTTGACATTACACATTTTCCCCCCTGACCCCAACATTCCATCTCATACTAACCAGAAGATCAGTAGTGATCAACACTCTGCTTGAGCCAGACCTAAACTCCCTCATAATCACATCACGCTCCTTCTGGTCCATGTCACCATGCTGTGAATAGAGAAAGATATTAATTAGGAAAATATGCAGTACAAAGACTGAGAAGTCTTGAAAAGCAAATAGTAGGTTTGTTTAAACATCACAGTTGTAAAGTCAAACAGAACAGATCCTACCAGAGCAGAGACGGTGAAATCTCTACCATGCATCTTCTCAGTCAGCCAGTCAACTTTTCTCCTGGTGTTGAGGAAGATGACAGCCTGGGTGATGGTCAGAGTTTCATAGAGATCACACAGGGTGTCCAGCTTCCACTCCTGGATACATGAGGGGGGAAAAAACAAAAGTAAGGTATGTGGGGTAATATATTGTCAACTGAAGACAATTGTAATGCAGGCCTGCAATGCCAGTAACGAGCACCAATTAAACTCTATAATGCAAAACAAGCAGCTGACATGTGACACAGGATCTTGAGACTATGGACACTGGACATTAAGAAAGAGGTCCCCCCGAGACTCATTTCCGACACTGTGCCTTTAATCTTCTTCCCTGGTGTACCCATGCTTACACGGCCACATGAGCTAAACCTGATAGGCTTGGCTCCTGCAGTTTTAGCAGGGTGCTTTAAAGAGAAGGATCATCTATGGTGTTCATAATAGTTTGTTACTCAAGAACTAAAGTTGGTAAAATGTCAACGACTACAGCACTGGTGTGCACGTTGCAAAGAAGTAGACCCACCTCTCGCTCTACATTTATGTAGAATTGCTTAATACCCTCAAGGGTAAGCTCCTCTTTTTTGACCAAGATGCGAATGGGTTCTCGCATGAACTTCTTTGTCACCTCTAACACGTCTGCTGGCATAGTGGCAGAGAGCAGGACCACCTGAAGAAGACATTACATGTTATCTCATGATACAACTTCTACCAGTAAAAAGATGAAATGATAATGTCGCTTGTTTATAAGTAACAGATTCCTATGTTGGAAGAACCCGTGGTGGAGAACAAGCCTTTATATCCCAAAAGTTTTGACTGCTTGGTCATTTAAGGACTGTTGCAGAACTCATGACATTTTGGGGTTTAACTTCAGATGATTGTCATAAAAGCATGTTTCTGTACATTTAAAACCTCAGGAGTTTTTCCCCTGTATTGAAAAAGATACCCACTTGAATGTTTGTGCTCAGTTTCTGGAAGATCTCATAGATCTGATCTTTGAAACCTCGACTCAACATCTCATCAGCTTCGTCCAGAACGAACATCTTGATCCATTTTGGGGCTGTGGAGAAATACGGCAATAGAGGTCAAATACTGTCCAACTGTGGAAATTCGTTTCAAAAATAGAGCCGAGCTGTGAGACTTACACAGATGTCTCCTGTTAAGCATGTCGAAAACACGTCCTGGTGTTCCCACCACTATGTGCGGGGCCTCAGCCTGGAGCTTCTGTATTTCGCTACGGAGATTGGTCCCTCCGATGCAGGCATGGCAGGCTGCCCCCATGTAGTCACCCAGGGCCAGAATTACCTTCTGGATCTAATGAGGGGAGACAGGAACCAAACAAACAGAACGCTAGTTCAGCGTGATGCGGTACAGATGGCGTGGCAGGACATCCAAACACACGCGTAGAAATAACCGTTCAGAGTGATCAGTGTAAAAAAAGAAGGACTCTCCATTGTAAGAGTCAGTCCCGAAAGATGGTATGCCATCATATCACCCAGTTTTCTACAGCGAATATTTAAAGCACAGCAAATTCAATGAAGTCAGATCACCTTTTTAGACCAATGCAGCCATGGACAGAGACTACACCAATCTTAAGAGGATGCTTTTGTTTCACATTCAGAATTTTGACAAGTTTAAAAAAGGGTACCTTATGCTCGAATCAGTGTCCTCAATATGCTGCCTAGGTCTGAGACTGAGGTAATCATGACCTCAGGAACAGCATACCTGCTGAGCCAGCTCTCTGGTGGGAGCCAACACCAGAGCCTGAGTCTCCTTCTGCTCTATGTCCAGCTGCTGCAAGATAGAGATGGCAAACGTGGCCGTCTTGCCAGTGCCTGACTGGGCTTGGGCAATGACATCATAGCCTAGTGGCGAAGGGACAGAGATTATTATTTGCAGCAAAAAGATTTCAAATGCATGATGAAATTTACATTAAAGTTTAAAAATGCACTGTGCAAGAAGTCTTAACACTATCATCTTGAGTAAATTACCTCATTGCTGTAAACAGAATCTTTAATAACTGGTATTAAACAAGTTCAAATGTTGAGTGATCAGTAAGGAAAAAAGTTGTCCCCATTATTGGGTAAGCCCCGAAAGATGGAAAAGCATCATTTCACTCACTTATGAACGATTTTGTGATAAATTTAGCTTAAAATGTAGCTCATGTACCTTTGATGCAAGGAATGATTGCCCTTTGTTGAATGGCGGATGGTTTTTCAAAACCATATGCATATATTCCCCTGAGAAGGGTCTCCTTCAGGTTCATATCATCAAAGTTGTCTGTAATCTCATTCCAGTTGCTCTGGATTAAAAAAAAAAAAAAGTATGGGTTAAGTAATGCATACATTTCATTCTAAATAAATTTTAGTCAACTCTATTCAAGTTTACCTCGATGACACCATCAGGCTCCATTCCGTCGGGCCCCGCATGGTCTCTATCTCTTGAGCTGTTGAAACAGTAAAATTTTAATTTGAAGTGCATTTAGTCAATGTATTACAATCTATATAAAAAAGACAGGATACACTAAACACATGAAACTATAGGGACATTAAGTTTTACTGTACCGTTTAAACCTAAAAACAAAATGTGAGGATGAGTAACATGTTCATCTTAGAACTAATGTGCAAGTGCAGCAGGATGTATAAATGTATAATGAAAAAAAATTTCAGAAGATTTATGTTCAAGTATAACTTCATTTGTATAAAGAAAAAACGGCTGCATTATTCCAATTGATTTATGAGTTTGGCATTAATGTCCTGTTGAAGGACTATTTTCTCTTCTGTTTGATTTAGGTTAAGCAGCTCTGTGGTTATACAGCCTGAATGTTTATCAATGACTGATGGAACCTAGAAAAAAAACAAAAACATCCAATGCTTATGCTGACACGAATGAGAATCTAAGAACATTCCGATTAAATTTTTCTACATTCCGATAAAATATTTCTTGCACTATTATACACAAGTATAATAGTGCATTATATGAAATTACATTGTGTGCATTCTCGCAGGTATAGTATGCATCTTATAACAAGGGTCCTCAGTTACTGCAGGGAGGCACCAAATTATAGTTTTATAGTAATTTTATAATATATTTGTCTGAAAATATAGATCCCTCTATACAACACATGTAGTAGGGGATCCCCGTATTGTAACGCTATAAGCTAAAGGATCCATGGCCTTGATACCCGTTTTGGGGTATTTGGGGGGTAATAAATTGGTTCTTTTGGTCATGTTATGTCGTATTTGCCTTATTTATGTTAACCCAGGTTAATCCGTGTACACATATGTAGATATGCGTTATACTGGGTGATATTTGTCTTAAGGAAGACATAATGGGTCATTCGTACCACGTGTCATGTAGCTAGAACGCCGCGTGTTAAGTCGCTCCTTAGGAAAACATTCATTTTTAAAGCGTAATGTAGCTTTAAGATATTAGAACTGCACGAGCTACGCAGGTGTAGTGTTCCGCCCAAAATATCTCGTTAAATAGTCCGAGACTCGTGTCAAACTCCACACGTAACTGCCCCGCAAATGGTTTTACACCGGTTCACGTGAGAGGTTTATTGTCCTCTCGTGTATCAAATGCGAAATTAAAAAAATAAATAAAATGCAGATATATTATAATAAAAAAGCCACATCTGCACACTTTGACTCATTCTCGGGCGGATCTGTGATCACGGTGTTCTCAACATGTCGGACAGTCGGGCCTACGCTGCGGCCGCCTGGACCAGGCCGAGCTGCAGCCGGGCCCCAGGATGCTTCCCCTCAACAAAACAAACCAGCGAAACATTTGTGATGCGAACAAATACCATTTTAAAAAATACAAATATGAATATTATAAAGGATCAAATCGAAGCGGATTGTAGCGGCTATTAGGGGCTGCGGTTCAGCGGGAAGCTAACGTCACAAAGCTACCGCAGGTAACGTTAGCGGTTGGGGCCTCGGCAGCTAGATAACACATTTTTCATCAAATATAATACATTTAATTATATTATACACTTAAATCTAAATATCGCGTTTTATCGTAATGAAGTGGCCAATTGTGTATATTCGTTTTACCTGTTGTATTCAGCAGAATCGCTAGACATGATCCGTACCCAACTTCAGCATGCGACTGGAAAGACTGCTGATGGCGACGCTAACTGCCTTTATGCAGCCGGACTACTTTCACCGAGGAACTTAATTCTCGATTTCGTCAACAATATAGACTATGCTGGCTATCGTATTATTTGTATCACAATACATTTATTTAAAATCTGGTATTTATGTAGGTATATTTCGATAACCGATAAAGAAAATGTGAAAAAATGTGTTTGACTATATTTCTCAGCGGAAGGATATTGCAGTAATAGAGCGTGCTTGGTCTGCTACAGAGGCTCGGACGGGTCGAAACTCAGCCTGACGAGATTGTGCAACATTTTTGGAGCGAGTGCTTTTGCATGTCCCCATCCTCTCCAGACATGTGTTAAAATATATTATAGTCCACTTTGATTATGTTTTTTCACAGAAAAATCTAAATTATCTTATTAATGATCCCCTCTAGGCCAGATTGTGGTTTTCCAATGAATAAAAAAACAATTATCATGTTAAAATCCTTAAAATTACATCTGCATCTTTTCTTCCATTAAAAAAAATTCCTGAATCTGAATATTTAAATATATTTCCTTTCAGAACTTTAAATGCTGGATACAAGATGCCTTTAACTTCACTGTAGAGTCTATATTCTACATATAGTATATATGTATATATGTAGTATATATATAGTATATTTGTCCACACATATGTAGGTTGACTATTGGACCAGGATTGATTTTGAAATTATTTGTGATGTCACATCATGTTGACCCGCCTCTGAAAGTCAGATTTTAAATTAGCCCAGAGAAACTTCTCACTTTCGGCAGATGAATGTGAAAGCAGTGTCCTAGTGTCAAACTGTATATACATAAAACATTCAACTTGAAGGAACAAAAAAAAAAGAAAGGAAAAAAATTAAGTGGAGAGGGGCTTTAAATTCTTAAAATGGCAGATACGCTTTCTCCCTCATTAAAAATGAAAGATTACACGAATACTGTTCATTTCTAAAGTTCTCCTGCTGGACACAAGATGTCTCCTGTCCTGCTGTAAAGTTCATTATCAGTGTATGAACACTGGAGGCTTCAGTTTTCCACATCAGATTGAGTCACATTTACGCTGTTTAAGTTGAATATTGGACCGGGATTGGCTCCATTTTATTGTGATGTTACAAATCATGCTCAGAGGCCCACTCTTCAAAATTGGATTTTTCAGTGAGCACAGAAAACATTCCATTTTCAGCAGCTGAATGCGAAAACAGACTATATCGTGCAACTTTGCACGTACATCGTTCTGCACAGTGAACTTCAATCATTCAACCATATGAACAATAAGAACAATTTATAGTTTAATGGAGGAGTGCTTTAAATATACGGTGAGAACAAAATTAACAGACATTTAACAGTTTGAATTGTCAGAGTTTAGAAGAGGGATTGGCCTTTTTCTTCTTCTTCTCCCTTTTCCCCTGCATTGATAATCTAACTTATCCAACTCTGTGGTATATTAGGGAATAGTAAACTGTCCTTTTTTGGAATGATCCTGATTACACTATTTACCGACATGGTATCTTGTATCTGTGTCCTGACACCTGTAGACCTTCCTTGTATTTCCCTATCTTTTGAAATGTTAAAGTTAACCCAGTCTGGCCATGTCTTTTTTTCCAGATTGCTCAGTTTTGTGACATCAAACCTTCTATGTATTAGTATTTCTTTTCTTTTTCATCTGTTCTACTTTATATGTCCCTATTCATCTTCACTTTGATTCTTTTAGGAATTCTGTGCATGGTATAGAAAATATCACATTTTGTACACTGTCCGCAGGCTATGTGCAGATCTGAGTGTTGTCCATTCTATATCCATCTTATACTTTATTCCTACAATGCACACTATCATTCAAAAGTTTGGGGTCACCCGGACAATTGGGTTGTAGACCTAAGTTGTAAAATGAATAGAAAATGGCCTCAGGTCGCAGGTTCAAGACCTCCTTGGTCCGGGTCTGGGACCTTTCTGTGTCTGCGTGGGTTTTCACCGGGTACACCGGTTTCCTCCGGAGGTTAATTGTCGACTCTAAATTGCCCGTAGGTGTGAATGGTGTGTGTGCCCCATGATAGACGGGCCATCTGGGGTGTATCCCTGCCTCTCGCTGTAATGCGCTGGGATTGCTGGGACCCCTGCGACCCTAATGAGGAATAAGTGGGTATAGAAGATGACAGTTATTACATTAGCCTTCTGATGCAATGTGCCACTGGAGTGATAGTTGCTGGAAATGCGCCTCTATACACCTATGTAGATATTGCAGCAAAAACCAGACATTTGCAGCTAGAATAGTCATTTACCACATTAGCAATGTATATAATGTATTTCTGATTAGTTTAGACTTATCTTCATTGAAAAAAAAACTGTGCTTTTCTTTCAAAAATAATGAAATTTCCACATGACCCCAAACTTTTGAACGGTAGCTAAGCCTCTCAGTGTCATGCGAAATAAAAACAAGTTGTTTCTTGTGGATATAATTAATTGTTTATTAAACCACACAGACCAGATTTGGCCATTAATCCAATGCTCACTATACAAAGAGAAGCAGAACTTTTTCTGAGTCAAAAATCTGATGATTATTATTAAAATATAGTTTGAATTCAAAAAAATGTATTTTATTTTTCTTCCAGCTTCCTGACATCACAGTAGAACACCGGAGTGTCCTTTGACTCTATTGCACAATGGTGAAGTAGTTGGAGAAGAGTTCCTCCCCGACTGAAATGTCCCTGAGGGACACCAGGACCACGCAGCGTAGGGGTCTCTGGGTGTCCAGGCTGTAGTTGATGTTCGGAAGATACCGACGCAGCTCAGTGGGAAACTCGCAAGGCACGTCGTACTCCTGGTAGCACACGTTGGCCGGCCTTTCGTTGGAGCAGTTGTTCACGTACTGACCCACGGCCAGCGGGTTCTGCGGACTGGCCGTCAGCCAGCTGGTGTCACTCATCATGAAGGGGCCTAGCCGGTCCCTGCCGCTGCAGGACTTGAACACCATCTTGGAGAGGCCCTTGTCGTTGCCGTCTATCAAGACACCGTCGATGCACCTGAAGACGAAAGGGTTTCCGATGGACTGGAGGAGGATGGGTTCATAGGCCTGGTAGATGGTGCCAGGGTACATGGCGACCGTGGTTCCTTTGGGTACAAACCCCTTGGTGACAAACACCCCAGTTCCTGCACAGCGCAACGTGCTCGGCCTCCTTTCAATGCAAAACCCAAGAGTTCTTAACATGGCATCGTGCCCAGACCCCGAGGTTCCTCCTCTTCCTCCTCCTCCATGCTGCTCTTCACCTGTTACCTGACTGAGGAAGTGAGTGTGGAGCTGCCCACGTTCAGCCCCATGACTCCTGCACAGGAGCCTGAAGAGCTTCAGCAGGCTCACCGAAACCTCCTCGTCCGACAGCAGCTTGTCCTCTGAGCGCTCCGTCACTTGCCGAAGGGTTTTCTCGTTTCTAGAAATGTTCAGCACGACCCAGGGGACGAACCGGTGTCGGTACGACTTCCATTTGGTCTGACATCGTTTTAGAGCGGCTCTAAACATCCAGAGCGATGTCATAGGGCTGACATGAAGGAATTGGGTTGTTTCGCGAAATCCCCGACTCACTTCCGCCAAGCGGCTTCAAAATAAACAAGAGACGTGTTAATATTTCCATATTTATGGTCGAAACATCATTTACCTTTACCACTAATGTGTATTCAACTTATCGAATATACAAATAATCGTTCTATATATTTTTAGAACAATACATAACCCATTAGAAAATAAATGCGTGCTTTTATTTTGAAGAACGGTGGGTCAACCGGAAAAACCTTTTGCTTGACTCGTGAAAACTTTATACGCATTTAACCAGCTGGATGGGAGGAAAGGGAGTCGGGCGAAGACAAACATGGTAAGAAATGTCTTTTTTTGTTCTGGCGCAGCAATACAAATATAAACGGTGCTTATAGACATACACCATGCCTTTGGGGTTGATGAATATAGTCAAAATTCTGCGCTAACAGTCATAAATCGCCTTTATACAATACAAACAAACGTAGCTCTCCGTGTTAGCATGAGCTAACTAGCCAGCTCGCTTACTTAGCATAGACTGTTAGTTAGCCAGCTAAGCTTACTAGCTCAAATTTAAGAATATTTGACCAGGAAATGACACAGTTTACAGCAGCGGTAGCTATGAATTATTGTAGACAGGATTTAAAACTAGATTCCTTGGCCAGTGTTACCATATAAATGACTTTATTAGATAAACGAGTTAATATATTGTAAGTCGGTCAGAGCTGTCAAGATAGCATGTTATTGCTAGTTCTGGTCAGGCTGTTTATTCAGATGTGTATCTTCCTGGTTCATTGTTGATGCAGCTAACAGCTAGCCTGCACTTTGTGGTTATTGTAGTAGAATTTTACATAGTAACAGTCTTGCAGATAGTTGTAATAGTTTTGACCATTGACTTGTGTTTGAATTTAGAAAAAAAAATGTGTTAAATTGGTTGCTGTTGCTGTTCCTGATATAAATCTTACTGTTTGTTTTTTATTATCTTTTTGCAGAACAAGCTGAAGTCCTCACAGAAGGATAAAGTTCGTCAGTTCATGATTTTCACTCAATCCAACGAGAAGACTGCACTGACCTGTCTGGCCCAGAATGACTGGAAACTAGACGTTGCCACGGACAAGTTTTTCCAAAATCCAGAGCTCTATGTTTCAAATATAAAGGGCGCTTTAGACAAAAAGAAGCTTGACCAGCTCTACAACAGATACAGAGGTATGGAAAACAATGTAACATATCAGCAATCAGCACCACTTAAATAACAGATGTGTTAGATCAATATAGGAAATGGTGCAACTCTGCATAAAAATAGTGCTGTTTATTGAGTGCATTTCATAATCAATATAAATCTCTCTTCACAATTAGATCCTCACGATGATAACAAGATCGGCATCGATGGGATCCAGCAGTTCTGTGATGACCTGGGTTTGGACCCAGCCAGTATAAGTGTTCTCCTCATAGCCTGGAAGTTCAGGGCAGCAACACAGTGCGAGTTCTCAAAACAGGAGTTCATGGATGGCATGGCAGAGCAGGGGTGAGTGTCATTTCTTTAAAACAGTGGTGAAGAGAAAAAGAAAAGAACAGTGTGATGTCACCCAGAAGGGAAATCCAGAAATTGAGTGAATAGGATCTTAATCATGTTGCATGGGTATCTAAAATAAAATACTTGTTTCATATTACAGTTTACAATGCATACTTTATAATCCAATTTGAATTCATATCTACATTATTAACTTGCATAAGTGTTGTATATAAATTCATATCAATCCCTCCAAATTAGCCAATTATTAAATATTTATTTAGGAAATAATTTATATACACACTTATTGTGTGTTGTCATTTTTATTATCATTAATAATTGTTTAAAGGGAAAAAAAAAGATTCAGATTTAATGTATTGCATTGGAAAAATTGGTTTCTTCCATCACAAGATGGTAAAAGTCTGCTCTGTTTCTCCAGGTCTGACAGTATAGAGAAGCTAAAAGCTCAGCTGCCAAAGATGGAGCAAGAGTTAAAGGACCAAGGGAGATTTAAGGACTTTTACCAGTTTACATTTAATTTTGCTAAGAATCCTGGCCAGAAAGGTTTGGGTAAGAATCTTTTGTGGCTCACTTTATTAATTCAAAAACACTGTTGAATACATATTTTTTTAAACCTATTTTTTCCTTTTTTAGATCTAGAAATGGCAATTGCGTATTGGAATTTAGTACTGGCTGGAAGATTCAAGTTCTTGGACCTGTGGAACACATTTTTAGTTGTAAGTGTCTGTGTGTACTCTCAAGATGCAAGCATTATAATTTGTCTTTTAATTGACTGGACTTTTCCTTATGCCTCGTATTGCAGGAGCACCACAAAAGATCAATTCCTAAGGACACTTGGAACCTCTTACTAGATTTCAGCACAATGATCACAGATGACATGTCGAATTATGATGAGGAAGGTTTGTACAGAATTTACTCTTAATTGAAAATGCATGCATAATGATATGACCCGAAATTAAATAAAGTAAATGCAGTTAACAATGTTAAAATATCCCTGTTAACCATCATGATGTATTCATACATTTTATTTTTAATGTAGTTATTTAATACTCTGTTTGTTCAACAGGAGCATGGCCTGTCCTAATTGATGACTTTGTGGAATTTGCACGGCCACACATTGGGACCAAAAGCACGGCAGTTTAAGGGCTCCTCTCTGAAGAAACATCCGTTTGAGGTTTCTATAAAAACAAGAATTCTCGCCGTGAATGGAGAAAGTGGACCGCACTGAGCTGAGAACTTTGTTGCCTTTTCAACCCTCAGGACTGAAATATTTTACACAGCAGAGACTTTATATATGTGTGTATGTGTATGTACATATATATAAAAAAAGGCATATCACTTTGTTGGTCAACTTGTGGTGGTTTGGAACTTTTATCTAAAGTATTGAGCTTTTTTTGTGTGCGCTCAAGCCAACTAAAGAGGAGTCACTATCTCGGCCTAGCTGGTACATTGATGTGGTTGGGCTCTGCTCAAAAGCAGGTCGATAGACACACTTTTTGAATTGTAATCTAAACACAAGGGTTTACCAGGGGAAGTTGTTCTTTAAATATTGAATTGAATTTTAATACTCTTGTGTGCATTCCTGATTTTTTGATTTGTTTTATGATACATTTGTGTGACAAGTCAGTATAAAACATTGATTGTAATTTTTTAAGCATAATGCTGTTTCTTTAAACACAAATGTACCAAGTAAAATAAATGTTTCGATTTGGTATCTTTAAAGCTGCGGGACTTCTGTTCCTTTCTGTGTAAATAGAAGTCATTCTCAGTCGCCCCTGGGTAATGAATGGGTTGTTATGATTCAGGGCTTGTATGAGTTCTTTCATAAACCAGAAGGATGTTTTGAGTTAATTTAGGTCAAATGCAACTTAAAATAGAAGAGGTCTTTGTTCCTCTAGTTGGAGGCAATTCAATCCCTAACTTTTAGTATTTTCTTTTAAACTTGCATAAGTCAGCAGAGACAAACAAAACCAAAGAAATACCCCCAGACACAAAAAAAATATAATACACAAAAACTGGCATGTGAAAGATACACAAAACAGTTCAATATCAGATATATTTGACCATTCTGTAATATTAGTATGGATTAATGTATGTTTAATGTAAATGTATTTTGGATAAAAAAGAAAAAAAATATAATTTACATGTTTTAGAGAGACACCATACATTGAACATCGTGCTTTTTAAAATATTATTTTGACATACACCATTATCTTTAAGTTTTATCTTTGTTTTATACAGCTAAGTATTACATATTCTCAACCTCATTAAGTTTTTTTTCCAAGGATTTGGGGAACAAAACTTTATCAAAATCTTCATTTCTTTATATTTGGCTACATATTAAATGACTATTGATATCCACAGCAGTTAAATTATTAATAAAGTATAACTTGTGAAATTTAGACTAAATTACAATAAAATATTATAGCCTTTATCACTCACTAGTAGAAACTGATTTAGGAATCATCCTTTCAACTCAGGATTAAGGTGATTTTACCACACCCAGCATTAATGTATGATTTAGGCCAAAAACTCACTTTTTGTCAAAAAATATTTTAATAGGGTGACAATATGTTTTATATGCTTGTTTATTATTAGATTTTTTAAATATTTACTTGAAAATTAGTTTTAATTATTTTACTTCTTTTATTTGAATTTTGAATTAGTGGTTTTAGTGTTTTATTTTAATTTAGAAATAGTGTTTTTTGTTTTCATTTTAAAAACATTTTAAATCACAAGTCAAAACAACGCTAAATTTGGCTCAATTTCAAAAGATGTAAGTGATAAAATGGAGAGCCGTTTGGGATCTGAAAGAGCCGACTCTTTTTTAAGGTGAGCCAAAGATCCGGCTCAATAAAAAAAGCCTAATTTCCCATCACTAGTCAATATGGCTGTTTCTGAATGTTCACTGCTGCCCCCCAGTGGCGACTCTTCGTTTTACGGCGCTTGTGGTTGCTATGGGCGACTGACAACAGACGGCGGCTGCTAATACTGAAACGGGAACCAAACGTCTCTTGAGAACTATTCTCCTGTTGTTGTTTTGAGGTTTATTGAGTTTATTTATTGTTGGAACATGTCGGGCTTTCTGACTACAGCTCTGTCTGAGGTAGGCTGGGATGAGCGCTTTGCTATCCCCGAGCTGAACGCTGAGAACCAGGCGTTGATGGAACAGGTGAGTAGTGATGGGAATAAGAAAGTAAACGCCGTTAATAGCTGCGTTACTTGTTTCCAGTAACAGGTAATCTAATTACTTTTTTTCTATCGTTACCACGCCGTTACTTTTACCTACACGTTACTACGCGTTACTGGCTCATCGCCTAGTGAAAACACGGTGTCAAGCACCTGACAACAGGTCAGAGATACTGTTACTTTATTCTTATACTATATACTATACTATATGATACTCTATACTATACTATACTATATATATTATATACACTATACTATCATATACTATACTAAAAAGTATATACTATACTATACAGTATATACTACAAATGCTGTTACTTTATTCTTATACTATATACTATACTATATACTATACTATACTAAAAAGTATATACTATACTATATTATATACAGTATATACTACAAATGCTATTTTATTCTTATACTATATACTATACTATACGATACTATATACTATACTATATATAGTATATACACTATACTATCATATACTATACTAAAACGTGTATACTATACTATACTATATACTATAGATACTCTTACTTTATTCTTATACTATACTATATGATACTATATACTATACACTATACTATATACTATACTATTCTATACTATATACTATACTATATACAATACAGTATATACTATAGATACTGTTACTTTATTCTTATACTATACAATACTATAGACTATATACTGTACAATACTATACTATATACTATACTATTCTATACTATACGATACCATACTATACTTTACTATATACTATACTATACCATAATATATTTTACTATATACTATACTATATTATACTATAATATACTACACTATAAAATATACAATACAATACTATACTATATACTACTATACACTATTTTTTTATTTTTTTTATATTGACACCACCATCCATGTTCCATCACAAAATGTTTGTAGCTGCACATAGTGACGACATTTGTCATGTTTCGTACGTTTGTGATTTCAACCACAGATTCGTGAGAAAGAGAAGGAGACGATACAGCTGGACAACAAAATTGAGCAAAAAAAAGAGGAAAAGCAGAACTCGTCGGAATTCCTCAAAAATGTCAAACTCGAGCTGGAGTATACCGAGGTACAGTAAAAAAAAAAAAAACAATGTTATCTTGGCGTCAGAAAGTTGTATGTTAATTAGTTTGGAGAGCTTCCTCTCGAATAGATAACACACATCAGATAACAGTGTCAGGGATGTGCTGTTCATTTCTCAATTAGCTTTTCCTTCATGTAGGCTCTGTGCAAGGCCAAGGAAAGAGAAGAAGAGATGGAAAAGCACCTCACAGCCCTCGCAGATAGAGAGATGGGTCGCCTGGTGCAGGAGACCGCTAAGATGGACAATGAGCGTAGATCTTTAGCAGAAAGGAGAAACACGCTAGAGGTCTGTAACAATCCACAACACATACACCCTAACCTATAAAAAAAGAGCTGCTGGTGCCAAAACATGCTACTTAATTTGTGCTCATATCCTCAGAACCATATATTCAAGGCCAAACGGAAGCTAGAAGAGTTTAGGAACCAGATGAAATGGGACCAGCAGACCATGAAAAGTTTTTTGGAGGAGTCGGCGCGCAAAGATGAGAACATGATGGCCATCGTCAAGTACACTCAGCAAGATGAGCAGAGGATCAAGGTAATGAGAGAAAATCACCTGTACATAGATTCTCTATGCAGCATCCATTACATACACACTGAGCTGCTGGAACTCGCTCACTGTGACTCATACTGAGCTTTATCATCTGTCCCGGTGCAGTCACTCACGCTGGCTATAGAGAAGAAGACGCTGGAGGCCAATGAAAAGCACAAAGCACTTGACAAGGAACTGACTGAGACTTTATCTGCACAGGTAGTGTATGAAAACACACAGCCTCACTGGTTATACAGAGGCGTTGTTACAGGAGTGGAGCACGGAGGAATGAAGACTTAAAAGGTTTTCATCATGTTCAATTGATAGAGAAAAAAAAACTACAAAAAATACTTGTCGGGCAGAAAAGGGAAATTGAAGTTTTTAAATTGATGTCTGGTATCTAATTTGAGGCCCATTGCATTGATACATGGGTCAGTGACAAATCATGGTTGGTAAGATGAGAAAGTCAAAAACTTTTAAAAATGCAGTTTTAAACGCATAGATCGGGTATCTCAAAATGTACATTTTGTGTTCATGTTGGTTTCTTGTAATTTGAAAGTCCATTTGTACCAATTTGAATGTGGAATGTGCGATTTTTCTGACACGAAATAGCAAATGGTATAACTGAAAAAGATGAAAAATGTTATATTTAAAATATATAATTAACCTACAATATAAAACAATCGATAGATTTTTTTTTCAATTATTTTTTTTTAAAGAGAGTTAAACTATCTGGTACCAAGTTTTTAGGGTTGCACCACATTTTTGACATTCTCCTATATATATATTAATTCATCCCCATGTCATCTGGCTTTGCAATGTTTTTGTTCTACAGAATATCGATGGCAATTAACTGCTTAAGTATAAATTAGGCCCTGCATATTGTTGATATCACTTCTGTAGGAACTATTTATGAAGCCTATTAATCACAGGATGTGATCAGTTTTCTTCTGCTTTCTTATCAGATTGCTTTGGACAAGACGAAAGAGAATTTGCAGCAGGTCCACTTGGAAACGCAGCAGCTCATCCACCAGTTGGAAAACACCATCAAGCAGATGAAACAACGAGGCATGGAGATGCAACAGTATTCGCTGGTAAATCAATTAAATTCAATTACAGGACTCAGTCGATGACAGGAAACATAAACGAAAGATCCTGAAATGTGAAAACACACCGAAACGGTACAACGGAGTAGAGTAACACCGAAAGTCTGCGCTCCTTTTCTCTTGTTCCATCGTCATTCTAGCAACTCGCCCAAGCCAACCAGAACATCAGGGAGAGGAACGCCACCATTTCAGATAATAAGCACTTGCTTGACACTCAGAGGAGGAACAACAAGGAAACCGAGAGGAAGATAACTGCTGCCAACCGACAGGCTGCATCACTGCGGCAGGATCTGAAGGAGCAGGAGAATAACTGCAGCAGGCTGCAGGATGAGGTCAGCATCTCTGAGCAGCTCAACTCAGGAACTAGTCACCAGAGAATCCTGTTCACAAGTGTTTTCAATCATAGATAAAGCTGAATAGATGATATAGCTATTAAAATAAGTTTTTAAAAAACTTTTTGGGAAAACACACAAAAACATTATCAAATGTGGAGCATATTATATTTATTAATCGTATCAATTAAAAAGGCCTTGACAGTGGACGACTGGGGACATGCATAGAATGTTGCGTGTCACTTATGTAACATTTAAGAATAAAGTGACTCAGGCTAATTTTTGAACAGTGTTCTAGTGGGATTTTAGGTAACTGTCCTTTTGCTCCATTGTGCAAACTTAAAACTTACATTACCTGGAGATAAATTAACAAATATCAGGTAAATCAAATTGGTCTTTTCACCACTTTTCCAGGTCTTCTTTGCCTGTTTGTGATTGTAGGTAACTTATTTCCAACATCCAGTTTTGTCAACTTTTTTAAGAAACCTGTGGCAAATTTTCAATGAAGTGATGACACTCAATGGGCAGCAACATGTTTTTAAAGACTGAAGATCCCGGAACTTCCTTTCTTTATATTTGAATTTATGATATGCACAACACTTTATATTCAATTATTATTAAAGTATAACTTGTGAAATGTATTCTATAAAACATCATAGCCTATAGCCTTTATGATAATAAACCTATTCACTCACCAGGGGAAATGTATTCAAAAATCATGTCCAGTGCTTTTTCTGCACCATAGGTTCTTGCTTCTTGAAACAGACGCAATTATAAAGATTTAAATTGCCCAAGTTAAAATATTTTATTCTGACTTGGGCAAAAAAACTTTGAATTAGTACATTGTCTTATAGGGCATATAGAGTATGATGCTTTTAACTCAGGATTAAGGTGATGTTACCAGATGTGGTCAACATCATATCATATCAACTCATATATAATCTATCTTGTAAAAGTGACTGACCTGATTCTCATGTGTCGCCAGCTGGATACTTGCAAAGGCACACTGGACAGAACTAACTGCGATGTGGACTCTTTGAAATCAAACGTGTCCAGGATGAAGAAAGACATCCAGGACAACGATGCCAAGTCTGTGAAATCTCACAATATATCTTGATAAATAAGTGGCCACTATAGCGCTTTATAATCTACATCTGACTGTTAATGATTCTCTCGTGTGTATGTGTGTGTTGTAGACTCAAGCGGGCCTGGACCTACAATGAGGCGCTGGGGGACAAACTGAAAGTTGTGACCCAGACTGCTCTCAGTGAAGAGGAGCGAGCCGCCCAGATGGACCAGTTCCTCAAGGAGGAGGAGCAGGTCATCAAGGTGAGCAGCCACACACAGAATGCTGCGACAAAAAGAAGAAAACTCACTCAGAAACATTTTGCATCTCTATGTTCTCTTTCATTATCATTTTTCATCGTTTGGTTGGTTTTGTTCAATGAATTTTAACCACTTGAGCCCCAGGGCTATTTTTTTTCCCTGCTACAAATGATAATAAATATGGAATATCCCTACAACCACAATGGTTATGTACTTAAAACTGGTATCAAAAGAAAACTACAACATATGAGGTGATTACAGAAGTGTCAGAATCAATTTATGTTGCTGTTACAGAGCATATATAGGTGGAATATTGAAAAAAAAGCTAACATTGTGTTTTACAACAGATAAAAATACTTTATTTAAAACCTAAAACAAGGAAAAAAATTAAAGTAGTAAAAATATCTGCAGTGTGCAAAGTTCAATGATTAATAAGATAGATTATTTATTTAAAATCAATTATTTATCCATAAAATCATAGTCAAATCAAACTGAGGATCATTACAGAACATGAAGAATATATTTTGTAAGATGTTTAAAAAGGAGATTATAAAGGAGCCAAATAAATATTCACACAAACGGCTCAAATCTAATCTTAATATCAAAATAGTCGTAGTTATAGCCCTACTACTGAAATTATATTAAACCATTTTATTATTGTTTTGATGATGTAGATATTCATGATATATATTGATGCTGTAATCAATGTGTTTTACTACAGGTAAAAAAATGCTTTATTTGGTGTTGTAGCTGAGGTTTTCTCAATGCAATACATGAATAAAACTCAAGATGGTTTAGGATTTTAACAGGTTAAGTCACAAAATGACACAGTGATGTGCTGTGATACTGTAAAGTAATTTATATACTGAGTAATCCTGCCTTTTAATTTGCCTTAATTGCAATAGGAGCTGGATGACCAGCTGCAGGGCTGCAGGGAGGAGCTGTTTCATTGCAAAGAGCATCTACAGGCGGCCAAGACAAAAGAGAAGGATTCTATTGCCTATGTTTCGAGGAGCAAATCCACCATCGCTGGTTTGGACAGTCAGCTCAGAAAACTGGAGAAGGAGTTAATAAGACAGCAGATGACCATGAATGAACAGGCATGCTTAACAAAAAACACATACACTCCCACTTATAGCTATACTACACAACTTTCTCATATTCAGCTTTTTTCCCTTCGCTCGCCTGCCTCGTTGTGTAGGACTCCCAGATCCTGTGCTTGAGTAGGAAACTGGCGAGGCTGCAAGGTGACGTTAACTCGGAAGAAAAACTAGTGCTCGAAACGAAGATCGCTGAGCTGACCGAAGCCCTCGACGAGAAGAAGAAGACGGCCAACATGCTCACCAACACACTCAAGGAGTCTGAGGTGAGACTGCACGCTTGGTTACCTCAGTGTACTATCCTGCATTTTTCTTTTCCAAACAATCCCGCTTGACACATATTTTTGTCCCCGACAGGATGATATTCGCAGTTTGAGGAAAGAGATGGAGAAGTCAGAAGCCAATAAGAGAGATCTGACCGAAAAAGTACAGGAGATAATGGTGGTTCAAAACACCAATGAAAAGGAGCTGAAGAGGCTGCGGGTCAGGAAACAGGTAAACCAACCGATGCCATTGAAGGTATCCTGAAGTCAGAGTGGAAGTCTGAAGGTCTTCCTGTGTTCAAATTGTGTTCAAGTGTTCAGGAGACTTGAAGTTCTTTTCAGTTGAGGTCAATTGTCACATGGGAAATTATAGTTAAATGTGAAATAAAGTGGTAGAATCTGTTATGTTTCACATCACTGCAATTGAATAGCTTTCTGTATTCTGTTGGTCTGACACACACACACATAATTCATTAATTTATTAAATAGTGAAAAATCTTCATCACAGTTTCCAGGAGCCCTGGTCGACATCTTCAAATGTCCAAATCCCAGATATACAGAATATGCCAGATATAAGATATTTAGCACCCACATGTTTGGTATTTTTGTTTTACCATTAATTAAAGATTAAAAACCATTAATGTAGCTAGCCATTCCAGTACTGGGGGTAAATTTACATTATTCTTTTGACATTTCATAGACTGATTGTAATCTTTAGATAATTGACTAATATTTAATTCTACTTTTATGAATAAAGGTTATGCAAACATGCCACTAGGAAGCATCCACAGGAACCAACTAAGAACCACAGTGGTTAGAGATATTATTTTGTTTTGCCTACCCCTACAATAACTTAAATTCATTTGACATATGACTTTCATACAAAATTAAAAGATCAGCTACTATTCATTCAGCTTCGATTCATCTAAAAGAACTGCGGTAAAAACATTTCTTGTTCTTTAAGCACAAAAATGGACAGTTTTAGACAAGTTTCACATAAAACATTTTAAAAGCAGATATTATGTAATGTATCTGAAAGTAATTACCATCTACTTGCATGGCAAACCCCTGCAAAGACATATGTTGCTGACATTACCCGTCCCTCTTCAGGACAACATGGTGGAGCACAACATTCTGAAGGTAGAGGTGAAGCGAGTGAGGGATCTGCTGTACAACAAGGCGGACAGCATGCTGTCCTTGGAGAAGAGGAAACTGGAGCTGCAGAGAGCCATGAAGGAGCGGGAGGACGACATCAAGGCCTACAGAGAAATGCTCGGCCAGCAGATCAAGATCAGCGAGCAGGAGAGGCAGAAACTCAGGTAAAATAAAAAAAAGCTGTGACCACAACTCTCACTTTTCTGGAGCCTTTGGATATCGATGAAATACTCAAAGGGTGCTTTGGTTTTGAGAGAAAAGGAAATGTAATTTACATTTGATTCTCTGTCAGTGCTGAGCTGAACGAGAAACTGTCCAAGATCGACATGATGAAAAAACGTTTCGAGATCGTGACCCTTTCAATGGGAGCTCCTGAGGGGGAAGAGGAGAAATCTCAGGCTTACTACATCACGAAGGTGACAAGACCTCAGACATCGCGTATCGTGTCACGTACAGAGGTTACATTTGTCCGCGCGTGGTGCAGCATAGTTTTAAAACAACGCTGTGCGCTTTTCAACAGGCTGCACAGGAGAGGGGGGAACTCAAGCAGAAAGGAGACAGTCTGGATGCCAAAATCCGCAAGATGGCGCTGGAAAATAGAGCCCTGGAGAACACAATTCAACTGTTCAACGACAGTAACTCTGCGTTTCGTAAATCCCTCAACAGAGTCAACGAATCCAGTATGTATGATGAGTTAGAGTGAATGAAACAACAGAGCTGTCTCCCCGTGTAAAACACTGTCTTTAACCACTTTTTTTTCAAGAGATAGCATCAAGTTTCAAATGGAAACTTCTCATTCTTGAGTCGTATTCATTACAGGTCCAGAGTACCAGGAAAAGCACAAGTTGGAAGAGCAGCTGAGCGCAGCTGAACAGAAGCTCAAGTACAAGAGACGGCTGGTCCAAGAGCTTCAACAGGACTTACAGGTTACTTCTATTTATAGCCAGAATACTGGATATGTCATCCTAAATTAGTGACATATCCCATTACAATGTTCAGAGGAGTAACTTGTTTCTCTTTCCTTTTACCGTTGCTGATTATAAGTGGTATAAGTCAGTGTGTCTCATATAATGACTGTCAAACATCATAATTCAGCTCACATAACAACAAAACAACCCGCCTCATCGTGGCTTCTTATCTATGCTGTTGGTGTATCACTGATGTCGATCTGCCATTAATCTATTGGATAGATTTAACATCTGTGGTTTTAAAACTTCATTGATCCTCTGATATTTCCTCTGGCGCCACTGTGAGGTCACTGTTTGTGGTTCTGAGTAAAATATCTCAACAACTATTAAAGGGATTGCTGTGAAACTCATGTCCCTCTCTGGATGATTTGTAATAACTGGTGCCACCATCAGGCCAAAGTGTTAAATGGTTTGAATATTTAGTTTCATGACCAAATACCGGCATCAACATTATATATTGGTTAAAGCAAAAACTAAAACATTTGACCAGCATATTGTTTAACCAGCTCACAGAACTAGGCAGCAGTTTTATTTTAGAATCACACAGGCAGCCAGTTCTGTTATTATCTCAGCGTAAGTGGATCATCTATCTGTCTGTTATCAGCTTACTGCTGCGCACTGCAGCTGTGTGATTCATGCAGGAGGAAGTGTTTCTTATGCTTGTTTTAAAAAGCAGCCATGACAACCCAGCTCAGTTTGTCTCTTAATTTCTTTAATCTTATCGCATGATCACTTTATCACTTCATACTCCATACAATATTTTTCCTTTCATAAGGCACTCCTTCTTAATTCCTGTGCTCGCTTCTCTTCTATTCTTATTTCCCCTTAGTAATATTACGGCTGATTATAATATAATAGTAATATATAGTCGTGTCCCTCATGGACTATTTAATAAAACAACTGGCTCAACTGGCCGATTCATCCAGTGAAACTAACAATGCGTGAATCTGTGTGTATGTGTGTGTGTGTGTGTGTGCCTTTGCCTTTTTTGAGAACTGCTCTCCATTTCCAGGACATGAACAATACTTTGGAGAGTCTGCTGCAAGAGGAGCAGGTGGAGAAAGACAAGATAGAACACAAAAAGATACTCATCAGTAAACTGAACAAAGAAATTGCTTCACAGCAAGAGAAAATCAACAGAGCCACAAAACAGGTTTGATGTCCACCCCTGCTGCTTTTCCTACATAGTTTGGATATTTTCCTCTGTCAATATAAAATATAATCCCTTTTTAGTGCATGGATATCAGTCAGATTCTTTTATTTACCTTTTTTTGGCACAAAAGGTTTCCATTTATTAGTGGTGTGTATTTTTGCATTGTCCTGTTCAACAGTGCACCAAACTGACCAAAGAGATCCGCTCAGCGAAAAACACCAAGACAGAGACTTTTGAGGAGAAGGACATCAAGCTGAGGCAGTTGAAAGAATTCAACAAGAGCGTTGACAAGATGCTGAATGAGGCCACGGAGAACAAACCTGACCTCAGATCAGTGCTGGAGAGGTACTTTCTGCAGGTATGAAACAAGATTCATGAAGCGTTTAGCCAGGACGGGCAGTGATTTAGTCTCAGTAAAGTCATTCAGGGGATCTGTGAAGTGAAAATATGAAACATTTCCGGTGTTGAAAAGAATTATTCTCCTGTCTCCCTCAGGCCAATCTGTCTTTTCCATCTCCGTCCTCCACTCCTACCAGCCTCCGAGGCTCCAAGGCCAGCTCTGCCTGCAGCTCCGCCTCCCTCAGGTCAGACTCCTCCTAGATCACAGTTCCAACCAGCTATAAAGAACATTAACCCTCTATTACATCGTGTTGCAATATGGCAACTTCATCTTCATTTTTCTAAAAAGCTGTGATATAAAAAAATCTCTTTATTTATACATTACAGTTCAAAAGTTTTAGAACACACATTTTTATTGAAATTAAAGCAGTTTAATCCCATTGAATACCTTCTAGATTTATTAGACCCCTATATATATTTTACTGTATATATGACAGGAGAGTGTATTAATACTGTCCCATGTTTCAAAAATGCTCAATCCACAGAGAAACATACACAGCCTGTATTCATAAACTGTGCCTTAAAACAATCAGTCATGACTTACGTGAAGTTGTGATGTCACTACTATACAGTCACCACCAACACCCCCCACAGCCATTTAAAGAGGAGGAGGAGAGGCTTAGAAAGAAGCTGGAGAAAAGAAGTGTAAAACTATCCTGAGATGATCTTTGCTACTTCAAATCTTGTTAGGAATGTCAAAACTCCAAATAAAAACCAGGAAAGTGTAGAATATGAGACATTTAAATGGGACACAAATAAGCAGTTAACTACCCAACCCAAAAAAGAGATATATCATTTTTCAGGAATCAATAGATATCAACTTAGACATACGGCTTTTCTGCAGTAATGGACTTAAATAAAGTGTGGAAAGTTGATCCAAACAAGTTTCTCTGGTTAATTAACCCCTGTCTGTATATCAGCATGGATGAAGCCTGATGTCTGGGTCTTTTCTAGGACTAGAGCTCTAGAGCTAAACAGAACCCCATGATCTAGACCTAGTTAGTCAGGAGTTCATCCTACAGCAAGATAATCCACATCCTACCTCTGGGCTGTCAGATCATCATCTGTCAGACATTAAACTATGACAATTTCAATAAAAACTGAACAATCAAGGTGTTCTAAAACCTTTTGATGTTCTCTGTGCTGCAGGTCTCCTGCGTCGTCAGCCAGCAGCAGCCCCAGGGCCTCTGGGCATTGTTCCCCTGTTCTAAAGACCGTGGAGCTGGGTCTGGATCTGCCGGTAACCTCTCCTCCTCTCGCCAGTTCCAGGAGCTCCAGCAGCACCGGCAGCACCAGCAGCACCAGCAGCAAGTCAAAGAAACCCTAACGTGCTGCTCTGCTTAGTTAATAGCTGCACAGAATCACCATTTCATCAAATGATGGTTAAAGTGCTGGAATGTGTTAATCTGTAGTTGTAAAAATAGGTTAATGAAAATGTGCGTGTGTTAACATTCTGTATTTGTAGATTTTTGTCATTTTATCTTTTTACCTTAATTTATGTAAATCATTTGTAACCTGAAAGGAAGACTTGATTCTCTTAAAAAGGATTCGGATGGTAACGGTAACATCCAGAACAGATTTTTTTCCCTTTCAATAAAAGAAAAAAACACAATCCTTGTTTTTTCTGTTGTTTTATTTTATATATTTGTGGTTTTAAGAACCAAAAATCTTCTAAATAGAGTTTTACATCTCCTCTCTCAAGCTTCTTCTCTGGAGATCTAGAAAACCAGGTAATTTAGTGTATGATTAATTAATATTAACAACTTCTCTGATATAGGTTGGTTTGAATAACTGAATGGGGGATTTGTTATGTTTTATTTATTTATAACTTTGTCTTCTCTATTCCAAAACTGTATTGAGCTACTTACCTAGAGGTGGACTTTGACTTCCGCCATGCTTTATGCTAAAGTAAACAACTTGCAAGATTAGAAATCCCTTGCTCGGACAGACTGAAAAGGTATAGCACTTTCTCATGTTTCTCAAGGAAATGATATGCTGGTATTGTTGTTCACATGCCACACCTTATGAATGAGGGTATTTGCTTCCTCGTAGAGAACAAAAGTATCCAGAGTGTCAGTGAGAGCAGTAGCAACACTTCCCACAACGGATTCTTCTCTTTCCTGAAATAAAGCGTCAAACATGCTGCTGCTCATCCTGGTTTCTGCATGTTTGGTCTTGTGTGATGCACAGACAGGTAAGAAATCATTGGGAAAGTTAAAGGAGATCCTTTTTTTTAATAACTTGACCTTAATTTTGTAGTAAAATATTTACAGTTGAATCACAACTGAATTTTTTTTTTTAATTTGATCCGTGAATGCAGCTGAAAACATTTTTTCAAGAAGTGAAAACAAAGATTACAAATGATGTCTTAATCATTTTAAATTGTCTCCCCCAGTGGTGATGTCTACTTCCTTTTCACAACCATTCCAGGAAACATCTGTCCTGCCATCACCTCTTCCAATGGACAAAGGTATATGCGAGTCTCACGCAGAATAGAATTCAGCTTGAAGTCCAACATGATTGCAATGGTTTTAACTGCATTTGTCCCACAGTCGTGGCGATCCTTCAGACAGCCGCTCGGTCCAATCAGGAGCTGAACGAAACGACGGCAGCTCCTGTTTTGAACGAGGTAAATCACCAATCGTTCATTTAAAAAAGACAAAAGACAATTCGGTGTGTATTGGAATGTGTGCTTTACTAAAACGTGACATTTTGTGTCTTTCAGCTTCACGAAATCATCCGGAATCTCCAGCCAAACCTGCATTTCTCTCTCACTCTGAAGAACATCACCAAAGTGTGAAACCTCTGCAGCTCCCATGGCTCTGTGTGTTTTCTGAAGGACTGGTACAATTTCATTTTTAAGAGGATAAGCAGCAGCCTTAGTGGATCATTTATAATTTATATGTCCTTTCATTTTCTTTTTTTTTTTACTCCTGGATACTATTTGAAAATACATCCTGGTTGATGTTTGGTAGATAGTTGTTTGCTGTTATCTGTGAAATAATTTATATTAGTGGTTCTCAAAGTAGGGGTCCCCCAGGGCTCCTTGTGGGGGTTCCCAGCAAAGAAGGGGAATCATTTATTTTTATTATGATTCCATCCATACATAATGCAATGGCAGAATATTACTATTTTTAATCAAGAGTTTCATACGCTTTCTGTAATAAAACATCTAAAAGCAAAACTAATCTAATCTGACTGGGTTTCTGGTCTAATTTGTATCAGTTTACGTGTCCTTGAAGCGAAAAACTTTGAGAACCACTGATTTATATGAATGGAATAAAATGGAAGCGTCACACAGGACTGAATATTGGCTTTAGTTGGTCTTTGATAGTGTAGGAAAACAGCTGTTTGCACAGTATATTGTCTCTTAATGTTCGTTAAATAATACGTTGCTTTTCTAGAAGAATAGAAGGAACATGTAGACTGACCTGTATGACCTCTACCCCCAAAAAGGAGAGAAACTACTTTGATAAAAGCCTCAATCTTTAGCTCAGGTTTGTGTCAGGACACTTTATTAAGGAGATAAATGTTGTCCTTAATAAAGATAATTATTAAAATAATTATCTTTATTAAGGAGAGATAATGTGTGCCATTAAAAACACACATTATCTCTCTTCCTCACACAGCAACAAAGATGTAATAAAGTCCAGAGACTGTGAATAACTCTCCTCTAATTTGATCCTGTTTCAATTATGACTGTACATTTCAATAATAACTAATTAAGACTAAATCTATCTCTGTAATGCATAAAGGCAAAAAGGAAAAGGCAAAGGAAGGTTTATTTGTATAGCACATTTCAACAGCAAGGTAATTAAAAGCATCAAGATACAATTTAAAAAGAGTTGATTAAAAGGGGAAGGGGGGATTAAAAAAAGAGGAAATTAAAAATGAATTAAAATTAAATAAGAAAAAATTTAATTAAAAACTAATAGAATTTAAAACAAGTCGACTAAAAGGGGAGAAATCTAAAATTTTGATTAAAAAGAAAACAAGAACAAAGTTTATAAAATGTTAACATCATAAAATGTTTCTGACTGTGTTATAATCACAAATAATCTAATCGATCTTAAAGGGTTCCAGTCATAAATATATGTGACACACCCATTTTATGATGCTTTTAATGTCTGAATATATTCAAATCAGTACAAAGAAATGTTTAATCTCATCATATATTCAAATTAGGCTTATATTACATTTAATTTTTATTAAAAGACCAATGACATTTTTGAAAATACAACCCGTGTTACTTATTGAACTATAGTGTGTGATATATAAATATTTAAGCTTTAATTTCAGATAGAAGGTCAAGCTGCCAGTAAGTCAGCATTCCACAGATAAGCCCTTTGTGTCCTAACAAAGAAACTGAATATCCAGTAAGAGGCCGACTCGAAACTGACCCACATCCCGCCCAGAAATCTGGACCGATAACATGATTTCCAACCACTTTCTGCCGATAGAAGCAATAAACATTAAACGTAGTTCAGACTTTCTGTCCGTTCTTCATCACGTGAGAACGCAGCACAGCCGCGGTCGAGTTGGCTGCAGAAGTAGAATTAATTAAAGATAGTTGACCTCATTTAGGTAAGATGCAAAGCCCTGTGGTTTCCCTGATTTACATTGTAGGACGTGAGAGTGGGAACACGCTTCACTTCACTATTCCATGCAGTCATTTCATCACTACAATATTTATTTGCTTGGTCGTTTAAGGCAGTATTTTATAGTTTTTTTTGTTTTTTAAATCATTATTATGTATCCTTTCATTTGTTTAGCTATTAATAAATGTCTGTATGTATCATTATGAAGTTGTTGTGTATTGTTTTGGAAAACTTTTAAGACAAAAATCTCTGTAGGAGAAGAATTTAAGCCTCCAGACGTCAGACCGATTATTTAAAGATTAGCATTAAGTTCACTGATGCTTAGAGATGTATGTATAGAGATGTATAGCGAGGCGTATAGTTAGGCGTTTATTAAAAAAGAGAGATAGGTAGATATCAAGATTCCATAAAATAAAACAATCATGCACACATCTATGGTTTTGCTTCAGTCGTCCTTTAAAATTCTGCTGCAAACCTTAATATCCCTATCTATACTTGCATCTATAGAAACGCTGCTCTGTACAGTTACACTTCCAGCCAGCAGAGGGATCCTGATTCTCTGACTCACTCAGATATTCATCCTCACGCTGCTCTCGTGACACCTCGGCACCATTCGGCACTCCAATCGATTCGGCCCGGCACAGTTTTCCTTTCCTTTATTTTATAGCGTCATGCCGTGTGGACGCCTCACTGTAAAACACATTGTACCAAGACAAAAAAAAAAAGTGGAACAGCTTAAAGTCAATGTCATTCTATTAACACGGATGTTTCCTCCTCAACTTGTCAGCCTCTTTCCTCTCCTGGCCTCCACTTCCACCTTATCATGTAGTTGCTAGATTGTTAAAAATATAGATACATAACATCAGTTGCACTAACTTGTATAACAGGCACTATACGAATAAAATTAGATTAATTGATTGATTAATAAGAAGGTCGCAGGTTCAAGACCTCCTTGGTCCTGGGTCTGGGACCTTTCTGTGTGGAGTTTGCATGTTCTCCCCGTGTCTGCGTGGGTTTTCACCAGGTACTCCGGCTTCCTCCCACAATCCAAAAACATGCTGAGGTTAATTGGAGACTCTAAATTGCCCGTAAGTGTGAGTGTGTGAGTGAATGGTGCGTGTGCCCCACGATTGGCTGGCGACCATCTGGGGTGTATCCCTGCCTCTCGCCGTAACGCGCTGGGATTGGCTCCAGCAGACCATGTGACCCTAATGAGGAATAAGCAGGTATAGAAAATGACTGACTGATTGATTAATTTAAAAAAATAAGTAATTGTTCATTCTAACAACACAACACGGTTACAAGGTGATAACAGGATAATACATTGTGCAAAAAGCCTGTTTTACACACATAAGACTGGTTTTAAAGTGAAGAGAAAGGGGTAAAAGAATAGATGAATACATTCTATGTTTCACTCTGTTATATTTGTATTGCACTGCTATAACTTTACTCATAGGCGATAAATTTGAGGAAAAAATCAATCACAATCAAAGCACAAAAGCTCAAAAAAATGCTGGATCGTGGGTCATTTCCCATGATGCATCTCTATAGCGTCGCACAGTGAGCAGTAAACATCCACGTCTTTCAAAGTAATGATGAACAGTTTCTCAGTAATCATTTCATACAGACATGCAACGTGTTAATGTTGCACGAACAACAAAAAGCGTGTGAAATGGAAAGGACAGACCGGACTCTGTTTCTATTTCTGGTGTTTCTGCTCACTGAATTTAAGACTTTTTTTTTTTTGAATTAGTCATAGCTGTACATTTAATCTGTAAAAGTTGAACTGATTGAATATACAGTGGATCACTGTAGTACCAGAAAAAAGAAATATAAAACAAAAAAAAAAAACAACTGAAAATGAACAGACTTCTTTTAAAGCACTGATTTTATTCATCAACCATGAAGCATCTTCAGCAGATTCAGATGCTAATACTTGACATTTCAATTATACATTTTTCATTACAGCTACAGAGACAGAGGCAGCATTGAGTTTTATGCACGTATTGCACGAGAAAACCTCAGCTACAACAGTAAATAAAGTATTTTTATCTGTAGTAAAACACATTGTTACTGTTAAGGTATGAATATGTATTGTTAATATTCACATCATCAATACAATAAGTAATAGGGCTGCAACTAATGGCTATTTTAATATTTAATTTAGAGCCTATGTTTTAAACATCTTACAGAATTTGTTCTTGTTCTTTAATGATCCTCAGTGTGATTTCTAATGATTTTATCAACACATAACTCATCTTATTAATCACTGAACTTGTATTAAAGATAATTTAGCTTATTTCAAACTTTCCTTCCTGATTTGGGTCAGTTTTGGTCTTGTTTTAAGTTTTAAATAAAGTATTTTTATCTGTAGTAAAGCACAATGTTATTATTATTATTATTTTTTACAATATTCTAGCTATATTTGCTGTGTCACAGAAACATAATTTCATTCTCACACTTCTGTAGTCGTTGTGGTTGTAGAGATCTTTCATATTAGCATTAAAAGCGGGGAAACTGAAAAAAACAGGCCTGGGGTTTATGTGGTTCAAAAAGTATTTGAGTATAAAAGTATATATAAAAGAGTGCGGGAAAACTATTTGTAAAAAGGAGACATTGCTGTTGATTTTCTTAAATGCAACTTTTGACGCTGTGTGCACCACAATCACAATCCACCTCATAGTAGTGGTGCAGCTGCTGGAATCTCAGAGACAAAAGAAATTAACAAAACTATCTTTATGTTACAATACCATAAAAATAAGAGACTAAGAACATCTGGAACACATAATAGAAAGAAATAGCTTCTGTTATAAAATATTTAGCACCAGTTTGAAGGATTAAAAGACTGTAATTCTAAAGGACAACTTTCTCCACATGTAACTTTTGCCCCACAAAGATCCAGCGTTCTGCTCTCTCGTCATTTTTCATGCTGTGGTGTGTGTTAATCGATGTTGCATGCTACTGCCTTCTTTTCCAGTTTTCCACATGACCTCGGTGCTGCCCTTTTAAGCCCTCGGGGCCGTTTGAGCTGACATTCAGAAGAAGTCCACACACCTGAACATATCCTGGATACAGGCCTGACACCCACCTGCCTTCACAATGGACCTGAAATTCGTGTTTGTCGCTTCTTTTCTGATCCTGGGGGCCGCCGTCACCATCGTACTGTCAGACAGCGCTCACTGCAAAATCAAATGGTAATGTAGATGAACTTACAAAAAAAAAAATACTCTTATTTACTGATTGTTTTCTGCTTTTCATGGTGTTTGTGTAGCCTTTTAGCGAGATTTCTTTTTCTAACATGTAAAACTATCATATTTGATTAATTCTCTTTGTACTGCTGCATCATCAACAACATATCTGAATAGCATTTTAAATAAGGAGCTCAAGTTAGTGCTAGACTAGATAACCGATAACAAATGAATGCTTAGTATTGGTATAAAATGAAATATATTATAATATCACTTAAAAGATGAACCAACAATGAAATTAAATATCAATGTACCTGTTAAACAGGTATAAAATGAGTCAAAACCTTTGGGTTTAACCACGTATCATAAATGATCATGGTTGATAACATTGTGAATAAATACTTCAGTTCATGTCAAAGCCTGATTGGCTGTTTCGTGATATGGTTGAGTGCTTAAATGAAAGAGGTGAAAAAACATTATTTGCTTTTATTTAACCTTTAAGACCTTAGGAACTATAGCTTATTTACAACGGTGGCCTGGAAAAAGGCAAAGGCAGCGACTGATAAGCGTTTAAAGCACCATTTCTGTTAAACTCAGTCAGAAACGTGCAGGTGACATGATCACCAACAAAATATATCTGAAAACCTACTCATTAAACATGATGTGCAGCAGAAAGATCACACTGTCTAAAGCAAAAAACGGGTGGAAAACTGTGATCGGGTGGAATTCGACTAGACTGTTTTGTTGGTGGCGTTGGGACTGTGTGGAATCCACAGCCGTCACGACGTAAAAAGGGTCAAACGCGTGTTAGACGAGGCCGATGAATTTGAAGTTCTGTGCAGCGTGATTTCTCACGCCTGTTATCTCGGATATGGGAAGATGACAGGACTCACAAGACTCACATTAGTCATATAAGTGCAGAGAAACTGAAAATCTTGATGATTAAACATGTATTTTTGTAATTAATCAGATATTTTCGAGCACTTAACTGTTTATGAATATTGCTCTGCAGGATGTTCAGCATCCCGTGTGAACGTGTCCAGGATACTCTGGTGAACCAGATCAAGGAATGGCAGATCAGCACCAGCTGTCAATATATGGGAGAGAAGTGCTCATATGAGGTCAGAACATCTCAATCAACCAACATACTGTTGAATTATAACACGTTAACTTATCCTAATAGTTCATTACTACTGTTTTATGTATGAAAACATTCATTTAAAGGAGAAACGTGGTAGAACATATTAAATAAATTATGTACAAAGTCCAAAATGCAGTGTTTTGTTTTAGTAGATCACAATGACTTCGGTGTAGGTGGAGAAACAACAGAAAACACATTTTAAAGACCTTTTAATATCCTGATGAGACATGTTTATAATATATTAAACAGTACTTTTTTTTCCAGTTTATTCTCAGTGAACATTTTCTTCTAACTCTCTTTAAAGTTATTATAATTGTTGTTATAATTTATCATGCCTTAGTGCCTATTGATACAGAATGTAACCTCTAGGTTTGTAGTTCTTGCCCTTATTTTGATTTTATTCATGTTTTGGATCTGATTTTATTCATGCTGCTGACAGAAAGACCCTTTCAAGCTTCTTTTGCCTTTTGAATTATACTTTAATAACTTTGGCTTAGGGTTAAATTCTTGGCAGACATTACCATAATATAAAGCCTAGTACATGATTACGTGACCCACAGAATGTAAATGCTTCCAGTATTAATAGACTGAGTTTATAAAGTTGACGGTGATGGCCTTTCCTGAATCTGTAATGTGCCGCAGCTCGTGTCGTCCATTCCGTACCTGCTCAAAGCCACGCACACCGCTCCGGATTCAAAGAAAGTCAGCGACCTTTCGTTCCTTCTGGAGCAGTCCATCACCTGCAAAGTGACCGTAAGTCCACCAGGCGCCCCATTTCCACCAGGCGGTACGGAATTACCATGGAAATATGGAACCGTACTGGTCCCATGGTACCATTCCTTTTGGTTGGGATGCCCAGCAGACAGAACCGCCCCTGTGTGAATGAAAGAAATGATTCTATTTATTGTCAACTTTAATTCATTTACATTTAATCGATTGATCCCTCCTCTGTTACTATTCCTGAGGTTTCATCCATTTTTTTTCCCACTAAAAGGGTTTTATAAGGAAGTTTTTCTTTGTACGATGTGAGGGTCTAAAGACAGGAGATGTGAACCCCATTGGGGCAAATCTGTGATTTGTGATTTTGGGCTATACAAAAAAAATTGACTTGACTTGACTGACTTGAACTGTACCCGTACCAGTCCGTACTGTACTGAGTAGAAAACAAGGAATAACTTGCATGTGTGTGTTCCTGCATGCATGATGTGATACAGTGAGGATAGATTTTATTTTTCTGGCTTAAAGCAATTTAAAGGGGAGAAAATCAGAAGTCAGACAGCTCGGTCACAGACATTCCTCTCTGAGTTACTGTTTCCCTTTTGGCACCTCATGAGAAAAATCTCACTTTTTTTTTTTTTTTTTTTTTATTTGCAGGGAGAAGCCATTCACGACTCCGCCTCAAATCCCTCTATAGAGAGCACCAACTTCTGCGCCCTTCAGAACCTGATCAACGGTGAGTATCACACTAGATGGAGTGTCTTCCGATTTTATAACCATGATATCATGATAACTGTGTGTGTGTGTGTGTGTGTCTCCGGTCAGGAAGCAACCTGGTCACGGCTGAGGGATACCATCAGTTTAGCAACAAGTGGATCTGTCCTGGGTTCGATACGGCCAACTGCACCATCGCATAGAGGGACGTACAGCTTCTTATGCACACTTATCATTACAGCTCTGAGAGTATTGGTTTATTTTGAGTGTATTTTGCTTTCCACTTTGTTACCATGTGCATCGTTGTGTTTCTGTTCATATTTTTTAAAATGTTTTACAAGGACGGTTGAACTGCGGGCAAATGGACATGTTCACGGACGCTCGAAGGTGTTCCGCTTCTCATCCGAGGGGCTTCTTCATTCCTCCCAGGTGTCCCCGGCGTTTCGACCTCCGTGGGGTCGTCGCCAAGGTCGCCGATGCCGCTCGGTTCATTTCTGGCTGTTTTAATGACACATGAGTCACATGAGGCCTCGTGAACAGCAGCCGTCGGAGTTGTCACATGACATGTGACAACTCCGACGAGTGTTGTTCACTCTCAGCGTCAGGAGACTCCAACAACTGTCACAGATTGGAAAAACTGAAGTCTTTAACCGTGAAATTATCTTGTTTTTCATACAATTAGTCCAATATTGAGTAGAATTATCTTATTTTACTAGTAGATAAGTTAGCCTATTTCATTTTTTTCTTGATTGTATTCAAATGTTCATCTTGTTTTCTTAAAACAAGACCAAATTGAGCCAAATCAGGAAAAAAAAACTTGAAATAGGCTAAATTAGAATAAGGCAACTCCTACTTGATATTGGACTAATTGCAGCAAAAACACGATATCCTCCTGTTACCTGTTAGGATTTCAGTTTTTGCAGAGCAACAACAACCAGGAGAGGTAATAAGTGGTATCACTGACCTTAATGAGCACCTGGAACAGTCAGAAAAAAAACTGAAGAAGCCCCTTGGATGAGAGGTGGAACCCCTTCAAGTATCTATAACCAAACCCAGTTGTCCTCACTTCACACCACTGATAACCACGACTTGGAAGAATCTTCACAGACTTGAAGTGTTATTGTTTTCTTATAATATGCATTAAAAAAATATTCAATTCAATTGGTATTTTCTCTGGAACCAGCTGTAAACCAATTACCAGCAGGGTTGGGGAATAACGGAATACAAGTCATGTATTTACAATACAAAATATGAGTAATTGTATTTCATAGATTGATGCTATGAACAGTTACTGTCTTAAAAATAGATTACTTGAAGGGATTATTTAATTGTTTTTGTTTTATTTGCTCTAAAATGAATAGGAGGCCTGCAGCTGCACGCCACACACAGATATAGGAATAGCATGACAACCGGTGATGGATCACGTCTTAACTGGTCATTTGAGTTATGATTTTACCAAAATAAATTCACATTCACCTACGAAAATATGTGATTAAAACGGTGGCTCCTAAATTTAACGTTTTAAATGTTATTTATCCATGTTGTTTGTCCCAAAACTCCTCAAACAAGGTCGGTTTTATTATTTTTTATAAGGTTCAGTTGGAGATTTTTTAAAGCTAAATTTGACACACTTGGTGAAATTTGGAGACTGGTATAACTCTTTATACAATGAGGTCGTTCTCAAAATAAAGCGTGCTCTACATTCAGTGACCCAGACAAACAGACTCAGCAAGGAGATTTTGAAGTATTCCAAAGTATTTAGAATATTTTCCTTAACTTGAGTAGTCTAATGGAAGATGTTTAGAGAGATTACACTGTGAGAAGTACTTTGAACACAGATAATGCAATGCAATTAAAAAAAACTATGCAGTTTATTCACAAATACACACTTACACATGGTTTAAATATAATCCCTGCCAGAAAAAAACAAGCTTTTGAAAGAAGAGGACAGAAAAGGCACAAATACATTAAGTCCATAAGCAAGGAGCAAATAAGCGTATAACTAAAGTCTATTGTCATCTGTGACTGTACTGTACATTTTCATTTCTAATGTCGGTGGGTGTTCAATACACAAGGTGATTTCATAAAAGCTTTTATAAAGCTTTATTTTTTTATCTTACTTTATATTTGAATTATAAAATAATAAATCACAGTTATAAAAGACCTGCTGCTGCTTAATGAGAACAATTACCATATACTGTATATATATATATATATATATATATATATATATATATATATATATATATATATATATATATATATATATATATATATATATATATATATATATATATATATATATATATATATATATATATATACATTTTGATAAGGAGGAACAGAGCAGTAGAGCATTTGCAGTCTATACATTAACCAAAATCATATAAGGAATTACATATAGGACTACATATCCAAGCAGATGCAAATATAAACCTGCATATGGATAAACCACACAATATATATATATAAAAAAAATCAATTAATAAAAAAAAAAATCATCACAGATTGTTTTATCGAACCAAGTTATCTATAAGAAAGATTGTGCCTTTTCCACCTCTACAGTTTATAATTTAGAAGTTTAACTTTCTCTAGAATCATCAATTACCCATCATGTACAAACATGTCAATGGCGTTTTTTTTTTTTTTTGTAAGTTATACACATTAGAATCTTTCCATTTTATAACTAAACATCGTCTTTGCTGGTGTTAGTCCACAGAATATTCATGTTTTTTCTGATGCCTATTCAAAGTGATAGAAGAGTCATCATTTAGAAATACACTACCGTTCAAAAGGTTGGGGTCACTTATAAATTTCCTACTTTTTGATATAAAAGCACTGTTTTTTTCAATGAAGATAACTTTAAACTAATCAGAAATACACTCTATACATTGCTAATGTGGTAAATGACTATTCTAGCTGTGAATGTCTGTTTTTTGGTGTAATATCTACATAGGTGTATTGAGGCCCATTTCCAGCAACTATCACTCCAGTGTTCTAATGGAACAATGTGTTTGATCATTGCATCAGAAGGTTAATGTAATAACATGTTCTATTCATTTTACAACTCATGGTGGGAACTCAATGTGACTTTTCATGGAAAAAAAAATTGCCTGGGTGACCCCAAAATTTTAAACAGTAGTGTTTGATTTGTGGAAAAGAGCGTTTCCAGAGACTCACTAACATTTGCCACATTTCATCAATGTCTGATAAAACGTAATCTGGGTTTTGTTTCTTCACACAAGTCTAAAAAAAACAAGTTACACATCTGTCGTCATCTTTCAACGCTTCAGTTTCAATCCTCATAGAAGATACTCCTCGATCTCTGCAGAGAATGACACCGCATTTACAGACAAAAAGCAACAGTTTGTCCGGCGCCTGCTTCCTGCTTCTTCTCCGTGACTCATTTGCGATTTTTTTTTTTTTTTTTTTTAACTTGACCTGATATTATCCTCACAAATAACAATGGGCGTGTGCTTCACCACTCTGTCCATGTAAGGCCTTGTTTTTCTGCAAGAACGCCGGCACGCAGACAGGACTGAGGCCTCAGGCAAAAAAAAAAAAAAAAAAAAAAAAGCAGGCTAAAGAGGGACGGGTGTTATGTCTGCAGCTGCAGCTCATTGTGATTTACCACCTGCTTGTGTTTCTGTCTCAGTGTCCAATTCGGTCAAGCAGCAGTAGAGCAGCTTCTGGGTGTATATGGTGGCCATGTCTGACAGAAACAGAGAGAGAGGAAAGAAGTGGGAGAGAAGGGAAAAAAAAGAGAGGGAGTAGAGATACAGCTGATGATTAATGCTGCATCTGCGATAATGACTTAAAATCACAAGGAGCAGATGACAAGCTGTGTAAAGAGTGCAAAATGATGATCCAGTGATCTCATGCTTCTTGTACTCTACGCCGCCGAAGCATTGATCAGTATCTCACTCCACACTTCAGATATTCAGATCCGTGGGGCTTTCGAGGCTAATTCTTACCGTTCAACTTGCATATGAACTTGGGCCTTCTGTCCTTGGGCAGGTAAATGGTCAAGTAATAGACCGGCACACCAGACAGAGCGATGGCGATCCCTATGAGGGTATTGATGGTGTCTCCGTAGAGAGGCACGATGACTAAGAACAGGCTGCACAGGCAGTAGATGAAGGGGAAGAACAAGGTCAACTGTGGAGAGAAGACGTGACATGCGTCAGGTTAGCCGGCAAAGTGGTTGAGAACATTTAGATTTTGTATTCATTATGTATCTAGTGATTTACTAGTTCGATTAATATTATTTTGAGTTATTATCATTTATAAAGCTGCTGTTTAAGCACAAAATTAACAGCATCATTTTACTGAAAACGAGTGGCGGGGGGGCAATTGTTGAAATCTAAAACATGCTCTCTAGGAGTCAAAATCCATGCTAAAGGGCACTCTTGGGCAGCAAACAGAATGTTAAAGTGCCCTCTTGGAAACTAAAAAGGATGTTAAAACACACTCTTGGTAGTTAAAATTTGTGCTGAAGTGCCCTCTAGGAGCTAAGTGCTCAATAGTGAGGACATGCCCTAAAAAGAGTCTGTGCATATCTCTGCTGAAAACACTGTATGTGCATGTGACAAATTAAACGTTTTCTACCTTAATATTTAATGTAATTGGAACTGCAACTGTTTTAAAAACAGAAAAATGGGGCTCAATTTTAGAAATTCTCCTACTAAGACTTGAAACACTTACAGGTCTAGACATTTTCACTTATTTTCCATTAAAAGTCAGACACTTATTTACCACCATGAGCTGTAAAATGAATAGAAAATACAGTCAAGACATTAAAAAGGTTAGAAATAATGATTTGTATTTGAAATATTTTTTGTTTTCTTTAAAGGAAGGTCAGTTTTCTAGCTTCTCTAAAAAGCTGTGCTAACATGATTGCACAAGGGTTTTCTAATCATCCATTATCCTTCTGATGCAATGAGCAAACACATTGTTCCATTAGAACACTGGACTGATAGTTGCTGGAAATGGGCCTATGTAGATGTTGATGCACCAAAAACCAGACATTTGCAGCTAGAATAGTCATTTACCACATTAGCGATGTATAGTGTATTTCTGATAAGTTTAAAGTTATATTCTTTGAAAAAAAAACAGCTAATTTCTCTGAAAAAAAAGGAAATTTCCAAGCGACCCCAAACTTTTGAACGGTATCGATAAGGATCTGAACAGATTCGGCATCACCTTCAAAGGTCTGGGCCTGTCCGGCTGAGTGATGCGCAGGTAGACGAGCCCGGCCACAGACAGACCCACATAGAACCAGTAGCTGAAGCTGTAGTAGTTGATGAGCTGGAACACGTCCTTCACGCACAGAAAGATCAGGCTCATTAAGCCCTGCAACCAAACAACATGAAGGACATCCGGGTTATCCCTCTAACGGGAGCATTCGTTAACACGTCTGTATCGGAGTGTGAAGGGGAATCGCTCCTCACGTTGAACAGCAGCGCGGGTATCGGCGTGTAACGCTCCAGGTGGATCAGACTGAGGCTGTCGGGGAGGTGACCCTCTCTGGCCCCGACGAAAAACAACCTGCAGGACGGGGACGAGGAAAAGGTCGATTAGAGGAATTCTCTTACGGATTTCGTGATAGAAACATGTCAGGCAGCGGCATGCACAGACTTTTTCGAGGGCAGGGATGAAAGGGCACTAGAGACATGTTTTATATGTTATATAAATGGAACATTGTGTAACTTAATTTAGTTTGTTGTTAGGCACATCATCAAAGAGAAATGTATGGATTCATCATTGGATTGTGAAAAACTCAATGACATAAATGTATTCTAGTGCATTTTAAAGCCATATTAGCGAATAATCCAAACGGGTGCGTGAGATATAATTTTAGTTACTCCATCATCTACTGGATGAACATGTTTGCAAAAAAAAGATTAATTGATTCATTAAAAGAAAGATAGAATATGAACAAAAGACCATACAAAGTCTATTAAACACAAACAGGATTTAACACGTATTTATTCATTCATTGGAATCAATATTGTCCAACAGCAGCAGTTGAATGTCTTTTTTTTCCCATCCAAGAGGGCAGTTTAGTGTATTTTGCCAACTAGGAGGGCACTTTAGAACTAAAATAGAACACTTTAGTGAGTTTTAGCCCCATTAACCCTCCTGTTATGTTCATTTCCCAACAACAACAATGGTTGTGCAATGACTATTCTATCAGTATTTAGTAGAATGGTGTTCCTCCTTACCTCTAACAGGTAACGGTTTAATTAGGATAAATCACTTGTTTTTCATAAAAAACAAACCTTTTCTTAATGTTTCACCACTTGATTATTTTTGAAAGACAAACATATAAAAGACAATTGTTTACAAAGTATCGAAATATAACATTTATTTATTTTGTGTGTGTGTGTGTGTGTGTGTGTGTGTGAAATATGTTTCAAAGTTGCAAAGAAAGAAATATTCTGACATTTCTGACACTTTTTTACCTCCAGTTTGATGCTGATTCATCAGTTTGAACCATTTTTATGGACCATTTTATACGTTGTTTACACTGATTAAGGCAAGATGAAGAAGTTTCATCCTAAAAAAACACTTTTAACTATTTTTTCTAGATCTTCAAACTTTAAAACGGGTCAGTTTGACCCATTAAATACCCAAGAGGGTACTTTAGTACACATTTTGGCTCCAAGAGAGAACTTCATCCCACACTTTTCAACAATCCCCCCGTGCACGCCACTGACATCAGGTGCCTGTAGAGTATTTTTGTGATTACCGTGAGGCAGAAATCACTGAAGCGTTGAGTCCTCCGTAGCAGGACATAGCCACGGACACGGGGATGATCCATTTGAACGGGCCCAGGGCTGCATGGCCAAATGTCTGTTGGATCAGATTCATATGGTTAACGACAAACTTCTCGCTCTGGGCCGAGAAATTCCGATCAGAGCATTTCAAGCACGTAAATGTCTCATGCTGCAAAAGCAGCCGTCTGTTATAACTGTCTACTATATGTATGTGTTCATGTTTAGCAGCACGGCGAAGTGAGTTTTGTGGCGTTACCACAGCAACGGCGTCACTGTCCAGCAGAGACGGCATGTCCAGAACCACGTAGTAGGCCACGTTAGTCATCAGGTAGATGATGGTCACTATGGGCATGGAAATGGCAATGGCCAGGGGCAGATTCCTACAAAAACAGTGTGGACAAACACACAGAGAGGGACTGAAGATAGCAGTCAGTTAAAAATGACAATTTTCACCAAAGAGAGTCTAAAAATGATTATTTTTCCTCTCTGGCTATGTGTTTCTGTTAAAACTGCACTATTCACATCACCTAAACCTGATTATTAAAATCAATTTCACCGACATATGTATTTATAGAGCACATTTACGCTGCAAAAAGTGAAAACCTATCAAGTGAAAATATCTTGTTTTTGGTACAATTACTGAGTAGAATTATCTAATTCCACTGGCAGATAATCTTATTTCAAGTTTTGTTTTCCCTTCATTTTATTCAATTACATTGTTTTAAAGAAAATGTTAGTCCTGTTTTCTTAAAACCAAAACCAAATTGACCCAAATCAGGAAAAAAAAACTTGATATAATCTAAATTAGCTGCCAGTGGAATAAGATAATTCTACTCTCAGGATTTTAACCCTTTAAATGCCAGTGTAACTATATGAATTATTTTATTATTTATTGAAAAAAACAAACAAAAGTGAATTATTTTCCATATAATAAATAGCAGGGGGATGAAATCTATTTTGTTGCCAATTTTTAACAGAGGCTCTAATTACCACCAAAGCCTCATCCTCTATTTATTATATGGAAAATAATTATTTTTAAAAAAATAAACAATTAATAATTAAAATAAATATACTGGCATTAAAAGCGTTAAAGTGGCTGAATGTTTTGGTAGTTTTGAGCAGGTTAGAAGTTGTTTAAGAGATTGAAAAAAAAGATGTATAATAGCAGTTGTATATTTCTACCATGAGGGGGCAGAGTCAACAGAGAATAAAAGACATGAGCATAAAAGATGATGGATTTTTAAAAAAATCCAGTAAAATGATTCGATTCATGGCAATATTAATGATTATAGCCAAAATGATAACCAAATTTAAAAAAATTACAGAAATGTACAAAAATGCCCCAAAAAATGCCCAAAAATGCCCTGCTATATAATTTAATATTGGCTTCTAGTGTGGTTCTGACAGCTTACAGCTAGAAATATTTAACTTAGATGCAACTTTATTGAATGTAAACTAAAAATACAGGGGTCACCGACCCCGCTCCTGTAGATCTACTGTCTCCGCAGGTTTTAGGAAACTCCCCACTCCAACGTACACGGTTCTAAGCCCTTGAAAAGCTTCAGCTACTTGATAACAAGTTGCTAATGAGGTGTGTTGGCGTGAGGAGATTCCTAAAACATGTAGGTTGGCAGCTCTACAGGAGCAGGGTTGGTGACCCCTGCTGTAGAAATTAAAACAATCCAACTGCAATGAATATTTGTGAAGGAAAACAGAAAAACAACAAGCTCAAGGTCGATTATTAGAAGCAGACGTGGCAACTTTGTGACTTTGTTATTAGCCGTCACAAAACCTTCAGTGTTTGTGTGAATTATTTCAAATGATGGATTCGGCTTCTACTAAACGTCATGTATTTCAGAAATCAGAGGGGACACGTGTCTCCTGTGAGTCTAAAGCAAGAAACATGAGCCTTCAGTCAAAAGACCACCAGTCATAGGTTTTAGAACACCTTGATTTTTCAGATTTTATTGAAATTGTCATAGTGTCATGTGACAGATGATGATCTGACAGCCCAGAGGTACGATGTGGATTATCTTGCTGTAGGATGAACTCCTAACTAACTAGGTCTAGATCATGGGGTTCTGCTTAGCTCTAGAGCTCTAGTCCTAGAAAAGACCCAGACATCAGGCTTCATCCATGCTGATATACAGACGGGGGATAATTAACCAGAGAAACTTGTTTGGATCAACTTTCCACACTTTATTTAAGTCCATTACTGCAGAAAAGCTGTATGTCTAAGTTGATAACTATTACTTGATTCCTGAAAATTGATATCTCTCTTTTTTGAGTAGTAACTGCTTATTTTTGTACCATTTAAATGTCCCATATTCTACACTTTCCTTTTTTTTATTTGGAACAACAATATTAACAATATCTTAAGTACCAAAGATCATCTCAGTATAGTTTTACTCTTCTTTTCTCCAGCTTCTTTCAAAGCCTCTCCTCCTCCTCTTTAAATGGCTGTGGGGGGTGTTGATGGTGACCGTATAGTAGTGACATCACAACTTCACGTAAGTCATGACTGATTGTTTTAAGGCAGTTTCTGAATACAGGCTGTGTATGTTTCTCTGTGGATTGATATATTCATATATACAGTAAAATATATACAGGGCTCTAATAAATCTATAAGGTATTCATTGATTAAACTGCTTAAATTTCAAAATGTAAAAATGTGTGTTCTGTCGTGTATGTGCCTGTCTGAGTCTGTGAATGTTACCTCTCTGGATTCTGAATCTCCTCTGTGACAAAGTTCAGCGTGTCCCAGCCGGAGTAGGAGAACAGCGCCGAGTAGAGCGCCAAAGCGATGGCCCCGGGGTCCGTGGACGAGCCCTCGAACGGACTCTCGAATCTCTTCGTTTCTCCTTCGCAGAGAAAGGTCGAGGTTTAACACACGTTATCTCCTCTGATACATTTGTACGCCACGTTTTTTTTTTTGTTTTTATTTCAACCTACCATTGGATATTTTCAAGATTCCCACACCGATGATGATGAGGAGGGCCATGATTTTGGCGTAAGTGAAGACATCCTGGACCAGAGTTCCCCATTTCACGTAGGCACAGTTGATGAAGGTGAGGATACCTGTGTGAATTAGGAGAAATGAGACAAAGTGGTTTCACTGGTCGGGGGCTGGTGGCGTCGTCTGGTGCCGCTTCTGCTTTCTCGTTCAGTTTCGTTCTGAGAGCCCGGCGGCCGGGCCAACTTCTCGGTCACATGTTGTACGGTGTGTGGGAACCAACAGTAGGTATAGAAAGAGAAACCCAGGATGCCAGTAGACCGGCTCATGAGTCACGGCTTTGCTGCTCTCTCACCTAAATACCATTTCAAGGAAATACATTCTTCACAGCACAAAGCCAGGCTGGGGTATTTTTTTACAGGCGTCTAACTATAGCCGATGCCAGTCGCATGCAGGGTTACTGAGGTTGTAGTCGTGACGACCGGATCATTGTAACCCTATGTAGTTCTTGTCATAAAAAAAAAAATAACTCTTGAATAACAAAGAATATCTACACTACAGTGACTTTTCATGGAAAACACTAAATTGTCTGGGTGAATCCAAACTTTTGAACGGTGGTGTAATTTATTCTAACCCAAGGTGGGAATGGCCCACTCCACCACTTACAATAGAAATGACTATACAGATGGGTAATAACATCATTTAAATACTTTGACTGGTTATTGGTAAAGAAATACAGACCTCAACTAAGATATCATGGAAATAGCTTTAACCCATAGAAGCCTATGAGCCTTTAAGTCTGTCTGTCATTTTATACTTAAAATAAAAAATTGAAATGTTACTTATACAGCTTTTTTGTCTTTTCTGAATGACTGTAGATGACTTATATAAAAAAAAAAAATTAAGCATGGGATTAATAGGTTTTTGTTTATGGGAATTTTGTGCAAATGGCAACTATAATAGCCAAAAAAATGCTATTTTCTGCAAAGAAAGAACTATAAAATAGAAAAAAATGTATACATAACATGATTGCTGGTGACTCAACTAATGTAATTATATGCATGAAATCTATGAAACTTAAAGGGGTTACGCTGTTTGCTTAGTTGTGTACAATTATCTCTCTTTCACTTTAAGTGCAATCGACTGGGAGCTATTTAAACCACATCAAGTTAGCATAAGGACATGTTCATTTAGAAAATTAAGAGTGGGGCAATGTTCCGCCAGAAGTAACGAGGGGCCTAATGTAGAACGTAATAACAACACATAAAGTAATGCGATGCCTATCCGGCAATCTAATACGACATCTGCGAAGCAAATGACATCAGACGCACCAAGTTCTTTCTACACAAGTTGAAATAATAGCATTGATTATTGTGTTTCATTGCACCGAATGCGTGCTAAACACATTTTGATGAGGTCAATGCGATTGAAAGCCAATCGCATGTTTAGTTTTCTTTTGGTCTTGTTTTTGCTAGATGCTGGAACCTCATCTCTCAAACTCATTTAACCCCAGATTAATCACAGATTTTTATTAATGATTTCATTTTTATGCATAGTTGAGTCACTAACACTCATGTTATGTATCTATTTTTTCCATTTTGTGCTATCTTTGCAGAAAACAGCATTTTAATAGCTATAATAGTTGCTGCTTGCACAAATATGCATATACAAAAACCCATTTATCCCATGTACAATATTATTTTTGGGGGGATTATTTTAGAGACTTGAACGAATAAATAGTATATATACATGTCAGGGTTAAAAAATCATAATAATCTAAATAAAATGACCTCTTTCTAGGAGGGTTTTGTCTTTGCCATGTTCTCAGGAGGAAGAGACAGGAAGTTGATGTCATGTGACAGGAAGCACTAGGAAACCTTTTGTCATTAGAAAAAAAGCTGTATGAGTAACAATTAGATTTTTTAAGCATAAAATGCTCATAGGCTTTAATGGGCTAAAGAAAAGTGGAGCCTTCATATTGTTGATCGTATTGAAAATCATTACTTCAGGATTTATAAACACCTTGGTATAATGTAGTGGATGTTTCCACCTCTTAATTTGCTTATATCCAAGTTCATTTAAAGAGTTTTACTTGTTTGGAGTAATAGTGTGTCTTTGCATACAATAAGTAGCCTGCAACCAGTAGTGTGTGAGAACAAAGACACACAGATACCTTGTGTTGTCACTTGGAAACTTAAATTATTTGCTTAAAACCTATTGTCCAAGTTCTTTACTATTATTACAGTTGTATGAGTAGATGTTTTAAGTATAAAATGCCAGTCATAGACTTAAAGGCTCATAGGCTTCAATGGGCTAAACTCAGGTGTGATTCTTACAGAGACAGGCCGCAGCAATGAGGCGGATGGCGTCGTACGGCGGCTGGCAGGACGGGTAGAAAGACTCCACCAGGTAGTTGGCGAAGGTCAACGCGATCACGGCCTGGCCGGCCGGCTCGATCAGCAGGATGGACGTCCACAGGCGGATGAAAGCCAGGAAGCCGCCGAACGACTCCAGGATGTAAGCGTAGCTGGCTCCCGACTTGGAGATGGTGGTGCCGAGCTCGGCGTAGCACAGGGCCCCGAACACGGAGAAGATGCCCCCGAGAGCCCAGATCACCAGGGACAGGCCATAAGAGGCGCTGTGCATCAGTACCCCCCTTCGGCGAGACAAAGATCCCGGAGCCAATCATGTTGCCCACGATGAGGCAGATGCCGTTCGTGAGGGAGATCTCCCTCTTCATCTGCATTTTCTCTTCTTTCCCACCAGCCGGGGCCTTTAAGTCTTCGTCAGACGGCGCCCGGGAACTCGGGCATATGGTCTGTGACATGACCCCGATCTTCTGCCGCAGGTCCCCCATGAACGCAGCAGTGCTGGAGAGGAGATCATTGAACAAAAAAAAGGTAAGAATTGTATTCCAGGTCTGTTTGATTCCAAACATATCCTCCAACGCGAGCTGAATCATAAAATTAAACACCAAGCGAAGTCCAGTATAAAAGGTCACGAATCACCCACTAAGGTTCACTCACACTCGAGTCTAGAGGCCACTTTTCATGCTGCCACAAATGAACAAAAACATGATTATTGGATTCAGTAGTTGACAAGGATATAAAAAGGGAGTTTACCTGATTTTTTAAAAAAGATAAATCAGCGAGTCTGTCCGTCCGAACATGTAGAGTCTCTCTCGGATCCCTGTGGCTTATCTGAAGCGGCCAGGCAGCGGGACATTAGTGAGATCACATCTGAGGAGCAGCAAGAAGGCAGTCGATGTTGCAATCACCTATCACAAGTGTTTTTCCAGCACCAGGGGAACCGTACTCTCGTATTCCCCCCATGTGCTATTTTCAGAAACAAGCAGAGCTCGGCCCTCAACAGCTAAAACAGAGGGAGCAGAGCTGCTTCTGAGTCAACACTCTGACACAGAAACTTATGAAGATGTTGACACGACGGGACGGGACGTGCTTGAGCAAAATGTTGATGCTCTGTTCTCTACTAGTCACACATCGCTATACATACGCGATCTTTCTTTGTATTCCAATCAGCAGATTTCTATAGATCATACAATTATATGAGCTAAATGTGCTAACTGTACTCAAATTCCCCCTTGGATTTAACGTAGAAAGGAATGTAGAATAAAAACAGCCAGAAGTAAAAAAAAAACAAAGAATTTTATTGAAGACTTTGATACAATATCTGAAAAGTTCCGTTCTTTCTGTTAAAACCACAGCTACACATCAACTGAACTTTTGCAACACTTTTTATGTAATGGTTTAATGAAGTGACGCTGATAATGGGCACTAAATTAGGCCGGTATTTTGCAGAAGGCATTTCTACCAATACAACGAACAAGAAATCACAGAAAAAATATTATAATAATAATAATAATATATATATATATATATATATAAAAAAGATGAAACTATCATCTACGGTAAAAAAATATGTTACAACATATTTTGGCTATCAAATTTGGAGCATTTTCTTTTTTCCCCCCCATTCAACTTTGCTTGATATTATGTGTAAAAAGGCTTTTGCTTGTTGATTATAGTTGAGGCTGAAAGCAGAACATGAGGCACAGTTGTCAAAGACAAGGCAAGACAAGTCCAAGATTATGGAAGCATAAAGTTAGGTTTCTCTTTTTCAAGTCCTGATTATTGGAGTCTTAAGCACACTTATGTTTGCGTATTGTCCGTCTGTTTGTTTTGTAGAATGTGTTTGAAGATGGATGCCTCGTCTACTGTAAACCAAATATACCTACAGGTACGAATAAAGTAAACTGACCCTGAACTGGACCGCGCTGCACCTTCATGTGGGCCGCTGCTACGTTTGATTTCTTGTAAAAACTCTTTCTTTTCCCCCCCTGTCAGCTCTGGCTCACTTCCTATAAGTTGCCATGTAACTGCAATTTACTCTAAACCTCAGAGCTTGTATATGTTAAGAAATAGGAACTAAACAAGCACTCTTCTGTGGTGAATTTATAGATGTGCAGATAATGTCGCATGCATACAACATACACACAGAGCTGGAGCGATCAGCTGATTAATCAGAGGAGGATTGGTAACTCCTGCAATTTTTTATAAATAACTGCTTGAGTTAGTTTTTAAGCTAAAATGCCTGAAAAAAATATCAGCTTTCAGCTATTCAAATGAAAATATTCGCTATTTTCTTCTACCACTTGAAGAGGTCACCATGACGTCTGAGAAACTGAAGTGTATCGTTGCAGATTTATAGACCGAATGATTAATCAATGAAGTGAGAAAATAAATAATACAGACCTAACAACATACACACACACACACGAGAAAACAAAGGTTGAAATTAGAAAGTGTGCCATGGAAGCAGAAATTCCTATTCTTGGCACAAAGAATATACAGTGTATATACTGTATGACTGAGGGAACAGTGAACCCTGCAGCTGGCAAACTGGTATTACTCTGATTTATATAAATAACATGGTGCTACTGTCTAATGCGGACATGTATAGTCTTGCTTGCAACAGGATTATACCTTTGCTGGATGCTACACACGTGACAGATGCACTTATTTTATAATCAGGTGTTACTCTTTCGGCAGGTGAGGCAGCACAGCTTACAGCAGAAAACTAGTTAAGAGTAGGAAACGACTGAAACTGTATAGTGCAAGTTACACTGAAGCGTTGCTACAAGCAGGGCGGGTTGGATTTTCACCGGTCGTATGGTGTTGTGGGTTATTGTATGCCTCTAGCGAACATCTCGCTGAAACATATCTGTTAATCCGTGCTCAGTCCAAGGAAGAACTGTAACTCTGGAAGTTTCTAGGCCTTTTTTTTTTTTTTAAGTGGACACGTAAAGAATACTGAGACACGAGGTGAGAGGGAATCTTCACTTGGTGACACCTCGCTTTCTGGGTGTTATGTAACAATCTACTTCCCCTTTACTCCGTAACCCCGTGACTCACAATTAACGAAGCAGCGAAACGGGGAGGAAGCTTCCCATACAGTCGCATTAAAACACAGCTTTCCAAAAAACACGACTCATTCCAGTATTTCAACCGAGTTCAAGACAACAAGTTAGCTTGTCATTAGCTCAAAAGTCACCATCATTCCCTTAACTGTGCATTTTCTCTTGCTTCAACACAGACACCGTTTGTACCACAGAGGGCAGCATACTCACTGTTGCCTGGTGGAAAATATCTGGATAAACTGGACTTTTTAGTTGCTTTGAAGATGTTCCGTTTCTCATCCAAGAGGCTTTTTCAGTTATGAAATTCAGTGCAAGAAAAAGCTATTTAAAAACGCAGAGTGGGTGTGAAACCAAATTATTACCAAATATAAGACAGGTGAACATCTGAGACATAATCTATCCACCACTTACAATGCTGTATTGGGAGGAAGATTAAAACTTATTCACACCTGAGGCATGTGACATATTCATAATTTTGCATGCCCCCCCCCAGTTTCAGGGGTGTAGTCATGTAAATTTCGTTTCACACACACTCTGGATTTTAAATACCTGGGTTTTCTTGCACTAAATTACAGAAATGAAGAAGCTTCTCAGATGTGGCGGCGAAACGTCTTCAAACCAACTAAAAAAAGTCCAGAAGCTTTGCTCTACAACTCCACAAGGAAATGATGACCTGGATGATGGAGAACCGCCGCAGACATTATCTGGATAAAGAATCCACAATACTTTTCCAGCATCCTGAAAGTCCCCCTTTAGCTCACCCAGACTAACTGATCTCACTCTCTCAGGGCTACATAAATATGCTTTGGGTTCTCCAAAGAAAAATCTTAAACGCACCAAATGGAGTGAAACCCTTCACTCTAAATGAATCGCCTCACGAAATCCAGAACTTGGTAAACCGATTCACTGATTCAGTCAAATCTTTTGATTCTGATTACACTGGATAAAATGTAGCTTCTTGACTAGGTTCTTCTCTAGCTGATGAGTGGATGACTTTAAAACCAGTAGCTTAGTTTTTTTTTGCACCAGCGACTCTTTTTGTTCGACCAGTCGTTCCTCAGTCTCTTTGAAGGAAAGACGACCACGATGACAACGGAATCGGCAAAACGTGATGTGTAGTGTAAAAGTTGGCACAGTCTAGAATGTGGACAGTTTCCATTCGCTCGCGTCCTGTGTCTACATGTTCCTGGAGTGGGTGGGGCCCAGGCAGCTGATTTCGGGCGGGTACGGCTGCAGGCCCATCTGCTTGTTGTCGTGCAGCTTGCGGACGACGATGCTGCAGAAGTCCTCGCTTTGCCGGTGGCAGTGGTCCAGGAGCTTGCGGACCCGGGCGGTGCGGGTGGGCTGGTTCACCACCAGCTCGTAGTCCTCCCGCATCAGCATGGAGCGGGCCAGCAGGGCGTCCAGGCTCTGGTTCAGGCAGGCCTCCGTCATCTGGGACACGATCTCCTCACGGCGTAAAGCGATCCACTGGGTGATGGGTCTCGTTAAGGAAGGGTGGCTGAGCGGTGGAGGAGAGTGATCCCCTGTGAGGGAGGAAGGGGGAGGAAGAGTTACCGTTTCTGCAGTTAGATTTGGAAAAATATTAAAACATCTGTGCTGTGTACCAAATCTCACACTGCTCTCACTTCACTTCTTTGCAGTGCACTCCAAATCTGACTTGTGCAGTGTCGCAAAATTCAAGATGGTCACAGATTGTTTTTCAGTTTTGTGTCAAATGCCCATATTAGTTTTAGTCAACTTGTATTGTTTTTTGTTTAGTCACATTTTAGTCTGCAAAAATTCTAGTTTTAGAAAATTAATCTAGGCAGCTGCCTGTAAAGATAGGAATAGAAATAGAATAGACATTTTTTTATTAAGTTAAAGTATGTATATTTAGTCTCTTATTTAGATATCGTCAACAAAATATGCATCGTAATTTCGTCACAGTAGTTAAGGACATCGATTTCACCTCATTTTTCGTCTTAAAAATAAAAACATCATTGTCTAATATATTCCGTCTAGTCTCATCCGATGAAAGTAACTGATCGCAGACACTTGACAGATGATTGAAACAAGCATTGTGTTTTACTGTTGTCTCTAGTTTCTGTTACAATGAGTGTTTTATTTGAGACTTTTACACCGTTATCTCTAAGGAACGTCCGCTATTTTCTACATCACTAAGATGGCTGTTGAGGGTCGAAAGTGTACAACGATTCACACTGAAAATGTGCACATTGTACTACGGTATTCACACTGCATAACGTGAACTTAAAATATATAGTACAAGTGCTCAAGTACACAATTTGGGACACAGCATTAGTATGTCAGACTTAAGCCTAGTTTATACTTCTGTGTATGTAGACCTTCTGCATTCAAAGTTCTGTTTAGATAGAACGCATTAGGCTGTGGAATCAATGCTTCCTCTTCACAGTGGAAACTGTACACCAGGCAAAAAAACAAAAGAAATTCCGGCACAAAGCAGAAAAACATGCAAACAAAAACACACTCAAATAACACATTCTGACTGTATGTACCAGACTTTTTTCCCCCTCTTTCGTTTCTGTACTGTAATTTTTTCCCTGTTTTTTTTCCTTGTACCAGACTTTTCTTTTTTTTTTTGCCTTGGAGGTGCACGCCGGCCTACGGCGTAGGGGTCTGTGTTGCCGCCGTAGCTACATACGCAGAAGTATAAACTAGGCTTTAATTTCATCTATTACGTTTTATCTGTTTGTACCTTGTTGCCGAGGCTTTGGATCGAGAGTGAGGTCGTACAGTCGAGTCTCACACTCCGTGACAGGCGGCGGGCCGGGTTTGACGGGTATGTTCAGATCATTCATGAGCTTGGCGCTCTGGTAGCCCTTCAGGTTGTTGTCTACACAGCTGTCCTTCAGAGACTTGGGAGGCTCCAGAGTATGAGCGATGAATGACAGCGGGAGTGACTCTGTAAACAGAAGGAGTAGAAGAAGAGGCGTGATGTACCACGCAGGCGAGCAAAGAAGCTGAACGTGTAACCAGTCAGACCTGTTTTCATTACCGTTAATGTTCTCCCTGTTGCTGCTGGTGAGGGCGCCTGGTAGAGACATTTCGGTTTCCTGGGAGGAACAAGACCCTGAGCCCGAGGCGGAGCTCTCCTGTTGCAGAACACACAGAGATGATTCAGTCACATTTGCATGTCCGTTATGGCCAAAAAACGTGCATCCCCGAGCACCAACGGTTTATTATTAGAATGGGAGCGGAGGTGATTTCCACAGATATTTAAGTAAGTGCATTGACAAACAGCTGATTGCTTCCATCTAATAATAAATGCAGCCAGGAATCTGTGTGATACTCACTGGCCAAAGGTTGGGTCTATCGTTCAGGATATTCAGGGTATCCTCGCCACTCCTCTTCTCACTCACCGGCTGGGATGAACAGCAGCCTGACCTCTGAATCAGCTGTGTGGGGAACAAGAGGTTGTGGGTGACAAAGAAGAAGAGAAAAGCAGGAACGATTAGTAAAGAGGAATCAAATTTTAAGAATCTGTTAAAAATAAATGGGGCCTCATTTAAATGAAAACAGAAAAAATACTTATTCTGCTTTTTCCAATGCTCATACTGAACTGTCCCTCTCACTTTGTGTGTCAAAAGCAGAATATTAAAATATTTGTTTCATACTTGATCCATTTTAGTGTATTTAAAAAATTAATAGTTACTAGCAAAACTTTTTCAAAAACACTGAGTACTTGAAATACTGGAAATTTTACTTTGGACTCAGCATTTCCCCTTCTGTCATGCAGTTGTAAACAGTTCTCATACAACAATTAAATAAAAACAATTAATGTTTACCGATACAATAAAAGGTTTGTTTCAATCAGTCAGAAAAATTAAACCTATAATCAAGTGAGAAACAAATGTGTGAATAGAATATACTTCTGAATTAATGGTAGGGTAACAAAAAGCGAACATCACTGATGTTTGCTGACAATGGTTTGTCCTCTTCCTTCTAATACAATAATGTTCTCACTCAACATGTGCACGCACACAAAGAGGAAGGATGTGTTAGTGAAAATCATGAAGTAACTTTTTTTTTGGACTGGGTCATTCATGCTTCGTCACGGTTAAACTCAAAGTGTCCCAAATTACACAGCCTAAATCTTCAGCCTGAAACCACAGCCTGAGGAGCACTAATAGAACGTCCCCTCAGAGCTAATGAGTTTAGATCAGGTGATCGTTATTAGTTTCAGGTCATAAAAAAATAATAATTTATCCAGGAAGAACCACCGACTTCTCTCTCAGACTTGCACACATTTACATCTTTTTGACATCTACAACGCAAACATCTTATTCTTATTGGTTGTGCACAAAAATGCTGCGATAGATAAGAAACACCAATCGTGAAAGCTGAGATAAGACTTCTTCCTGGAGCATAAAACGATGAGTTTATTGATTAAATGTGGCTAATACGCAAGTAATACTTAATCTAATTTACACTTGTAGAACTTGTTCTGGTTTTTGCCATCATGTTTTTTTTTAATAATACAAATATTTTTAATGTAACTGATTTGCCCAACATATTTGATACATATTTTCCCGATTTAAAAAAGTGAGTCATGTCTTTTATCATCATATTCACCATTTCCACAAAAGTAAATCAGAACTATGAAAAGACACTCGACTGACCTTTGACCTTTTGATTGCCAACACAGCCTCCAGGAAGTCGATTTCATCAAACTTCCTCACCATCGGCTCCAGCTCAATCAAACACTCTGAAATGGCAGCAAACACATCACATAATTAGTGTTTATCCCACTGCTGAATCTAGTAATAAAGTTTCTACCACAGTGAACTTAAAGCTTGGTTATCTTAGTCATAAACTTGCCAATATTCACTGGTAATTTCCCCCTTTTTATTTAAATATTTCATTTTTTTTAGAAAACTAACTCCAAAGTGAAGGGGTTTTGTGTGACCGAAAGTTAACGCAAATAATATTTAGTTTACTGAATTGTAAGGCCAAGAAAATCAGTCAACTCTCACATTTAAGTGAAAAAAAAACACAATTAATGGTTTATTGGTTATTGAAATAGTTGTTGATTGCTGCAATACATTAATGTAGAAGGTGGACAGGCGATGAACATACATCCAGAGAATCTGGGTTAGTTCACTGGTTCAGAATCAGTAGAGTACACCAGTATAGACCCGTTTTAATAACTTCCATTCAAATGAATGGAAATTTTAGAACGGATTTTGTGAAATGCGCAAAAAAAAAGAAAAAAAGAAAAAAGCGAATTGATGCTCGCTTCTACTCATTGTTTTACGATTATCAGGAGAGGGAGAGTTTGCAGTGAAATTACGTCACAAGAGAGCGTGAATGTATCCATGGCAACAGTTGACACCCAACAGCTGATCGTGGATAATTTACTGGTGAACCTGGGGAGAACATTAGCTACATTTAGCGATTACAGCTACAAAACCATATTGATGAGAAGGAAAAGAACAATTTTAATGTTACGAGCGCCTGTTGGGAGTTTGAGGCTTCCTTGGGCACCTGACTGCTGTTTTGTAAGAACGTTTAAGCTACATTTTCAATACCGAGATCATTTTTCGGGGCTGCAATTTCATACTTATTCATGAAAGATATGAAAAGCAGTGAAAACAGTCAAGGAAAACGTCAGCAATGTGACAGGAAGCTCATACTTAGTCACTGCTCAGACTGAGTAGTAATGCAGCTCCGACGAGGATGATTTGCCTATTGTGCAGAGGAAAAGGTCACACTGTTACTGCAGAAAGTGCAGTCTATTGGAAGGGTTCAGCATGACTCCTCTATCAGAGCTGACCGAGGTGTGTGTGTGTGTGTGCTTACTGAGAAAGGAAGGCCGCTCATCAGGGTTAGTAGTCCAGCCACAGGTCATTAAGCAGATCAGGGTCTCTCTGCTGGGGATCTCGGCGGGAAGGCTGTCCAGACTCGTGTCAGGCCGCATCCCGCGCAGAACGCTGAACATGATCTGCATAGGGTTGGTCACCTCTGACCCACACAAACACACTGGTGAAACCTCTCAATGACCAACTTAATGTTCAAATTCATTTTTTTTTTTTAAAGGTTGTAGTACCTTCATATGGAATCTGCCTGGAAAGCACCTCCCACATAATGATTGCATAGCTATAAATGTAAAAAGCAAAAAGGGAAACATGTCAGATAAAAACAACATGTCTGAGACAAAAATAAAGAGCCATTAAATCATACTATGAATGAAGGCATAAAGATTCTCATGCAAGCAATAGGGGAAACTGTTGGGTGAATTCGCATTACATCATCCTTTTTTTTTTTTAAGCTGGCATTCCCCTTCAGAGCTGAGGGACTTTTCAATAAGTCTTTAAAACCAGACCACGTTGAGGAAGCGATAACTGATCGACATGTTACAGCAATCCTAACACGTTGCCCCACAGCTACAGAAGAGGAGAGAAAATTAGAATCAGCCAAAGAGGATTTCTGAAATTTCTGTTAGAGTCAGCACTCCCTGTTCCTGGCAGATTTCTTAAATCAGATCATTTGCTCAGGCATAAGTCTTTGGCACAGATCTCCCCACGGTGTTCCGTTTTTGGTATGCTGATAATCCAGTCACAATCTAGCACATACTTTACATAGCCTGTCAGGGAAAAACTTCCATGGGTTGCTGTTTGTGTGGAAACATTTACTTAATCAGAGGCTAAAATTATATTCTGACTATTACTTTGAATATCGAACATATTCATATGAAACATATTAAACAGCACAAGTCATGAATACAAATATAGCCAGAAGGAGGGAGACAGTAATTGTATCAGAAATGTGAAAACAGCTGTGCTGTATTATTAAAACCCTCGTCTAACCACTATATAAAATGTAATTATTGAGATTTGATGTCTCACCTGTACATGTCGTGTTTGACGTCGGCCCGCCGGCTCTTTGATGACTGAGGTTCATACTCCTCGGGGGGCATGTAGATCACTGTTCCCCCCATCTCTGTGGGCTTCGATCCCGAACCTTTACTGACAGACAGCTGCCGCCATTTTGAAAGACCAAAGTCTGCAATCTGGACAGAAGATTAGCAAAATGTTAGCGAGGAAGGAGCGGTTGGTTTAGAAAATGTAGTGATTATTTGAGAATTCTAGGCACATTTTTATTATCCCGATTTTCCCTTTCTCAATTAAAGACTCCAAGAATATTACCTACAAAGGAGGACTTAAAAACTCATTTTAACCATTGATGATACAGGAGTAGGGTGGAGTTACTGGTTATGCCTAAAGCTCGATGGAGCTGAAACTTACAAATGTTTCCAGGTATTTAAGAAGCACTGGGACTGACATGTCTCATGAAAAAGTGGATTAGAAGAAGACTACTGAAAGAGATATAATGATTACTTTTAATTTATTTAAAATTAATACCTTTGTTTCTCCTTTTACATTTCGTAAATTTTGGGTCCCTCTTGGATGTCGTGGGAGCATTTTTTCTATAAATTAAAAGCCTGATATTACACTATTCAAAGAAATAAGTGTAACTAACCCTAGTCTTTATCTAAGAAAGGCTAAAACCATTTTAAAGAATATGTCTGTAAGAGTTTCAGTAAATTCTTAATCCTTAACACACACGAAACACACAGTGAAAACACTCAGTGAAGCTCTCAAAAATTTATTTTACAGTCAATGCTGCGTGATGCTATCTCACACACCTTAACGTGAAATTCACCATCCAACAATATGTTCTGAGTCTTTAGGTCATGGTGCAAGAGGGGTGGGTTCATGTTGTGAAGAAAGTTGACCCCCAGGGCGATCTCATACAGGATTCTCAGCCGCAAAGGCCAGGCGAGCACAGGGAACATGTCCTTCTGTAAACGGGAGGTGTAAAACTGGAGTTAGAAAATGTACATGAGCACATAAAGAGAGAGGATGTGGATACTACAAAACAATAAATAGAAGCAAGATAAATTGTCCTACACTACAGCAAGTGGGAGTTCCCCTAATCTAGACAGCTTTTCCTCCCCGTTTCCCTGCTTGCCTCAATGCTTCATCAGAGACGGCAAAAACCTCCAAGTTTCAGTTTTACTTAGTCACTCACACACAGGAATGAAAGCACATAACCAATGAGTGATGCATTAAGAAAAGAGGAACCTGATCTCTTATCAGGACAAACAAGACACACTTCATTTCAACCAATCTGGCACTGCAAGCGAACAAACTGGAACTATGGAATGTTAAAAATGTTGTCAATATTTAACGTATGATTGTGACACTGTCACTACATTGTTTGAAACAAAAACATGATTCTTCATCTCAACTTGGCCGATAAATATTCTTCATAGAAACAAAAAAATGACATTAAAACGAGCTGAAGCACCAGATCTTGTGATAAACTGTCTGTTGTATTCTGATGTTTCATGACGACATGTAGCTACCTCGTGGAGCAACAGGTCCAGGGAGCCATTGCTCATAAACTCAGTGACTATGCAGAAAAACTCGGGCTCATTGCAGATGCCAAAGATCTGGATGATGTAGTTGAACCGGGCTTTGTGGAGCACCTCCGCCTCCTTCAGCAGGGAATTCCTCTCTCTGAAACACAGCCAGCGATATGATATGGAATCAGTTTTTATCGTCAGCCAAAAGTGATAAAAAAAAAAAAAATGCCAAAACACAGATGAAATGCTGGCGGTAGTGTTGCTGGTGTACACAGAGTTCAGGGTTCAGGTTTTATGCAGGTGGGCCCTGCTGGGAGCCTCTATAGGCAGGAGCTACTGTGTGACATCACAAAGTCAAGGAAGTACAAACGAGCCGTGAAATGGAAAATTTATCCACAGTAAAGAAAACATGAAAGTGGCTTTTGTGTGATATGGGACCTTTAAGTAAAAGTACAGAAGTATTAGCAGCATGTATATGCATACTTTTAAAAAGAAAAATAAATAATTTACCCAGTAATAATATATATATTATGTAAAATCATTATCTGAAACTACTATAAAAATTGTATTCAATGGAAATGGTCCCTCACAAATTTACTTGAATACAGTATTTTAAGTTACTTTCCACCACTGATGGCAGCGATCATTCATATGTACCTGCTATTTTATAATTATCATGACTCCATTTGACTGAAACTGGTATTAATTTAAGCTGGTGTTCCGATTCCAAGGCTTAACTGTCCGCTGCCATAGATGTGAAGTATTTTGGGGTTTTTAATCTGCAAGCAGCAGTGACAAACTCTGCCACACAATGGTGATAACAAACCCTGGTGTATGAAGTACCTGAACACCACATCTGAGTCAAAGTACAGATAAATCACTAGAAATTGACTTTGGTAGAAGATAAAGTCTCCTATTAGAATAATACTTGAGTAAAAGTATGTGATAATTATTATACTGAAGTATATTCTATGACAGAAAATGGCTTGAGTATTAAAATCAAAAGTAAAAGTAAACTTTTATTATTTAAAAAAAAAGCTTGCAGGCAGAATTTTGAGAATGATGAAGCTTATTCTCTATGTTTGGATGCTTGGATGCTTCAGATATCCACATCAGTCATTTGGTTTCCAACCTATTTGTGATGTCACAAGTTATGCTTGTATTGGGTAGGCTGCAGGCTGTTTAATACAATATTTAGATTTTAAAGTTATAGTAAGTTATGGAAATGATTAGAGCAGGGGTGTCAAACTCTGTCACATCAGCGTTTGATCAAAATATTTATTTATTATTATATATGTTATTATATTAGATAATTACCTCTCCACTCATAATAGTCCTGGTGACAATTTGCTAGGATTTTATATTAATTTAAAAATATGCTGATGCTGAAATAATGTTATATTGTTAGTGTTTAATTATTAAAAATGCTAAAATCATCAGATATCTAGGGACTTATACAAGAATATGCTGATAACCATTATTAACAATTTCATTTATTTTTCAAAGATTGGAATCTATGGTTTTGTGTTGCCATGCTAAATATTAAAGAATAGAAACTTACTTAGTACTTCAACTTAAATAAGGATCGAAACTTTCCTGTTTTTAAACAACCTTCGTGGCCAATTGGGAAATGATTTTGAGAAAAGTTAACGTCAAAGTCATATAAAGACAACGTGACCAGCGTGTCTCTGTGAAGTTCAAACATTTATTTCCATCTCTCAATAAATCACACAAGTCTGGGGGCACAGAAAATGAGGGTCGTGTCAGATTTGCCCCCCGGGCCTTGGGTTTGGCAGAAGGCTTAAAAGTAAAATACAGATCCTCCTAAAAATACTTGAGTAGTGTAACTTTGTGACATCACAGACACACGGGGGAACACGCCGTACCTTTCCCCGACAGGAGAGTCGAGCTTCAGGCACTTGATGGCCACGGTGGTCCTCCAGTCGGAGTGCTGCGCCTTGAACACCGTCCCGAAGCCGCCTCTGCTCAGGTAGTACAGGTCCGTCAGCTTCTGGTAGGGGATCACCGGTAAGGTGCTGGTCAGGCTGCCGATGTTCACGCAGCCCACAGCCGCGTACGGCTCCATGGCAGCTTACGTGAAGCCTCTGACAGATTTACCATCCACCAGTTCAGACACAGAAAGCAGAACTGCCTCTTTTTGTTTTGTTTTTTTTTCTTCAGTAAACGGGGGAAGAGCTCTCCTATTCACATGCCATTCACTTGTGTGTCGCCGAGTGCTAGTAGGCTAAGCTAAGCTAGCGGGCGGTTGGATGAGAGAGCGACCGACAAACGGGCTTCGAGCACCGGGCTCGCACGGGAACCCCCCAGCAACCGGCCACGGGTCAGCGGATGCGCACGTTCAACTTGCCCGTGTGTCCGCGAAGCACGAGCCACTACCTCCCAGGCGGAAGCCGGGACAACAGACGCTGCCGAGCCGCGGCGCGCGGGTATTTAAGGCAGGTGGGTTTGTTGTTGCTAATGACGACACGGTGATGCATTCAAGGGCTCACGGGGCGCCACGGCTTTTCAAAAACGTTATATCGTCACCCTTATTAAAATAATGGCTTAAGTCAACCTTTCGATCTTTTTGGGGACAAAAAACGTTATCAAATGCTGAGGATATTATTTTATTTAAACACTTTAATCAAAAATGCCTGGGAAATGGATGAATGTGGACATATATTTGTGTGTCACTTATGTAACATTAAGAATAAGGTGACTCAGGCCATTTTTGGAACATTGTAGTGTGATTTTAAGAAACTTTAAACGTGGCTTAAACTGTCCTTTCATTCCATAGTGTAAACTTACATTACCTGTAGTTAAATTAAACAAATGTCAGGTAAATCAAATTGGTCAGGAGGCAGTCGCCTTTTTTCATCACTTTCCCAGGTCTCCTTTGCCTGATTTTCATTGAACATAACTCATTACCAACATCCAGTTTTGACAACTTTATTGAGAAACCTGAGATGTGGCAAATTTTCAATGAAGTGATCACATCTGTTTAATAAACTGAAAATCCTGGAACTTCCTTTCTTTATTATATTCGGCTACATATTTATTAAGGTTAATTGACATGCACACCACTTTATATTAAATTATTAACAAAGTATAACTTGTGAAATTTAGACTAAAGTATTATAAAATATAGCCTATAGCCTTTATCACATACTAGAAGATAAAGCTTCAAGCTATCCTGTCTTGTAAAATGGCCATTGCCCTATAGGGCATAAAGGTTATAATCCTTTCAACTCAGGATTAAAATGATTTTACCAGATGAAGACAGTATCATCAAGAGATGATTTAGGACAATAACTTACTTTTGTCAAAAAAATGACATGTCTTTATTTTAATAGGGTGACGATATGAGGATACAGGACGTCATTCATAAACTTAGACCTGAAATTTCCCCTTTATGTTCCTTCTGTAAACATGAAGTTGAGACGATTTCTCATTTATTTTGTGGTTGTAATAGTTACTTATTCATCTGGGAAATTTACAATGGTCCTATACTAAAAATAAAACCACACTGAAAGTATAGTCTTATTTTTTTCTATAGTTTTACTTTTTATACATTAAATAACTTTGCTAATAATACCTTTGTCCTTGGGTACAAGTAGAAATACTGTCAAAAAATACTCAATGATTAGGGAAAAGGACAGAAGTATTATCAGCATTATCTAATGTATAAAAAGTACTCATTATACAGACTGTTTGTAGTATTATTATAGTATCATATACTATTTATTTATAATCATTTAATACATGTGAGAGTATCAAAATGTTTACATTATCAACGTGGATCCAATTTTAGATATTTTGGGTAGTAATAGTACGGCATGATAATATTTAGCACTCTCCACACAAAGAAAATTAAGACAATTTAATAGAAGACAGATAATAGAATACTAAAATATATTAATTCTATGTAAATTATTACCCTGCATCTGAAAAGTAAAACTGTCAGATGAATGTAGTGGAATAGAAAGTAGAATATTTCCCTCTGGAATGTGGTGGAGTGGAAGGATCAAACAACACCACATGGAAATATTCAAGTAAAGGACAAATAAGTTGTACTTGAACTTGTACTTAGTTACTTTTCATCACTGAAAACAATAGATAGAATTTACTAAACTATGCTTGTTTAATGTTCAACTTTCTATGATTCTGTGAAGAGTTTCTAAATACAAAATCATCTCTTGAGAAACACTAGACATTTCTTTCTTTTACTTTTTGCGTATTTTCATTTTTTTTATCCTATTTCTTGTTTTACACTACACAATTTAATATCTGAATGTGTTTTTGAGATTAGATTATTTTATTTGATCATTTATTGAACGCTGTACCGTTAACATATACGGACTTTATACATTTATATACTTTTTTATATCTATTAATAGCATCGATTTTTTTAGTTTCACTTTCGCTGGAGCAGAGGACCACCCCCCATTTGGAAGAATAAAATCCTCTGTACGTCAACTTTTTTTTTTGAACAGGGTGGAATATCCCAGCTGTGGGAATTTCCACTTTTCTGTGACGTGTGACTATATTTAAGCTCAGTTTGTATGGATTCTAAAAACACACAAAATAAGCAAATTAAGTGTGACTTGATGTAGTCATGTAGTGTTTTCCTCAGACAGGAAGAGCTGTGGGACGGGACTGAGGCGCATGACTATGTTTGCGTTGTCCTGTAATCTGAAACCTGTGTGAAGCAAAGCGTGTCAACACCTCATTTACCGCTTTATAGCTGCTGTTTGCGTGGATTTGACGCCACGTGCCCTGTTTTTTCTTACAATCCAGAAACAATATTAAAAAGACAACCCACCAATGAACAGGAAAGGAACAAATCGAATCAAAGAAGCGTCAGCACCGACAGGTAGGGACGACAGAATGTTTATAGAAGGCAGGTAGGCGACAGGTCATGTGAGTTTGCTGCGTGTCCTTGTGTACGGAAGTCCTGAGAATCCTGGATCAAATTATTTATTAATTAAAGTAATTGTTTTCGAGATTAAAGTCAGTAGTCAGGAAAATAAAGTCTTTATTTGCAGGATTAAAGTCATTAGTTACGAGAATAAAGTCATTATTTGCAAGATTAAAGTAATTATTTACTATTCTAGTAATTATTTACTAGAATAGTCATTAGTTACTAGTCATTATTTGCAAGATTAAAGCCATTATTTAGTAGAATAGTCATTAGTTACGATAATAAAGTCATTATTTGCAAGATTAAAGTCATTATTTAGTAGAATAGTCATTAGTTACGATAATAAAGTCATTATTTGCAAGATTAAAGCCATTATTTACTAGAATAGTTATTAGTTACGATAATAAAGTCATTATTTGCAAGATTAAAGTCATTATTTAATAGAATAGTCATTAGTTATGATAATAAAGTCATTATTTGCAAGATTAAAGTCATTATTTAATAGAATAGTCATTAGTTACGATATCATTATTTATAAGAGAAAAAGTCATTATTTAGAATATAGATAAAAGATAAAAGTTATTTTTTTTTATGAAAATGAAGTCATTAGTTTCAAGGTTAAAGTCATCATTTATGAAATTAAAGTGATTTACAAAAATAATCACTGAGAATTATTTTCACAGATTTAAGTTTAAGTTTTACTCACAAGATTAAAATCGTTTAGTTAGGAGAATAAAGTCATTTGTTACAATAATAAAGCCATTTTTTTATGAGATTAAAGTCATTATTTACAAAATTAAAATAATTATTTATGAGAATAGTCATTAGTTATGGTTATAAAGTCATTTTTCTAAGAAAAAATAAGAAAATAATTTTTTTACGAGAATAAAGTTATTAGTTATTAGACTACAGTCACTATTTATGAAATTAAAATAATTATTTATGAGAATATAGGGATTATTTATGAGAATAAATAAATCTTTTACAATCTTTTGGCACATCAGCATTACATAAGTATCAGAGCTTAAAAAAAATATGCAAGAAAATGATTATAACCAAAATTATCACAGTTATCAGTAGTCTGGGTATTGTTCAAATGTACTGGAAGATGAGACTGCTTAATGATCTACGTTTTTATTGATATCCTTTTATTATCTATTTTATATTGCTGGGAAACAAACACATTTCTCAGTCAATCAACTGTATTCATTCACCTTTCTCACCAAAAGCTATTTCTGACCAGACCTTAAACACACCATGATGTGTTTGCTTACAGTCTATTTTGCTAACCAACATTATTGCATAGTTTTCAGCATTTGATTAAAATTGCAATTTTTAACTATCTGAACTTGTTTACCATAGCCGTTTTGAGGACGTTGACTATCCAGCTGCAGCCGGAGACTTAGCAGAGTTTCTTCAACTCAGAGACAATCAAAGGTAACATAACTGCATTTAGACTGAAGCTGATGCCCTCAACTTTCTTTTTCATTTAGTTTTCTGGTGGTTGTTGGTCATTACTCTCACTAGTAGGGGACTTGACATTAGGTTGGTGCAATACTACTTAATATAAAGATGAAAAACACATAGGAACTGATTTTAAATACTAGGTTTATTGTCAGTGGATGTTTATTTTGCCAAGGAGGTTATGTATCTTGTTAGGAAGATAACTTTGGGATGGATTTTTGTCAAATTTTCAGCGAATGTTAGGAATGGGACCATGAACGGATGATTGAATTTTGGTAACGATCCGGAAGAAATCCTGGTTTCTGGATCCTTTTGAATGGATTTGTTGTTTGACAACATTGCGGTAAAACAGGCATTTGGGGCCTGTTTGAAGGAGCCTCTCAGAGTGCTTTTCTAGTTTAATATCAGTTTGGGCTTCTTTCCATTGAAAACTGTTTCAGGAACTTGGAAAGTACTTTGCACTGTGGCTTGAGTCGGTAGCATATTATAGAGGGGAATCTATAAGTGGGTACTCACAATAGTGACACAAAAATAGGTTTCATTCGGTTTCCTGTTTGCCTTCTGCCAAGCTTTCAGTTTCAGGTTTAGTGGGCTGTGTGTCCTTATGTGAACCTGTGTTCATCATCCCAAACTTTCTGTGCTTTCAGCAGGACCAGAGGCTGAACCAGACCGCCACAGATGGCTGCTCCGTTCGTTCCAGTCCCCTTCCCGTTGGACAAGAGCGCAGTTTACAAGTCTCGTAAGAGGGGTTCTCCCATACCCAGCAGCACCTCGTCCTCAGATGAGTCCCAGAGTAGACCTCAAGGAGGCGGGTTGGACGGGTCGCCCTCACTGCCTGAACATGAGGGGGGACTGAGGGAAAACTGGGCAGAGAGACCCATCGCCCCCACGCTGCTGGGCTATGAGATCTTGGAGGAGAGGGCAAAGTTCACGGTAGGGATTGCTGTAGAAAGTAGAAGTCACAACTATTGTTATAATCAATCTGAATTACATAGCAGAATATAGCATTTTTTGATAAAAACCTAAAAAAAGCTTTTGAGATGGACTAGAATGGTGACGATGAGAATACAGCTCTGGAAAATAATAAGAAACCACTGCATTTTTTTTCTGAAATCAGCATCTCTAACATGTATTACAGCCATTCCATTCCAAGGTCTGTTGAATTCCAACACATGCACATCTCATTCTGCTTAAAGAGGTGAAACCTGAACCAAGAACAATGGCGAAGACTTGTGCAGAGCATGCCAAGATGCATGAGATCTGTGATTGAGAATGGCTTATTGCACCAAATATTGATTTCTGAATTCTTCTGAAGTGCAAACATTAGTATTATGTTGTTTTAAAATGAATTGTTATTTTGACCATTTGTCATTTTCTGCAAATAAATGCATATTTTTATTTAGAATTTAGGGGAAACGTCAATAGTTTACAGACTCAAACAAAAATCTTTCTTTTGCCCAAACACATACCTGTAAGTCAGTCAGTCAGTCATTTTCTATACCTGCTTATTCCTCATTAGGGTCGCATGGTCTGCTGCAGCCAATCCCAGCGCGTTACGGCGAGAGGCAGGGATACACCCCAGATGGTCACCATCCAATCGTGGGGCACACACACCATTCATACCTATAAGTAGTAAAATAAATGAAAAAAAATGATATTTTTGCTGTGGTCTCTTATTTTTTTTTCCAGAGCTGTATGTTATTTGTAAAGACTCACAGACTGACACCATATGTGATGTCACACTGGCATCACATGACTTCATCATCTGACTTCCTCTCCTGAAAACGCTTACATAAGCTTGTGTGTGTTGCAATGCTGTTGAATTTCACGTTTACAGTCACAAATGGGGGCATGTCACTACAGCAGTTTCCCTTAGAATTCCCCATTATTATGTGCGCACACACACATTGTGTGTGTCTGTGTGTGTGTGTGTGTACACGTGTGTGATGTTACGAGTCACTATATATTGAGCTGTGTCTATGTTTTGCAGTTTGCATCACAGTGGTCAGACCCAAGGGTAATTTCCACAGTAAATCAGCTAACATGACTTTAGACTTGTATCTGTGTTGCAGGTTTATAAGATCCTGGTGACTGGCAGTGCAGCGGACAGCTGGGTGATTTTCAGAAGATACACAGACTTCTGCAGACTCAACGATAAGGTGTTGAATTTCAGTAGCATTGATCTCATCAGGGTGTGAAATGAAAAGTCATTAAAGCCCTATTACTGTAAATTGGCTAATAAATGCCAGGGTGTTTATTTGTAACAATCACTTAAAAGATCAGCAATTTGAGGCATGTGATTAATTCCTTCCTGACAAAAATCTTGTTCACCAAATGGAATAATATGGTAATTTATTCAAATTCTTTTATTAAACCAGTATGAGTACTGTATAACTTACACCACCGGTGACCGGTGACACCTTGTTTTTTCAGTTTTTATTGAAATTGTCATAGTTTAATGTCTGACAGATGATGATCTGACAGCCTAGAGGTACGATGTGGATTATCTTGCTGTAGGATGAACTCCTAACTAACTAGGTCTAGATCATGGGGTTCTGCTTAGATCTAGAGCTCTAGTCCTAGAAAAGACCCAGACATCAGGCTTCATCCATGCTGATATACAGACGGGGGTTAATTAACCAGAGAAACTAGTGGCACTTGTAGGAAATGTTTGGATCAACTTTACACACTTTATTTAAGTCCATTACTGCAGAAAAGCTGTATGTCTAAGTTGTTAACTATTACTTGATTCCTGAAAATTGATATCTCTCTTTTTTGGGTAGTTAACTGCTTATTTTTGTACCATTTAAATACCCCAGATTATACACTTTCCTGTTTTTTATTTGGAACAACAATATTAACAATATTTGAAGTAGCAAAGATCATCTCAGTATAGTTTTACTCTTCTTTTCTCCAGCTTCTTTCTAAGCCTCTCCTCCTCCTCTTTAAATGGCTGTGGGGGGTGTTGGTGGTGACTGTATAGTAGTGACATCACAACTTCATCACAACTGCTTCTTTTAAGACACAGTTTCTGAATACAGGCTGTGTATGTTTCTGATTGAGGGTTTTTGAAACATGGGACAGTATTAATACACTCTCTCCTGTCATATATACAGTCAAATATATATATAGGGCTCTAATAAATCTATAAGGTATTCATTGGAATTAAACTGCTTAAATTTCAATAAAAATGTGTGTTCTAAAACTTTGGAACTGTAGTGTACATACTTCAAAAGTAAGATGACAGTAGTGGAATTAAAAGTCTCACGGCTGCTTCTCCCAAGTCGTGTCCGTTGCATATTTTATGACAGAAATTTTGAATTTCATTTCATCGTGCACCAGAGCCATGGTGATCGTCAATTAATCCGTTCGTCAAATAATAGTATACCTGGATTCAGCGATTAAAGGCGATTAAAAATATTAAATAAAACTTCCCATTCATTCTGTTGTGGTCTGGCCTCCTCTGTAGTGTTGCTGAAACCTGTTGTTGTGATGTCATAACAGGAGTAGAAGTGAATAGTCATTAAAAACTTAATATTAACCAGGGGAAATGGCAAAAAAGAGCCCCTTTAAAATCACAGTTAACTCCAGGCCGATACTTTATTGATCCTGACTGGCAAAATGATCTTATTAGCACTTTTCTACATGGAGTTCAGAGCAAACCTGGTTCGAACCTGGTTGTCCAGTGCACCTTGTCCATTTTTTGCACCCTCTCCCTGATGTGATAATGTTACCAGAGATATTTATTCATTTTTCTGTTTTCTCACCTTTTCATTCAGCTTAAAGAGCTGTTCCCCGGCTTTCATCTAACCCTCCCCCCTAAGCGTTGGTTCAAAGACAACTACAGCGACGAGTTTCTGGAGGAGAGGCAGAACGGGCTGCAGACTTTTCTGCAGAACTTAATGATACACAAAGAAATCTTCAGCAGGTCTGTGTGTTTGTGTGTGTTGGTGAGAAGAGGTCACACTTAACAACAATCAACAATTCATTCTTCAACAATTCTTAAACTTCAGATTACACCGAGCCTTGTGTGATTTGCACTTTGCTCGTGTTTCACAGTGATGCTGTCAGGCACTTTTTGTGTTTGGTCGACCCGCCAAGTCCGTTCGACAGCCTGGAGGAAAGCAGGGTGAGTTATTTCTGCAGATTTCAAAATGGAATCCTGAGAAAATATCCTATTTTATTCATATAAGATCAATCTCAACACAATAGCTACTGATATTTGTTGACTCACAATTGTTTGTAGGCTTTTTGCGAGACTCTGGAGGAAACTAATCATCGTCTTCAGATGGAACTCTTGGAAAAACAGAGAGAAGTTGACACTTTGAAGAAAAAACTGGCGGAGAGAGAGAACCAAATCAGCCTCCTGGAGAAGGAAGTGGTATAGTAGAGGGCATACGGCGTAAATCCACTTCTAAATCCCCTCTGATCTAGCCTGGTTTAAAAAATCCTGATAACATTGGCTCACATTTCTGTTCACTCTATGTATCAGTCTTGACTTCTTTCTGAAGTCAGATTTCTGCAGGGGGTTCAAACTGAATTTGTGTATCTTCCTTTTATGTATCTGTATGAAACTATTTATTAGAGGTAAATTTTCTTTTGCATTGCCATGTTTCATAAATATGTGTTTATAGTTAATCAACCAGAAATACCTCACACTATCCAGTATTATATTGCTTTTAAAAGGGAATAACTAGGTCCTCATCACAAACGTTCATTCATTTATTAAGGGGATTTTCTTTAATTCATTCTTTTTTTCTTAATTCACATTAGCTGTTTTTGCACTATTTTGAAGCAAAAGACAAACATGACCAGAAGAGGGCACTGCCATTGCACCTGAGTGAGAAGAGGACAGTGAGAAACTTGATTCTTCTCTTCTCAGCACACTCGAGAGCTTAATAAACCTTGAATAGGGTGAACAGGGCTGCTGGATAATAGGCTGTCACGATTTTCTTGAATGAAAAGCAGAGGAGAGATGTTTCCCTCTATGATAGTGAATAAGAGAAAATACACACACTCGCCTTGGAGTTTTATACCTTTAGAATTTATCTTAGTCATTTTATAATGAACATAAACCATGATCTTTCTCTAACCCAACACACAAAACAATACTGCAGAGTCTTTGTGTTTCAGTTCATTAATTCTATTTCAGTTACTGAACAAATAGCAGATTTTTAGCAACCATTCAATCCATTCATATCACTACACTACACACTACGCTACACTACAAAAGCAAGAATTAAAATAAACATACAATTTATAGAGGCACAAAAAATAGTCATGGTATACTCCAAACCAGTGGAATACATAACAACTGATGCATCACATTTTATAGTAATAAAAGAAGAGAAAACATATAAACAAATAAAAAATAAACAAAACTGCTTTGATTTAATTTGATTAGGAACCTCACATGTTTGTCCTCTGATGATGAATTTTGAACAATGTTTAATATACAGTATCATTATAATATAATATTTCATTATTATTATTTAAGCCTCTTGTTCTTACAGGGTCTAGTTCCCTCTTATAGTTGTATAATTGATAAGCAGATTTAAATCATTTCTACATTTCTCCACTAATCATAGTTGTAGTACTTTACAATGTGTTTACACATTGAAAAGTACTAGGGATGAGGTGAATAACAGAGATGTGCGTCTGAGTCACATGTTGGACGTGAGTAAGACTGACTATGATTTGCAACTTGACTTTGGAAAACTTATGGCTTTACTTGTACGTGAGCCTGGGAATGATCTGATATCCGTATCATGGTCAAAGATGTAAAAGATTATGTTTAAATCCCTCCGACAGCAGCCAGTGGCGTTGCACAAGCAGGAATGAAGAGTGTAACAGCAGGTGCTGACCATGGGACTATAAAAATGCATTTCTCTGAAACATGGGACAGTATTTATATACCACATAGACCAATCAATAAGAAATTAAAATATCACTTCTCACAGCATTATAAAGCATCAAATCACTTGTTAAACTGTTGTTGGCTCATCTAATACCTGTAAATACATCCGGGACTGACTGTAGCTCAGTTTCACTGTTTATCATTTCATGCCTCCGTACATGTACAACACAGGGTTTCATGATTAAGGATTGACTGCAGGCTGTGCAGCATGTTATACTACATAAAAACTAATTAGCAAATTCTTTGCCTTGACATCAAAGTTGTTGTATTGCTTATTAATAAGCCACAGAGTCAGTCATTTTCTATACCTGCTTATTCCTCATTAGGGTCACATGGTCTGCTGGAGCCAATCCCAGCGCGTTACGGCGAGGGGCAGGGATACACCCCAGATGGTCGCCAGCCAATCGTGGGGCACACACACCATTCACTCACACTCTCATACCTACGGGCAATTTAGAGTCTCCAATTAACCTCAGCATGTTTTTGGATTGTGGGAGGAACCAGGACCAAGGAGGTCTTGAACCTGCGACCTTCTTGCTGTGAGGCAACAGCGCTAACCCATGCTCCACCCTGTTCCATGTTCATACATATGAAAAGTTATCTATTTTTTTTGGCACCCCAGGGTTTAGGAATTGCTGTAGTGCCATTATCAAAAGTAAACCTCCGGAAGCTCTTTAAACTTTTCCAGCCTTGCCTTATGCAGAAGCATAAATCTGTAGTAATTTACTCTGAGCAAAAACCTTAGAATAAACACAACACGAGGTACGGCAGAAAAGGTAACTTAACTTTTTAATTATTTGTTAATTAATTTCTCTCATATGTGACCTAACTGAAACTTGGAACAATTGGGAGGCCGGGGTGAGGTTGACATGTTTGTCTAATACACGCATTTTTTTTTTTATATCTTTATGTTTTTAAAACAATTTTAAAAAATGTTGTCAAACACTACAGTATCAACCTTGACACATCAATTTACTATGTAAATGGTGGTTTTTAGGAATATATACTTAAATTGCTCCTTTGACAAGACTCTCCCCCGGGGTCTGAGCTCGTGCTGCTCCCCAGGAAAACAGCTGTCTGTGTTTCAGATATTGAATTACCTGTAAAATTGATATCTTTGACATGCCTGACTCAGTAGTTTTACAGTGAAAACACAGTGAGCTCCCTTCATAACATCACAGCTGTTAGATTTTTCCAATTTCGCAGCTCCTTTCACAGTCTGTCCGCCAGAAACTCCCTGCCAGTCATAATATCAGCATTAATTAGTGCAAGTTTTCACACTGTGTATGATACTGTAGATATGTGGTGTCAATGTGCATAGAACTAGAGCTAAAGTGAGAAGAAAGAACCCCCTGAAACATTTTCAATAGGGGAGATATTTTCCAGAACAGAGTGTTACCGCCCGCATTTAATTGCATCAGTCTGTATGATATTAAGTTTATTAAATGTCTCTTGAGCTTAGGGACCCTATACAATCCTTTATGTTATTTCTGGAACTGTTTTATACACCAGGCAAAAAGCCATGCTGTTTTTCTTTCTCCATAAGGAATGTCCCCTGATGTGGGTTTTAGTTTCAAGTGAGGCTGATGCTGTTGTGTTAACTATCATTTTGATGTCAAATATATTACAGGAGATGTTGGAATAGTCATTTTTTGCAATTAACACCAGGAGGAATGGTTTGTGTTATATCATTATGTTATATAACTCTAATAGTTGCCAGTTGTTTTCCCCCTATATTAAGTTAAATGACAGTAATGCTGGTATGTACTGGAGTTCATGAATATCTTAATTCAACTCGTTAGATGTTTCCAGATGTCCAGTGAGATAACATCTTTTATTAAAACTGAAAAACTGATGCTTATGAGTATATATATATATATATATATATATATATATATATATATATATATATATATATATATATAGCACACACGCAAACACAGGGCAAAGCAAGCTATGAAACTGTACTGTATGTAACCATAGCAACAATACTGGTGCATCAAACCTGGTAAAACTGTGAATTAATAAAGGTTAATAAAGTTTAAATTATATTAATATTTTGCATATATCATATCAAGTAAGTAGAGAAATAGAAAAAGTCGCCCACTGGAACTTTACTGGCCTATAGGTTGACTATAGACACCACCACAGCTGGGAACCACATCACGCTACCAGATCTGCAGTTATATTTAATAAATTATTAATGAAAATAATTCAGGTACGCAGTTAATAAACTGCTAACAAATGGATTTGAGCCTGGATGCCTGCATCTCCTTCCAGATGGTAAGTGGTTGAACAATACATTGGAATGAATTAGACAAAAGAATGTAGTTTGTAGATTTCCACAACCTGGCAACTCAAAAAGCATGTTTATTAATTGCTAAAGATATCTATAATAACACGTGGCTATTAATCTGTACTATTGGCACTAAAGTCATTTTCTACTAGTGTCTTATTTGTTGCTAGGGCAACCGTTATTCAGGAGAATCCTAATGTTTCTGTTGCACATTTCATATAGAGTAGAAGAATAACAATTTTGCTTCCACTTTATTTTTTTTAATTTATGTTTCATTTTATACTATGCATGTAATTATTGCAGAAAATGAAAAAAACTTCAATGGTCTAATTGTATTGTCTATGCTATAATAGCTATAATAATATTTTTTAATAATATAATGTAATATGTTCCTTCTGCACAATAAGACTATAATAACAACAGCCTTTTCTATTTTCTATTTTATCCTCCTGAGACCCAAGTTTTCATTTAGTCCACTGTAGATGATTAAAGAATGAAAGGGGGAGGAAGGATAGAAGTTAATAAAAAGGAATGAAGGGGGAAGAATTAAGGATAAAACGAGGAAGGATGGAATGATTGAAGTAAAGAAGGAAGGATGGAAATAAAGAAGGGAGGATGGGTGTAAAGGAAGAATGGATGTAAAGAAGGGAGGATGGAAGTAAAGAAGGGAGGATGGATGTAAAGAAGGAAGGAAGTAAAGAAGGAAGGATGGAAGTAAAGAAGGGGGGATGGATGTAAAGAAGGAAGGATGTAAAGAAGGAAGGATGGAAGTAAAGAAGGGGGGATGGATGTAAAGAAGGAAGGAAGTAAAGAAGGAAGGATGGAAGTAAAGAAGGGAGGATGGATGTAAAGAAGGAAGGAAGTAAAGAAGGAAGGATGGAAGTAAAGAAGGGGGGATGGATGTAAAGAAGGAAGGATGTAAAGAAGGGAGGATGGAAGTAAAGAAGGAAGGATGGATGTAAAGAAGGGAGGATGAAAGTAAAGAAGGAAGGATGGAAGTAAAGAAGGGAGGATGGAAGTAAACAAGGGGGGATGGATGTAAAGAAGGAAGGAAGTAAAGAAGGAAGGATGGAAGTAAAGAAGGAAGGAAGGAATTAAAGAAGGAAGGATGGAAGTAAAGAAGGGAGGATGGATGTAAAGAAGGAAGGATGGAAGTAAAGAAGGAAGGAAGTAAAGAAGGAAGGATGGAAGTAAACAAGGGGGGGTGGATGTAAAGAAGGAAGGATGGGAGTAAAGAAGGGAGGATGGAAGTAAACAAGGGGGGATGGATGTAAAGAAGGAAGGATGGGAGTAAAGAAGGGAGGATGGAAGTAAACAAGGGGGGATGGGAGTAAAGAAGGAAGGATGGAAGTAAAGAAGGAAGGATGGATGTAAAGAAGGGAGGGAGAAGAATGAGGGATGTAGTGAGGGAGGAAGGATGGGAAGAATGACAGTAGAGTGAAAGGACAGAAGGATGGATGGGAAAAAAGGAAGGGGTGGAAAGATAGAAGGAAAGAATGAGGAAGGAAGTAGAAAGGAGAAAAGAATCAAGGAGAAAAAAACGATTAAAAACAATCCAGGAAAATGTGCTATGACGTTCCTCTGTAATAATAAAGTATTTATTCTTCCTGTTCTGCAAACATCATCTTTTTGCAGCGCCTAACGTGGGGGCGGCGCATTTTGGTTTGGTCGTGCGTTTCCTCCCTGGGCGCAAGGATGTATAACAGGGTGTTGGAGGCAGAGTTACCTCCTCATATCTAGCAACGCACCGGAGGGAGCTGAAGTCAGGATTTACCGAAGTACGGATACAGGCCAGGCCTTTTATACTTATATATATATACAGCCGCGGCAATAAAAATAAAATTAGAGGCTGTGTTTTGCAGCCAGCACCTGACAGTGAGTTATTTTTTTATCATTTCATCAATGTCCGCAGGTCTCAACAGCATGAGGAAGATAACGGGGAAACACTTGTGCGTCTTCCTGCTCATCTTCCCGCTGTCCTGGGCAGAGAATACGAAGAAAGATGCGAGGAAGACTGAGAATAACACAGGTGAGGATTCGACCATTTAATATTAATATTTATGAAGACATCCGAGAAGATGTATTTTAATATTTTTGCTGGGATGTGAATCTGCTGCAGTTACTAATAACATGAAGGAATGACTGAGTTAAACATGTGGAATAGGATATGTGATTATAACATCCTGATCCTGTAGAATATTTATAATCTACTGTTCCTGTTTATAATCTACTGTTTATAATCTACTGACATATTGTTTTCTATAGTTCTATAGTTTATATATATATATATACATAGTTATTGCTAATATGATTGATGTGTGTCAGCTTTCATGCTCAATTATTGAATTGAGATCAATTGATGTCCTGTGTTAAGTTGTAAGATGAGTTTGCACAAGTTACTCTTTTGCTTTATCTGTTGGCATATGTACAATTATATTACATTACATCAATGTCTAATCTCTGAATACACTTCACACATTGCCATAATATGGCATGCCACCTGTTGCTATCATTTATATGCAATGGGGTGTTGTGGAATTACTCTTGGGGCTTTTCCATATAACTTTGCACTTTAATAAAGTTAGCATTTTAGCACTTTATTTCTCATGGACTTTAACGGTTTGATATCCGATAACTTGCCAAAGGGACTGCAGATGGAATTCATTTTATGGCTATAATCTTGCATATTACATTTATGGTGTTAATTAATATGGTCTGTCCCTCTTTTAAATAAACACATTGATAATAGAAAAATCACTTCCCACCCGTGGGACACATGGACAGATTATTATGCTTGTGACCCTCTTCGCACTGCACGAGCAATTGCATGCGGCTCACAGGGACCCATAAACCATTAGCTCATAATGAGGGATAATCTCCTGTGGCAATTAGAGGAGCTCTAACATCTGAGAGAAGCACTGAACAGAACTGTAAAACCTGTTGCCACTAATAAAGAATGTGATGATTGGACATGAACCTTTCCTTTTGTATATAATGATACTGGCTCCTTTTAGCAGCATATACCTGATGAAGGTCTTTTTGTAGTGAGCAGGTGAAGAGCAAGTTAAATGTGCAGGTGTCCTGTCTCCTTAATATGAGTCTACTCCATCAAAGCATGTCACAGAGACTATTCCGATGACTATGTCTCATTCCTAGCATATCCCTGTGTCATCACCTGTGTTTGCACCTGGGTTAAGCAGGTACAGAGGCAAATCATTTGGATTTGTTTTGTGCCATTTGAATTTGAAAAAGAAAGTAACCATGGCTTAAAAAAAAAAGAAGTCAGGAATGAACTGTCAAGCTCAAATATTATAGTATTTGAACCATTTTTGAACCTTGAACCATTTATTTTCTTCACCTCTTAAAGGAGTGTTACAACACACAAAACATGTACAATGATAATGTTGGAATACAGTCATAAACCCCTTTACATTTGAATAATTAAACATTTTTCACATGATTAATCAAATGATTGCATTTCATACTCTGGGGACCATCGATATCTGTTCTATGTCAATGTCAATGTCAACCTCATGTAGCTGGTAGTGAAAAAGTCTGGGAATCATCAAAGTCAGCATAGGAAACATAAAAAAACTCAGTCTGCACACTCGCATGTCTCATGTGACTTCGAGATGGACAATTTCACCTGCTCACTTCTGAACATATGCTTTCTGTTGCATTGATATATATATTTTTTTTGAGTTCTCTTGCTGCTGGGGTTGGAATGTGGCCTTTCCCGCTCAGATGCACCTGTTCTTCTTCTTTATGTCTTACACGATAAGCTGGAGCCCATTACTGAGCCGAATGCCTGCTGCAACCCAAGAGGGGTTGGGTAGAGAACTTTTTTTTTTTTTTAAATTCAGAGGAGAGGCCGTGGCCCAGAAGCAGAGCAGCCGTCCACCAGTCAAAGGATTGATGCTTCGAGTCCTGGCTCTTTCAGGCTGCATGTCGATGTGGCCTCGGGCAAGATACTTAACCCCAGATTGCTCCCGATAACCACACCACTGGTGTGTGAATGTGTATGAATGATTTGACTCTTCTGATGAGCTGCTGGACATTGCAGCCACCACCATTAGTGTATGAATGGGTGAATGAACACTTATAGTGTGAAGCGCTTAAAAGACGAGAAAAGTGCTATACAATTACAGCCCATTTACCTTTCTTGACCAGTTCTTTCTTGTTAATGGAGGTAGTTTGATGTTAATTTACACAGTTGTGTTGAGTAAATTTCCTGTTTAGCGTGTAGTTAATTTACTTATTGTGATTTGTCCATCCCTTGCATCTGTCAAATAGCATATATTTTCCCCTCCTGTATCATAGAGTTAGGTTGGCTTGTTGAGTTTGGCTAAATTACACAGATCATTTGCTGTATTTGAAATTCACTTCAGTTTTCTTGACCTCTTTTAGGGCCCAATTTAGTTATTAGTCACTTTTCCTTTCTTCAATATAATTTTGGGGGTAAAGTGTCATGTACCTTGTTGCTATTCGGTAATAAAGAAAGTAATTACGTAAGTAGAAAACGTTGCATAATATTGTATTTAGAATTTGACCGAATTCATATGAAAAGTGTTGTTTTCCCTTTAAACAGCACAAAGACTCCCTGTTTCTGATTGCGATTCTTGCTGGGATGGAGGAGGGATGGAGGTAGTTGGCTGCCAACAGGGTAACAAATTATATGCTGAGTGAAGTTCAAGGAGGGTTTCAAGAGCGCAGTAAATCTTTTTCTATCTGTTTTACTGTCTAGTAATATTTTCTTCTGTTATTTTTATTCCTGGAAGCCAAGAAAGTACAGGCGCACCTATTGTTCACGCTCAGAGGAGGCCTCGCAAAGGTCAAACGGTCTGATGACAGTAATTTTCCTCTCTGATGAAGGGCCTCTACATGGAAGGAAGCCCAAATTGATAAGTCAGAGTCTTTCTTCTTATTGCTTGTTTATAGGAAAAATGTGTGAGTATCTACAGTTTAATGAGCTCCACTTATGAAAGCCCGGTTTGTGCAAAACAGGGTTCAGCATGCCAACTGTTTTGCTTTGTCTGTTGGCATACGGATGACGTGCAATTACATTACATCACATCAAGGTATAATCTCTGAATACACTTGCCATAATATGGCATTCCACCTGTTGCTATCATTTACGGACGTATATGCAATAAGGTGTTGTGGAATTATTCTTGGGACTTTTCCATATACACTTTGAACTTGAGGGAGACACGGTGGAAAGAAGGTCGCAGGTTCAAGACCTCCTTGGTCCTGGGTCTGGGACCTTTCTGTGTGGAGTTTGCATGTTCTCCCCGTGTCTGCGTGGGTTTTCACCAGGTACTCCAGCTTCCTCCCACAGTCCAAAAACATGCTGAGGTTAATTGGAGACTCTAAATTGCCTGTAGGTGTGAGTGTGTGAGTGAATGGTGTGTGTGCCCCACGATTGGCTGGCAACCATCTGGGGTGTATCCCTGCCTCTCGCCGTAACGAGCTGGGATAGGCTCCAGCAGACCATGTGACCCTAATGAGGAATAAGCAGGTATAGAAAATGACTGACTGACATTGAACTTTAATGCAGTTAGCATTTTAGCTCATTTTTAGCTTTATTACTCATGCAATTAAACGGTTTGATATGTGATAACTTGCCAAAGGGACTACAGATGGAAATTATTTTATGGCTATAATCTTGCATATTACACTTATGATGCTAATTAATATGGTCTGTCCCTCTTTTAAATAAACAAATTGACGATTGAAAATTTGCTTCTCACCAGTGGGACAAATGGACAAATTATTATGCTTGTGACCCTCTTCACACTGCACGAGCAATTGCATGTGGAAAAACTGCTCCCAATTTTTCCACATGCAATTGCATGTGGAAAAACTGCTCCCAGGATCACAGGGACCCACAAACCATTAGCTTATAATGAGGTATAATCCCCTGTGGCAATTAGAGGAGCTCTAACATCTGAGAGAAGCACTGAACAAAACTGCTTCTTATTATTAAAAGGAATTAAGAAGCCCCGTGGCAGTCCCTGAACACAACATATCCCGTCTGCCTGCAAATACTTTGAGAAGTAGTTAGTGACGCCTCAGCAGTCAGATATTTTACTGAAAAAAAGTCGACAAACGTTCGGATTCGAAACTGTTAGCAGATACTGAGTTGATCAAATTCAATTTTTGCTCACTGTTAGTAGATTTAATAGTATACATGATTAATTCCCTTCTGAGTCACTTACATAAGCGCTGTAAGTGTTGTTCTGACAGAAGAAAAAACAGTTGCTTTCCCGAAGTGCATGACAACAACAGTGCTCTCCAGAGAGTGTGAGGTTTTATTTTTCTTTCATGCAAACTGAATTCCCCTCGAGTGAAAAAGGACATTAACTTGAGAAGGTGTATGCTTAAGTGTGTATTGCGAGTAAATATGGATGCATTTTTTGTTGTTGTTGTTGTTTCCAACCCCAGCTTGGAGCCAAGGGAAGATCAGGCCAATATTTGCAAGACGAAAGACTTCTACACCACAGGAAAGTCACATTCCTGTAAGTTATAGTTCTTTTCAAACTTTGATTCAATTGCATACCACTGCATGACAAAAATAGTCCCTGTCTTTTTAGGTCTGTCACTGATTGCCACTCACTTTTTAGTACAGCATGTTTATAAATGCATAAAATGTTTGACTCAAGGCTGTGTTTGAATATAAATTGTGAGAGCAGCTGACAGTGGAAACCTTGGATTTGTTGCATGTATGTATTTAGACGCATTGGTGCGTTTTACTTTTCCCTCTACATTTCCTCATGAGGAGCTTCGAGGTTAAAAACATGCTGCAACACAACAAGCTATTGAACAGATAAAAGACAAGGTCACACTGAACATTTAAAACAGTTCATGTCAATATCCTCTGCTAGATCTCATAGTCCCTTTTTGAGTTAAGGATATTTTTTACTTATAGTTTACTTAGGATGAAGGACGTCTTGAATACTTTCTTTGGATGCTAGAGGGAATCTATAGAAACTTCTGAAAGTTAAACTGATAAAAGGAGTGAGGGGGATAATTACAGTGTGTATTCCTATAGAAAAGTGGAAGCTTAATTTTTTTTATTGATTTTTTATATTTGGCCAAATGTTACATAGTCTTACTAGAAAAATTGTACATTTGGTAAAAAATGGACATACAATGAGGTAAGAAGAGACATGTAAATCTATTAATTGTAAGAAAAAGGCTACAATTGAGGTTGAAAGTTCTGATCTCAGTCTACATATCAGTTCTGAATTTGCGTTGTAAGTAAAACCTGACTTATAATAAATCTCTGACTTTGTATTTTTTCTTATAGCGTGTAACAACCCGGGCATGTTACTGTTATATGTGTTATACGTATAGGTGATAGTGCTGGGATTTCCTGAGGGTCTGTGAACATGTCT